>BSBN01000202.1:9372500-10572500 GCA_027924645.1 Cunninghamia lanceolata
GTTTTCTTGTGGCTACCTTAACTCTTATTAAAATTATATAATCATTAATATAGTCTTATATAGGTATTTAGGTTGTCTTGGGTGGCATCCATGGCATAAATATGGTATATAGAGGAGGTAGAGGTTAGTTATTATCATCATATTGAGTATTGTATTCTTATTTAGGACTATTGGAGGTATCCCCCTCGAAGTGGATTATGAGGTTGACCCCTCAAAGTGGAATATTATTATCAAGTATTTGTAGAATATTTGCTATTATATACTTCTATTGTGAAATTTTTTTAATTACATTCATTTTCATTTTTCTTTCCTCCTTATTTTGTGGGTACTCCTTTGTAGCACACAGATATTTATGGGGCATGTTATTACCAATTATATTCTTATTTTATGCATAGTTTAAATATGTTGGTTCTTTTCCTTCAACAAAATGGAAATCTTAATGGATGCCTATTGCATATTAGAGACAAAGGGGAGAACACACTTATTCTAGTGGCTCAAATTCTAGATTCTAGAAAATATGAATCCTATTTTAGTAGTTTATTTCTTTAATTTCTACCTCCACATGCTTGCTCATATAGATTTACATGTAAACCAAAGGTGGGGAAAGATGTAAAGCATAAAAGTACACACCCTTCACTCTTACACCTTCATTTTATGCCACTTTACATGGGCATCATTAATACATGATATTTGTACTCAATTTGTCTCTTTCTTGGTCAATAGATGAACCTAATATTGATCCATCATTCTTATATGCAAAATCCATCACTTCACAACATGGATGGCCTTTTCTTAGGGTCTCTGCATTCTAAGACTAGATTATGCATATAATTTTTTCCCTTGAATAAAATCATGCCTATGTTCTAGTCCTCCCAATTTTGAATTTTAATATCTCCCACTTCTTAGGCTAATTTTTTAGGGATATGACCATTAACTATCAACTTGCACACCAAAGATCTCAAGTTATGTGTCTTGTACTTGTATCTAAGGACATCATCTTACATCATTTTAATCGTTAATATCTCCCAATTCATATTGATTGTTAGGATAATAATTCACATTTTCACTCAATCATAATTGCATGATAAGTATTATTTTCAGTCTCAACGTAGTTTCATATTTGTCTTAGTTGCATAAACATTCTTGCATTTTCTATTTGGTTGATGTTTTAAAATTTGTCATATTTTCCATAGGAATTAACTACTATGAAGGAAGTCAACAAATTCCCTTTTCCTATAAATAGGCCACCAAAGGTTATTTTAGCATCACTAGTTTATCAAACACATGTGTAGACATATGTGAATATGTTCAGTTGATCCCAAAGGTGAAATTAAGAAGTGGACAAAATTTTGCAGGAAAAATGTCCAATTACAAAACTATGTGTGACCTACATAGTTTCAATTAGATACTTTCTCCTATCCATTAGATACCCTATCCATTAGATACCCTATCCATGAAGTCAATCTCTCTCCTTGTTTTTTAACAATATATATACTTTCAATTAGATACCCTATCCATGAAGCCTAATACCCTAGCAAGCTCAAATCCTTACTCATGGTTTCTTGTGGCTTCCATATTTCTAGTTGTGTCTCCATAGTCAGCAACCTTGTCAATCTCACCTTTCTATCAACCCAATGCTTCTCTATCAAAAAACAAGGAGAAACCTTAGTCATGACCCAAGATGACCCATCTCAAGGCTAACAAAACATAGGTAAAATTAGTGGTCCACTCAACCTCATGTGTATCAATAACTTCTTGGGATCCAATATTGAATAATCTTCAGTCACAAAGGAAATGAAACATTTGTAAGATCTAATGCACATGGCAAAGCCTATACTACTTATTGATCAAAGAGATCAAAATGCCATGATTATTTTATCTAACATGCCAAACCCGCTTGACATAAATATCAAGGCATTTGAGGAATTGATATTAAAATATTGTGATAGTGCCACCATCTCACCCAAAGTTAATATGTCACACACAAACCCTAGCTCTTCTATCCCTCTCTCTACTAATATAGCATAATTTGATCAATGTCATTTTGTTTCCTGGTAATGTTGTGGCACTAAACTCTAATTTTTTAAATGACATGTTGTTCTTGTAAATTTTGGTAGAAGAAATATCTAATACTATTAATGTATTAGATTTATATTGTGTTGATTTTGGATCTCATTTGTTAATAAACAAAACATAACACTTTAGGACTTCTTCTATACCTCAATCATAGTGGATCCCCCCAAAATGAAAGTTGCATAAACATGGCTATATTTCTAGATACCTAGGCATCCCATTTGGTTTAGGAGTTTCTTTAAAGGATATGAGGGAAATGGTATCTCGAAAAACTAAAAAATAAATTGTTGTCTTCGACAAATAAGTTTCCTTCAGTGGTAGACAAAATTCAAGTTGCCAACAAAATTCTATTAGGTAGCCATGTGTACATTTCATCATATTGGCTTCCCTCTAAATCATCCTACCATCAAGTCACAAAGATTATTAGAAGCTTCTTGTGGGCTAAATAGGGTGATAAAAAAGCGATGTCATTTTTTCTTGGTCCCATGATATTTAACCTAAAGAACGTGGTGGTCTACATACAATTAATCTATACATGCAAGGAATATGTATGGTGACAAAATGCTAGTTAGATCACTATGAGGATCAATTCCCTAGAAAGATCTTATTTAGTTCTAAATTCAAATAGCCACAACCTCAAACGTTTGTGCATCTACTTGGTGGAAAGGCAAAATTATTTTAATACCTTACTTCAAGGTTTAGAACAAGAGTATTTAGAAGGACTGGTAGGTTATTTCACCTCTTTTACATGTTGGCAAGATAACTCACCTAGTAATCATTTGAGTTTCCCAACTTTTTCAATGTGGAAAAACATAGTGGTTTAATTGGATGATAAATTGGTTGCTCTTATTAGACAATTAGGGGGAAACATGTTGTTCAAGAAAGGTATGCAAAACATAATGGATATATGGTACCTCTCAAAAATTAATTGGAAGGATGATCACAATCTTAAAATTAAATTCAACCTAAGTAGATAGTCCATATTGTGCAATCCCTTATTCTCCTTCAACTACAAATTAAGCTCTCCACTCATATGAGATGCAATTTTCATCTATAGATGCCAAAAATTAAGCTCTCCACTCATTTAGATGCAAAATCTATAAGTAGGGTATCTCCATCATTTAGTATAGATGAAAGATCAATTGAAATCTAAATGGAGATGCCCCTTCTCTAGCACCAAATGTTTTAAGTTAAGCAATGCACTTTAGAAATCAAAGGTAGCTGCACAAGCACAATTTCTACCTTGGAAATGTCTCCATTACTAGTTTCTTACTAGTGATTAGATTTTCTTTCTTCAACTAGATAATTTGTGTTGTTTATTTTGGGAAAAAAAGAAACTACAATTTACATGTATTCTAGTTTTGCCCTCATTCCCAGTCCTTGTGGCAATTTGTATTCTTATCTCTACCAATTGCCTTCCCTATGAAACTAACTTGGAAATATACTTTTTAGGGGCCAATACTTTTTGCGATGTCATCTCTCAATCATTTCATTTGACGATCCTTTTTCATCTAGGAACAAAGATTTTCAACATTGTTTTCTAGTGACACCATACCTCTTAAGAGTTACAATAATAGATTTATTATTTAACTTTCTTTTTCAAGTTGCCACTCTTGTGAATATTTTGTAAGATACCTTATATGCTAACATAGGGCTCAAGAAATAGATGGATGACAATTTGAATCAGATGGGTGTTATTACAAAAGATCAAGGTGATTTGGCTAAGAGAATTGAGGAAGTAACTAGTAATTCCAATCTTTATTCAACTCTAGATAAATCACTTCATTTGAAGGCCACCCAAACTATACCATATACTCAGTTTGCTCTTTGTCGCTTTAATTCATAATTCAGGGTTGGGCGTTGAGTATTTTTATAATACTCAAGTTGATAAGTTTGGTGTTAATTCTATCCTTGCTATTCAATTATTTAAATTATTTTTATATTTTAACTCTTATTTATTGCCAACTGAACATTTTTCTAACACTTATATGCATGGACAATCTTGGTTTTTTCTAAACAATATACATTAATTAATAAATATATGTCCCCTTTAAAAGAATTGAATGGCTTAATCCATTTAAAGTTGTATTCTTAGATCTTTTATATAAAGTGTGATTTATTTTCTTACAAGTGTTAAAGATGTAATGATATTAAATGAAGCAAAGTAATGATTATACATGACCAACATGTTGAAAGTGTCTCATCTATGAAATGCAAAAATGGTGGTGGCCCATTTCTCCATCACTTATCACCAATTACCATCAAATTATATGCCATGCATTTTCCATTATTAAATACATAATAACAAAGACCAAGTGCTCCATTTTTTTATTAACATCATTCAAACCTCCCGCAAAACAATGTACTTTACCTAAATTTCCATATCATTTATCTTAATTGAAATTAATAAAGCTTAATCAAATTCCCTCATACTTAGTTCAACCTAGATTCTACCAATTTAAACAATAATTAAACCATTCAATATTGATTTTTACGAACTAAATCATTCAATATTCTCATACATGTTGGCCATGATTAAATTATTTACTAAATAAATCTTCTCATAATCATATCAAACATATTAACCTAAATAAAAAAACAAATATAAAAACATATATTTGACTTTTACGAGGTAAAAATGGATACATACTACTGAAAAGCCAACAATAGAATCTGTGATTGATTTGGTCGACATAACACTCAAAAGTCAAGTGAATAATAAATTCATGAATTTATGGGTTTTGTATATGATAATACATAATGTTATGGATGAAGTAATTTAATAAGCTGAAATTGATAAGTTGTAAGATTTGAAGACGAAATCCTAATTAAAGAGCACATGCTCCATTTCGAGATCAAATCATTTTGTGTTATTATAAAAAGCACACGTGAATGTTGTGATAGTCCCATGCCAGTCCCCACTCTCATTATTATAATCTAGATATTTTTGTATCCACGAGACCCACGAGATATTAACTATACTCCAAACTATTACATTCACATAATAAAACAAACAACTACCACATTAAAAAATTAGGCACGACTACAAACAAAAACTAGTCCAACATGCCATTTCTAAATTTGTCGGTATAAAAATCTCTAGAGATTCTCAAATTGGTTTAATACAAATATATTACTGTATACTATTCAAAGATTATAGATAGAACAACTCTCTGTGTCTTGGTGTTCATTGCAATCTGTTTGACAATTTAAAATAGTAGGTTTGTTTTTTAAATTTTTTTTATATTTTATTTGTGTAAGTTTTAGTAATAATTTTTGAGAGGATGGTTTTAAAGAATGTATTGGAAAGTCTTCTTATCTATGGTTTTTAAAATATAAGAAAGTTGATGGGTGTAGGCATGTGTACATGATTTAGCACAGTATATATATAGTTGTATCATGTGATTTTCTAAATATTTTAATTATGAAATTATACTATGTATAAATAAGTCTAAATGAGTTTGTACATGCATTTAGCACTTTGAACAAGTGCCGTGTAGAGATCACATACATTAGATACTTTTGTTAGTTTTGATGTGTTTGTAATATATGCATTTAAGTTAACAATGAAACAAATATCTTATATACCTTAGATGTTGAGAAATGGTTGTAAGTTTTCTAATGCCATTTTCTTATTGAGCTCTTAATTAATGTAGACTTAGTAATGTTAAGTGCTTTGAAGTGTGTTTATTTTACTATGTTTTTTAATAGTATAGGTGCATTTCTTTTGGCTTGAAGTTGTTGAACTAAAGCACATTGAGAAGCAAATGCACAATAATATTGCAACTACAATTTGAGAATATATTAATGAGAAATATTCTTTTAAGAAAAAAATAAAAAATAGTGGAAAAAAAAGAAAAAAAATCCATGTGTATTTGTGGGGGTGTGCTTATTGTTGCATGGTAATAATTTGTTGGTTAATCTTGATTTACAAAGTGTATTGATTGCTAATTTGTATTGCACTTATTACAATAACAACACTAGTCCCAATTACATATCCTTATGTATATTCTAACAAGTGTTTGATTATTGTATTTGGTATGAAATTATATGCCAAGCAGATTTTAGGTATGTTTCATATGGCAGTTGACTCATTAACTAGTAAAATATAATTACAGTCTCTTTGAACATATTTGGTTGTAGGTGCAAATTCAAATATTTCAATGCACACTTTATCCATTGGTCGCATTTTTTACGTATGCACTTCAACAAATTTTGGAGGTATAGTAAGATTCACTATCATTTGTGCTTTATCATCAATTAAATTGGCACATAGTTTTTGTTTTGTGTTTTGTGCTTTGTCAATTGTTGCTTCATAGAGGATTATAACATCTCCATGAAAAACACTTCTTGCTTTGTGACTGATAAGGTATTCAATCAAGATGCATTTGTTTATTGACTCTTTTTTTTAAAATAAATTACTTTGAATTAGAAATTTGTTAAGTGTATAAGATTTTGTACATTGTAGGGTTATTGAATACTGGCCTCTTGTTGCCATGATTTTCTAATTGCTCAACTCCATGTTTCATTATTGTTGCAAGTAACAAATAATGAATATGTTAATAGAATGAGAAATGTGTGATGGTACAATTTAGATTAAATATATATTATTATACAAAATGTACCTCTTTTTGTTCTTAACAATTATAATAAATTGAAAATAATGTGTAATGTTGGATTATAGAACAAATGAAATGACATTTTCTTTGTTTCTGTTTGTTTTAGGTCATAGTGCATGAGCATTTGAGATATTCATTTTAAAAGTAATTGTGTCATGGTCACTCTAATATGTGTTAAGATGAATAAATTTTGTATTGCAATTTTTTTATGTTTGACCACACATGGTCAGTATACAGTCACAAATGGCTATTTTTTGATGCATTAGAATGTATATGTTGTAAGAATAATGAAATGTTCTAGACATCTAGAAAGCATCAAACCAACAAACCTTCCACAAGTAGATTTATTCAAAGCCAATGAAGAACATAGAGAAATAAGACACCTAATAGATTAATTGTATTGAATAATATAATAGTTCAATATGCTTACAAAGTACAAATAAGCTCATGCTTCTATAGAGCAAGGCAATGCATAATACATGATAGCTAACTAAAGGTGAACTAGCATGAAAGGTAGGAGTTAAATAAAGATAATCTAGCATGATAGTGGGAGCTAACTAAAGATGAACTAGCATGATATATGGGGCTAATTGAACCTAACTAGCTAAGTGTCAATTAGGTGCATAAGACATGGAAGCATAACTGAATGACACAACTACCTAAGTGTGCTTAAGTAAATAGAATGAATAAATAAATATAAGTGATAATTATAATAGCTTAGTGAAATAACATAAACATGTAGCCTAACTTGTGTTCAAACTTTAGCACTTTAGTACCCCTCTTAAGTAAAACTTATGGAGAGAAAAACAAAAGCAAATGAAACAAATCATTAGACATGGGTCTTAATAATAAAACCTGGTTAGGTACCCATGTACAATAACATAAAGTCCCTTAGAATAAGATAGAAGAGAGTGAAAAACCCTCCTCATGCATAAGAATGAAATAGTTATCCTTGAAAGATTAGGAACAATGAAAACCTCCATTGAAAGAAGCATGAATTCTAGATATAAACTTTTTCTAAACAACAATTACTATATTATTTGAATCAAAGAACCCCATTGAAATGAGGATTAGATTAGGATCTAGAATCTATCAATCTACATGAGAGAACAAAACAACACTACTCAAACAACACATAGATGGTGAATGCACAACAATCTATTGCAACAATGCAACAATCTAGCAATTGAAGATGCAGATGACACACCAAAAGGTGCCAACAATCTCATAAATTATGATCAACTAAAGAAAGTAGAAGGTGGCTTCTGTAAATAGGTATTCAAAAGTGTCTATATGCTATGTGTTCCATCTCACCAGAATGTATGGGTAACTAGCCACCACATCTATCTAGTAAATAGGAACAAAAACTAGATACATAACTCACTTCAAAATGAAACCAAGGAATCATTAAGACAAGTACAAAAAAAATCAACACCCCCATAATTCTAATGGAGAAGAGGCATGAAAACTCCACTAAAACTATCATAATAGAGTATTGTAAATGTTGAACACCCAGAATACTGAGAGGGGGGGTGAATCAGTATTCTCTTAAACCATTCACTTATTTATCCATTAATCCATTTGCCCATTGAACAACATTAAAGCAAGTTAAACATAGAATGAACAATCACAAAACATAACACATAGACACTAGGATTTTTATGTGGAAAACCCAAAATGGGAAAAACCATGGTGAGTGTTAGCTCACAATATATTATGTAGTAATTGTTGACCTATTTTTCCTCTGTCCAAGAGTTAAATAGTTCACCTTGTATATTCCTTGAATATCCTTTAGAAATGACCCTACAAAGCTTAAATCTTTCAATTACTCATGCTCTGCTTTGCCAAAAATCTCAAAATCTTGCCTAAAGAATCTTTGCCAAAAAACCTAGAAAACCCTAGAAATCTTTTGTCTTCAAGTGCCTTCCATCGCAAAAATTTCTTAGTTTTATACTTAGCCATTTTTCATGTATATGATGATGACGTCATCCTTGTTTTGGGTTTTTCTATCATTTGGTCGAATTGCATCTCAGAAACTTTTTCCTTGTATCTTGGTCATGTACAATGTTACTGTACATCAGGTTCGTTGTAGGTTATGTTGTATGTAGTTTTGTTTGTATATGAAACATACATAGAAAAAATACAAGGAAAATATACATAAAAGATGCAAAGGCAATATACAAGGGATAGACATACAAAGGATTTTCAGCATGACATGCTTATCAGCAGCTCAACTCATAGTCTCTCTGATGGCCGATGAAACATACAAAGGGAACATGCAAGTGTTAGATGTAAAGGATGGGGTCCACCAATTGTATGTATATGCGATTGTATCAAAACTACATACAATCACATATACAATGGCATATACATTTCTAACATACAAATCCTGGACCCAAAAGGAATATGTTTGTATATTTCGCATTGTATATGCGATATACAAAGGTATATGAGATACAACAGCAACATAAAAGGCGGACTCGACTGGGAAATTAAAATTGGCAAACTCAGCGGTGGGGTCCGCAATTGTATATTGAGGTGAATGTATATGCTGATATGCAAAAAAGGAAAGGATACAAGGCCGGACCTATTCTAAAGTTCCATTATGGTTGATAATCTCCTTGGAGTTTCACATTGTATGTATATGCGATTGTATCTCATATACAATCATATATACAAAAGGTCACATATAAAGGATTTTAGCGAGACCTTTGTATATCGGTATGACTCAGTTGAGGCCTCTCTGATAGCCTGATATATACAAAGGTTGTATATGCAGATGCAAAGCGATATACAAGTGCAGGATGCATTTGACCGCAGATATCTCCTTCATCCTGGCAAATTTCAACATGCTTCAAAAGGCAAAAGTGCTTATTTTTGCCTCCTCTTTCATATGGCGGGCTTTTGAGAGGATTTTTCTCACTTTCAAAATTTAATGTAAATTTGCATACTCAATCGACTAGACATTTCAGCGACCATTTTGGCATATGCAGATGTAGATATTTATGCATTTATGGGTGCAAGTCAATGATTTAGTAGCTCACATTGAGGTTTCAAAATATCTTCCATCTGCCCCTATTCTAGATATTTTATGCCATAACTTCTTGCAGGTGGACGTCCTTTCAGACGTAGATATTTTCTAACATAGCCCATGGGGTGAAATTCATTTGTAACTGACTTAGGTCAAATGCGAAATGCTATATATATATAAAGATGAGATGTAAAAAAGGTTAGAAGTTAGAAGTTGGAAGATTTAGTAATCTATGCTTCTGATTCCAAATAGAGCATTCCTCTACTGTAACCATGCTTTCTTATTGGATATATGCAAGTTATTTTACCTCTTTTACTAATTTTTTAGTTTAGTGTGAATCTACATATGATTGTCTGTGAACATTTTTTTGTTCCTCTCAACCATTTTGTTTCTTAGCTCTACTAAAATCATCTAAATCTGTGTACATCTACTTGTTGTTTTTGGTTGTGTTGTGCATCTTTCTCAGTTCTGCAAGGGCTCTTTTATTCAACTTGGTGTATCACCTAATTTCAATTCATGTTTCCTTTTACCCCTTTTCCCAGCAAGCATTAGCACTAGGTTTAGATATTTTCCTCTAAGATTTAGTCTCAGAGGTAGGAAGTCGGCCTACTCCGGAGGTCTGATCTCAATTCGCAAGGTCCAACACTTTGAGATCATTCCCATTGTGTCATTAGAATGCTTGGACTCTCTCCAAGCAGGGTGCAATTCTATGTGACAATAGTTTCTAGCACACCCAGTGGGACTCTATAATCATATTGCTAGTTATGATATGCTACTAGCATTATCAGGGTTTTAAGAGGCATTTGAGCATATCTGGTGACTCATACTAAGAAAGGATAAGTAGAACAGTGATGTCACACATTTTATGAGAAAAATACAAACTCAGAGTTCAAGCTCTTTTGATTATTTGCAGCTGTCTCTGCCTAGAAGACAGAGTAGAACTGTGGTAAGGACTCTGATTTCAAAAAGAATATAATCAACCCCACCAAGTTTCAGGTCAGTAGTACCTATAGTTCCTATACCGATTCAAGCAAACCTACCTCCAGCTGTTCCAATGGCAAGAAATCAGCCATTAGTGGATTTTGATGGGGGTAACCCATTGAATTTGACAGTGCATGATAATATACCCATGGCAGCTTTAAAGAGCCTGCCCTATTTCACAGGGGAGGATCAAACTACCCCAATCAAGCACATTAGAGATGTAGCTTCTCTATGTGGTGTTCATCATGTAACTCAAGAAAATGTAGCCATTAGGCTATTGGATGCCTCGTTTAAAGGAAAAGCATTACAATGGTTCAAGAGTTTACTAATGCAAACCATTGGAACTTGCGATGATCTGGGTGATAAGTTAAACAACTAATTTCAAGATAAGTCAGATAACTTATCGTTGGTTGAACAACTGACTACAATAAAGAGAGCTCCTCAGGAGCAAATGATGGATTTCAATTTTTAGTTCAGAAGACATGGGATAGAATTCCTGCCATGGTAAGGCTTCCATCAGAGTATGCATTTCTGTATTTTTTGAAAGCTGTAAATAGTGATATTTCAGTAATGATACAATTGTTGGGAGGTACAAGTTTACCTGATGCATATGAAATAGCTATCAGAGCAGAAAACAACCTGATTCAGGTTGGGAAAATAGCACCTAGACCACCAGTGCCCATTTTTCCTGAGATTCAAGCTTTAATGCCTTTGTCGATTCCATAGTTTGCCCCTTTACCTGCTGTAGTAGCATTGCCAAGTACTGCCAATCCTGAGACTGTTGTTTCTATCTCATCACAAGAGTTAAGAGAGATCAAAAATAACCAACAAAAAATAGAGAATATCTTGCAAACTTTTGGGAATGAGCTGGTCAATATCAAAAAGTAGTAGTCCTAGAACAGACAGCCTTATCAACCACACATTCAAGGGAAAAATCAACCTTATCAAGGACAAAACCAGCCATACCAAGCTAATAGGCCACCTTATCAAAGCAATTACCAGGGTGCTAGGAAGAATGCGAACCAGAGGCCTTTCTAGCCTTACAATCTCATACCCATTAATGCAGTTAGGGACCTTGTCCCTATTCAGAATAACCTTGCAGTTGAGTATGAATGATGTTTTCCATGCAATCAACCACACAGTCATGCGACCTATTCGAATGGAGTGAAATTAGGCTCTAATGGTACAAAATGTTGCAATTTCACAGCCAAACACACCAAATGATGGGGCTATACAGCAACAAGAATAGCCTCAGAATGATACTTCCTTCCTAAACTAGTGGGTAGATGAGTTATGTGGTGTAAACAGAGATGATACTTCAGTTGCAGCAAATACAAGATCTAAAAAGAGGGGTTATGAGAGAGATCAAGCATCAAATAAAGGAAAAGAACATGCTAATCCTTCTACATCCCAGATTCCCCATATTTTGCAAAGGAATACTCAAGTAAATGCCAGGGAATAGCCTCATTTACAGGCTGATATTGCTGCTGCAAAATCACATCAGAAGATAAACGTCACTCCACCTTTTAATATCATTGAAAATATGAAGAAAATAAATGTGACAATGTCTATGTGGGATTCCCTAGCCATCCTAGGTCAAAAGGACATGTTACAATCTACCTTGTCTAATTTAAAAGTGTCAAATGATGCAACTGTTGACCCAGCTAGGGCTGTTCTTACCATTTCATCCCAGGACAACAGTAAACAGCCAAATAAGAGTGCTAAACCACTTCTATTTTTTGTGTCATTAATAATAGGAGATAGGTTAGTACATAACTGCATGGTGGATAGTGGTGCAAGTAGTTCTGTAATGCTAAAATAGATTACAAACCAATTAGGATTGAAATACTAGCCCCTTGAGAAGGGTGTGCTCCAGTTAGATGGCACAGCTGTTAACACTGTAGGTGTGATGAAAGATCTAGGTCTCACTCTGCATACCTGTCCAAATGTTTCCATTTCTCTAGAGGTGTTCATCATAGATTTACCTCCTCATTTTTCTATGTGTTTATCAAGAGAGTTCACAACCAAGATAGGAGGATATTTATCCTCGGACTGGTCCCACATGTTCTTTAGGACCCGCTATGGCACGAGAGTGACCGTAAAATCTAAATTGCTTGCCAAATATCACATAGAGCGTTATGTCCCAAGTGTTGATAATGCAAATTGCGTTATTTATGATGATCCTAAGCTTGTTGCTGCTCAAGAACTATAAGCTAAAAGTATACTAGAAGTACTGTTAAAGGAGTGGGCCTTAGAAAATATTGTAGATGATCCTGAGGGACACATTCAAGAAACTGGTATGGGAGTGTATATGTTGCACTAACCTGAAACATCAATTCCAAACCTTGTAAAGGATGTAGAATAGTAGATAGAGCAGCAAAATGAAGTATGGAAAATGTACTTTGATGGCTCTAGGAATATGAATGGATCTAGTGGTGGTGCAATGCTTGTGTCTCCACAAGGTGACATATATTATTTTGCTTTCTATTTCGCTTTTTCATGTACAAATAACACTGCTAAATATGAAGGATTGATTCAAGGTTTGCAGTGGGCAAGGAAGAGGAAAATTGGCTATTTGCAGGTGTATGGGGATAGTGAACTTATTGTAAATCAAGTGAGGGGACTACATGTTACAAAGAATGATGCTTTGAAATGCTATAAACATAGGGTATATGATATGATTGAGGAGTTTGATGCTTTCAATCTAATCTCTATTCTAAGAAATCAGAACTATCATGCAGATAGGTTAGCTGAGATTAGGGCTTAGTTCAATATCCCTAGTGATATTCAAAGAGAAAAGGTACAACCTCATGTGAAAATAGTTGATAGGCCCTCTATCCCTAACAATAACATTCACTGGCAGGTTTTTGAGAGTGATGAGAAGATTCTACATTTCCTATTAGAAGAGGATGAGTTTTCTATGATGAATCAAAACAAACTCAAACAACAATATGATGATGATCAAGTTGTTCAATTAAGGACTAATAAGATGCCCAGAGGATTGGTAACCTTGGAATCTATTTTTGGTACTGATGATCAGCTGAAAAAGAGCAAAACTGGCATGTAGGTCAAAGAGGAACATTATGAGGAGCTAGAAATTTTTAAAAGTAATCTTCTTAAAATTGGTAAAATATGTTCACTTGAGGATAGGAAAGCTTTTATTGCTCTTTGTCAAGAGTTTGAGGCTATGTTTGCTTGGGAATACTCAGATTTAAAGAGGTTTGACCCTCATATTGCCCAACATACTATAGAGTTAGAGCCAAGTGCAAAACCTATAAGGCAGAAACAAAGACCTTTAAATCCAAAACTTGAGCCTCTGATGATTAAGGAATTAACCAAGCTGATCGAGGGAATTATCATTTTTCTGATCAAGCATACTTCTTGGGTCTTGAATCTTGTTCCTGTGAGGAAAAAGAATGGAGAGATTAGGCTGTGCGTTGACTTTTGAGACCTTAATAGAGCCTCCCTGAAGGACCACTACCTTCTTCCCTCAATGGAGCAAATTCTGCAAGTAGTGGCTGGTTCAGAAAGATTCTCCTTACTTGATGGATTTTTTGGTTATAATCAAGTATTAGTCAAGGAGGAAGATCAGTTTAAAATTGCTTTTACCACCAAATGGGGCACCATGGCCTACAAAAGGATGCCTTTTGGTCTGTCAAACGCTGGCTCTACTTTTCAGAGAGCTATGGATATGGCTTTTAAAGGTTTGCTTTATAAATTGGTACTTGTGTACCTTGATGACATCATAATTTTCTCTAAAGATGCAGCTAAACATTTATCCCACCTGAAACAAGTATTTGAGAGATGTAAAGAGTTTGGGATATCTCTCAATCCCAAGAAATGTATTTTTGTTGTGCCTAAAGGTAGGCTTTTAGGACACATTGTGTCAAAAGAGGGACTTACCATTGATACAGAAAGAATAAGAGCTATTTTGGAGCTACCTTTACCCAATCACAAGAAAGGGCTACAAAGTTTTATTGGCAGAATTAATTTTCTGCGAAGATTTATACCTGACATTGCAAATTTATTTAAGCCATTGACCTCTATGTTAAAGAAAAATATAGTTTCAGTTGGACAAAAGAGGGAAAACTCAGCTTTGAGTCCATAAAAAAAGTGTTATCGGCTGCACCAACTCTGGTAAATCCTGATTTCTCCAAAGATTTTATTTTGTATGTTTATGGCAGTCTAGATATAATTTCTACAATTTTGGTACAACAGCAAAGTGAAATCTTTGAGCAACCAATTGCTTTCTTTAGTCAAGGACTAGAGGAGTATGAACAGAGATATAGTTTCATTGAAAAACATGTCCTTGCAGTGGTAAAGAGTCTCAAGAAGTTTAGGCATCTTATTTCTAACAATAAGGTACATTTGATGGTTGCTCACCCTAGTGTGAAAGAGTTTCTGTTAGGTAAGGATGTTAATGAGAAAAGGGTTGGTTGGATCACCAAAGTCATGGAATATGACGTAGATATCAAGATAACCAAGCTCATCATAGGTAAAGCACTCAACAAGCAACTTGCTACTAGGCCTGAAAAATGGAATAGAGAAGGAAGAAGAGGCACTTCTGACCATTGAAGATGAACATCAAGATGATAGAACAGTAGTTGGCACAAGTTGGGTTAATAACATGACTCATTTTTTGCAAACTAGTGAATGTCCAGCAGGTTTAGATAGAACCAAGAGAAGATATTTTAGACTGCAGTCTATTCCATATGTTTTAATTAATGGCATCCTTTTCAGAAAAGATTTTAATGGTGTGTTGATAAGATGCATAATGATCAAACTAACAAGGTGCTACATGAGTTTCATGATGGAACAATAGGAAGGCATTTTACCCCAAGGAATACTACTTGGAAAATAATGAGAGCTGGATATTATTAGCCTAGCTTATTCAAGGACACCCATGCATGGGCCAGAAAGTGTGTAAAATGTGCCATTTTTGTAGGCAAAGAAAGGCTGCCAGCTTTACCTCTGTAGCCAATTCAAGTAGAGCAGCCCTTCATGAGATGGGGCATTGATTTTATAGGTCCCATTAACCCACCGTCAAGTGCCAGTCACAGGGGGGTACTTACAGCAACAGACTATTTCACAAGGTGGATTGAAGCAGTGGCTCTGAAGGAATCCAATGAGAATGTTGTTTTAAACTTTTATTGTGATTTGATATCTAGATTTAGAGTGCCTGAGTCAATTATCTCAGACAATGCTTTAGCCTTTGTCGGATTGAGGATAACTGACCGGGCTGTGAAGAATGAAATCTATTTAAACACTTCATCAAATTATTACCCATAGGGTAATGGTTTGGTTGAATCCACAAATAAGAATCTCATAAGGATTATCAAAAGATCAATGGAGGACAACCAGAGAATCTAGCACACCAATCTAAAATCTACTTTATGGGTAGATAGAATAACTCCCAAGAGGTCTATTAGAAACTCTCCATATATGTTAGTTTATGGAAAAGAGGCAAGATTACCTGTGTTTGTGGAGCTGCCAACACTTTATATCATGAATCAACTAGAGATGTTTGAAGAAGAAGACCCCATGGCTGTTAGATATGCTCAAATGGGATGAGTTGAAAAGCAGGCCAGGGAAGCACTCCAAGTTTGACAGCATGTGGAGTGGCCTGTTTATCATTACTAAATGCAAGGAGCATAATGCATTTTAGTTATCAAACATAGATGGAGAAAATTTGCCTATCCTAGTCAATGGGATACACCTAAAAAGGTGTTTTGAGGTATGACTTGCCTTGTAAATCAGTAAATTAAGTTTCTTGCTTTCAATAAGTGTTGCTGCACAATAGTTTAGATCTTTTTTTGTTTTCCCTAAGTGTTGTCTAGCACAGTTAAGAGAGTTGCTTTCAACATTTTGTTTTTGTTTTGGTCTTCCAAGTGTTCTTCATTACTGATATGCTGAGTTACTAAGGTCAGGATTGATTGTCAAGGGTATATTTTAAATCTTTGTGTGACTCCATGCCCAATGGATGCTTAAGGCCACTGGTCTGAATGTTTAGTAGGCAAACATCCCATAGAAGTCGCCAGAATGTTGACCTATTTTTCCTCTGTCCAAGAGTTAAATAGTTCACCTTGTATATTCCTTGAATATCCTTTAGAAAATGACCCTACAAGGCTTAAATCCTTCAATTACTCATTCTCTACTTTGCCAAAAATTCCAAAATCTCACTTGAAGAATCTATATAAAAAACCTAGAAAAACCTATAAATCTTTTGTCTTCAAGTGCCTTCCATCGCAGAAATTTCTTAGTTTTATACTTAGCCATTTTTCATGTCTATGATGATGGCATCATCCTTGTTTTGAGTTTTTCTTGTTGTAAGTATGGGCCTAACCGGTGTTTTCATTGATGTCAACATACTCATGTTGCAATAATGAGAAGGATTAGATGAGTTGTGTGCTGAGGATATTGAGAAAATAAGTCTCAATCAAGAACAGTGAAGAACAATGATGACAAGAAGGTAAAAGTCCTCAATAGGTTAAGGATCAGAGGATGTGGTTTAAAGGGTTTGTAGATATAAGTCTTGAGATGCTCTAGTCAAGATTTTATGGGTCCACATGAAGATCTAAAGAAGTTAGGGTCACTCAAGTAGAACCGGTTCCGGTAGGTGTTCAGAGGTGACAGAGTGCCAGAGATAGGTCCGGTGAGATCCGGTATTTTATTATCCCATTCTGCGGATCTAAGGGAGTGTTGAGGACATCCCTGTGAATTATCAACTAGATTATTTCATGGGTTGACGATCTAGAAGAGCCTATTCATTTGTGACAGTGATGACAGACTATGTTCTTGTAGCTCCGGATGAAGGAAAGAAGAATTCCAGTAGGATGATGAAGTGCAGATGTTTTTGGTGATTCAGGGAAGGTTATGATGATCATTGGATCATGTCCAGTTAATGTTGGTGGTCCGCATTGAAGTTAGAGTTTACATTTGAAGAATAACCACGGATATTGGTGTTCTTCTTGAGACTAGCCGACCGAATGTATTACACATCTTGCGGATGTTCTTATAGGTGTTTGCTGACTTAGATGATTGTTCCTAAGTCGATGCCTTGTATAAATAAGGGATTGTGAATTCATTTTGAAGTGTGTCTTGCGGTGATGAGTGTGTGGTAGCGAAGAGAAGTGCGAAAGGCAGAGAAAAGGTATTGGGCTTAAATGGAACTGATTCAAGCATGCTGAAGATGCTATTCTCCAGTTCATAAAGGTGATACTTATTCCTTTGTAAACAGTGTGTCTCTTGTAGGCAGTGAGCCTCTTGTGAGTAGTGTGCTCAGGCAGTGAGCCCTAATTGGTATGTGCCATTTTGTTCTTTCTATTCTTCTAACAGAGAATATATTCTTGGGTTAATCACCCCGTGGTTTTTCCCTTAACTAGGTTTTCCACGTCAAAATCTTCGTGTCATGTGTGTTGATATGTTTCTACTTTTGATTTGAATGCATTATGGTTCATGATTAATATTATGCCAATCACTAAAGAATACTCAAGTGTTTAAAAAGAGAAAGTTTTGTACAACTGATTCACCCCCCCTCTCAGTTGTATACCCTAAGTCTAACAATTGGTAACAGAGCTAAGTCCCTCTAAAAGGAGCTTAACCACTTGAGGAGATCTAGGATGTTGCCATACAAGAAGGATAGTCTGAAGTTTGATGGAACCAACTTTTCTCTTTGGAAAGGTCACATGAAATGTCACTTGCAATGTATGGGAAAGGCGTATTGGTCCATGGTCACAAAAGCGTATGTACCTCCACAGGGTGATCCGACAACCCTAAATGAAATCACAGATGCTGAAAACAATTTGCGGACCAAAGACGCTCTTCTAAGCACATTAACTGACTCAGAGCTCTCAAATGTTATTGACCTTCCAACTACCTATGAGATCTAGATTAAACTGGAACTTCTACATGAAGGAGATGAGTATGTTAAATGTGCAAGGTTACAGAGTCTAAAAGGGAAATTTGAAAAACTAAAGATGAGAGATGATGAAAATATTACCACTTTTATGCCAAAAGTGAATGAGCTGGTTTGTGGAATTAGAAATTTTGGTGGAGTCTTGGATGAAAATGAGATTGTTGGTAAGCTTCTCAGATCCCTTCCTGCTTCTTACAAAATTAAGGTTGTTGCCATTGATGAATTCAGAGCCCATACAACTGTCACAAGAGACCAATTGGCTGGCAAACTGGCTATTTTTGAAATGACCAAATTTGGAGATGATCCCCCCAAAACTGAATCTGCTTTCAAATCCAATGCCTCTGTGAAAGGTAAACAAGGATTTGATCTGGGAGAGAACTCATCAAGGAATCTGTCATGATATGGAAAAGCAAGAAAAGACCTGGAAGAAGAAGTAGAAACTGCTCAACTTGAAGCCCTCATTGCAAAGAGACTGCCAAGAGGATCCGGTAAGTATGAAGGAAAATTGCCTTTTAAGTGTTTTAACTACAATAAGATTGGTCATTTTGCCTCAAAATGTCCAAAAGATTTTCAAAGCCAAATCCTAGCAGATCAAGGTTCCAAAAGAATTGTTACTATGTTCATGAAGAAGATGATAATGAAGGAGTAACAGATGATGAATCAGAGACAGGAAACAAATTTGGAAGTGAATGGGTGTTTATTGCCATCAAGGAAGAAGAACCAATATCCTCTGTATCTACCAATCATAAAGTTGTAGAAAGAGATCTGGATGTCCAAGTTGAAGAAAAGAATGATTGGGTCATTGACAGTGGTTGCTCTCACCACATGACAGGTTACAAGAATAAGTTCACAGATTTGGAAAGGTATGAAGGAGGAGTGGTGAAGTTTGGTGATAATTCTGCTGGTAGAATCAGAGGAAGAGGAACTATTTCTTTTCATGGAAGAAACAAAACTGGTAATGTATTGTATGTTGAAGGTTTGAAGCACAATCTTCTCAGTGTTGGACAGTTGGTGGACAAAGGCTATGATCTCCGATTCAAGGATGGAAAATGCAAAATCTTTGAAAGATGCGAAACAGAGATTGCATCCAGTACTCAAACTAAAGGTAATACCTTCCACTTGGTTGGTACTGGTAAAACCAGCTTGTTTGTTCAAGTTGATCAGAGTTAGTTATGGCATAGAAGGATGTGTCATGTGAATTTTGATAATATCATCAAGATAAGCAATACTCAAGCTGTAAGAGATCTTCCAAAATTGGTGAAACCTACTAAGAACTTGTGCAAGGAATGTTAGTTGGGTAAGATGAGTAGAGTCACATTCAAAAGCAAGGAACTATCTTCTACTGGACTATTGGACTTAGTTCACACTGATCTTTGTGGTCCGGCAAGAACCAGAAGTATTCAAGGTGATAGATACTTCATGCTGCTAATAGATGACTATTCCTGGATGATGTGGGTAACCTTTCTAAAGGAGAAATCAGAAGCTCTTGAGAATTTCAAAATATTCAAGGCTATGGTAGAGAATGAAATAGGAATAAAGTTGAAATGTTTGAGGTCTGATAGAGTTGGAGAATTCACATCTGGTGAGTTCATAGAATTCTGTGAGAAACATGGAATTAAGATACAGTTGTCTGCTTCGAGGACTCCATAGCAAAATGGAGTAGTGGAGAGAAAGAACCAAACCATCCAGGAAGCATCTAGGACTATGATGATGGAAGCAAATGTTCCTCAGATCTATTGGAGAGAAGCTGTCAGCATTGCAGTCTATACTCTTAATCGAGTTCAAATCAGAAGCAATACCGATAAGACCCCTTATGAACTCTAGTTTGGTATTACTCCTACTGTAAGATATTTCAGAGTCTTTGGGAGCATATGTTACATCAAAAGAGATGAAGATTTAGGCAAGTTTGATGCTAGAAGTGATGAAGGAATATTCTTGCGTTACTCTACTCAAAGCAAAGCATACCGGTGTTATAACAAGAGACTAAGAAAGATGATAGAAAGTACAAATGTGAAGGTTGATGAGGGAATAGAGAAACCCTCAAGGTTTTATGAGTATGATGAAGATGATCAGAATTGTGTTTTGGTTCAAGGAGCTTGATCCTCTCCTAAAAGTTAGATTCAGACTGATCCGGTAAATTAGGAAGAAGAGATAGGTCTGAATGAGCCTGATCAAGAAGCAGAAGTGCAAGAAACTCCCAAAGTTCCAAGGTATGTAAGACTGAACCACTCTGAAGATCAAATCATAGGTGACAAAAGCAAAGGTGTGCAAACTAGAAGGAAAATTGCTCAAAATTCAGATGAATATTGTCTGATTTCAAAGATTGAACCTAATACAGTAAATGAAGCCTGCAATGATGAAAATTGGACCAAAGCAATGGAGGAAGAGTTGATACAAATTAAGAAAAATTACACTTGGGATCTTGTTTCCAGACCTAGAAACAAGAATGTGATTGGAACCAAATGGGTCTTCCAGAACAAACTAAATGAAGTTGGTGAAGTAATTAGAAATAAAGTCAGATTGGTCTGCAAAGGCTACTCTCAAATAGAAGGAATTGATTTTGAAGAAACCTTTGCTCCGGTGGCAAGAATTGAAGTAGTCAGATTATTTCTTGCATTTGCTGCCTTCAAGGATTTCAAGGTGTATCAGATGGATCTCAAATCTGCTTTCCTAAATGGTGACTTAGAAGAAGAAGTGTACATTGAACAACCAGATGGATTTCAATTATCTGAGCATGGTGATATGGTCTGCAAATTAAAGAAGGCATTGTATGGTCTAAAGCAAGCCCCAAGAGCATGGTATGAAAGACTGGACAAATGTCTTTTGAAGATTGGTTTCAACAAAGGGACTGCTGATAGTAACCTATATTTCAAAATTGATCATGAAAACATCTTGATTGTTGAAGTATTTGTTGATGATATCATCTTTGGAGGAAGAGACAATATGTGTAAAACCTTTGCAAATCAAATGAAAAGTGAGTTTGAAATGTCAATGCTTGGTGAAATAAATTTATTCTTGGGTCTGCAAATTACTTAGACAAAGAAAGGAATCTTTATCTCTTAGACCAAATATGTGAAAGAATTGTTGAGAAAATTTGGAATGGAAGATTCAAAGCCAATGAACACTCCGATGGTAACCAGATGTAAGTTGAGTAAGATGATGACTCTCCTAAGATAGATCAGACAAAGTACAGATCAATGATTGGAGGATTATTGTATCTCACTCAAACTAGACCAAATATAATGCAGGTTGTTGGTCTTGTGGCAAGATTCCAGGTTGATCCTAGAGAATCTCATGTCATGGCAATCAAAAGAATTTTTAGGTACTTAAAAGGAACAGTTGAGTATGGTCTGTGGTATCCTAGAGATCATAATTTTTCTCTTCATGCATATACAGATGCAGATTGGGCAAGAGATGTGGATGATAGGAAGAGTACAAGTGGAGGAGCATTCTTTTTGGGAAAAAGGTTGGTTTCTTGGCTAAGCAAGAAATAAGAGGCAATATCTCTATCTACAACTGAAGCAAAATACATTGCAGCAGCAGGTAGTTGCATTCAAGTTTTGTGGATGAAGTAGATGCTAAGAGATATTTAAGTAGAATATGAGGAGCCTATCACAATTTTCTGTGATAATTCAAGTGCAATAAATATTTCTAAGAATCTGATGTTGCATTCTAAGACTAAGCATATATCTATCAAGTTTCACTTTCTAAGAGAGCAAGTGAACAAGGGTGAAGTTAGATTGGAGTATGTGCCCTCCAAGGATCAGCTTGTAGATATTTTTACTAAACCTCTTCCCAAGGACTCTTTTGAGTATCTCAGGGAGAAGTTGGGGGTTATTGCCCCTCTAGTGATGAACTAGGATGCACTGATGTACATCAATCTGGTGGATATCATAGTCATATCTTATGATCTGGATTGATGATAAGGGAGCTCCTACTTAGGGGGAGCAGCTGGTATGTTATGAAGTAGTGAAGTTACAAGTATGAACCCTTTGCCATTGATGTCAAAGGGGGAGAGAAGACATGTGAAAAACAAGTGGTTGCTGATCAAAGGGGGAGCAATAAAGGAAGAGAAAACATGTGAATAGTTGTTTCTGTTAGGGGGAGTTGTAACAGCAAAGAGAAGTTCTTGTCTTGATGGTTTTTCACATCATATGTTGCCATCAATGACAAAGGGGGAGATTGTTGCAAGTATGGGCCTAACCAGTGTTGTCATTGATGTCAACATACTCATGTTGCATTAATGAGAAGGATTAGATGAGCTGTGTGTTGAGGATACTGAGAAAATAAGTCTCAATTAGGAATAGTGAAGAACAATGATAACAAGAAGGTAAAAGTCCTTAATAGGTTGAGGATCAAAGGATGCGGTTTAAAGGGTTTGTAGATATAAGTCTTGAGATACTCCAGTCAATATTTCAGAGGTCCGCATGAAGATCTGAAGAAGTTAGGGTCACTCAAGTAGAACCGGTTCCGGTAGGTGTTCAGAGGTGACAGAGTGTCATAGATAGGTCTGGTGAGATCTAGTATTTCATTATCCCGTTCTACGGATCTGAGGGAGTGTTGAGAATGTCCTTGTGAAGTATCAACTAGATTAGTTTGTGGGTTGAAGGTCCGGAAGAGCCTATTCATTTGTGACAGTGATGACAGACTGTGTTCTTGTAGCTCTAGATGAAGGAAAGAAGAATTCCAGTAGGATGATGAAGTGCAGATGTTTTTGGTGATTTAGGGAAGGTTATGATGACCATTGGATCATGTCCAATTAATGTTGGTGGTTCGTATTGAAGTTAGAGTTTGCATTTGAAGAATAACCATAGATATTGGTGTTCTTCTTGAGACTGGCCGACTGGATGTATTACACGTCTTGCAGATGTTATTATAGGTGTTTGCCGACTTAGATGATTGTTCCTAAGTCGATACCTTGTATAAATAAGGGATTGTGAATTCATTTTGAAGTGTGTCTTGCGGTGATGAGTGTGTGGTAGTGAAGAGAAGTGCGAAAGGCAGAGCAGAGGTATTGGGCTTAAATGGAACTGATTCAAGCATGCTGAAGATGCTATTCTCCAGTTCATAAAGGTGATACTTATTCCTTTGTAGACAGTGTGTCTCTTGTAGGCAGTGAGCCTCTTGTGAGCAGTGTGCTTGGGCAGTGAGCCCTAATTGGCATGTTCCATTTTGTTCTTTCTATTCTTCTAACAGAGAATATATTCTTGGGTTAATCACCCCGTGGTTTTTCCCTTAACCAAGTTTTCCACATCAAAATCTTGGTGTCATGTGTGTTGATATGTTTCTACTTTTGATTTGAATGCATTATGGTTCATGATTAATATTTTGCCAATCACTAGAGAATACTCAAGTGTTTAAAAAGAGAATGTTTCATACAACTGATTCACCCCCCCCTCTCAGTTGTATGCCCTAAGTCTAACATTTCTATCGTTTGGTCAAATTGCATCTCAGACACTTTTTCCTTGTATCTTGGTCATGTACAATGTTATTGTACATCAAGTTCATTGTAGGTTATGTTGTATGTAGTTTTGTTTATATATGAAACATACATAGAAAACATACAAGGAAAATATACATAAAAGATGCAAAGGAAATATACAAGGGGTAGACATACAAAGGATTTTCAGCATGACATGCTTATCGGTGGCTCAACTCATAGTCTCTCTGATGGCCGATGAAACATACAAAGGGAACATGCAAGTGTCAGATGCAAAGTGTGGGGTCAACCAATTGTATGTATATGCGATTGTATCAAAACTACAAACAATCACATATACAATGGCATATACATTTCTGACATACAAATCCCAGACCTGAAAGGAATATGCATTTTGATTTATAAAGGAAGATATGATTGTATGCATCTTTGTATGTATGTTCGCATTGTATGTTTGCGGATACAAAGGTCATATACAAAGGCAATATACAAGGGTCTGATGCATGTTTGTATGTACAAGTGATTGTATGTAGTTTTGTCTGTATATTTCGTATTGTATATGTGATATACAAATGTATATGAGATACAATAGCAACATACAAGGTGAACCCAACTAGGAAATTAAAATTAGCAAACTCAGCGGTGGGGTCCGCAGTTGTATATTGAGGTGCATGTATATGCCGATATGCAAAAAAGGAAGGGATACAAGGCTGAACTTGTTCTAAAGTTCCATTATGGTTGATAATCTCCTTGGAGTTCCACATTGTATGTATATGCGATTGTATCTCATATACAATCAGATATACAAAAGGTCACATATAAAGGATTTTGACGAGACCTTTGTATATCAGTATGACTCAGTTGAGGTCTCTCTGATAGCCCGATATATACAAAGGTTGTATATGCAGATGCAAAGCGATATACAAATGCAGGACGCATTTGACCACAACTTTGATCGCAGATATCTCCTTCATCCTGGCAAATTTCAACATGCTTCAAAAGGCAAAAGTGCTTATTTTTGCCTCCTCTTTCATATGGCAGGATTTTGAGAGGATTTTTCTCATTTTCAAAATTTAATGTAAATTTGCATACTCAATCTACTAGATGTTTCAGCGACCATTTTGGCATATGTAGATGCAGATATTTATGCATTTATGGGTGCAAGTTGATGATTCAGTAGATCACATTGAATTTTCAAAATATCTTCCATCTACCCCTTTTCCAGATATTTTATGCCATAACTTCTTGCAGGTGGACATCATTTCAGACATAGATTTTTTTGACAGAGCCCATGGAGCGAAATTCATTTGTAACTAACTTAGGTCAAATGTGAAATGCTATTTATGCATAAAGATGAGATGTAAAAAAGGTTAGAAGTTGGAAGTTGGAAGATTTAGTAATCTATGCTTCTAATTCCAAACAGAGCATTCATCTACTGTAACCATGCCTTCTTATTGAATATATGCAAGTTATTTTACCTCTTTTACTATTTTTTTAGTTTAGTGTGAATCTCCATATGATTGTCTATGAACATTTTTTGGTTCCTCTCAGCCATTTTGTTTCTTACCTTTGCCAGAATCATCTGAATCTGTGTATATCTACTTGTTGTATTTGGTTGTGTTGTGCATCTTTCTCAGTTCTGCGAGGGCTCTTTTATTCAACCTAGTGTATCATCTAATTTCAATTCATGTTTTCTTCTACCCCTTTTCCTAGCAAGCATTAGCACTAGGTTTATAATTTTTCCTCTAAGCTTTAGGCTCAGAGGTAGGAAGTTGGCCTACTTAGGAGGTTTGATCTCAATTCGGAAGGTCCCACACTTCGAGATCATTCCCATTGTGTCATTGGAATGCTTGGACTCTCTCCAAGCAGGGTGCAATTCTATGTGACAACTGTAACAATACCGAATTACAAGAGGCTCACTGCCCTTAAGGACTCACTGTCCAAATAATGATGCTCACTGCATACAGGCTCATTGCCATAAGAGAAGAAAGAAAGAAAGGGGTGGCTCACTACCAAAATGAACTATTATTGTTGAATCTACAAATGCATGGATATAGCTCCAATGTTTCTTAGAAGACTATCTCAAAACTCTTCATCCTGAACTTCTCTACTACATTGCTCTAGTCTTACATAAAATAAGATCTCTCTTGTTCTGTACTTGTCACCCTTACAAAAACATAGAACTTTGCATGTTGCACACTCACATCTTCACATTCACAGTTCATACCTCAAACATTGAAACGAATCTCATATATATCCGCAACATTTACAATCTTCAAATTAGGTCGGCATACAGAGATGAAGCATGTAGTTATGCCTTCTGTAGCTTGTCGACCTAATCCTTTCACTAAAGTGCTTTGTGAACCAATTCAACACTTGAAACAACTTTTCACATGTCAGCCCAAACTGTATAACCACTTAGAACATGAATCTAATCAATGGATTTTACCGCAATCATATCAAAGTATCAAGTGGGCCTTAAACCCTTATTAGCACTAGTTCAATCCATCTGTCAGATTACAACTTTCAATGTAGACCATAAGACTTGCTCAAATTCATATCTAAGACACTTCAGACATCTTCGAGCATAACTGCAGAACCACAGAACATAATATCAACTTGCGGTCAAATGTGGACCATTAGAACACATGCCCTATCATAGTCAAACACAGTCAAACCTTGTAGTGATACTTAGATGCTCATAACTATCTTTCCAGTGGACTTCAAACTGTGCAACTTTGGATTTAGAGACTTCATATATTTGTTTACAACACCTCAAAATTGCATAACAAAATATTCAACATAGGAGGAATGTAGATCAAAACAATTAGGTGTTCTACTCTATTCAATACTGGACTTTGTCATGCCAAACTTAGGCTACTTGAAGGTACACTTTTGGAGATGATCAAAAGCTAAAACCTTGGATTTAAGATCATCTAAGGACTATAGGCATCTTACCAAAACTGCAAGACTAGATCTTCAACTGCAGACCAACACTAAGAAAAATATTGTCTCTCTGTCACTATCTCTATACTCTACCAGCACTTAGCCAAAATGCTTAAGTAATACCAAAATATCTATTCCAACCTTGTTGAATCTTTGTTTCTTTTCTTGTTGCCATCAATGACAACACTATCAAACATCATGCTCAGCAAAACTTCATCATACCAACAGTGTCTCCAACAATCTCCCCCTTTGGCATTAATGGCAACACATGATGTGTAAAGCCATCATATAGCTCCCCCTTACTCCATGATTTTCTCCTTATTTATTTTTCACTTGTCTATGTTTTTCACATGCTTCATTCTCCCCCTTTGACATCAATGGAAAAGGTGTATGATACAGAAATATGTACAAGTGACCAAATCTCAAAATTGTTTGCATCATCCACATGTATACAAGTGATTTCAAATATCTTACTACTTTTCAAGGAGAATATCTTTGTAGATCTTCTTCAATTTTGCCACATCTTCATTCCATCTGACCTTAGCATCGCTCAAAACTAGTATATGCCCATTGATTTGGGATACTAACTCTTCTTCCTTCTTCATAGTAGCAGGGGCCTCAATGATTTGCCTTGTCTAATCTGCTACTACAACTAACCTAGTCATGGATGGAATTTTGAAGCTCATTATCTCCTGGAGCTAGCTCATTCTATGTTTGATGACCTCTTTCTGGGTCTGCAACTTATTTATCACTGAATGAATGGTCTCAACTTCTTCCCTTTTATTTCCTATGGCATCTTTTGCTGGATCATAGGTCCTGGATATTTTAGTAATATGGGCTTCCCAACCATCTATTTTATATTTTAGGTCCTTGGTTTTCTTAGGCCATGTTAGACATAATTGATACATTTTGCTAGCTTCTTTGATAGCCAACTCTAGATATTCAATACTTTTATCTAACAAAACTTTGTCTTGAGAATACTAATCATTGATCTCAACTAGCCTTCTATTGTCAATATCAGCCCTTACCTTCTTTTCTACAACTTATTCAAGGAACTCAAAATCAGAATTGTTTGACTCCATAAGCTTCTTCAACTATGCAGTAGGAGCCAAGGATGTATCTTTCTTTATTCTAGGCATTATAATCTTTTAAAAAATTGTTGTTGCATCTTCAATTAACTCTCTATCCTCCATGTGAGACTTCAATATTTCTTCTTGGGCCATTGCTTGAAAATTTGACCCACGCTTTAATTTCTACAAGGGAGACATTGTGGCCAGGTTGATTGGTCCTTGTAATAGATCAAGTGTGGACATAATATGAGTCTTCCTTTATTTCTCCAAAAACTCTCT
Source organism: Cunninghamia lanceolata (assembly GCA_027924645.1). Lineage (NCBI taxonomy): Eukaryota > Viridiplantae > Streptophyta > Pinopsida > Cupressales > Cupressaceae > Cunninghamia > Cunninghamia lanceolata. The sequence continues at coordinate 9,400,855 of BSBN01000202.1, forward strand.
TAAAGAGTCAACTGAATCCTTTCCAATAGTGTCTCTTTTGCCTTCATCATGAGATACTACATTATCATGTCTCTCTGGAGGATTTTCTTGAGTGGGTTCTTGTTCATTATCTTCTGATTCCAGAACTAAGTTATCAACCATCTGTTCATTTATCTACTTCTTTTAATCATCTTGTCATTCAGAGACTCTATCCTCAAATGTTACTCTTGTCTCCTCAAAGTTCTTTTCCACTGCAGACTCTTTCAATTCGTCATCTTTCCCAGAGTTCACTGGAGGAGTTATTGCACTTTGATCCACACTCTATTCAACATTTACTTTTTGAACTATATTTGAGTTATCAAGGTTCTTTTCATCTTCACCTACATCTATCACAGTTGGAATTTGAAGTTCATTAAGCACCATCAGAATTTTCTCTTCAGTTTCCTTTTCCAATTTTTCAATCCTGATTTTATTTCTAGCCATCCAATTGTTAACTCTCCTTTTGGTTATGAATTCTTCATTAATCCTCTAAGTGACTTTGATTTTATTTTCACTAGTGAGACTTGGACAAAGTTTCATCAAAACAGATTCCTTTAACTCAACATCTTTAGCCATAGCTACTTTTTTTCTTGCAATTAAGATGTTGGCTAGACTATTTGGTAAATCATCTACAGCTTCAATTAATGCTTTATTGAACATGTCTAAGAATCTTACCACAACTTCCTCAATTGTTACTTTGTCAGCATTTGAGCATTCATCATATGTATCAACAATTGGCTTTAAGTTCCCATGCTTAGCCATTGCATTAATTTTATCTTCTACAGTCATTGTGGCCTCACCTTCCTTGATCTCAATTTTCTTTTTCTTTTTCTTCTTCTTGTCTTTCCCTTCTTTGGAGGGCTTCACTTCTTTTCTTGTAGTGGCTTCATCAATTTTTGCCCTCTTTGCCTTTATTTCTTCATCAATTTCTATTTCTGCTTCTTCTTCATTACCACCAAAGCTCACATATACTCTATTAGTGGCCTTTGTTTTATTTCTTTTATGCTTCTTCTTAGCAGGCTTCTTTTCAAGAAATTCTTTCTCAATATTAGCAGTGGGAAGGGGTGTGGAGCTCCTAGAGGTAGCTGTAGCAGAAGAGGAGGCTCTTGTTCTTCTTCTTGTCCTAGAAATAGGTTTTCCTTGCTTAGACTTCACTTCAGTTCTTTCCAGAGTCTTTTTTTGTGCAGTTTTCTCTTCTGTAGCCTTTACTACTTGAGCCTTGGCTCTAGCTTGGTCTATTTGCTCCTTTGTGAATCCCTTGCTCATGGAATAATCTTCTGCCATCTTTCTTTCTTTTCTCTGTGATACTAATTGAGTTTGTTCCAGATGCACTTTGAGAGAATTTTCTTCAAAAGTCCCAAATCTTTCCTCTTTAGGATCCTTTGGTTTGCTCAATATTAAATTTGCCAAGCCAGTCAGGATGTCTTCTACAACCTCATATCCCATTGCTAGGACCCACACTATTCTCAATTCCACTACCTCCATGAGACATTGATCTTTGGTCACCATAAAAAAAATATCATCTTTATACTTCTCAACCACCTTTCTAGGGATTCTAACCCTATCCTTCATTTTCTTATGGAAATTCTTAAAGTATCCCCACAAAGCAAAATTTTGTGCATAAATATCTCCTAAACTCTGTAGATGATTTATAATTTGTATTACTACAGGAGAGTGATTTAACCAAACAATATTACTCATACCTAGTAATTCCCTTAGAAAGTAGAATAGTAGGCACATGATAAGAGTACCATATTTTAATGGGTACTTTGTATCTTCTGTCCTCTTTAGATTCTCCATCAATTGTTGTCGGAGCAACTCACATAGGTCATAATTAGTATTCTTCTTCACCATTTCATAGGCAATGTAGATGGCCGATGCAGAAATAGAGTTTTCCCTGTTGGAGAAGTAGACTGATGCAGAGGCATCCACACTAAAACCTTGACATACAGCATGGATGTACGCAACCCTTCATCATCATCATCATATTTCTTGCTAACACTGTCAGCATCATCATATTTACTCCCGCCGACCGATATCCTCCTGCAGACAAGCCTTCGCCCTTTCGCATGTCAACAGCATCATCATATTTGACTATCGGCAGTATCATCATATTCGGCCAGCGCGAACATCCTCCTGACGTTCACTGTTCACCTTACCGACAACCTCTACCTTCAGCGTCATGATGTTCAACATCATGTTCATCAGCAGGATAAAGAACATCCGGTTCCTCCCATATATCCTGATGATGACCCTCAACTCCACGCACCTTCCCCTCGATGCTTACGTCACCCCGATATCCTGATGACGATTATCCTGATGACGATGACGTCACATGTAGCTCCTCAATATCCTGCTGCCCCGCAATATCCTGATGACGTATATCCTGATGATGATGACGTCATATCCTACTGTTGGCCAAACTTAACTTTTTCGGCCCGCGATCAACCTGATCTTCTACCTTATGCCGATACACTCCTCCTCGGCAACACCTGATGATGATCACCCCGACGCACACTCACTTCATGCAACCGATAGCATCATGCTCATCTCCATCTACCCGGATGACGATGCCCGAAGCGACTGTAGGATATACGCAGAAATATCCTGATGATGCCATTTTGACGAACTTCCAACCTTAGCAGATTTTCACCGTTCTGATCCGCCGAACCTCCTGGGATGACCCGATCCACTTCCAGGGTGATCTTCCAGACTCTAACTATCAGCTCGACCTAGCACATGCCCATGCTAGGGTTCTCAACATCTCTCGATGGCGATCCTGCACACCTGCATACAAACAAACAAACTAAATCCTAACCTACTGTACATAACCATTCCACCGATTCGACGAATCAACCGGTGGAATGGATCAGTGAATCCATGAAACCACCAAAACAGTAGATCGATTACACAAAGGAGATCAAATAGAAGATGAACACAACAGGATCTCTTATTGATTTCAAAAGATGCAATTACAATGATCAATCTCTCTCTCTCTGCAATCTAACTCCTCTGCTCAATCTAATCGGTGATCAATGATATGCAATACCAACCGATCCTCATGCATATATAGGTTTTCCTGCGAGTACTACTGACCCAACTCCAAGCAGCTGGGAAATCTCTCCAGGTGGCTGGGAGATCCAACCGGTCCTACAGCATGACAACTGTCTAACAAACTAACTAAAAATAGAAAAGAATGGTCAGCATGACCTTATTACATGCATTGGTCTTATCAGACCTTCTTGGAAAACATTAACAAGACTCAAAACAAACTAACTGCCTCATGGAGGCCAGCTGTCAGGTAGGTGCTCCTGCACCATAGACCTTGTATCCAATCACCATTGAATCAAATATCACTACCAGATCTTCAATGTCATTAATAGTTAACACCCTTTTGTCAAATTTGGCACCAGTTAGCTTCATCACTATGTCATTCTTCATAGATTTAAGCACCAGAACTATTCCAGAGGAGCACATACTTGTAATTGCCTCAATAGCATCCTTGGTTATCATATGAGACATATTTAGCCAAAAGAATTCATAATGGATTCTACTTAGGGCATACCTAACACAAGCATCTTTAGCAAAAACAAGAAAATCTATCCATGTGTCCAATTTCGTCTCATGTAGAGCACTAAATTCTTCCTTCAATTCAAATTTATCTCCGGTCGACTCATTTAGGTAAAATTGCCCTAATTTTATATGATCATACTCTTCCCAATTGGCATGGATGTAAACCCTAATATCTTCATTATGCATTATACCATAAGGCACTTCTGAAACGTACCCTTGAGGTCTATTTCTAAGGATTTAAACGGATGCTTCTTAAATTTGGGTCAAGGCCTTTTAGTGATCTTACTTACTTGTGGAGTAGACATTCTTACTACTTAATGAAATTCTTTTCTTAGAGAGATAATTGTAAATACCTTGTTCTTCGCCTTTCAGTTAGGGTTTTTCCATGACGAGTGCTTTGAGGTCACCTTTGCTTCACTACTCAAATCTCTTTGTTCACTTGAAAACTAGAATGCAAAGTGATTTTTCTTTGAATAATATTACTTATAAACCTTTTTCATCAAATCTTAGTCACCATAAATGCTCATTTCTAAAAAGTTGCTAAACACTTTCTTTGTTACACATAGTCGATCCAATTTGCTCCGCAATATTCTGCATTAGATTCTTTTCTACCAGAAATTTATTCAAAGGATATGTTATTCTATTCTACAACATTTATGTTTGTGTTGGATGTTAGTACCACTTTTTTGGCTAGGGGAACATGATATTTCATTAAAGCTCCCCCTGAGCTAGAGCTCCCAATTCACTCTTCAGAGGAAGTGTCTGGAATAGAGTCTAACACAGACTCATTCTTAACTTCAATAAATTCCTTCTGAACCCACACCTTGTTCATCTCCTTCTAGATTTTTCCCAGATCCACCTTTTGTGCTGATTTCTTCATCTCTACCTGATTATCCTTCTTCATATTCTTGCTTCTGTAGAACCTTGTAGTATGTCTAGGCCCATTGCAATTGAAGAATACAACATTTCTCTGACTATTGTTCCTTCTATTCATCCTTGATTTGCATTGGTTATCCTTATGTCCAAATTTATTGCATGTAAAGCAGTTACCATTGAAAGATTGGGCATTCCTTCCATTGTTATAGCCATTCCTAATCTGACTTCTACATTCACTAGCTCTATGATCAAATATTTTGTTGCAAAGCAGTTACCTCTGAAAGATTGAACATTCCTTCCATTGTTATATCCATTCCTTATCTGACTTCTGGATTCATTAGCTTTATGACCTACTTTATTGTAAGTAAAGCACTGAGTAGAAAATGATGGAACTTTTTGATTCATTTTGCTTCTATATTAAGTAGCCTTACTACCAAACTTATTGCATGAATAACCATTGAAAGATGCGTACCTTTGTGCATTTGGTTTCTTGATCAGTGGTTTTCTAGGTCCATTCCTTTGATTCTGGATCTACTTGCCTTTGTCTTTCTTGTTCTCAGCATTCATATCTTGACCAGTTTTATAACTTTCACCTTTCTCACATCCCAAGCCTTCTTTGTCATAAGAGTTCTTCTGGCTAGCAAGCATCTCATCAAGTTTTGCAGAACTTATATTGAACTTTTCTTCATAATTCTTTGCCTTCTCTAAATCTGACTTCATGTTCTCAACTTCCTTTTCAAGCTTTGCCCATTCTTCTAATTTGCCTTTCACTAGTTGATTTAGATCTTCTTCTGCTTTTGCCTTATCCTCAATTTGCACTTTCAGATCATCCAAGATTTCATTTGTTGATCTCAATTATTTAGTAACTTCCTTGTGTGTTTGTTTGAACTTCTTGACTTGTTCCCTCAATTTTCTGATGAACTCATCTTCTTCCTTGACATTTTCTTTCAGATCCATGTTTTCTTCTTCAGTCCTTCCAATATCTTCAAGAGCAACTTGGAGTTCTTCTTCACTGACAAACATGCATTCTTCTTCAGTAGTTTTAGTTGAATGAATTTCTTCAGGAGGAGTAGGATACCTTTTACCTACCATGTGTTCAATCTCCAGTATCTTCCTCAAGCTGTTAGACTTCTTCCAAGGAGCCAAGCTCTGATACCAATTGTTGAACACCCAGAATACTAGGAGGGGGGGTGAATCAGTAATCTCTTAAACCATTCACTTATTAATCCATTAATCCATTTGCCTATTCAACAACATTAAAGCAGGTTAAACATCGAATGCACAATCACAAAACATAACACATAGACACTAGGATTTTTATGTGGAAAACCCAAAATGGGAAAAACCATGGTGAGTGTTAGCTCACAATATATTATGTAGTAACAATACCAAATTACAAGAGGCTCACTTCCTTAGGGCTCACTGCCCTTAAGGACTCACTGTCCAAAGAAAGATGCTCACTACATATAGGCCAAATGCCATAAGAGAAGAAAGAGAGAAAGGGGTGGCTCACTACCAAAATGAACTGCTATTGTTGCATCTACAAATGCATGGATACAACTCTAATTTTTCTCAAAAGATTGTTTCAAAACTCGTCATCATGAACTGCTCTGCTCTTACATAAAATAAGATCTCTCTTCTTTTGTACTTGTCACCCTTTCAAAAACACAGAACTTTGCATGTTTCACACTCACATCTTCATATTCACACTTCATACCTCAAACATTGAAATGGATCTCATATATATATCTACAACATTTACAATCTTCAAATTAGGTCGGCATATAGAGATGAAGCATGTAGTTATGCCTTGTGTAGCTTGTCGGCTTAATCCTTTCACCAAAGTGCTTTGTGAACCAATTCAACACTTGAAACAACTTTTCACATGTCACCCCAAACTGTATAACCACTTAGAACATAAATCTAATCAATGGATTTTACTGCATTCAGATCAAAGTATCAGGTCCACCTTAAACCTTGATTATCACTAGTTCAGTCCATATGTTTGATTACAACTTTCAATGCAGACCACAAGACTTGCTGAAATTCATATCCAAGACTCTTTAGACATCTTAAAACATAACTTTAGAACCACAGAACATAATATCAACTTACGTTCAAATGTGGACCATTAGAACACATCCCTTGTCATAGTCAACCACTGTCAAACCTTGTAGCAATACTTAGATTCTCATAACCATCTTTCTAGTGGACTTCAAACTCTATAAATTCAAATTTAGAGACTTCGTATATGTGTTTACAACACCTCAAAACTGCATAAAAAAATATTCAACACAGGAGGAGTGTGGATCAAAACAATTAGGTGTTCTACTCTGTTCAGTACTCTACTCTATCATGCCAGACTTAGGCTACTAGAAGGTACACTTCCAGAGATGATCAAAAGCTGAAACCTTAGATTTAACATTATCTAAGGAATGTAGACATCTTACCAAAACCACAAGACTAGATCTTCAACTATAGACCTATTGCAAATATGTGCCTAATCGGTGTTGTCATTGATGTCAACATATTCTTGTTGCCATTGGTGTCAACTGTATCTATCTTGTTACCTGACTAGAAGACTGGAACATTGAGGATATTGAGAAAATTAATAAAGATCAATGGATGTGGATCATATGGCAGTATAGAGGATTGTGTGAAGTAGCTCCAATCAGGATTTGAGAGGTCCGCATGAAGAATTGAAGAAACTATGGCCATCTGAGTAGAACTAGTTTTCTAGTATTCATAAGAGACAGAGCGACAGAGAAGTGGTCTGGATCTTTTTAAATATGTCAAATAATGATCTGGAGATCTAGAGGCATGTTTGGGAAGTCAGTGTGTATCATCCATTCAAGTGGTTCATGGTTTGGAGGTCTGCAAGCAATCTTTCTAAGATGACAGTCATGGAAGATAGTATTCTTGAGGTTCTGGATGAAGATGCAAGTGATTCTGATGATTTGGAGGAGTGCAGATATTTTTGTTGAATTCATTGTGCTTATGGAGGTCTCTAGATTGTGTGACTACTGTGTTGGAGGTTCGCATTGAAGTTTGAGCTTGTTGGTGAAGATTTCCTTCTTGGTGTTGTTGTTCTTCCCAGTCCTAGCCGACCAGATGATTCAAGCATATTGTGGATGTTCTATAAGTAATCCTTTGGAGCGTGGTGTGTCGTTGAAAGAAGATTCAAGTCTTAGCTATGTTCATCTAACAACTTAGTGATTCGCATTAAGTAAGATGTTTGGTGTGCTGACCCTAATGTTTATTCCAAGGTTGATGAAGCATATAAAGGAGTGTAGTTGAGTCGTGGAAAATTATCCTTGAGAGAAAATAATAAATCCAAAGAAAGGATCAAGAGAAGAATAAAGAAGAGGAGGAGAAAAAGAACAAAAGTAGAATAGAGTGAAGACTTAGTGAAGAAGAGTTTGGAAGCAGAACAAATGTTTTATGAACATTCAATGAAACTGAACTAGGCATGAAGTAGATGCTATTTCTCAGTTAATTCTTTCTTTGTTAAACTTAAATTTCTTGTAGGAAGTGGGCCTCTCTTTTGAGTAGTGAGCTTTGGGAAGTGAGCCCAAAGTCAAGTGCCTTCCCATTCCTTTTAAGTACTTTTAATAGGGTACGAATCTTGTGAGCTAACACCCACCATAGTTTTTCCCTTAACCGAGTTTCCACGTCAAAAATCTTGGTGTCAAATGTGTTGATTATGTTTTTGCCTATGTGATGTTGTTTCATACTTTAATGTTTACATCATTAATCAATTTGCAAATTGTATAAGAAGATTAAAATGAAGAAAAGGTTAAGTTTTGGGACAACTGATTCACCCCACTCTCAGTTGTCTGGTCTAATTCCAACAATTGGCATCAGAGTTGGTTCCTCTAAAAGAAGCTTGACCACTTGAGGAGATCCAAGATGTCGACCTACAAGAAGGACAGACTGAGATTTGATGGAACAAATTACTCTATTTGGAAGGATCGCATGGAGTGCCATTTGCAATGCATGGGTAGTGCTTATTGGTTGATAACTAAGGATGAGTATGTTCCTCCAGAGAATCCTTCAACTCCAGATGAAATAAAAAATGTTGAAACTAACCTTTGAGCTAAAGAAGCCTTATTGAGTGCCCTGACTAATTCAGAAATGACAAATGTTTGTGGACTAAAAACTGCTCATCAAATCTAGAAGAAGTTGGAGAATCTTTATGAAGGTGATGAATATGTAAAATGTGCCAAGCTACAAAGTCTGAGAGGAAAATTTGAAAATCTAAGGATGAGTGAAGATGAAAACATCACAATCTACATGAAAAAGATAAATGAACTTGTGTGTGGTATAAGGTGTGCTGGTGGAACTTTGGCTGAATCAAAGATTGTGACAAAAGTGCTCAGATCTTCACCTGATTCCTACAAACAAAAATTTTGCTGCTATAGAGGAAATCAGGACTGTCTCAAAAGTTACAAGAGATTAGCTGATTAGCAAAACTTCAGCTTTTGAATTAAGTGAGTTTGGCGATTCTCTTCCTAAGTCTAAATCTAGATTCAAAGCTAGTGTTCATGGGAAGCAAAGATATGATCCAGGTGAAAGCTCTTCAGGAAGATCAAACAAGTTTGCTAAGGTAAGGAAGGATCTTAAAAGTGATGAAATTGAGCCTATAGAACTTGAAGCTCTTATTGCTAGAAGAATGCCAAGAGGATTCGGTAAGTATGAAGGAAAGTTGCCATTCAAATGTTTTGCTTGTAATAAGATTGGTCATTTTGCCTCAAGATGTCTGGAAAATTTTTCAAAGCCAAACCCTAACAGATATAAAAGTTAGAAGAATTGTTACTATGTTCAAGAAGCTGGAGAAGGAGTCACAGATGACGAATTTGATCATGGAGAAAATCAATGGGTGTTCATTTCTGTCAAAGAAGAAAATCTAGTGTCTACTGATTCTGCTAGCTGTACAAATGTGGAAAGTGCCTTGGCTTCTCAATTTATTGATGAATGGGTGATTGATAGTGGATGTTCTCCTCATATGACTGGTGATAAAAGTAAGTTTGTAAGCTTTGAAAAATATGAAGGTGGATTTGTAAAATTTGGAGATAACTTAGCTGGTAGAATTTGTGGCAAAGGATCCATCTCTTTTGATGGTAAGAATAAAACTAATGATGTTCTGTATGTGGAAGGATTGAAGCATAATCTTCTCAGTGTTGGATAGTTGGTTGAAAAGGGTTATGATCTCAAATTCAAGGATGGGAAATGTAGAATCTTGGAAAGCTCCAGAACTGAAATTACATCTGGTACTCAAACTAGAGGTAACATCTTTCATATAAGTAGTTTTGGTAAAACTTACTTGATTGCTCATGTGGATTAGAGTTGGCTCTGGCATAGGAGAATGTGTCATGTGAATTTTGATAACATTGTTAAGATAAGTTCCACTCAGGCTGTAAGAGATCTTCCAAGACTTGTGAAACCTCCTGACAGCATGTGTAGAGAATGTCAACTAGGTAAACAGAACATAATTTCATTCAAGAGTAAAGAACAGTCATCAAGTGGATTGTTGGAACTTGTGCATACTGATCTTTGTGGTCCTTCTAGAATTAGAAGTATACAAGCAGATAGATATTTCATGTTGCTGATTGATGATTACTTCTAGATGATGTGGGTAACCTTCTTGAAAGAAAAATTAGAAGCTCCTGACAAATTCAAAGTGTTCAAGGTCATGGTGGAGAATGAGATTGGTGTGAAGATAAAGTGTCTGAGATCTGACAGAGGTGGAGAATTTACCTCCAGTGAGTTTGATTCATTTTGTGAGAAGCAAGGAATAGAAAGATAGTTATCTGCTCCTATAATTCCTCAGCAGAATGGAGTTGTGGAAAGAAAAAACTAGACCATTCAAGAAGCTGCTAGGACCATAATGATGGAATCAAATGTTCCACAAGTCTATTAGAGAGAAGCTGTGAGTACTGCTATCTACACTCATAATCAAGTGCAAATCAGAGGTAATTCTGGTAGGACCCCTTATGAACTATGGTTTGGTCATGCTCCTACTGTAAAGTATTTCAAAGTTTTTGGTAGTAAGTGCTATATCAAAAGAGATGAGGATATAGGCAAGTTTGAAGCAAGAAGTGATGAAGGGATATTTCTGGGTTACTCTACTCAAAGCAAGGCATATCGGTGCTTTAACAAAAGATTGAAAAAGACTGTTGAAAGTGCAAATGTTAGAGTTGATGAGAACAAAGAAAGACATTACAGGTCTTGTAGATATGAATCAGATGATCAAGATGAAGGTCAAAATCAAGGAAGACAAGTTCAAACTTAGACACAGATTTAATTTGATCTAGAAAATCCAGAGGATAATGCAAAATTTAAGGAACAAGTTCAAGAAATAGAAATTCAAGCAAATCCCAAAACTCCTAGGTATGTAAGATTGAACCATTTTGAAGATCAAATTATAGGAGATAGAAATGAAGGTATTCAAACTTGGAGAAGAATTGTTGAAGAATAAGAAGAGATTTGTTTGATTTCAAAGATTGAACCAAAATCTATAAGTGAAGCCTGCAATGATGAAAACTGGATAAAAGCAATGGAAGAAGAACTAATGCAAATTGAAAAGAATCACACTTGGGATCTTGTTCCTAGACCTAAAGACAAAAATGTGATTGGAACCAAGTGGGTCTTCCCGAATAAACTAAATGAAGATGGTGAAGTTGTAAGAAACAAAGCAAGGTTGGTATGCAAGGGATATTCTCAAGTGGAAGGAATTGATTTTGAAGAAACTTTTGCTCTGGTGGCAAGAACAGAAGCAGTCAGACTATTTCTTGCATTCACTGCTTATAAAGAATTCAAGGTATATCAGATGGATGTCAAGTCATCTTTTCTAAATGGAGAGTTGGAAGAAGAAGTCTACATTGAGAAACCAGAAGGATTTCAGTTGTCTGATCAGAAAGATATGGTATGTGGCTTGAGGAAAGCACTATATGGACTGAAACAAACTCCAAGAGCATGGTATGCAAGATTGGATAAGTATTTGCTAAATCTAGGATTCAACAAAGGCACTACTGACAGTAATCTTTACTTCAAGATTGATCATGAACACATTCTAATTGTTGAGGTATTTTTTGATGATATCATTTTTGGTGGGAATCAAAGTATGTGTAAAACATTTGCTGATTAGATGCAAAGTGAATTTGAGATATCCATATTTGGTGAAATGAATTTCTTCTTAGGTCTAAAAATCACTCAGTCAGATAAAGGTATCTTTATATCTCAATCCAAGTATGTGAGAGAATTCCTAAAAAAGTTTGGGATGGAAGATTCAAAGCAAGTGGGTATACCCATGGTAACTAGATGTAAGTTAAGTAAAGATGATGAATCCCCTAAGTCAAACCAGAAAAGGTATAGATCAATGATTGGAGGACTACTCTATCTGACTTAGACCAGACCTGATTTCATGAATGCAGTTGGGCTTGTTGCTAGGTTTCAAGCTGATCCTAGAGAATCCCATGTTATGGTAGTCAAGAGAATTTTTAGATATCTCAAGTGGACAATTGATTATGGATTATGGTATCCAAAGGATAATGACTTCATTCTTCATGCATATACAAATGTTGATTGGGCAAGAGATGTGGATGACAGGAAAAGTGCTAGTGGTGGTGCATTCTTCTTGGGAAATAGATTGGTTTCTTGGTTGAGCAAAAAGCAAGAGGCAATATCTTTGTCTACTGCAGAGGTAGAGTACATAGCCACAGCAAGTAATTGCACTCAAGTTTTATGGATGAAGCAAATGTTGAAGGATATCAAAGTGGTATTTGAGGAGCTTCATACAATCTTTGTGATAATTCAAGTGTAATTAACATCTCAAAGAATCTGGTGTTGCATTCAAAGACAAAGAACATATCGATCAAGTTTCATTTCTTGAGAGAGAAGTTAAATGAGAATGAAGTTAAGTTGGAATTTGTCTTCAAAGGATTAGATTGTAGATATTTTCACTAAGCTTCTTCCCAAGGATACTTTTGAGTATCTTAGAGAGAAGTTAGGGGTTATTACCCTTCCTGATCAGAATTAAGATGCACTGGAGTGCATCAGTCCGGTGGAATTCATAGTCATATCTTGTGATCCAGATTGATGTTAAGGAAGCACTACTCAGGGGGAGTAGTCTGCATGCAATTTTTGAGTTTTGTCTGAAATAAAACTAAGGAGAAAAGACTGCAAATATGTGCCCTTTGCCATTAATGTCAAAGGGGGAGAGAAGTCATGTGAAAAACTAGTTGCTGGTGAAAAGAGGGAGCAATGAAGATAGTGGTTATAGAAGTGATAAGTGAAAGGGGGAGAAGATCTTGTCTTGATGGTTGAACTAGTTTTTCACATCATATGTTGCCATCAATGAGAAAGGGGGAGATTGTTGCAAATATGTGCCTAATCGGTGTTGTCATTGATGTCAACATATTCTTGTTGCCATTGGTGTCAACTGTATCCTATCTTGTTGCCTGACCAGAAGACTGGAATGTTTAGGAGATTGAAAAAATTAATAAAGATCAATGGATGTAGATCATACGGTAGTATAGAGGATTGTGTGAAGTAGTTCCAGTCAGGATTTGAGAGGTCTGCATGAAGAATTGAAGAAACTATGGCAATCTGAGTAGAACTAGTTTTTTAGTATTTAGAAGAGATAGAGCGATAGAGAAGTGGTCCGGGTCTTTCTAGATATGTCAAATAATGATCTACAGATCTAGAGGCATGTTTGGGAAGTCAGTGTGTATCATTCATTCAAGTGGTTCATGGTTTGGAGGTCCGCAAGCAATCTTTCTAAGATGACAGTCATGGCAGATAGTATTCTTGAGGTTCCAAAAGAAGATGCAAGTGATTCTAATGATTTGGAGGAGTGCGGATGTTTTTGTTGAATTCGTTGTGCTTGTGGAGGTCTATGGATCATGTGACTGTTGTGTTGGAGGTTTGCATTGAAGTTTGAGCTTGTTGGTGAAGATTTCCTTCTTGGTGTTGCTGTTCTTCCTGGCTGACCAGATGATTCAAGCATATTGTGGATGTTCCAGAAGCAATCCTCTGGAGCGTGGCGTGTTGTTGAAAGAAGATTTAAGTCTTAGCTATGTTTGGTCGACAACTTAGTGATTCACATTAAGTAAGATGGTTGGTGTGTCGACTTTGATGTTCATTCCAAGGTTGATGAAGCATATATAAGAGTATAGTTGAGTCATGGAAAATTATCCTTAAGCAAAAATAATAAATATAAAGAAAGGATTAGGAGCAGAACAAAGAAGAAGAGGAGAAGAATAAAAGTAGAATAGAGTGAAGACTTAGTGAAGAAGAGTTTGGAAGTAGAACAAAAGTTTTATGAATATTCAATGAAACTAAACTAGGCATGAAGTAGATGTTATTTCTCAGTTAATTATTTTTGTGTTAAACTTAAACTTCTTGTAGGCAGTGAGCCTCTCTTTTGAGCAATGAGCTCTGGGCAGTGAGCCCGAAGGCAAGTGCCTTCCCATTCCTTTTAAGTACTTTTAACAGGGTACAAATCTTGTGGGCTAACACCCACCAAAGTTTTTCCCTTAACCTGGTTTCCACGTCAAAAATCTTGGTGTCAAATGTGTTGATTATGTTTTTGCTTATGTGATGTTGTTTCATGCTTTAATGTTTACATCATTAATCAATTTGCAATTTGTGTAAGAAGATTAAAAGGAAGAAAAGGTTAAATTTTGGGACAACTGATTCACCCCCCCTCTCAGATGTCTGGTCTAATTCCAACAGGATGAATTTTGATCAAAATACTATCTCTCTGTCACTATCTCTATACTCTACCAACACTTAGCCAAAATTCTTAAGTCTGCTTTGTTGGACCAAAATCTCTGTTCCAACCTTGTTGAATCTTTGTTCCTTTTCCTTTTTCCATCAATGACAACACTATCAATGATCATGCTCAGCCAAACTTGATCATACCAGCAGTGTCTCCAATAGTAAAAGGGTGAAAAAACAACATCAATGTGTTGAATATGAAGTACCCACAATTGAGAAAAGGGTGTCAACAACAAGGAACATGTACATGAATGTAGATGAGCTTGTGATCATGACAATAAGGAAACCACAACAAACTATTAATTTTGGCATGGGCCAAAATTGTTGTCTTGCCATTGATGTCAAAATGATATGGTCACAAGACATGGTTGATCTCTCAGGTTCTTGTTGTTATCACCCAGATTTGCACCCTTGCATGCAGTTGTGAAAACTTTAGCAATCTAGAGTAGTATGGGAATGATCTCTAAGTGTGGGACTTTGCTAAATGAGATCAGAGCTCTAGAGAAGGTTGGTTCCTCTTTCTAAGCCTATTACTTAGAACAATGCATCTAAACCTAGCTCTAGTATTTGCAGGGGAAAAGAGTTAGAAGGAAACTGAAATGGAAAAGGAGTGATGCACCAGATTTAGTGAGTGATGGTGATCTTGGTATGGGCACAACAATGATTTCAATATGGAGGAATTGCACACAGACTTATGACTGATTAAGGCTTCGGTATGAAGGTTAAACTTGTAGAGGAGCTGTTTTACTCACAGAACAAGCAGTAACTTTAATTAAAACACAAAAATCAAGACACAAGAGAGGCAAGAAATCATGCATATATTAATCATGAAGGCCAGAGACCATTACAATACATAAATATTCCATAGCAGAGATATACCAGCATAGCTAATCACATTCATGGGTGGATAAAAGGAAGACAATAGAGGCCAGATTCAGGCACAGTGAGTCACATTCCCATACCCTTGCAATTACACTAAGAGGTCTGACTACAAAACAAAATCGGTAGCATGATAGCGCCAAAATAAAACCATCCTCTTGTGCTTCTATTTTCCATGTATATATAGCATTTTACATTTCAGTCAGTTACAATAAATTCTCACCCATGGGCATTGTCAGAAAAATACCCCCGCTGAAGGGACGTCCATCTGCTTGAAGTTATGGTGTAAAAGATATGAAAACAAGGAAGATGAAAGATATTTTTCATCTTTAATGTCGTTTACAGAGTCATCGATTTATAGCAATGAATCCAACAAATATCTTTAGCTGAATATGCAACTGTCGTTGCTGAAACGTCATGATGGCCAAGCATGCAACACCAGATCTAAAATTTGAAAGTGAGAGAAAGCCCCTGAAAATCTCGCCAAATGAAAGAGGAGGCAAATACATGCACTTTTGCCTTTTGCAACATGTCAAAATTCACTAGGATGAAGGAGATGCAGGCGGTCAAAGTTTTGGTCAATCCCTTGTATATATCGCTTTGCATCTGTGTATATATCGCTTGAATTTGTCACCTGAATTGGCATCTAAAACCTTCACTGCAACTCCTTTTGCATATGCCAAGGGATTTATATATCAGGCTATGAAATGTCCTTGTATATTCAAAAGTATGTCACCTCTTTGTATTTTGAATTTGTATATGTAAATATACAAGCAAAACATGCATACAAAACTTGCACATACAAACATGCATCTGACCCTTGTATCTCGCATTGTACATGACCTTTGTATGTGTGGACATACAAAGAGAACATACATACAAAAACTTGCATCTGCCCCTTGTGTATGTTTCTTTGTATCTGTGACTTGTATATGCATACAATCGCCTTTGTATGTGTGGGCCCCACCTATTGTATCTTGCCTTGTACCTGCAACTTGTATATTTGCCTCTTTGTATATCAGCTTTGTATGTTTAAACATACAAAGTGAAATATACAAGCCACTATAGCAAATGCATCTTTGTCTTTGTATATTGGCTGATGCATGTTTCACTTGTATATTGCAAATGCATATTTCACATACATTCGCCTTTGTATATTCCTGCGGGCCCCACCAGATGCATCTCCTCCTTTGTATATGATCCTTTGCATCTTTGACTTGTACGTTTTCTTTGTATGTCACTGATATACAAATGCCTTTGTATATCATGGACCCCACCATTTGCACATTCAGTCTTTGTATGTTTAGCCTTGTATGTTTCGATTGTATGTTGGGAACATACAACACAAAATATACATTCTCTTTTGTTCATTACGCCGATGTACATCAACTGTAGCCAATGCATATTATCCTTGTATATCGGCTTGTATGTTGGCATTGTATATCGGCCTTGTATGTGCGAGCATACAACCCGATATACATTCTCCCTTTGCACATTGACCCTTGTCTATCTGACCCTTTGTATATTGGCTTTGTATGTGAAAACATACAAAGCGAAAATATACATGGCACTGTAGCGGATGCATCTGTTGGGCTCTTGTATATTTCATTGTATAAACCCATTGTATGTGCAAACATACAAACCCGATATACATGCTCCCTGATATACAAGTGCAGAATATTCTGGGAATCTGTGATAGATTCCTCAAATGCATATACAAACCCAATATGCATGCAAAGACACATACAATCATTTTTTCCACTTTTTTGAAGGCCGATTGGGATTTTTGGACTCGCCAATGGACATTTGAACCTGTATGTACATACAAATGGCTTTATATATACAAAGACACTTGTATGCAACTGCTTTTGCACATTTTGAACTGTGAAGGCTAAATGACTTAGAAATTTTCTGAAGCCAACAGATTTCTGGGTTTTTCTAGGTTTTTTGCAAGGAATCTTTAGGCAAGATTTTAGGATTTTTTGACAAGGCATGCATGAGTACTTGAAATATTTAGCTTTGTAGGGCCATTTTCTAAAGGATTTTCAAGGAAAAAAATAAGGTGAATTATTTAACTCTGGGCAGAGGAAAATAGGTTAACATTTTGGCAACTTCTATGGGATGTTTGCCTGCTAAACATTAGATCAGTGGCCTTAAGCATCCATTGGGCATGGAGTCAAAAAGAGACTGCAACAAGAACAGAGGAGCTAGAACATTGAGAAAGCTACCAAGCCAAAACAAAAATAAAAAGCAAGCATGTATCTCCTAATGAGAATACAATAAAGTGCAAAGGCACTTATTGAAAGGAAACCTAAAACTGAAATAAAATCTACTCCAATCCTAAACTAACTAGTCAGATATGACTTTAAACAAAGCCATTAATTGGTTCTTGAAAGCAACTGCCCTTCCTTAACAATTTACAAAAAAATTTATGTACGTGGGTAGTTAAAAAGAGATGAAGGGGAAATGGGCATATAACAAATTGGTGAAACACCCCCCACAAAATGGAGATAAACTCACCTATCCACCTAGACTAATTGCTGATGTTACTAGCTTGTGGTGAATAAATAGGCTGATCCCACCCATATTGATGCTCAACTTCATGCTTAGAGGTAAGCATGACAAGTGGCGACTCCTCTTGATGTGTCTCCAACTGGGCTAGATGACTGATTGGGCATCCCCTTGAAATGACATGCAAATCATGATGACTGATTTCATGTCTTTGCTCTGATTCTTTCTCTCTTTTCTCTTCATTTGGTATGATAGTGTCCTCCATTTGAATCTCATGTTGTTCTTGTGTGTGAAACAACTAACTTGGGATCTTATTTCTTTGTCCTTCCTCCTTCAAGGATACCAAGAATATTGATATAATGTCATCATGGCTGCATTCCTCTTCTTGCTAATCTGAATACTCTAGCTCCTGTGATTCTACTACAAATATGGTTGCCTTCACCTTATGAATAAGATGTTCATGATTTTCTGATTTAGGCTTAGAAAATGAGTCATGCACCTGTTCAAAAGAGAAAACTTCCCCACCAAGAAGTTGATATCCCTGCTGGATAATAAAGAACAAATCTTCAATTTGCTCTTGCCCATGTTCAGTCTTCTCATTATTTTCAATAAAGAATGGAAGCTCTCCAAGCATATTAGCATAATCAACCTTTGGATAATCTAGCATAGAGCAACATGCCTAGCCTTCTTTATGGTTTAGAAACTCACTATCACGCTTAGCCTCAACCTGCAGCAATTTGTCATGATTTTCTATGTTCTCTTGTTGCTGCAAATTCACAACCAGCTACACATATTCCTCATCTTCAACATAATCAGGTAGCTCATGAAGTAGGGCAACATCATCCATTTCTGAAGTGACATTAACAATACTCACAGGTGCAATAGGTTCGAACAATTCTATCTTTGTGAGTGTAGGAACAAAGTACTCCTCATTAGTTTTATCTTCTTCCACCTCCTCTTTTGGCTCATCTTTCCAAATATCTTGGTAGACAACTTGCCCACCTTTGAGGATTGAAATAGCATCAGGGAAAGAAGCCTGAATAACTTCATGATGTTCTTGGAGGTGAGAGGGTTCTAGACAAATTTGTTCTTGGGGAGTGATAATTTGAGTTTACACAGGAATAGGGACTTGTGAAGGGATATAGGCATTGAAGCCTGGAATCTTGTGGAGTCTAGGTAGCTCTACATGTTGAAGAAAGTGACTGGTTGAAATTCAGAATGGTAAACACATGCTCTTTTAACTTAACAATCTCATCATAACTGTCCATGCTAGGCCCATTTGATAAGGAGATTTGAAAACTAAGAAGCGGTTTTGGAGGTGTAGATGGACTAATCTACCTGAAGCTTGGAATTTTAAATTTTGGGGCTTCTTTAGTAGCAGGCTGAGTAGGTGTCATCCTTATAGCAAGGTTTTCTTGAAAAACCTCCTCTTGTGTTTCTCGCTGCTGGTCACATGTTAACATTTCTATAAATTCATTAGCCTCCCTATTCAGATCTAGAGATAGCTTCTTGAGACCATACATGCTTATGATGCTGAGATCATAAAACTGCTGAGGCCAACTGTACCTTGCTGCTCTTTTGGCCTTATCCAAATTTCTGTCAACCTTTAGAAAACCTTCCATGAGCTCATTGAAAGCATCAATATTCTCAGGGGCAACATTAGGGGTAGGAGGAAGGTAAGCATCATGAGGATGCTGATATTATGTAGTGGTAGGGCTATATGGCATAAAATCAGAGGCATTTGGGGCCTGGTATTGCTGATACGGGGGCCAATAGCATGTATATGGATTAGGGGTAGGGGAATAGCCACGATTCCCATATAATTCTGACATTTATAGCATCTAAATGCTGGATAATCATAAAAATATCAGAATGAGAGCAAAAAAGGTCTACAACCAAAGAAAAATTGGATACATACCAGAGAAGGAGTCACCAGGTGATTGAAATGCTTCTGGAAGCTGGATAGACCAGGAAAATCACCAAAATCCTAACCTCTGATAAAATTTTAGGCGCTTGGGCTACTTTCACCAATAGATTTGTTCAATAGAGTCGTCATTATGTTGAATGCTGCCTCTGAAGGTTGGTAATACTAGGAGAAACACCAAATCTCTTAGTATCCTGATGAGAAGTTCATTGAACTGGTCCCACCGAGCATGCCAGAACTGTTATCACCTAGATTTGCACCTTTGCATATAGTTGTGAAAACTTTAGCAATCTGGAGTAATATGGGAATGATCTCTAAGTGTGGGACTTTGCTAAATGAGAGCAGACCTCCAGAGAAGGCTGGTTCCTCTTTCTAAGCCTATTACTTAGAACAATGCATCTAAAACTAGCTCTAATATTTACAGGGAAAAGAGTTAGAAGGAAATTGAAATGGAAAATGAGTGATGCACCATATTTAGTGAGTGATGGTGATCTTGGTATGGGCACAACAATGATTTCAATGATGGAGGAATTTCACACAGACTTATGACTGATTAAGGCTTCGGTATGAAGGTTAAACTTGCAGAGGAGTTGTTTTACTCACAGAACAAGCAGTAACTTCAATTAAAACACAAAAATCAAGACACAATAGAGGCAAGAAATCATGCATATATTAATCATGAAGGCCAAAGACCATTACAATACAGAAATATTCCATAGCAGAGATATACCAGCATAGCTAATCACATTCATGGGTGGATAAAAGGACGACAACAGAGGCCAGATTCATGCACAGTGAGTCACATTCCCATACCCTTGCAATTACACTAAGAGGTCTGACTACAAAACAAAATCAGCAGCATGACAGCCCCAAAATAAAACCATCCTCTTGTGCTTCTATTTTCCATGTATATATAGCATTTTACATTTGAGTTGGTTACAATAAATTCTCACCCATGGGCGTTGTCAGAAAATAACCCTCACTGAAGGGACGTCCATCTACCTGAAGTTATGGTGTAAAAGATATGAAAACAGGGCAGATGAAAGATATTTTTCATCTTTAATGTGGTCTACAGAGTCATCGATTTGTAGCAATGAATGCAACAAATATCTTCAGCTGAATATGCAACTTTCATTGCTGAAACGTCACGATGGCCAAGCATGCAATGCAAGATCTAAAATTTGAAAGTGAGAGAAAACCCCTAAAAAGCCCGCCAAATGAAAGAGGAGGCAAAAACATGCACTTTTGCCTTTT
This sequence comes from Cunninghamia lanceolata, assembly GCA_027924645.1. NCBI lineage: Eukaryota > Viridiplantae > Streptophyta > Pinopsida > Cupressales > Cupressaceae > Cunninghamia > Cunninghamia lanceolata. The sequence goes on from BSBN01000202.1 coordinate 9,421,670, forward strand.
GCAGCATGTCAAAATTTGCCAGGATGAAGGAGATACAGGCGGTCAAAGTTTCGGTGAACTGCCTGTATATGTTGCTTTGCATCTGTGTATATATCGCTTGAATTTGTCACCTGAATCGGCATCTAAAACCTTCACTGCAACTCCTTTTGCATATGTCAAGCACTTTGTATATCGGGCTATGAAATGTCCTTGTATATTCAAAAGTATGTCACCTCTTTGTATTTTGGATTTGTATATGTAAATATACAAGCAAAACATGCATACAAAACTTGCACATACAAACATGCATCTGACCTTTGTATCTCACATTGTACATGACCTTTGTATGTGTGGACATACAAAGAGAACATACATACAAAAACTTGCATCTGCCCCTTGTGTATGTTTCTTTGTATCTGTGACTTGTATATGCATACAATCGCCTTTGTATGTGCGGGCCCCACCCATTGTATCTTGCCTTGTACTTGCGGGTTGTATATTTGCCTCTTTGTATATCAACTTTGTATGTTTAAACATACAAAGTGAAATATACAAGCCACTATAGCAAATGCATCTTTGTCTATGTATATTGGTTGTTGCATGTTTCACTTGTATATTGCGAATGTATATTTCACATACATTCGCCTTTGCATATTCCTGCAGGCCCCACCGGATGCATCTCCTCCTTTGTATATGATCCTTTGCATCTTTGACTTGTATGTTTTCTTTGTATGTCACCGATATACAAACGCCTTTGTATATCATGGACCCCACCATTTGCACATTCAGTCTTTGTATGTTTAGCCTTGTATGTTTCAATTGTATGTTGGGAACATACAACACAAAATATACATTCTCTTTTATTCATTGCACCGATGTACATCAACTGTATGTTGGACTTGTATGTTGGCCTTGTATATCGGCCTTGTATGTGTGAACATACAACCCGATATACATTCTCCCTTTGCACATTGACCCTTGTGTATCTGACCCTTTGTATATCAGCTTTGTATGTGAAAACATACAAAGTGAAAATATACATGGCACTGTAGTGGATGCATCTGTTGGGCTCTTGTATATTTTCGTTGTATATACCCATTGTATGTGCAAACATACAAACCCGATATACATGCTCCCTGATATACAAGCGCAGAATATTTTGGGAATCTGCAACAAATTCCCCAAATGCATATACAAACTCGATATGCATGCAAAGATGCATACAATCATTTTTTCCACTTTTTTGAAGGCTGATTGGGATTTTTTGACCTGCCAATACACATTTGAACCTGTATGTACATACAAATGGCTTTGTATATACAAAGACACTTGTATGCAACTACTTTTGCACATTTTGAACTGCGAAGGCCAAATGACTTAAAAAAATTTTGAAGCCAAAAGATTTCTGGGTTTTTCTGGGTTTTTTGCAAGGAATCCTTAGACATGATATTGGGATTTTTTGACAAGGCATGCATGAGTACTTGAAAGATTTAGCTTTGTAGGGCCATTTTCTAAAGGATTTTCAAGGAAAAAAATAAGGTGAATTATTTAACTCTGGGCAGAGGAAAATAGGTCATCACTTTTTATCATGTCTCAAGCAATTAGGATGTTGTCATGTGATGTGGTGTCTTCAAGGGTTGAAAGAATGCTCTCATCATCAAGATGTATCATCTCTCACACAAGGATCAGAAGTTGCCTCATATTGGCAGAAATGATTGAGTGTGCTTGATGTTCATAGTTTGTTTCTTCATGATTATCATGAGTTGCAGATGTCAAAGGAGTTGTATTTTAGTTGGTCATGTTTCATGTCTTGCATTCATGATTGGTGTGGTTCATGAGTGATGTGTGATGTGTACATATGCAACTTAGTTTCACTTCCAAGATTGTCAGGATGTTATCTTTAGGATCTTCATTCATTGGTTTGGAGTTGAAACATATGTTTGGATTTTGAATTGGTGTGGTTGTGTAGAGTGTAAAAACTCTACATTTGTATCAATTGCAATCTTGCTGCGTGGGTTTTTTCTATTTCTGTAAATGTTTCAAAGTCTTGCTGCACAGGTTTTCTTATGCTCTATGCGAAAGCCGCCAAGTGTCAAGCCTCATTTAAAAGCCACGTTTTTGTGTCTAGCTATAACTTTTGTGTGGAGTGTGCCACATAGCTATTATGTTTCAATATGTTAAAGTTTCAGCTTGCTGTAGAAGTCACCACGTGTCATTAGCGGAGACAATCCCTCAAGTTTCAATGCGAGCATGGAGGCTGCCATGTGTCTCTTAGATATTGCTGCGGAGTTTGCCGCATGTTAGTTTTTGTATCTTATGGATACTTAGTAAAAGAAGATGGTGGGCCATAGTCTCTTAAATGTTTCAAGTAGCGGAGAACGCCACGTGGTGGATGAGGAAGAGGAGGGTTTATGACCCTTCTCCAGTGATAACTAAAAGTTTCTAAGTAATGCGGAACCTGCCAAGTGTCAGCTTCTGCAGGAGTTTCAAAAGGTTTCAAATGTTTCAAGTTATGTGAGCGAAAGATGCCACCTGTCCCTATTTTCCTCCTTTTGAAAGCTAGCAGGCATTTAGATTGTGGGTCCCATTATTAATGTGTCTCATGTTTCAAATGCTGCAGGTTACGATAGTTGTCACCTACAAAGGCCACCCAAATATAAAGATAGTTTTGTGAACTGTTGTGGATGAAGACATGTATATGTTTCTAAATGCTATGGAATGTGCCAAGTGTCAGTTTCCTGTTCTTTCCTGAGAAACGAAGGAGTTTCAAGTTATGCGCATGGACGCTACCATCTGTCACAGTCTTTTCAGTTTCAAGTGCGCGGGTCTCGCCAAATGTCTGTTCCTTATAGAAGGAGGCGCACCACACATATTTAGTTCTAGCCAATGAGCTTGCGAAAAGAGAAACTGTTGCAGATTTGAAAGATCTTAACTGTCAGAGACTTCCAGTAACCTTCAGTTCTATTAGGCCATTGGGATTTGATTGTTGCAGATAATCTAGAGTCAGATCTTAGGCCATAAATATGTAGCATTTGTAATAGATAGAGGAGATTGATTCATACAGTTTTTAGACATAGAGAATACAGATAGAGACATTTCTTTGTCATAGATTTAAGAGAAGTTGGAGACTTTTGTTGTGACCAGTTGATATCATTTGCCTTTATTTTTTAATTCTTGATTAGAAAGTTGATGTACCTGTGCATGTATATGTGCCTCTTATATTGCTAGAAAATTAATGAAAAGAACTCAGTTCTGTGCCTTGGTTGATATTATCTGTGTCATTGCAAAGTGTCTGATTGTGAGCCTTTGATTTTATTCATTTCATTTGTTTATGTTAATCATGCAGCATCTTCTCTTTAATGTAAATGAATCTTGAGGATAGTTTCACTATGCTTAATTTGAGAGAAACACTTTTACTCAGGTGCATCGCCATAGATAGATTTGCTTTAATTGTATCTGTAATTCTGTTAGCTATCTTACCCTTTTCCTCAAAACCCATTTAAGATAGAGAAGAGCCAGCTTCTTTAAAATCTGGAGGTTGTTTCAGGTAACAAGTCCCACATTCCTGAAACTTCCCATGTTGGTGTTGGAACCTGTGCAATTTTATACATCGACAGTTTTTGGCACACCCGGTGGGACTATTCTTGAAGTTTTTGTCAAGATTGTATGAGCCAAAGAGCCATAGGGAGCCAGAGCTATGGACCTATAACAAGAGCTCAATTTGCAACTAATCTAGGCATTGTTTTGCCACCGCTAGTAGCTAATCCAAGGAGAAGAGTGAATCAATTTGCAGCAACACAAAGAGTAAATATGGGAGCACCTGGAGCCCCAAGAAAGTATACAAATTGGAACACTGGCAGTCCTCTAATTCTCCTAGTACCACTAGCAACTTGGGATACTATTCTAGCCAATGCTCTGAAGGCTCTACCTAAGTTTAGTGGGGAAGATTTCAAGACACCTAAAGAGCATCTGCAAGATGTATCTAATGTATGTACAGTACATATTATCACTCAACAGAATGTGGCCATAAGACTGTTAGCACCCTCTTTCAAAGGAAAGGCCCTAGACTAGTATAGCTCTCTTACTCCAAACACTATATCTACATGGGATTATCTTGGTGATGCTTTCTTTGAAAGATTTAAAGAAAAGGGTGATAAATCTTCTTTGCTGCAACAATTGATCACTATCAAGAGGGCACCACAAGAAGCCATGACTAATTTCAACTCAAGATTTCAAAAGACTTGGGAGAGAATTCCTACTACAGTAAGACCATTACCAGGTATGGCTATTGTGTTTTACCTTAAAACTTTATACTTAGATATATCAGTGATGATTCAGTCTCTTGGAGGTCAGACACTACCAGAAGCATATGAGTTGGTAGTCAAGGCTGAAAATAACTTAATAGATGTTGGAAAATTGCTCCCAAGGCCTCCTATGCCCATGTTCCCAAAAATTACCTTACCTTTGCCTCAAGAAACTCCTAATCATACAACCCCACCTGCGTCTATGTATTCATTTCCTCAACAACCTGCTAAGTTAAACATCTCTATCCAACCATCTGAAATGGATGATGTCAAGAACATTTTAAGGACCTTCTCTAATGAGATAATTAATCTAAAGAGACAACAAAATCCCTATCCAAAGCCTCCTTATCAAGGTTACCAAGGAAATAGACCTCCCTTTCAGCCAAATCAATATCAAGGCCCTCAAAGGCAAGCTAATCCTTAGCCTTCAAACTAGTTAGTCACAGTCCCTACACCTTTACAAATTGTTCCTCCTAATCCCAACAGGGAAATCATTCCAGGGCAAAATAATTTTGTAGATGGCACAAATACTTGGTGCTTTCTATGCAATAATGCCCATATGCCTAGAGACTATCCCAGAGGAAATTTACAGCAAAAGATAGCAGAATAGAGAGGGTTAGAAGGATAATTTTCAAATTCTAATGCTCCACCATATCAGTCTCCTGGTGTACAAAGTGCAGTCATGGTGGCCCAGATGCAAGGGATGTCCTTAGAACAGGAAGAGGAAATAGCCCTTGAGCATGCTTTATTTTCATGGATTGAAGAGGAAAACTCAGTGTTCTTGAATGAAGCATCTACTTCCAAGAAGCCATTGGTGCAATCAGATTACTATACTAGAGCAAAGAGGAGAATGATGGAGCAACTTGAAGTCACTAATAATGAGATCATGGGAGCTCCTCCATTTCAAGGTCATCAGAACACAGTCTCTAGACAAGAAATGCCTTAGCCTATGCAGAATCAAGTAGCCTCAGGACAAGTTCTAGAAAAGTCAAGGTACATTTATTACTCAAAAGCCCAAGCATTAGGACTTGTGAACGTGGTGGACCAACTAAAAAGAACTCCAGCACATGTATCAATTTAGGACATGTTAGCTATTCTTGAGCAGAAGACATTGTTGCAAGAGGCTCTGCAAGGCAAAGAAGTCCCTAAACATACTGGTACTAAAGGAGGAACTATTGATAAAGGTAAGCTTCCGCTTAAAGATACTGAACCTTTGCAGATAACAGCTCTGTTGAACAATGCATATGAGGTAGGTAAATCTAAACTAGATCCGTTTTCTTTGACTCTAATAGTTGGGAAGAAACTATTGCATAATGCAATGATAGACTCTCGGGCTAGTACTACAGTAATGCCAAAGCAAATAGCAGATTCTTTGAAGATAAAATATGAGCCACTTACAAGAGGGGTCATGTAGTTGGATGGGAAATATGTGCAAACAATAGGGAAAATTAAAGAACTCCCATTGCAACTATATACTTGCCCTAATATAATTGTAAATCAGAATGTGGTAGTCATAGATATCCCCCCTATATTTGGTCTATGCTTATCCAGAGATTTCATAGCCAAGATAGGAGGTTACATGTCACTAGATTGGTCACACCTCATTCTAAGAACCAAATATGGGACAAAGATGAAAATACTATCTGAGCCATTATCCAAAGACCATATCACAAATGAACCAACCCCAAAATTAGAAGCAACCCATGCTATGTTGAATAAAGAAGAGAGAATCTTTGTTGAAGAGTTAGGTGACTGGACTAAACATGACCAACAGGAAGAAGAGAATAATCAGTTGTTGACTATGATGTAGAGTGATCCCTATGGAAATTATGACTCTACTAGTCTGGGCACTTATGTCATATTTGAAGAAGATCAAGAGATTCCTAATGTTTTAAGGAAAGAAATATCACAGAGTCAAGAATCTGAAAAAGACTCAGAAATTTGGACTCTAAATTTTGATGGGGCTAGAAGTAAAAATGGAGATGGAGCAGGAGTTTGCCTTACTGCCCCAAATGGTGAGAAAATTTTAAGAGCCATTCACTTTCAGTTTACCTGTACCAATAATGATGCTGAGTACAAATCCTTGGTGAATGGACTCATGTTGGCAAAGAAAAAAGGAGTAAAGAATCTGATAGTAAGAGGAGATTTGGAACTAGTGGTGAAACAAATTAGAGAAAAGGCAATAGCCAAAAATGTAAGAATGAGACCCTATAGGCACAGAATTTGGGACCTAATAGATGGTTTTGAGGCCTTCAATATTGAAGTAGTTCCTAGAGCCCAAAATTCTGAGGCAGATAGAATGGCACATATTGGTTCATAGTTTGATCCATCAACTGATCTACTAGTCAACAATGAGTCAGTCAAAGTTATAGTGAGACCAACTATTCTAGACAATGACCAAAATTGGCAAGTTTTTGATAATGATTTCCAAGTACTCTCATTTTTGCAACAATCAGGAGAATTTGCTGATCAATTACATCCTAAAATTGAGGAAGCATATGGTGAGCAAATTATCCAGCTAAAGTCAAATAATCTTCCTAAAGGACTGATTACTTTAGAAAACTTGTTTGACCTAGAAGATGTAAGCCTAGAGAAGAAGAGGTTTCAAGCAAATAGGGAGGATATTTTGAGATTCAAGTTAGTGAAGGAAGAAAATTGAAGGTTGGCAATTCTACAACCCAAGAAGAAAGGGAAAGGTTGATTGATTTGTGTGAAAGATATGATAAGGTTATTTCTTGGACCTATGAAGACCTTCATGGCTATAACAGAGATATCATCCAACACACCATAGAGCACCATAGAGCTTACTGAAGGATCTAAACCAGTTAGACAAAAGCAGAGGCTAGTGAACCCTAGAATTGAACCTTTAATGGTGGATGAGTTGCAAAAGCTCCTAGAATCAAAGATTATTTTTCTAATTAAGCATTCAACTTGGGTGTCAAACCTAGTGCCAGTAAGAAAAAAGAATGGTGACATAAGACTCTATGTAGATTTCAGAGATTTGAATAGAGCATCTTTGAAAGATCATTATCGCCTGCCCTCTATGGAACAAATTTTACAGACTATGGCTAGATCAAAGAGGTTTTCCTTGTTGGATGGTTTCTCTGGATACAATCGGATTTGGTTGGCTGATGAAGACCAGCATAAGATTGCATTCACTACAAAGTGGGGAACCTTTGCATATGCTAAGATGCATTGTGGCCTTTCAAATGCTGGAGCTACTTTTCAGTGAGCAATGGATGTAGCATTTGGGGAGATTATAAACAAAATCATCCTGATTTATCTAGATGACCTCACCATTTTCTCTAAAAATGTTGTAGATCATTTTGACCATTTAGAGGCTATTTTTAAGAAATGCCAAGAGTTTGGAATATCCCTAAATCCCAAGAAGTGTATCTTTGCAGTACCTCAGGGTAAACTGTTAGGGCATATAGTATCAAAGGAAGGAGTCTCTATCGATCCAAAGAGAGTCACTGCCATAATGAACTTATCTCTGCTAGTTAATAAGAAAGCAGTTCAATCCTTTCTAGGGAAGATCAACTTTGTTAGTCGATTCATTTCTGATTTTAGAGGTCTAATTAGACCAATGACACTATTACTTAAAAAGGATTTGGTTTTCAAATGGACTGTAGAAGGAAGGCAGGCTTTTGAAGAAGTCAAGAAAGCTATTTTGACAGCCCCAGTACTCAGAAACCCAGACTTTTCTAAATCTTTCATAATGTATGTGTATGGGGGAGAATTCAGTGTTGTTGCTGTTTTAACCCAGAAAGATGATCAGCAAGAAGGAGAGCACCCAATAGCCTTTTTCTCCAAAACTCTTAGAGAATATGAGGCTAGATATAATTTTGTGGAGAAGCAAGCATATGCCATGGTTAAAGCCCTTAAAAAATTCAGACATATGGTAATAGGAAATAAGATCCTGATATTAGTGGCTCATCCTAGTGTAAGAGAATATATTATGGAGGGTGAGATCACTAAGAAAATAGCTAACTGGATCACAAAGATTCTAGAGTATGATGTAGAAGTGAGACCCAACAAGTTGGTTAGAGGCAAAGGATTGTGCCAATATATGACTCAAGACATGGAGAGAATAATGAATGAAGAAACAGAAAGTGAGAATGTATTGAAAATCCAAGAGATTGACCAAGACTCCTGGGTCAACAATAGAATACAGTTTATGAAGCATGGGATTTTCCCAAATGAGCTCTCCCATGATAAGAGAAGATACTATAGGTAGCAAGGGGCCTATTTTGTACTAATTGACCATATTCTATTTAGAAGAAATGCTGATGGTATACTTTTGAGATGTATAGAGAAAGATGAAGCCCAAAGAATATTACATGAATTACACCATGGAGCCTCAGGAGGACACTTTTCAGAAAGGACCACTGCAATCAAAATAACCCAAGTAGGATATTTTTGGCCCACTTTGTTTACATATTGCTATCAACTGGTTAAAGAATGCCAGTCTTGTCAGTTTTATACAGGGAAAAGGAGAAATGCAGCAATGCCTCTAAGCCCTATAATTGTGGACGAACCCTTTGCTCAATGGGGTCTAGATTTCATTGGTATGATCAATCCAATGTCAAGTATGGGACACAAATAGATCCTCACAGCCACAGATTACTTTACCAAATGGAGTGAAGCAGTACCACTCAAAGAAGCAATAGAAAAGGTAATATTAGACTTTTTAGAAGGTATTACTGCTCGGTTTGGTCCTCCTTGTACCATTATATCAGATAATGCTAAAGCATTTTTGGGAATAAAGATATCTGAGTTTGCATTAAGGAACGAGATTTATTTGAAGACTTCTTCAAATTATTACCCCCAAGGTAATGGCCTGGCAGAATCCACTAACAAGAACCTGATCAGACTCATTAAGAGGATAGGGATGAATTATCACAGAGAGTGGCATAAACTACTTAATACAGCACTGTGGGCTAACAGGATCACACCAAAGCAAGTGACAAAGATGTCTCCATATGAATTAGTTTATGGTAAATCAACAGTAATGCCACTAAGCTTAGAGATCCCTACTTTGCAATTATTGAAATAGATAGAGATTGAAGAGAATGGCCCCATGCAAGTTAGACTTGCTGAACTACTGGAAGTACAAGTGAAAAGAGAAAAGGTACATGAGTCACTGATGAAACATCAAAAAATAGTTAAGGATTGTTTTGATAAGAAGACTTCAAATCCCTTTTTTGAAGTTGGCTCACTAGTATTGAAATAGGATGAGAGAGCTGCCAAGCCAGGTCGACACAACAAATTTGAATCACTGTGGACTGGTCCTTACAAAATTTGTTCCTGTAAGGAACAAAATTCTTTTGAGCTTGAGACTATGGATGGTGAACTAGAAGAGATTCCTGTAAATGGGATCTATCTGAAGCATATCAATTAAGCAAGGGCTCTTATGTATCATAGTTAGTTTTTTTTTTTTTGCCTGTTTTCCTGCTTTCCCTTTCAATAAGTGTTCTATGAACACATGTCAGCAGCGCAAGCCCCTTCTCTTTTCATCTCGCATTTATTAAGGTTGTTCTACAATCCCCAAAATTCCCAGAAGTACACACTTTTCAGAATAATCTGCCACTCCCGTAGCATTATCTGACACTCAGTTCCATGCCAATTTTTAAAAGATACACTAACTATTTCTTGGTGTTAATACCATTTATAAGATAAGATGTGTCATTAAAGCCCCAATAAATTAGTGTTAAATCCTAAGTGTGGCTCTCATTTGCTTCCATCTCTCTACTTTGAACCACTGTTGCCTCTAATTTCCATCCCCAACAAGTGCCTTTCAGCTGTGTCATTATTGTGAAGTAGTTTCATCCTTTCCTATGTCAAAACTTCTCACATTTTTCCCGCAGATACAGCTATGTCTAAGACACAGTCTTCTTAAGAGGGACTCAAAATTTACAAGGAAATTGATAAGCTATTAAACAACAAATCATCGGTGCCCACGCAACCGAGGAGAGCCTATTCAAGAACAAGGGTCCCGGAGGTAGGGTATTCTGTCAACCCAGCAAAGGTGAAAGATTACGTGGATGACATTTGTGATGCGACCCTTCAAAAGACTACCAAGACTCTCCGGGAAGGGGCACATCAGAGGTGTATTCTCTGAGCAAAAGGCGTGCAGTCTGAAACTTTTGGGATGAGAATATGGACCTCGCAGTTGGCACAATTCTTGGTCCCGAGTTTGCACCTGTGTCCCGAGCTAATCGAGTTATGCGTAGAGCTATTTCATGCACCCTTGAATACCATACAATAGGGCCCTTTTATTGTGCATATTACACCCAAGGCCATAAGGGACATGCTAGTCCTGCAACATGATAAAATGGCCACATTTCCCACTATTGTTAAAATGCAAAATACATGGGCAAATGTCAACAACAAGGTTAGGTTCCTCAATTCAGAGATGCAGTTGGGAGATGAGAACACCCAGATGCCCATACTCCCTACAGGAAGGGCACAATTCAGCTAAAGTACTTAGGAGGCACTGTCAATGATAGCCTTCATTTTTGGGATGAAGGAAGACAATACAGTCCACGACTGGAAAATTGCTATCATTTTCAGATTAAAGACTGTAGACAAGTCACAAGAATATCAGCTAGATTTCTCGGAGCAAATTGCTTACTCCATGATCGATCAGCATGTGAATTTCAAGTCCAAGGGAGTTTTCAGGTATTCTGCTTATCTATTCCATCTAATGCTATATCAGAACCATAGTCTTTTTGCACCATATATGCAATTGAACATGTATGACCCAGACTTTGGTCAGAATAAAACTATCCCTGTGTCTGCATGGACACATGTGTTATCTAAGGCTTTAGACCCTTATGAGTTTTGGGAACTTTTTGTGGCCCCTGCCTTTTGCCAATTAAGCCTTGAGCCTATAGAACATGGATTGACATAGAGTATTAGGGGTTTCATGGCCAATTGCCTAATCCCTTGTGATTATTTCTTTGGGGCACACAATACTATCATCAGAGTCCATGGTTTCAATGAAGAGTCCATGTTGCTACCTAAAATATTAACCCCTAGGGTAGCATTCTTAGAAGTAACCCGGTAGGTGTCTGTGGTTGATAATGAGTTTGGCACCAAGAAAAAGAAAAAGAAGATGTATGACATCCCATGGGTCAAAAGGAATATGGCACTAGAAGTTAGAGATGTTGAACACCTTTAGCTAAGAAAGTTGCTACCCTTGGATTCTTCATCATTGAAAATAAATGGAGGTATGATCTAGACAGTTTTATGGACTCCTGGATTAGAAACAACAAGGTCCATGCTAAAATAGTACATGAGGGTTGGCCTTCCTGGGAGGATAGGAGAAATCCAAAAGAAGACAACCCAGACCTATATGTAGAACTAGCTGATTTGCCTTATGAGGGGCCTAGGCCATGGGATAATTTTTATGTTAAATAAAAGTTCTATGACCCTAAGATAAGAATGTCTGCTGGTTTGAAGAAGACATTGAAGGCCCAAGACTGGAATCCAGAGAATATTAAAGCCTATTCGAAGTATAGGCAGGAGATTTCAGAGTTAACACATTCTTTTGGGAATATTGACACAGATGAGAAATGGGAGTCAATTTGGGATGAGTGGCATCCCTCCCCAATCTCTATCCCTGGCACAAGTAAAATTTAGAAGAAGGGCGAGGAATCAAAAGAGGAAGCAGAGTCACCCCACATAATGCAAGAAATAGGATAGGCCTCATCTGTTGCTCTTGTATCTTCTTGGCCCCAATCTCTCAGCACTTTAGCGAAATAGAAAGGTGTGGTGTCATCACCAACCATAGGGACTCCAATAGATTCAGTATCTAGATGTTCTAGTTTTGCTCCTTTGAAACCACCAGTGGTGGTAAATGTGAAAGAGAAAGAAACAAAACTAGAATCAGAGGAGGAAATAGGAGAGAGACCTAGGAAACACATGAAGTTGTACCTGGAACCAGAATCAGAGGAAGAAGAAGAACCACTACTACAACAACTACCAGTTACATCCTCTATTGCTCAAGTAAGTGTTTCTTCTCCCTTTTCCCCTCTGTCTCTTTCTTCTACTTTAGGAGTGGCAATCCCAATTAGCCAAACATTTATACCCCCTACCACTTCTGTTGTGCTTAAATCAGCCCTGGCCTCAATTGTTAGTTCACAGGCCATGTCTTCATAGGCCATTTCATTACTACTCTTTTCCCCCTCTATTCCAAAAAGAGCCCCTCCTCAGGTTTCCCCTAGCCAACAAGTAATGGCTATTCCCTATGGCCTACCTCAAGGTCATCCTTTTGCTGGAGGTTACATTGCTTCACCTCCTACTTTCCAAGCCCAAGTAGACACAACAAAAAGGGCTAGAGAAGCTAGAATGGACAAGAAGAGAAAGAAGGAAAACAAGAGCCCTGTTGTGCCACATATGAGATCACTTTTTGACCCCATCCAACAACAGTTGACAGTCACATATTTGTCTCCAAATGTGGTGAAACCTAATGAGCAGATGCAGCCCCAAGACTATTCAATGAATGCTGTAGCTATGGACATGTCTCTTCTCAGGCCACAAGATAGGGTCGAGCTACTCAATGAGACTACATCTATTGTTGCAATTGATTATTTGAAAGTGTCTGGTAGGTTACAGAAAGTTGAGAAGGATTTAGCTCAAGAGGAGGTGAATAGTAGCAACCTTGTTGGAGAAGTTCAATCTAAGAAGAATGAGATTGAGAATCTGAATAAACAGTTGTAAAATACTATTTCTTGTTAGATACATTAGGCTACACAGGCCTAGAATGCTTCTCTTAAGTTTGAGCTAGCTCAGGAAAAGGCTACAGTGAATGTTTTGAGACAGGAGAAAGCCACCTTGGAAAAGAAGTATCAAGAGAAGTTGCAGCAAGCCACACAATTTCAGCAGAAGTTGCTGAGTGAGTAGAATGCTACTGGTGCAATTCAGGCACAAGTCCTAGCAGAGTAACAAACAACAAAATAGCTAACAATTGAGTTAGCTAATAGGCCACAAAATGCTAGAGTTTTGAATCTGGTAAAAGAGCTTTATGTTTCAGTTTGGGAAAGAATCTCTGAGGAGATTATTCAGCTAAGGCCATCCTTAACATTTTTGTTAAATGCATAGCAACTGTGTGAGAAAGTTGAAACTTCAGTGCAAGCCACCTTGTCAATTGTTTCTTTGAGAGTTTCAGACTCTCAACTTTTGTTGAAGAAGCTATATGATGCAACAGATGAAACTCTATCAGCAGCAGGAATCAATGATAGAATGATCACTACCAAAAAGGTAAATGAGGTTCTAAGTTGCAACTCCGCAGCTACAAATTGCCAAGAGCTCCTAGATACAGTGAAGGAAGGAGTCAAAGATATGAAGAAACATATAGAGGATTTGGTGCAACTGGGTCTTCCTTCACCATTTCCCGATAATAACACAGTGTTAATGATTGATGATATCAAATCCCTGCTTTTAACCAGGCAAAATGATCAAATAGTTTTCTAGGGTTTGAGTGATTCCTCATCAGTTAAGGAGGTGGAAGCTATGTTGATACCTATGGCTCAGCTCGAGTTTTAGTTAAAAGTCGTGGTCCAAATTTTGCAGACATTTTCCCACAAAGACATAATTAATCTTGATTTTGCTTTTCAAGATTTACAGAATAGATAGGGACTCTCTGATTCAGAATGGTCTGTTTACTAGATGGCATTGCAGAATTTGTGACTCTGTGTTGTATTTTTAATACATGTATTTTGCCAAGTTTTGGGTTCTTTCTGAGAGGCTCAGAAGTCCTATTGGTGGCCAAGAACTGTAGAGTGTAAAAACTCTACATTTGTATCAGTTGCAATCTTACTGCATGGGTTTTTCTATTTCTATAAATGTTTCAAAGTCTTGCTGCGTGAGTTTTCTTATGCTCTATGTGGAAGCCGCCAAGTGTCGATCCTTAGTTAAAAGCCACGTTTTTGTTTCTAGCTATAACTTTTGTGCGGAGTGTACCATGTAGCAGTTATGTTTCAATATGTTAAAGTTTCAGCTTGTTGCAAAGGTCACCACATGTCATTAGTGAAGACAGTCCCTTAAGTTTAAATGTGAGCGCAGAGGCTACCATGTGTCTCTTAGATATTGCTATGGAGTTTGCCACGTGTTTGTTTTCGTATCTTATGGATGGTTAGTAAAAGAAGATGGTGGGCCATAGTCTCTTAAATGTTTCAAGTAGCGGAGAATGCCATGTGGTGGATGTGGAAGAGGATTGTTTATGACCCTTCTCCAGCGATAACTAAAAGTTTCTAAGTAACGCGAAACCCGCCAAGTGTCAGCTTCTACGGGAGTTTCAAAAGGTTTCAAATGTTTCAAGTCGTGTGTGTCAAAGATGCCACCTGTCCCTGTTTTCCTCCTTTTGAAAGCTAGTGGGCATTTAGATTGTGGGTCCCGTTATTAATGTCTCTCATGTTTCAAATGCTGTGGGTTGCGACAGTTGTCACCTGCAGTGGCCACCTAAATATAAAGACATAGTTTTATGAACTGTTGCAGATGAAGACACGTATATGTTTCTAAATGCTACAGAATGTGCCAAGTGTCAGTTTCCTGTTCTTTCCTAAGAAATGAAGGAGTTTAAAGTTATGCATGTGGATGCTACCATCTGTCACAATCTTTTTAGTTTCAAGCACACGAGTCTCGCCAAGTGTCTATTGCTTATAGAAGGAGGCGTGCCACACATATTTAGTTCCAGCTAATGAGCTTGTGAAATGAGAAACTATTGCAGATTTGAAAGATCTTAACTGTCAGAGACTTCCAGTTACCTTTAGTTCCATTAGGCCATTGGGATTTGATTGTTGTAGACAATCTAGAGTCAAATCTTAGGCTATAAATATGTAGCATTTGTAATAGATAGAGGAGATTGATTCATATAGTTTTTAGATATAGAGAATATAGATAGAGACATTTCTCTATCAGAGATTTAAGAGAAGTTGGAGACTTTTGCTATGACCAGTTGATATCATTTGCCTTTATTTTGTTATTCTTGATTAGAAAGTTGATGTACCTGTGCATGTATCTATGCCTCTTATATTGCTGGAAAATTAATGAGAAGAACTTAGTTCTGTGCCTTGGTTGATATTATGTGTCATTACAAAGTGTCTGATTGTGAGCCTTTGATTTTATTCATTTCATTTGTTTATGTTAATCATGCAGTATCTGCTCTTTAATGTAACTAAATCTTGAGGATAGTTTCACTGTGCTTAATTTGAGAGAAACACTTTTACTCAGGCGCATTGCCATAGATAGATTTGCTTTAATTGTATATGTAATTCTATTAACTATCTTACCCTTTTCCTCAAAACCCATTTAAGATAGAGAAGAGCCAACTTCTTTAAAATCTAGAGGTTGTTTCAGGTAGCAAGTCTCACATTCCTGAAACTTCCCATGTTTGTGTTGGAACTTGCACGATTTTATACATCAATAGGTTGATCATGTTCAAAGTCTTCATGGTTCATATTAGGACTTCATATTAATGTTGTTTGGAGTTGATCATGCATCAAGACTCAGGCCCATATGTTGTTTGGAGTTGCTTCATGTTCATGTGTGCTTCCATGTATTTCATGTGTCTCAGACATACTTCTTGAAGAGAGAGGTGTTGTGTGCTTCAAGGTGTCAAGGCAAGGTTGTTGTTTTAACTGTACTTCTTATAGAGACCTCAAAAGGATTTAAAGTACTTCTAGTGAAATATTGGTAGGTACATACAGTGTTGTTGGTAACATGATGTCATAACATGATTGATAAGCATGAGAAGTGTTGTGATAAGATGTTAACAAAGCTTCATCATGTTGGATTCATTCAGAGTGCCTTTAAGGGTCTTCAGTGCTTTGTGACAACTGGCTAATGGTGTTGATTCTAGATACAGTTGAAGGATTTGTAGAGTTGTCTTGAGACTCAAAGTTACTATTGAAAGAATTTGAGAAGTTAACTTAAGAAGTTTAATCATGCTTCTTATTCATGCAAAGGAGATTTTTAATTCATGCTCTTGCAGCTCATCTTTATTACTTAGTGTTTGCAGTTTATTGAAGGCATTAGAAAATAGTGACTATATTTTTTAGGGTCTGTATATGCAATTAGGGTTAGTGATGTCCTAAACCTAAAACCCTACTTTCTAAACCCTAAATTTTTATGCCTAATGCATCTTATTTTAACCCGTCATATCATCTATATTACTTTTTGTTATAATTTATAGTTGACCTTCTATCATAGGTCACACCACTTAAGTATGACCGTTCAAAGGGTTTAGAAACATAAACTTCACCAACCCCTTCCTTTGTCTATCAGCTCAAAAGGTCTATCAGGTACGTCGAAATAAATCAAAGGCTTAGCTTTAAAAATGCAAAGGTACAAAAGCCACAATCAATGGTCCTTATTTAAAGTAAATTCAAATTAGAACAAAATGTTGTTATACCTAAATTTGATGGTTGGATTCCTTATGACTGTGTGGCAACGAAGAATAAGGTTTTTTTAATGGCTATTTTTAGTCTTTTTACATTGCAGTTTTTTTGGTGATTTCAAAGCAATAAAGCCTCTACATGCTTTATGCTATTTTAGTCTCTCTCTTCCACTCGTTCATATTAAAGTTCTTTTTGAAGGGTATTTTTTTTAAAGGGAAGATGGAAGCTTAAAAGTCTTAACTAATGCAAAATAGTTATGCACTGAATATGAGGGCCAGATAAATTTATATCTTATATTATCTGATACATAGAATGAAGAGACCTGGTTTTTATGTTTTGTAGAGACATATATCTATGAGCTAGACATGAGTTTGTAATCTAGAATTATAAAGTTTAAGAAGGCAGATGAATAGATGATATATTCACAAGATTATGCTCAGAGATAGTGTGTAGTTTATGTGTATGAGAAGGATGCAAAGTGCAGATTCTCTTGAGAGATGCAATATTGAAGATTTTTTTTTGTGATGGATCAGGATAGATAAATGCATGATATTTGGTTAATATGGTATTTGCAGTATGTATGAGCTGAAGACTTGTTAATACTATGGAATATAAAAAGGAAGATGAAGTTGTTTATGATTATAGACAAATATATTGCTTCTCACAGAGGGTTACACATATTTTAGAGACTAACACAAGGATATGCAATTTGTAATTGATAAGAAGATTTTATTGAGGTTAATTTTTAATGGAGTAATAAGGTTTTGCATAAAAGTGAATTAGAGTAGCCCCTTGAATTGTCTTTTCTTGTTTCAAGGTGTTTGTACAAGTCAGTGAGACTTTCTTATAGCCAATGAGGCATCTATATTTGCTAGTGAAGGACATTTTGATTAAGCCAATGAGGCATTTACTGAGTGGTTTTTCTACCCCATGAGAGTTTTCCACTCATGAAATCTTTGTGTTATGGTCTCATTTGATGCATGAATAATTTGGTTTCCTATATTACATCAGCATCATTACTTTATTTTTTAAAGTTTTGATAAGAAGTTAATTGAATTATTTTTTATCTACAACACTGATTCACCCCCCTCTCAGTCTTGTCCTATACTCCAACAAGTGGTATCAGAGCATAGGTTCCCTATAGGAGTTTAATCAGCTTGGGTAGGTTTTGATAGTCGAGTACGATGGGAAAGTGGAAAGGAAATAGAGAAAAGAAAAATGTCAACTCACATATTGGTCAAAAGGCAACATCTTTATCAAATTCAAATGTTGATATACAATCAGTTGATAGAAGTGTTTCACAAGTTGAGTTAGATATTAAATTAGAGGAAGAGTTTTCAGGAGTTCATTTCTTTGATGGTTCAAACTTCTCTGTTTGGTGTATTAGAATGCAAATCTATCTATCCTCGTTAGGGTATGGTGTTTGGATGTCAATTGAGAATTGGTATTTTGTTTCCTCTCAATCACCGAATACTATAAATAAAAAAGAAGCTTATGAATGTAATCATATAGCAAAGAAGGTTATTCTATTAGGATTATATAATGAAGTCTCTTGGTAAGTTATACATTGTGAAATAGCTCAGAATGTGTGGAAGGAATTGATAAAAATCTATCAAGGTGATGCACTTGAAGGAGAGGACAACTTGGTGTCTGAGGAAAGTAACAATGATGGAAGGCATTCATAGGAAGGAGATGAGGTACAATCTGATTTAGAAGAAGGTCACATTATTAGTAATTATGATTAGGAGTATGATGAACAAGAATGTGAGGTTGATGTTGAAGGAGAACTTATGTGTGCTTTGGGTGAGATCAAGAAATACAAACAGGAGAACCAGAGATTAGAGTTGCAGATACAACAAGAAAAAGACTTCAAAGACAAAGCACTTTCAAACCTTGAAATAGTATCTTCTGATGTTGAAGAGGCAAGAAATCAAATTGAGAATTTAAGAACACAAGTTAAAGAATCAAATAAATTGATTATCAATCTAAAGACTAAGATTGAAGAGGCTAAGAGAATAATAGATGTTACTAAGTCTAAATGTGAAATTAAATCTAATCAATGCCTAAAAATAGAAGATGAAATTGTCAATCTGAGAAAAGATTATGAAGGTCTCAAGGTTAGGTCCAAGAAATATCTAGAGTTTGAAGAAAGCACAAATAAGTTGCATGAAATGTTGGGCAAATAAAAGCATCATAAGGACACTACTAGTATAGGTTAAGAAAAAGGAAAGTGTTCCAAAGTCAGAGAGACTCCTAGAAGGAAAATTGATTGAAGTTATCATGTTGCTACTCTTGAAGGCAAAAAGAAGATTGAAGCTGAGGTGAAAACCAAAGAAGAGTTTGTCAAAATGCACTTGACCAAAAGAGAAATCTCAGAAGAACTATTCTAGCAAGGCAAGCATATATGTATAGGTATTGTTGCAAATATGTGCCTAAGTGGGTTGTCATTGATGTCAACATATCCTTGTTGCCATCGGTGTCAACTGTATCCTATTTTGCTATCTGCATAGAAGACCGGACTATTGGGGATATTGAGAAAATTAATGATAATCAATGCATAAGGATCATGTGGCTATGTAGAGGATTGTCATAGATTACTCCAGTTAATATTTGAGAAGTCCGCATGAAGATTTGAAGGAGTTATGGCCATATGAATAGAACTGGTTCCTGCAATACTCAGGACAGATAGAGTGACATGAAAGAGGTTTGGTTTGATTCGATAATATAAAATTGTGATCTATGGATCTGAAGGTAGGTTTGGGAAGTCAATGTGTATCATCAACACTAGTGGTTTGTGGTTTGGAGGTCCGCAAGCTATTCTTCTAGTTTGATAGTCATGACAAAGAGTGTTCTTGAGGTTCCGGAGGAAGATTCAATTACTTCAGATCATTTGATTTAGAATGGATTTTATTGGTGAATTCAATGTGCTTGTGGAGGTCTCTGGATCATATGTCTACTATGTTAGAGGTCCACATTGAGGTTTGAGCTTGTTGATTGAAGATTTCTTCTTGAGGTTGATGCTCTTCCCCGTCTTGGCCAATGGAATGTTCCTAACCTATAGCGGATGCCTTAAAAACATTTTTATGAAGTGTGGAGTGGTTGTAGAAGTAGATTCAAGTCTCAATTGTGTTTGGCCGATAGTGTGATGATCCATGTCAAGTTTAACTAACCTTATTGATCATTCCAAGGTTGATGAAGTATATAAATACTTGTTGAAGAGGTATTGAAATTATCTTGTGCAAAATAGTTCAATATGAAGAAAGGATCAGGAGCATAGCAGAGAAGAAAAGGAGTGAGAGTAGTATAGAGTGTGAAGAAGAATTTGGGGTAGAATGAAAGTTCTTGAGCATTCATTGAAACTGAATCAGGCATGAAGTAGATGCTATCTCTGAGTTAATTCTTTCTAAATAAATTCTGTAGGTAGTGAGCCTCTCTTTTGAGCAGTGACCTCTAGGCAGTGCACCTGAAGGCATGTGCCTTCTATTTTATTAAGTACTTTTAATAGGGTACACATTTTTGTCAGTTAACCCCCACCATGGTTTTTCCCTTAACCAGGTTTCCACATCAAAATCTTGGTGTCAAATGTGTTGATTATGTTTTTGCTCTTATGCTGTTAATTAATGCTTTAATGTTTACATCACTAATCTGATAGTAAGATAACAAAGAAGATTAAAGGCAAGAAACATTTTTGTGGGACAACTGAGTCACCCCCCCTCTCAGTTGTCTAGTTCCAACAATTGGTATCAAAGCCAATTCCTCGTATAAAAGCTTAACCACTTAAGGAGATCCAGGATGTCGACCTACAAGAAGGATAGTCCAAGATTTGATGGAACAAATTACTTGTTTTGGAAAGATCACATGGAGTGTCATTTGCAATGCATGGGCGATGCCTATTAGGCAATAACCAGTGTTGAGTATAAACCTCCGGAGAAAGGTCCTTCAACTCTCGATCAAGTCAAAGATGATGAAAATAATATTTGAGCTAAAGAAGCCTTGTTGAGTGCCCTGACTAATTCAGAAATGACAAATGTCTTTGGTCTAAAAATTGCTTATCAAATTTGGAAAAAAATGGAGTATCTGTATGAAGGTGACAAATATTTCAAATGTGCAAAGCTGCAAAGTCTGATAGGAAAACTTGAAACTATGAGGATGAGCGAAGATGAAAACATCACAATCTACATGTAAAAGATAAATGAACTTGTGTGTGGCATCAGGTGTGCTAGTGGAACCTTGGAAGAATTAAAAATTGTATCAAAAGTACTCATATCTTTACCAGATTCATACAAACATAAGGTTGTAGCTATAGAAGAAATCAGGACAGTCTCAGAGTTACAAGAGATCATCTGGTTGGCAAAATTTTAGCTTTCAAATTAAGTTTGGTGATTCTTCATTCAAAGCCAGTGTGTATGGAAAACAAAGATATGATCCAAGTGAAAGCTCTTCTGCAAGATCAAATAGATTTGTAAAGACAAGAAAGGATCTTGAAGATGTTGAAATAGAAACAACAGATCTTGAAGCTCTTATTGCCAGAATAATGCCAAGAGGATCTAGTAAATATGAAGGAAAATTACCACTCAAATGCTTTGCTTGTAACAAGATTGGTCATTTTACCTCAAGATGTCTGGAAAGGTTTACAAAACCTAACCCTAATAGGTATAAAGGTTAGAAGAAATGTTACTATGTCCAAGAAAATGGAGAAGAAGGGGTAACAAATGATGAATCTGATCATGGAGGCTCTTGTGAAAATGATTGGGTGTTTATTTCTTTCAAAGAAGAAGATCTGGTGTCTACTAAATCTACTAGCTGTGAAAAGGTGGAAAGCGCCTTAGCTACTCAGGTTATTGAAAGGGATGAATGGGTAATTGATAGTGGATGTTCTCATCACATGACTGGTGACAAGAGTAAGTTTGTGAACTTTGAAAACTATGAAGGAGGACTTGTAAAATTTGGACATAACTCAGCTGGTAGAATCCATGGCAGAGGATCCATCTCTTTTGATGGCAAGAACAACACCAATGATGTTCTGTATGTGGAACGACTCAAACAGAATCTTCTTAGTGTTGGATAGTTGGTTGAAAAGGGTTATGATCTTCGGTTCAAGGATGGAAAATGTGGAATCCTGGAAAGCTCCGGAACTAAAATTGTATCCAGTAATCAAACTAGAGGTAACATCTTTCACTTAAGTAGTTTTGGGAAAAGTTGTTTGATTGCTTAGTCAGATCAAAGTTGTCTATGGCATAAGAGGATGTGTCATGTGAATTTTGACAACATTGTCAAAATAAGTTCCACTCAAGCTGTAAGAGATCTTCCAAGACTTGTGAAACCTAATAACATATGTAGAGAATGTCAATTGGGAAAATAGGACAAAATTTCATTCAAGAATAAGGAACAAGGTTCAAGTGAGAGATTGGAACTGGTGCATACTGATCTCTGTGGTCCTGCTAGAATTAGGAGTGTGCAAGGAGACAAATATTTCATGCTTCTAATTGATGATTACTCCCAGATGATGTGGGTAACTTTTCTGAGAGAAAAATTAGAAGCCCTTGAAAAGTTTAAGATGTTCAAGATGATGGTTGAAAATGAGATTGGTGGAAAACTAAAGTGTCTGAGATTTGACAGAGGTGGAGAATTTACCTCTGGTGAGCTTGATGCTTTATGTGAAAAGCATGTAATAAAAAGATAGTTATCTACTCCTAGGACTCCTTAGCAAAATGGAGTTGTAGAAAGAAAGAACCAGACCATTCAAGAAGCTACTAGAACCATGATAATGGAAGTAAATGTTCCTCAAGTTTATTGGAGAGAACCTATGAATACTGTTGTCTACACTCTTAACCGGGTGCAGATCAAGGAAATTTTGGTAAGACTCCTTATGAGCTTTGGTTTGGTCATTCTCCTACTATGAGATACTTCAGAGTCTTTGGTAGTAAATGTTATATCAAAAGAGATGAGGACTTAGGTATGTTTGAGGCAAGAAGTGATGAAGGAATATTTTTGGGATACTCAACTCAAAGTAAGGCCTACTGGTGCTTCAATAAAAGATTGAAGAAGATTGTTGCAAGTGCAAATGTTAAAGTTGATGAAAGCAAGGAAGGACATTCCAGGTACTCTGGATATGATTTAGATGATCAAGATGAAAGTTAAAATCAAGGAAGGCAAGTTCAAGTTCATACCTAGATTCAATTTGAAATGGTGACTCCAGAGGTTAACACAGATGATGAGGAACAAGTTCAAGAAATAGAAGCTCAAACAATCTCCAAAACTCCTAGGTATGTAAGATTAAATCATCTTGAAGATCATATCATAGGAGATAAGAGTAAAGGTGTTTGAACTAGGAGAAAAATGTCTGAAGATCAAGAAGATATTTGTTTGATTTCAAGGATTGAACCTAAATCAGTAAGTGAAGCTTCCAATGATGAAAACTGGGTCAAAATAATGGAAGAGGAATTGATGCAAAATGAAAAGAATCACACATGGGATCTAGTTCCTAGACCCGAGAACAAAAATGTGATTGGAACCAAATGGGTCGTGTAGAATAAAATGAATGAAGATGGAGAGGTGGTAAGGAATAAGGAAAGGTTGGTATGTAAATTCTACTCTCAAGTGGAAGGAATTGACTTTGAAGAAACTTTTGCTCCGGTGGCAAGGATAGAGGTTGTTAGATTATTTCTTGCATTTTCTACCTTCAAATATTTTAAAGTATATCAAATGGATGTGAAATCAACATTTCTGAATGGAGATTTGGAGGAAGAAGTCTACATTGAGCAACTAGAAGGATTTCAGTTGTCTGGTTAGGGAGATATGGTTTGTAGATTGAGAAAAGCCTTGTATGGACTCAAGCAAGCTCTAAGAGCCTAGTATGCTAGATTGGATAAGCATTTTCTTAAGCTAGGATTTAGCAAAGGTACTATTGACAATAATCTCTACTTCAAAATTGATCATGAGAACATTTTGATTGTTGAAGTTTTTGTTGATGATATCATTTTTGGTGGAAATGAATGCATGTGTAAAACATTTGTTGATCAGATGAAAAGTGAGTTTGAGATGTCAATGTTTGGTGAGATGAATTTCTTCTTAGGTCTGCAAATTGTTCAATCAGATAAAGGTATCTTCATATCTCAGTCCAAGTATGTAAAAGAATTGCTAAAGAAATTTGGAATGGAAGACTCAAAACCCGTACATACACCTATGGTAACCAGATGCAAGCTAAGTAAAGACGATGACTCTCCCAAGGCAAATTAGAAAGATATAGATCAATGATTGGAGGATTGCTTTATTTAACCCAGACCTGACCTGACATCATGAATGTAGTTGGACTTGTTGCTAGATTTCAAGCTGATCCAAAAGAATCCCATGTTATGGTAGTCAAAAGAATTTTCAGATATCTCAAGGGGACAATTGATTATGGACTATGGTATCCAAAGGACAATAACTTCACTCTTCATGCATATACAAATGTTGATTGGGTAGGAGATGTGGATGACAGAAAATGTACTAGTGGTGGTACATTCTTCTTGGGGAAAAGATTGGTCTCTTGGATAAGCAAAAAGCAAGAGGCAATATCTTTGTCTACTATAGAAGCAGAGTACATAGCAGCAACAAATAATTGCACTCAGGTTTTGTGGATGAAGCAAATGCTGAAGGACATCAGAATTATGTTTGAGGAGCCAGTCAGAATTTTCTGTGATAATTCTAGCACAATAAGCATCTCAAAGAATCTGGTATTGCATTCAAAGACAAAGCATATATCTATCAAGTTTCATTTCTTGAGAGAGAAAGTAAATGATAATGAAGTCAATTTGGAGTTTTTGCCTTCCAAAGATCAGCTTGTAGACATCTTCACTAAGCCTCTTCCCAAGGATACTTTTGAGTATCTCAGAGAGAAGTTAGGGATTATTACCCCTCCTAAGCAGAACTAAGATGCACTAAGGTGCATCAGTCTGGTGGAATTCACATTAATATCTTGTGATCTAGATTGATGTTAAGAAGGTACTACTCAAAGGGGGAGTGGTCAGTATGCAAAGTTTGGGATCAATCTGAAGCAAAAAGGGAGAAAAGATAGAAAATATGTGCCCTTTGCCATTGATGTCAAAGGGGGAGAGAAGTCATGTGAAAAACTAGTTGCTGATGTAAGGGGGAGCAGTAAAGAAAGTAGTTGCAGAAGTGAGAAGAGAAAGGGGGAGAAGTTCTTGTCCTGATGGTTAGATTCAGTTGTTCACATCATATGTTGCCATCAATGACAAAGGGGGAGATTGTTGCAAATATGTGCCTAAGTGGGTTGTCATTGATGTCAACATATCCTTGTTGCCATTTGTGTCAATTGTATCCTATTTTGCTATCTACATAGAAGACCTGACTGTTGAGGATATTGAGAAAATTAATGATAATCAATGCATGCAGATTATGCAGCTATGTAGAGGATTGTTAGAGATTGCTCCATTTAAGATTTGAGAAGTCCGCATGAAGATTTGAAGGAGTTATGGCCATCTGAGTAGAACCGGTTCTTGTAATACTCAGGAAAGATAGAGTGATAGGAAAGAGGTTCAGTTTGATTTGGTAATATAAAATTATGATCTGCGGATCTGAATACAGGTTTGGGAAGTTAATGTGTATCATCAACACGAGTGGTTCATGGTTTGGAGGTCCGCAAGCTATTCTTCTAGTTTGACAGTCATGGCAGAGATTGTTCTTGACATTCCAGAGGAATAGAATGGATGTTATTGGTGAATTCAATGTGCTTGTGGATGTCTCTGGATCATATGTCTACTATGTTAGAGGTTTGCATTGAGGTTTGAGCTTGTTGATTGAAGATTTCTTCTTGAGGTTAATGCTCTTCCCAGTCTTGGCCAATTGAATGTTCCTAGCCTGTGGCGGATGCCTTAAAAACATTTTTATGAAGTGTGGAGTGGTTGTAGAAGCAGATTCAAGTCTCAGTTGTGTTTGGTTGATAGTGTGATGATCTGCATCAAGTTTATCTAACCTTGTTGATCATTCCAAGGTTAATGAAGTATATAAATACTTGTTGAAGAGGTATTGAAATTATCCTTGTGCAAAATAGTCCAATCTGAAGAAAGGATCAGGAGTAGAGTAGAGAAGAAAATGAGCGAGAGTAGTATAGAGTGTGAAGAAGAATTTGGGGTAGAGCGAAAGTTCTTGAGCATTCATTGGAACTGAATCAGGCATGAAGTAGATGCTATCTCTCAATTAATTCTTTCTAAATAAATTTTGTAGGCAGTGAGCCTCTCTTTTGAGAAGTGAGCTCTAGGAAGTGTGCTCGAAGGCATGTGCCTTCTATTTTATTAAGTACTTTTAACAGGGTACGCATTTTTGTGAGTTAACCCCCACTATGGTTTTTCCCTTAACTGAGTTTCCATGTCAAAATCTTGGTGTCAAATGTGTTGATTATGTTTCTAACTTATGTTGTTGATTAATGCTTTAATGTTTACATCACTAATCTAATAGTAAGATAACAACGAAGGTTAGAGGCAAGAAAAGTTTTTGTGGGACAACTAATTCACCCGCCCTCTTAGTTGTCTAGTTCCAATAGGTATAATTACTCATTTTTTGGTTATTGTTTTAACTATAATCATTTTGGACACAAAGTAGTTGATTGCAGAAGAAGTCAATTTGCTTCAACAAGGAATGCTAATCGTGTGTGTTCCAAGTGTAACTCTCTTGGTCACAAAGCATATTGGTGTAGAATAGTATCATCTAATTTGAAAAATTGGAAAAGGAAAGGGGTTGAAAAGGTTTGGAAGAAGAAACCTGAATAGAAGAAAGAACCTGTACTAGTTTGGAGAAGGAAACATTCCAAGAAGAGAAGCATTCAGAAGGTTTGGAAAAGAAAGAAAAACCAAGAGAAGGATGAATCAAAGCTTGTGCATAATGCACAAGTGATCTCTATTAGTGCATAAATTGAAGTATAAAGATAGGGGGAGTTGTCAAATGTTTCAGCTTTTAAACCCCAAGGAAGTTTAGTAGGTGTATTGATAGATTGCATGATCATATTGTCTCCTCCTTTTCACATCTTGTGTTTGAATTGAATTGGTGATGTGGTCCTTGTCTTTGGTCAGGAGTTTAGTGCTAGAAGCTCATATGACATTATGCATTTGCATGAGTAATTCAGATTGAGTCTTCATGAAGTGTTGTAGTGGGTTTTCTATCTTCAGTTCAAAATATGAACAATGTCTTTGATTGGCTCTCAATGTTGGCATATTGTGGGAAGTAGCTTCTTGTCAGTGAAGTTGTATGTTACAGTTGATTTTTTTTATAGTTTGAGATTTGATGGTGCAAGTGCAGATGTGAGTACAATATAGATGAAGAGTAACTCTTGATATTCCTTGAACTATCTTGACAGTACTTTTTAATATTTGTCATATTTGATCATTTGTGTTAGTGGCCATTTGACCTAATGATATTTGATTGGTCTTCTAAAATTCTAATATTTGATAGTTCATATCTATACTCTTCATATCTTATTGATGACAGTACATTCAAGAACATGACATGACAATGCTTTCAGTAGGATAGTAAACACTAATTGCTTGTGTCATTGACATATTCATTCAGTTATGACAGTGATCCAGGTCAAGGACACTGTATTCTGATTGTAGGGACAAGGGGTTGCAGATGGTCGTATGTGGTCAGCATTCTTAGCATCTTGGATCAGGTTATGATATTCATCAAGGTTTTCAAGTAATTTCTCTTTTATTGTATGTGTATATGATCTACTCTACACTCTATAGAAGCATAGATAAGGTGTAAGGTGTGAATGCAGACTATCTATCTCATTTTAAGTTGATTTTGTGAAATGAGTATGGACATTCATCTTTGACAATCTTCAGTCTTCATGATAGTGTATCTTTCATTATACTACAGTAAGTATAGTATGATGTGTTGTTGCTAAATTTGACAATGCTTGTTGCAAGAACAAAGGTATGTGACAGTGGACTTCATGATGATGACCACATACTATGGCAGAGGTATGGTGATTAGTTGCATAATGATCTCTGACAATACTATGTTCAAATGAGTTTGATAGTTCAACGAGTTTTTACTTGGAAACAAGACAGGGGTGTAGACATGTTGCCATGTTTCCATGTTGTTCTTAGTCAATAGTAAATGACAATGAATAATGTCTTCTAAATTGTGATACTACTCACAGTGATGATGCTATTCAATAGTTACTATAATTAGTTACATGTCTTTTCTGGTGTTTGAGATTCTCTCATATAGCAGCAAGTGTCCTATATGTTTCTTGATTGAGAGAGAGGAGAGTGAACATATACACTCAATGGCAACATGCTAATGATTGGAGTAGCAGGGGTTTTATGATAGTCTTGTTTATGGCAAAAATGAGTGTGCATTGAACATGGTTTGATCAATGTTATCAAGCCTTCTTCATGGTTTGATTTGGTAGACAAAATGCTCTTAAATCCTTTGACAAAGTGTCTCAAAGAGTCATGACAATACATCAAAATTATATGCATTGACTTTAAGTTGATGACAAGACAATTTGGACTATGTTTTAGTTGCTTTCATATGATAGTTTCAGTTTTAGTATTCTTTCTTATCAGCAGGGTAGTTTTTGATAAATTGCAGGGGTAGTTTTCCTCATGGTTTGATATGGTATCCACTTTGATTTAAAAGGTTTTATAATGTTGTTATTGCAAGTATCATGGTTCGCATGCATACAAGCTGTTGTTATGTCAACTATCAATCCCTATATCACTTGTTTTCAGATAGTGAAGATCATCATTCCAAAGGTTTTTGAAAGATGATGTATAGTTTGCATAGATTGCATTTTGATGATTTGCATAGTCTTCTTCATAAATAGGTATATGAAGACTATGTTTCAGTTAGATTGTGATGACTATGATGACATTGTTATTTCACTTTATTAGACAGAGGTAGTGATTTTTGCTCATTTCTACTTGTATAAGTTGAAGACATGCTCTAAATTTCATGAGATCAGAGGACAATATTGAATGTAGTTAGAGGACAGAGGATAATATATTATTTCTTTGAATGTTGATCTTAATTTATGACTGTATTGATTTCCAAAAAGGGGGAGATAGATTGCTTGTTGGTGGTTTACTATGCTAAGTGTTTTGACATCAATGCCAAAGCCGAAGGGGGAGTTTGTTAATTTTGGCATGAGTCATAATGGTTGTCTTGCCATTGATGTTAAAATGATATGGTCACAAGGCATGGTTGATCTCTCAGGTTCTTGCTTTCATGTCTCAAGCAATCAGGATGTCGTCATGTGATGTGGTGTCTTCAAGGGTTGAAAGAATGGTCTCATCATCAAGATGTATCATCTCTAACACAAGGATCAAAAGTTGCTTCATATTGGCAGAAATGACTAAATGTGCTTGATGTTCATAGTTTGTTTCATCATGATTATCAGGAGTTGCAGATGTCAAAGGAGTTGTATTTTAGTTGGTCATGTTTCATGTCTTGCATTCATGATTGGTGTGGTTCATGAGTGATGTGTGATGTGTGCATATGAAACTTAGTTTCACTTCTAATATTGTCAGGATGATGTCTTCAGGATCTTCATTCAATGGTTTGGAGATGAAACATATGTTTGGATTTTGAATTGGTCTGGTTGATCATGTTCAAAGTCTTCATGGTTCATATAAGGACTTCATATTAATGTTGTTTGGAGTTGATCATGCATTAGGGTTCAGGCCCATATGTTGTTTGGAGTTCCTTCATGTTTATGTGTGCTTCCATGTATTTCTTGTGTCTTAGATATACTTCTTGAAGAGAGAGGTGTTGTGTGCTTCAAGGTGTCAAGGCAAGGTTGTTGTTTCAACTGTACTTCTTGGAGAGACCTCAGAAGGATTCAAAGTACTTCTAGTGCAATATTCTCAGGTACATATAGTGTTGTTGGTAACATGATGTCATAACATGATTGATAAGAAAGAGAAGTGTTGTGATAAGATGTTAACAAAGCTTCATCATGTTGGATTCATTTAGAGTGTCTTCAAGGGTCTTCAATGCTTTGTGACAACTAGCTAATGGTGTTGATTCTAGATATAGTTGAAGGATTTGTAAAGTTGTCTTAAGACTCAAAATTACAATTGAAATAATTTGATAAGTTAACTTGAGAAGTTTAATCGTGCTTCTTATTAATGCAAAGGAGATTTTTGCTTCATGCTTTTGTAGCTCATCTTTATTACTTAGTGTCTAAGGTTTATTGAAGGCATCAGAAAATAGTGACAATATTTTTTAGGGTATGTATATGTAATTAGGTTTAGTCATGTCCTAAACCTAAAACCCTACTTTCTAAACCCTAAACCTTTATGCCTAATGCATCTTATTTTAACCCATCATATCATCTATATTACTTTTTGTTATAATTTATAGTTGAACTTCTATTATAGGTCACACCACTTAAGTATGACTGTTCAAAGGGTTTAGAAACATAAACTTTCACTGGCCCCTTGCTTTGTCTATCGGTTTCAAAGGTTTATCAGGTACCTTGAATTAAATCAAAGGCTTAGCTTTAAAAATGCAAAGGCGCAAAAGCCACAATCAACGGTCCTTATTTAAAGTAAATTCAAATTATAACAGAATGTTGTTATAAATTTAACGGTTGGATTCCTTATGACTGTGTGGTAGTGAAGAATAAGGTTTTTAATGGATATTTTTAGTCTTTTTACATTACAGGTTGTTTTGGTGATTTCAAAGCAATAAAGCCTCTAGATGCTTTATGCTATTTTGGTCTGTCTCTTCCACTCATGCATATTAATGTTGTTTTGAAGGGTGTTCTTCTTAAAGGGAAGATGGAAGCTTAAAAGTCTTAACTGTTGCAAAAAAGTTATGCACCGAATATGAGGGTTATATCTTATATTGTCTGATATATAGAATGAAGAGACTTGGTTTTTATGTTTTGCAGAGACATATATCTATGAGCTAGACATGAGTTCGTAATCCATAAGTATAAAGTTTAAGAAGACAGATGAAAAGATGATATATTCACAAGATTATGCTCAGAGATAGTGTGTAGTTTATCTGTATGAGAAGGATGCAAAGTGCAAGTTCTCTTGAGAGATGCAATATTGAAGATTTTTTTTATGATGAATCAGGTTAGATAAATGCATGATATTTGGTTAGTATGGTATTTGCAGTATGTGTGAGCTAAAGACTTGTTAATACTATGGAATATAAAAAGGAAGATGAAGTTGTTTATGATTCTAGACAAATATAGTGCTTCTCATAGAGGGTTGCACATATTTCAAAGACTAACACAAGGATATACAATTTGTAATTGAAAAGAAGATTTTGTTGAGGTAAAATTTTAAAGGAGTAATAAGGTTTTGCACAAAAGTTAATCAGAGTAACCCCCTAAATTGTCTTGTCTTGTTTCAAGGTGTTTGTACAAGTCAGTGAGACTTTCTTATAGTGAGTGAGGCACAATTAGTTAGTGAGACATCTGTATTTTCTAGTGAAGCACATTTTGATTAAGCCGGCGAGACATTTACTGAGTAGTTTTTCTGCCCCATGAGGGTTTTCTACTCCTAAAATCTTTGTGTTATTGTCTCATTTGATGCATGGATAATTTGGTTTCTTGTATTACATCAGCATCATTACTTTTTGTTTTTCAAGTTTTGATAAGAATTCAATTGAATTATTTTTTATCTACAACAGTGATTCACCCCCCCTCTTAGTTTTGTCCTATACTCCAACACAAACCCCCTGTGACACTTTTAAAGTAGTGTGAGTATAATAATGGCACAATAAGATGTGCAAAAGCCCCACAATACAAATGCAAAGTATGATGCTTTATTTTAGTGTGTTTACAAAGATTATAGTGCATTCAATTAAGTTTTAAAATATCTAAAAAAGAGATGAAGTGATAAAACATAGTTCTATTATATAATGAGAAAATATATAAGGAACTAGCTCATATAAAGTACACCAAGAAATACACAATTAAATAAATATGACCCAAAAGGAGTGTATAGACACAAGATATGACTTTCAAAGTTCTCAAATGAGAATTTCACAACAAATTCATTGCAAAAAAGTAAATTTATGGAGTGGAGTTAGAGGTGGCATGACTAGGTGGAGTGTGGGGGCACATGGTGGTGGCACCACTTAAGTGACAAAGGCTAGATGGTGGTGGGCTGGACTATATGAACTACACCAGTGTTTGTATAAAGAAGTGGCAAGGGTTGTGGGTAGGACTTTCCCCAACTCTCTTGACATGGAAAGGATGTACCCCTACCATGAAAGGGTATGGGGTACTCCTTGCTACTCTTTAAAGGCCTATCTATTTAGTGCTTAGTAGAGCATAAAAAATAGTGTATGTTTTTTAAATTTTAAATTTTAAATTTATTAAAAATTGGCGTACTATGTATGTAGGTATAATACTTGCATATAGTAACAAAACATTTTTTATTTACAATATGTATTAGGTTGTGCAATACAAATGTCCACTTTTAAATTTTTTTAACTCATAAAAAAGGTATACTTGAAAAGAAGATTGTGTAGACTAGTAATTGTGTTTGTGTAGTCTACCATATGACCTCAAGGTGTGTGTTCAAGGCAAATGCTATTTATTTTTCTACAAACTTATATAATTCAAATGAATTGATAGTCAATCCTTATGTTTCCAAACCTTCCAAATGCAATTATGCATTTTATTTGTGCCAAAGTGCTTTTAAAATGAGCTATTTACAAAATACACAAACAAATATGTAACTAAAAATTTAAAAACTTGACTTCCAGGTGTCCAAGAAATCTCTAAAGCATGGTGAATATTAACTTTGGTTACAGAGACTTCCAGGTTCACTTACATTATTGAGGAATCCATGAGGTGAGGTTGCCCCTACTTGGGAGTTGTGACCAAAGCTAGATCCAAAATAATTTTTGTTGTTGCAGTCCATGTTCAACTTTACTTGGGTTCTAGTGATGGGGGCATGAAAAATGGATTGGTTTTGGATGTTGTTTTGAAATTTGGGTGAAGGATGGTTTGATTTGATTGTTGTTAGATGATTTGGATGGGGTTGCGATTATGGTTTGATTTTGATTTATCTGTTTGGTTTGATTTTAGGATTGGAAAGGTTTAGAACCATACCTTGATGATGGGTTTGATCAAGGTCAAGGATGTATGACACTTAATGCTTGGTTGGATTTTGATTGATTGTGTTTTGGTTTGATTTGATTTTGATTGATTGGGTTTTGGTCTGATTTGATTTTGATTAATTGATTTGGTTGGGGTTATATTTAGGTCTAGGAGGGCCCATGAGGAGGCACTAACCATTTTTTATTCTCAAGATCACACAATGGTGCAAGAGGAGAGCATACACCACTTACAATCTCATATCTAGGGGCATGCAACAAGTAACTTCTTGGTGTTAACCGCTAATCGATGCATTACAAGCATATATGACTAAAGGTCTTATCTAGGGTAAACAAGGTGTATTAAGGGATGCGTTCAATACACAAGCATGTGCTCCAAGATGGGGGCCCAAAATGTGGCCACAAATTAATTTGAAGAAAAATATGGCATAGCACGAGCGTGTTATGGCTCGAAAAACTTGAGCCATAACATGCACATGTTATAACACACTAGCATTTTAATGTACTCATGTTATAATGCACTAGTGTTATAATGCACTAGCATTATAATACACTCATGTTATAACACACTCATGTTATAATGCGTTCACATTATTTCTTCATAGAAAACAAAGAAAAAAGTGTCTTTTTAAACTTATAATGCGTGCACATTATAATGTGCATGTGTTTCATTTAAACTTGCTTTGTAATTCCACCCTTAGGCTTGGATATCCAAGCCTAAGGGTTGGACCTGCATGTATTGTGCCTAAAGACATGTTTTCAAAAAAAAAAAAGAAAAAAATTAAATCTTGAGCGTGCTCTCCATCAATTTTACATGTTTTTCAATGTTAATCTAAAAATTCCAGGATGACTTCAAGTATTTTTGATGCAGAGGCATCCACACTATAACCTTCGCATATAGCATGGATGTCTGCAGCCCATCATCATCATCATATTCATCCTCATCATCATCATATTTGACTTCACTGTCAGCATCATCATCATATTTCACCTGCCGACCGATATCCTCCTGCAGACAAGCCTTCGCACTTTCGCCTGTCAACAGCATCACCTTACTCGATTCTCGGCAGCATCATCATGTTCGATCAGCGTGAACATCCTCCTGACGTCCACTGTTCACTTCAGCGACAACCTCCATCTTCACTATCATGATATTCGACACCTTCTTCGTCAGCAGGATATCAAATATCCGGTTGCCAAATATCCTGATGACGACCACTTCAGCACTTTTCCTTCGATGCTCCGATAGCCGACGACACAAGCATCAGCATCATGATATTCAACATCATGATAATCAACAGGATAATGAACATCCGGTTCTTCCCATTTATCCTGATGATGACAAAACCTTAACTCCTCTCACCATTCACTCGATGCTGACGTCACCCGATATCCTGATGACGTAGATCCTGATGACGATGACGTCACCCGTAGCTGCTCAATATCCTGCCACTCTGAAATGTCCTGATGACGTATATCATGATGATGATGACGTCATATCCTGCTGTTGGCCAAACTTAGTTTTTTCGGCCCGCGAACAACTTGATCAACCCGATCTTCAACCTGATGCCGATACGCTCCTCCTCGGCCCTCCTGATGATGATCACCCCGACGCACTTGCACTTCATGCACTCGAAAGCGTCATGCTCTCCTCCACTTATCCGGATGACGATATCCGAACTGACTGCAGGATATTCACCAAGATATCCTGATGATGCCGTTTTGGCGAACTTCTTCACTTAGCAAAATTTCACTTCGCCGATCCTCCAGGGTTGACCTGATCCAACCTCAGGGTGATCTTCCACACTCTATCTTATCAGCTCGACCTAGCACATACCCATGCTAGGGTCTTCAACATCTGTCGACCGCGATCCTGCACACCTGCATGCAAACAAGCAAACTAACTACTAACCTACTGTACATCGCCATTCCACCGATCAGACGGATCAACCGGTGGAATGGATCAGTAAATCCATGAAGCCACCCAACCCAGCAAATCAATCAAGCAATGGAATGCAACCAGAGAGAAAACACAAACAGGATCACTTTATTTGATTTCAAAAGATGCAATACAATGATTAATCTCTCTCTCAGTCTCACTCTCTGCAACCTAGCTCGATCGATGATATCTCTCTGTCTATGCAATATCAACCGATCTCATGCTTAAATAGATTATCCTACGAGTACTACTGACCTGACTCCAAGCGGCTGGGAACTCTCCAGGTGGCTGGGCGATCCAACCGGACCCTACAGCATGACAACTGTTCTAACAAACTTAACTAAAAATAGTAAAAGCCTGGTCAGCATGATCTTATCATGATCAGCGTGACCTTATTACATGCATTTGGTCTTAACAGACCTTCTTGGAAACATAAACAAGACCTATCACAAACTAACTGCCTCATGGAGGCCAGCTGTTAGGTAGGTGCCTCTGCACCATACTCCCCAAAAGAAAATAACTCATGTCCCATGAGTTTAGTATGTGGAAGTCCTCCACCTTTACTCTTTGCTTTGTCAGTCTTCTGACCTGCTCCAGCTGTATCCTCTGCTGGCTCTTGGCTGCTCCAAGCCTGCTGAACTGTAACTTGCTTTCTGGCAAGTAACTCCTCATGCCTGTTGATGTAGGCCTTTTTCTGGTTGTCTCTATGTTTGTCAGATTGCCTGACCAGAACCTCTGTCTGAACTGCCTCTTGAACTGCTGAAATGTTCAACTCTATCTTCCTGTCAATCTTTATAGGACAAGCAATAGTCCCAACTATGACAACATCCTTGTCTGTCCTCTCAACTGATGGTTGGTTGCACCCCTGTTTCTGAACCTGCTGCTGACCTCTGTCAGTCACAACTGAAACGTTCTTCAGCTTGTTGTCTGTAACAACTCCTTTCCCTGCAATGTCCTGAACTGCCTTTATGCCTGCTCCTCTAGGCATCTGCACATACTCCTTCTTTCCCATTAAAATGATTTGGGCTGCCTTCTGTACTGCAGCTTTTGCCTGTAATGGCATCAACTTAATAATCTTCCCATCCTTCTTGATGGTGTAGGTATTAGCATACCCATCATACAGTACTCTTCTGTCAAATTGCCATGGTCTACCCAACAGTAGGTGACAACATTCCATAGGCAAAATGTCACACAAGATTCTATCCTGATATGCTCCAATCTGGAAATCCACATATGCCTGTTCAGAGACAAAAAGTGATTGACTATCACTCACCCAAGATGTCTTGTAAGGGTGTGGATGTGGAATCCTTTCCAAATGCAGTTTATCCACCATTTCCTGAGATACCATGTTGTCTGTTGAACCAGTATCAATAACAACCTTACATACTTTACCTTTACTCTTGCATGTGGTCTTGAAAAGAGCTCTTCTTTGCATCATATCCTTTGATGCCTGTAAACTAATTCTCCTTAACATCAGTGATTCTCCACTCTCTGGATATCCATAATTCTCAGGACCTCTGTTTGAACTCTGTGCACTTTCTTCTACTTTCTCTTCTTGCACAAGTTGTACTCTCTTGTCACTTGTTCTATCATTTCTGGATGATGAACCTTTGTTTTCTGGACATTTGAAAGATGGATGACCAAACTCTCCACAGGTGTAACACTTTCCTGAAAATGTAGTAGAACCTCTACCACCTCCAAATCTTCCTCTATTACCTTTCCATCCACCTTTGAAATCAGACTGTCCCTGTCCTTTACCAGTGTCTTCTTGACCCTCATTGGTTTGCTTTTGTGTAGGGGCTGCTCCTCTTCCCCTATGGTTTCCTCTTCCTCTCATGGACTTATCATGTCCTCTATTCATCTTTTCTTCAATCCTGATTGCCATTTGGTAACAATCCTCCACATTCTTAGGGTTAGCTAACACTAACTCATCCTGTATGTTAAATCTCAAACCAGCCAAGTACCTAGCCACCTTTTCTACCTCATTCTCATGATGACCAGATCTCATACTTAACAGATAAAATTCCTCAGTATATGCTTTCACATCCCTGTCTTTCTGCTTTAAAAATTGCAGCTTCTTAAACATCTGGATTTCATAATCCCTTGGCAAGAATTTACCCTCGATCCTTGCTACCATCTTATCCCATGAAGTGATCTTTGACTTCCCTTGTTTCCTTCTCTCAGATTGTACATAATCCCACCATACCAAAGCATGACCTCCTAACTTGGTCTTTGCAATCTTTACCTTCTGATCTTCAGCAACATCTTCACATTCAAAGTGATTATCAAGTGCAGCAATCCAATCTAACAACTCATCTTCATTCAAGCTTCCAGTATACTTGGTAACATCAACCTTTACCTTAGGTTTTTCACTCTGCACTGCCTTTAACAGTTTTGCCAATCTCTGGTCTTCAGCATCCAGATCTTCAGCTACCTCTTCATACTCTTCAACAGTATCTTCATCTTCTTCAGACTCACTGTCTTCCACTTCCCTCTTTTTGTTCTTTTCCAGGGCTGTCAGCCTGGCTTGAAGTGCTTCAGCAAGCTCCTTCATCTTCCTCATCTCTCTAGCATGTTTCTCCTTCATTTCCTGCAATTCCCTTGCAGTACCACTACCTCTCGGAGGCATTTTGTCAACCTCTCAATCTACACACAACACACAATTCAACTCTACCTCTGCCCTTTCGGTGACAGAATCAACACACAACAGCCCAGACCTTTTGCTGAGCTCTGATACCACTATGATGCAGAGGCATCCACACTATAACCTTTGCATATAGCATGGATGTCTGCAGCCCATCATCATCATCATATTCATCCTCATCATCATCATATTTGACTTCACTGTCAGCATCATCATCATATTTCACCTGCCGACCGATATCCTCCTGCAGACAAGCCTTCGCACTTTCGCCTGTCAACAGCATCACCTTACTCGATTCTCGGCAGCATCATCATGTTCGATCAGCGTGAACATCCTCCTGACGTCCACTGTTCACTTCAGCGACAACCTCCATCTTCACTATCATGATATTCGACACCTTCTTCGTCAGCAGGATATCAAATATCCGGTTGCCAAATATCCTGATGATGACCACTTCAGCACTTTTCCTTCGATGCTCCGATAGCCGACGACACAAGCATCAGCATCATGATATTCAACATCATGATAATCAACAGGATAACGAACATCCGGTTCTTCCCATTTATCCTGATGATGACAAAACCTTAACTCCTCTCACCATTCACTCGATGCTGACGTCACCCGATATCCTGATGACGTAGATCCTGATGACGATGACGTCACCCGCAGTTGCTCAATATCCTGCCACTCCGAAATGTCCTGATGACGTATATCATGATGATGATGACGTCATATCCTGCTGTTGGCCAAACTTAGTTTTTTCGGCCCGCGAACAACTTGATCAACCCGATCTTCAACCTGATGCCGATATGCTCCTCCTCGGCCCTCCTGATGATGATCACCCCGACGCACTTGCACTTCATGCACTCGAAAGCGTCATGCTCTCCTCCACTTATCTGGATGACGATATCCGAACTGACTGCAGGATATTCACCAAGATATCCTGATGATGCCGTTTTGGCGAACTTCTTCACTTAGCGAAATTTCACTTCG
This sequence comes from Cunninghamia lanceolata, assembly GCA_027924645.1. NCBI lineage: Eukaryota > Viridiplantae > Streptophyta > Pinopsida > Cupressales > Cupressaceae > Cunninghamia > Cunninghamia lanceolata. The sequence continues at coordinate 9,460,022 of BSBN01000202.1, forward strand.
CCGATCCTCCAGGGTTGACCTGATCCAACCTCAGGGTGATCTTCCACACTCTATCTTATCAGCTCGACCTAGCACATACCCATGCTAGGGTCTTCAACATCTGTCGACCGCGATCCTGCACACCTGCATGCAAACAAGCAAACTAACTACTAACCTACTGTACATCGCCATTCCACCGATCAGACGGATCAACCGGTGGAATGGATCAGTAAATCCATGAAGCCACCCAACCCAGCAAATCAATCAAGCAATGGAATGCAACCAGAGAGAAAACACAAACAGGATCACTTTATTTGATTTCAAAAGATGCAATACAATGATTAATCTCTCTCTCAGTCTCACTCTCTGCAACCTAGCTCGATCGATGATATCTCTCTGTCTATGCAATATCAACCGATCTCATGCTTAAATAGATTATCCTACGAGTACTACTGACCCGACTCCAAGCGGCTGGGAACTCTCTAGGCGGCTGGGCGATCCAACCGGACCCTACAGCATGACAGCTGTTCTAACAAACTTAACTAAAAATAGTAAAAGCCTGGTCAGCATGATCTTATCATGATCAGCGTGACCTTATTACATGCATTTGGTCTTAACAGACCTTCTTGGAAACATAAACAAGACCTATCACAAACTAACTGCCTCATGGAGGCCAGCTGTTAGGTAGGTGCCTCTGCACCAATTTTATTAGCTTTCTAACCTATATTTTTTTCTAAAATTTGAAAACATTAAGGTTTTCATCTTCAATTTATTTTGCAAGTGTCTTCTTTTTTTACCAAAAACCTATGTATAGTATTTTTTATATCATTTTTAATATGTTCATCTAAATTTGAAACAAATTACATTTTTAGATTCTAGACTCTATTCTATACACATAAAAAAAATTGGTTTTTGATTATTTTTCAAAAAATTTAAGGGGGAGCACACTCAATTTTTCATTTTTCAGGGTGTGTCCACTTTGAAAATTCATAAAAAATTATATATTCATTAAAAATTAGTAGAAAAATTAGACATAAACTACATGATGTTAGCTAATTTTCCACTAAAGCAATTTTTGAATTACTTAAAAAATTCAACATTTTAGGGGAGCACGCTAGATGCTATGTTATATTATTCTGACAAAAATAAGAGCACTTTGTTTGCTCCCCCTATTTGAACCTCTTAATCTCCACCATTTAAAAAAATAGTAGTTTAGAAAGTAGATTTTGACCACTACAAGCCTTGTTCTTGTAAATTTTGAGTGTGTATCTTCAATTTCTCATCTAAGATCAGTTTTTACTAATTAAAAAAAAGTGGCCACTTTTGACCCCTGTTTGGTCCCCCATTTCCATTCACATACCCATACCTAAAGGTATGGGAGACCAAAGTCCATGAGTGATAGTTCTATCTACAAGCATGTGATTAGGGTCAAATTCCTTTCTACTTCACCTTGTCCTGTTAAGTGTGTTGGGAATTGTGAAAATTCTATGGTTTGGGGTCTATCTTCTACCATTTCCAAGTTTCTATTTGGGCTATATGGGTTGTGGCTTATCCAAGTGGAATTTAGGGTTTGCCAAACTTGTGAACCATCAAAAACCCTGGTTGTTTGATTATCAGACCCAAATAAACTCTTTCCTTAGATTGATTGGCTCGTTACATCTAAAAGTTCCCATCTCACCTCCTAAAGTCAGTTCATGTTAGCCATTTAACTTGCGAATTATTTGTTATATCCTATGACCTAGTTAAAAATATTTTATGAGGTCCCCTATATCCATGTTACCTAATGTGCCCCTTTTTTAAAACATCTTTCGAGCATGTGCACATATATTGCAGCTTGGTTTCCCATCGTACTTTTCTTTCACATCGTAGTTGTAATTCAAATGCTTCATGCCAAAAATATAATGTGCGATAATCTCTCTTTAAGATGTCTACTCCATGTTGCATCGCATGGGTTGTTCGCATCGCTATTTGGTGTGCTCGAGGATGGAGGCTATCTGCGATGTGCATTGGTAAATCAGATCCTTGTCATGTGTCCACATCCTAGTTCAATGCATGAGGTTTGAATATCTCAAAAGGCTTAGGGAGATCATATTTAGTAACTGCGACATGCAATGAGCCTATAACAGATAGTGTTTGGTTGTTCTCTTGCTAGATGTCAAGATGAGTTGGGCATCACCGTAGTCTTCTACATCGTTGTTTCTAATTTTCCAATGTTATCATGAAGTGCAATGTGCGATGACCATCCATCTTGTTTTAGGCCTGTAGTATCAATAGCTAATTTTCAAACTGGATATCGAGTATAAGGTGGTGGCATGCAGTGATCTGCACGCCACTAGAGTTGGTGGTTTTTTCAAATGTGTGATGATTTTTCCTTGCCACCACTACACAGGGGAAATACTTGTGAGGGGATTGATAGGATATAGGCTGGCATTTGGGGATCTACATCTAGACTTGATGGGATCTTCTTCTCACACCATAGTGTGATATGATTTGGATTGGTGGTTCAAAGTGGGTGATTGTCTTAATCAGGGAATTGGACTTGGTCATCTCATATTGGGATTTGATAGTTTGGAACTATGAGGGATCAACATGTTAGATAGTGCCACCTCCATTCCCTTTTCTAGCAATGTTAGTAGGTTGTTGCAAGGTTTCTACTTAAGGCTAGCATGCTGTGGTATTGAGCAAGATAATTGATAAGGTGGACCTGCTGATCGTGGTTATCTAGAGTGTAGAATCTTTTTCAATTTTGCTATAAATAGACGCTCTCGTTATCATACCTTGTGCCATTTCTTTTTATAGAGGCAAATATGGAGATTTATGCTTTGAGTATGTTTAGCTTACTGACCTATTCCCTTGGCTTTTCCTCTCTATTCACATGGTTGGTATTATGTCCCTATAAAATTAAGAGATTAGAGGTTTTGTCCTAAGGGATGGGAGGATCTGGTAAGATTGTGGGAGAAAAACAACATCTATTGAGTCGATGTGAATCCTTCCCTTCTCCCTATTTCTATCTGGATGTGGCATTCAAGTTTCAATCTACTGACTCAGGTGACTTCCTGTTCTTGTGGGTACCTAGATTTTGCTTGAAGGAAGAGAGGCAACATTGTTCTCTCTTCCCCTCCCTTAGTGTCTTGTGTTCTAGAAGAACTTAGGCAGCAATGGAGGGAGTGTTGTCCACTTGGATGAGACAGTTGGAAGTGGAAGTGGAAAATATGATGGCTACTACTTCCTCTTTACTTCAGTTGTTGGTGCTGCCAACACCAAGTGTTAGTGGTTTCCTCTAGTTTTTGTCTAGATTGGGAGGTTGGAAACCTCCTATTGAAAGATGAGGAGCCACTTGCTTGTGCCTGGGACTGGGCTTAATGGTAGGATTTCCCAGATCTTGTGCTTCCTTCAATCACTATCCCTAGCAGGTATTCTTACCCTTTTGTGCAGCTGGGAAGACAAGGTAGAGGATGCTTGTATTGGGAACAAGTATCTGGAAGGCCGAGGTGGTGGAAGTAGGAAGAACATATGAAGAAACACCACCTGTCATATCTTGGTTTTCCCCCTCACAAAAGGTAAGAAAGCATACAAGACAAAATTAGTTGCTCCAGTCTATTTGAAGAAATAATTTGCTGCAGCATGCTTTAGTGGAATAGAGGTGGTTATACTGGCACTTTGTTATTTTCTGATTGTCAAATGAAAACGTGACACTTGTCATGTCTAAAATAGCCCATTGCTTGTTGCACCCTTGTTTTGGGGGTGGGTTTTTTGTTCAGGCTCTTGGTAAGATGTTGGCAAAACTATAGTGAAGCAGAGATCATGTTTTCTCTTTAATGTACAAAGTTTTATGCCATATGTTTTCTGTTAATTGCTAGTTAGTATCAATATCTGTAAGATGTATATTATGAAACTCCTAGAGTAGTTGTCTCCTAATGTATGGTTTATGCAAGTTATGAACTGGATATATTAAAGATGTTTCAGTTTGTCTCTATAATTGTTTCTTATGGATGTATTTTTCTATGAATGGCTCTTCTTCAAAGAATGGGTAAAATTACCTTAACAAAAACATTGACTTGTATGAATATGTGCGAGGATAACCAAGTATGCTTGTCTCTTAGAATATATTTGATGTGATAATTGTAAGGCAATATCACAAAACTTTAAAGATACCCAGGGTAAAACTGGCTGTGATTTTTAGCTGCATTCACTTTGACTCTGTACCCTTAGGATATGGCCCCGATTTCCTTTGTCTTGTGTGTGTTCTTCAGCACTAAGGTCTAGCAAACCCAACACCCAATACTTTAAAATTGATCCTTATTGTGTTTAGTGTAATACTTTTATCTTCATTCTATGGTTTGATGTGCATTAAAGGTGTTGGCATTATAAAATTTTGCAAGATTTTAAGTGCCTGTGATGAAAAAGTTGATTACCACACTCAGAAATGTACTTGAAAAATCTGCCCCAGTGACCTTCTTTGGGGGGTCATAATTTGAAGCTTGTTTTCTTTCATTCCAAATCACTTGGTGAGTGTATTCATTTGTCATATGTGAGCATGCATCTTTGATTTCAACTTCTTGTGATCTAATTTGATAGGGTTTTGAAGCAACAAGTTGGAGAGTTCTGGGATTGTTTTGTTGTTTGCATATTCTTAGGCCTACGAAGTAGCCTCCTGTTCAAATTGATTTTTCACAGCTGGGTGATCATCATCACAAATGGATTGGTATTCTACATTCCCCTAACATTCATATACTCCCTGGTCTAGTTTTAAAGCCTCAGGATCAAGTTTGATATTTTTTCAAGGTTAAAAGCAAAGACAATTTGTCATGTTTTGACATATGCATTTCCAAAATGTTTCAAAGAGGTCAACTTTGACCCTTAATATCTTGTGAAGAAAATAGATTGAAGGAAATCCCTTTTGCACACATGCTCAATGGACCTAAATGAATTAATTTTTCCAGTGGCAGCTTCTCAGGAGGAGATTTGGTATTTTTTTCAGGGTGGTGACTTGGTGAGACCTAGTTGGTTTTTGACAAGTTTAGTTTTAGAAAAGGCTAAGTGAGCCACTTTGAATGTGAATATCTTGCACCTCAGGATGAGTTTTGCCAAACCATTTGCTCCCATGAATTCCTAGATCAAATGTCTACATGTCTGTGCATTTTCGTGGCTTTAGGAGATTGTTTGACCAGTTTTCCATGATAATTTTGGAGGCCACCTTACTTATTTTGGGTCACTGTTAAAGATGCCAGAAAGTAGATTCTGATGATTACCCACTTCATTTTTCCATCCCAGGAGCATACAAAGGTAGTCTTAGGTCAATTCAGGGTGAAACTTGTTTCAAAAAAAAAAATTTAGTCAGGCCCACAAAGGGGACCCAACAGATGTCACATAATTATTGTTGGTGAGGCTTATAATAGAGTTTGGGAACACTCTTCTCATTTCAATTCTCTTCTTGAAATGAATAAAGTGGATCAAACAAATGAAGTTCTTGGGTCTTCAGATATTAAAAGGTGTATTATAATATGGAGGAGCTAAAGTCCATTGCAGAAGGTATGATTAGGAAAATAAAGCACAAGATGTTAAGAGTGTGAGTTCTACATTGGTATGAGGGCAATATCAGCTAGTGTGGGTTTCAAATTGTGGTCCAAGTGGGATTCAGAGGAGTGGGACTCCACAGATAAGGTAGTTTGAATGCATTGGATGGTGTTTGTTTGGGCAAAACTTCCATAAGCCTCTTGTTTAGAGACATCCATAACATCAACCACAATTGTTATGCCTAGTTCCTATGGAAATTTTCATATCCTTGTCAAATAATCCCATTCTTACATTTTGGATATTGAATAGAGTTTTTCATATAGGACTTAGGAAATTTCCCTAAGGTCCAAGGTAATTGTGGAGGCAAACATAGGTAAAGAAATGTTGTTGAAGAGTGAAGAGGTGGACATAGAAACTATAGTAGTAGAAGCTGTGGTTCTTGCAAAGGCAATTGTGAAGACTGCCAGAGATGTAGTTGCTTTGCTAGAAGGTCAAACTCTACCAGCAAGAAGGTACTTGAAAGATTTCCCTTCTAAAGTTGACTTGCTAAGACTTGAAAGAGCTAGACTCACTGAAATAGAAAGCTTAGGAATTATGAAGTCTTTGAATAATTTCAAATTAGAGCACTTGCTAGGGGATTGCGAATATCAATTTCCAAGCTCCTGTAATTCTACCTGTCCACTGAAAAGAGATTGCAATCTCTCATAGCGAAATGTGACCAACTTCTCTACATGCTCTCCAGAAAAGACTTCTGAAGTTACTGTAAAATCTATACAAAAAAAAGGAAAGAAGAAGTAGAAGGGTAGAGGCATCTAATAAGGCTTAAAATGCTCCTTCTAGAACTGTGCCAACCAAGCTAGCTCAAAAAGGAAAATGATCTGTTGTATTTGCACATCGTGTTACACGAAGGTGAACCTATTCAAAACTATTAAATGCTAAAGAGGAAATAGTGCTATCACAAGGAATATAGGACCTTTTGAAGTTAAATAAAATTAGGGAAAGCTATAAAGAGAAAGTTGGAAGAGAGCCTACTTTGGCTCAATGGGCATAAATAGCTGGTGTTGAACAGATGGATTTTGAAAGGTGTTTACAAGTGGGCAAAAGTTCTAGAGAGAGAATGATTAGCAACAACTTATGCTTGGTCATATCTATTCTAAGAAAATATCAAATTAAAGGAGTTAGCCTGGAAGATCTCATTCAAGACAGAATCATTAGACTTGTGTGAGGTGCTAAAAAGTTTGATTGATACAGGGCTTTATATTTTCTATGGATTAGACAAGCTATTACAGATGCAATATGGAAGGAAGCTAGGTGTGCGGAAATCGCTTCCTACACTAGTCTAAAGAGGAGAGAAGAGTGCAAATTTATTTTATCCTTTACAATTACAAAATGTTAATAGCAACAATGAAGATATTGAAGAAATACACATACACACAGAAATGAGATAGAAGAGAGAGAGAGACACAAGATATACGTGGGGAAAACCCTTATCGGGTGAAAAACCCCACACTCCAAAACCTGCACAATGTATTATCAAAACTGAAATGGTTTACAATACACTTACAATGCATGCTCTTAGGAGTCTTTGACACCCATATTTGGAGACAAACTAGTAGCATAACAGTAGTTGTCAATCACATAATACATCTCCTCTCCAAAGCGCTTGTTTATATAGAAAATATAAGGCAAAAATGGCTCTATCTTGAGATGGGCGTCCAACATGGCCTCATGGCCCAAAACCCATGCCTATGGACAATTGTACAACACTGTAGGATGTTTCTAAAACTTGTCAAGTCACCCCATCCCAAAGAGGTCATCTATTCCCAAGTTGGGCAATGATAGATGCTCTTACGACTCTTGTAACAGTCATAGAATTCGTCATACTGACATATCTTACAGTTGTAAGAGAATCTATTATAAACATGCTATAAATAGCATATTCTCTTACAACATGTCATAACTCTCCTTGAGACACCCAAAGATACCTTCTTCCAAGATGCCTTGTGACACATGTCTTCACCTGTCATAGAACATTCTATTTCTGACTCTTACATGTCATAGATTCTATCATAGGAATCTATCATAACTGTTTCGGTCAAGATTCACTGACACACTAGTCAAGATGCTGACACATGGTAGAAAACCTCTACCACACAAAAGGGACACCCATCTCCACATGAAGTGTGTTGACCATCCTAGTCATCTTACAAGTGGAGTGACAACTCATCATGCCACTTCACACCAAATGACAAAATAGGATGTGCAACAAAATTACAACATAGAAGTAAATAAATTACATTACAATAATAAATGCAAGGAACCCCTTGTAAAACATCTTGTAAGAGCCAATAGAAATAATAGGATTTAACTGCTATAGGCCGAGAGGCCGATAGACTTTGAACACCATCTGAACTTCTCTGTGCCCACTGGTTTCGTCAATGCATCTGTAACATTATTCAAATTATCTACCTTCTCCAAATTCACCTTCCCATCCTCTACCATGTCTCACACAAAGTGAAACTATACATCAATATGCTTTGTTTTGGCATGGATAGTTGGATTCTTTGCTAGGCAAATCGTACTATGACTGTCACAACAAATCGTAATCTATCCTGCATCAACACCAATATCTAAACACAATCTCTTAAGCCAAATGGCTTCCTTACAAGCATGAGTTGATTCCATATACTTAGCTTCTATCATAGACAAAGCAACCATAGGTTGTCACTTACTCATCCAACTAATTGCACCCCCGAACATAGTAAACACATAGGCACTGGTGGATCTCCTGCTGTCAATGTCACCTACCTAATCAGAATCCACGAATCCATGAATACAAACTGAATGTGGAGGTCATGTAGCATTACCATGAAAGCATATGGAATACTCAGAATTACCCCTCAAATATTTGAGCACTTGCTTAACTGTATCCCAATGTACCCATCCAGGATTAGCCATAAATCTGTTGGAATTAGTCCGAACAACTGAGAGGGGGGGTGAATCAATTATCAAACAATTTAAACTTTTATACCTTTAAACTTACAATCAAATAAACATTAAATCATGAATCAATAACATATGAGTAGAATCATAAATAACACACTTGACACCATGATTTTTAGCGTGGAAACCCTATTAAAGGAAAAACCATGGTGGGGGTTAACCCACAAAAATTAATACCCTATTAAAAATATTTTTACAAATGAGAATGCACATGCATCCAGGCTCACTGCCCAAAGCTCACTGCTCAAATAAAACTACATACAAATGATTACAAGAAAATAACAGAGATTTTGAACTATTGAGAAGCATCTACTAATGCATGAGTTTAGTTCTAGTTAAGCACAAAACACTGATCTTACACATTTCATCTTCACTCTGCCCTGTTTACTGTTTTGCCTTTATCCAAATCTTAGATCTCTGCACTTTGTGCCTTTACTTCATATTCACATCACACACACCACAAAATCATCCAATTCCATAGGATATATATCCAGAACATGATCTACAATCATTTTACCAGTCAGCTTCAAGAACATTTAGAACTTTGTCGAGCACTCTGCTCTATCAACTAGATCCATACATAATATGAGATGCAAACCAAAAATTGTACTCACAAATCATAAATCATGTCAGCTATCATCACTGATCATCACCAATTGCCCAATAAACAACTTCTATAGGTCCAAAATTAAGATCATTCACAAGGTCAGCCTGTTCTTCTTCTGTTTGTTCTGTCAAACTGATACCTGATACTCAGAAGCTAATATCTTTTGAGTCCTTCATCACTGGTGGAAAAAACTCTAGATTTAGAGTGTCTTGACAATGCTTACAACTCCCTTAGATCCATAGTAAACTATGCTTTCCACCGGAGAGATCTAGACCAAGATACCGGACCCTATCACCTACTCTGTTCCTAACTGCCTGGACTTAGATAAATTCTGATTCTGACTTCCGGTGTGAACAAATTGTGTTATGTAGATGATTGAGATGATCTTAGTTTCCATTAATGACAACACCTATCATGTCTAACAATGTCTCTTGCCAACAATCTCCCTCTTTGGTATTGATGGCAACACTTAGTGAAAAATGACTAAGTGTTGGAATAGCTCCCCCTTTGCTTGTGCTCCATACTTTTGTTCACATTACTTTTTGCTACTCCCCCTTTCTTGGATTTCTCATTTTTCACTGATCTTCACTCCCCCTTTGACATCAATGGCAAAGGGTGGGGTCCGCAAGCCAAAATTCTCTAAAAATTTTGTGTATAGTGTTGCATATGTATAACTAATCACTATGTTCTATTCACATGAACTTGAGAATGTCTGCAAAACTATTTTTCAATTTCATAAGTTCAGAGGCCTAAGTTCCCTACATTCCATCCAAAATTGAGATGTGTCCACTTAGTAAAAATGTATATGCTTATGCCTTAGTTAGATCCGGAGGATTACTTGTCTGAAGTGCAGTTTGAGCTTCTAATAAGGCATTAAACATGGTTTCTAACTTGGGGGCAATCAATCCTCGAAGCTCACACATTCTCTTCATAATGTTACCTTTTTCTTTAACAAGCCTCTGTATCTCATTTGTCAAGCTAATTAATTGACATTCTTGACTTATAGGCAAAACTATTAGAGGATCAAAAAATTGAGAAAGATTTGAAATTTTTTGTTCTTGCTCCTTTATCTTCTTCTCAATATCTTCACTAACTTTGGGCCATGGTAGACAAAATTTGTACATATCACTTCCATCATTTAGAGCATTCTAAATACTCCTCATGCTAATGTTGAGTATCATCCTATCATTTCTTATTGATTATGTACTTCACTAAATTTCTTATCCAAAAATTCCTTTTGAACTTTCGCCTCCTTAGATTTTTCAAAAGAATCAAAATGTGTACTTACAACATTTACAAGATTCTTTAGGTGACTGGAGGGGGAATCCAATGAACTATTTTGGTAGGTTAACAATAGCTTCTCCAAGACTCTAGTTGCAATCCCTAATAGTTCACTATCCTCCATGTGAGATTTTAACAACTTCTCTTTGGCCTTGGCTTGAGTGAAGGATGCAATCTTCATCACTTGTACCAAAGAGAGAGCATCTAGATTAAATGCTCCTTGGAGTAATTCAGGTTCATCAAAATCAAGCATTTCTTTATCCAAGAGACTTTTCATTGCCTTTGCAGTGTCTTGTTGATGATTGTTTTTACACATTCATAACAAAAGTTAAAATTCATAAATGAACCTAACTATCTTGAAAGATATGGAGAAATTAATTAAGATTACTCAATCCCAAGTTTCTGTATGGTTAGGTCTTGACCTATTGGATAGTTCAGTAGGTTACTATGATGCTGTATTATGCAAGGGGCCTTACGTGATTTAAGGTGATTACTGACTTACTGGACTCTATTTATGCAAATTGTTACAAATATCACCAAATTATCTATATCTTTGCACAAATCTATTACTGTATATCAAAGCTCTAAATGATTTATGTTAAAACATGCTTTTCCTTTCAAATATGTATAAAGATTGCCAAATATCAACTTAATTGCTCTTAATTCCTTCAAATTTTAGACAATCTCCTTTAGATTTTTGCATTTCAGCTAATTATTCAAAGTTTGGGAAAAGTTAGAGAAAATTCAAATTCAACATCACTTGCTACAGGATCTATATGCTCTATTATGCACATGGTAAAGATTATAGCAAATTCAATTAAATCAATAGACTAAATTGTTAAATACAAATGCCTTGAATATTTTCACAAACATGCATTCAAGATTGCGAGCTTTAAAAGAAACTATTTCAAATATAATGAAGAGCTAGAAGACACTCAGAAAATAGGCGCAAACTTCCAGATTCACTTATATTCAAAACACATAGCCATATATGGTTTACAATGTAGGAATGACTCTTAGCTTCATTAATCAAATTCACAAAACTTACAATGCTTTATAGATACAATAAGAAAGATGGATATTTCCACGCATTCCTCAGTGTAGACACAGGCGACCTCCTCTATACTAAAATACTCCTATTCAAAGTTTCAGAACAAATTACAATTTCTATGCTAGCTTCTACAAATCCCTGTGTAAATAATATACATGTAGCAAAGTCCCTTATATAGAATTTGAACTTTCAAATTGCTACGAATACAACTTTCATCTATGGCTGAGGTTTCTCCATCCTTGATCAACGGTGCATCCTTGTCTCATAACTGTCTACCCAAAATATCTATTTGGCATCTTTTCCTTCGCTCAAAGGATGCTGTTGGAATCTTTACAAAATAAGATTCCCCTTTTCTTTATTGACTTTTCCCGCCAAGGCTCCTTATTTGACTTCTCACTTTTTAAAAAAACCTTTACACTTGTTTGCTTCTCAATTTTTTAAATACTTTTTGAAATTATTGATTACACCTTCTATAAAGGAGTGGTCCCCTCCTGGACTCTTAGCCAAAATATATTCTTGCATTACCACCCCTTCCTTTAACTTCTTTTCCTTATTTTCTGAACCCTCTCTTCTCCTCTGATATTTCTTCATTTTACCAGTTCTTCCATCACTGTATCTATCATCTGCTTACTGAGATTGGCATCAGGGTTTTCTATGCATGGTGCAAATATGGCATTGAACTTTGTCAATGCCCTTTCTAAATCATATGCTGGCATTTCCATGCAATCATGCTGCAGGGGTCTTTCTGTTATCTTTTTATGCATCTTAATCATATCACCTGCTTCTTCTAAATTTTGTACAACTATTGTATATTTTCTGATATTATCCTCTTCAAACTTTAGTTCTAATATTGTCTGTGGCAGTTGATTTGCCAATGTAATGGTAAGTGCTCACTCATTGATCAATTCTTTTGTTCTTCCTTCCACTTCTGTCAATTGTTCAATTTTAGATATACATTCCTCCTTTCTGGTTTGGCACTTATGTGTAATTATCATACACTTATTCCTTTCTTCTGCAACCACCTTCCAACTTCCCATAGCCTATCTTATTGTTTGTTCACCTTCTTGCATAAAATCATTAAACCATTCATCAAAAATATCAGCTTTGCACCTTTTATTCTCCCTGCTCTTTATTTCCTCCTTTGATACTATTGTTATGTTAGTAGGCAATTTAGGAATTGTGGCACTAGGATCAAATATCCCTTTGATAAATTGTTGGAGTTGGACAATGTGTCCTTTCAAATAATCATGTTTGTCCTTATCTTTCTTCAGCATCTCTGTTGTCAGTTGGTGCATGTCTTCTCATTCATTGATATGTTGTTCTCTTGTACTATGCCCAAGGTCAAGATTCAATATCTTGTACTCCTCCAAGGTTATCTCACCTTTTGCCTTTTCCTTTTGTGGTATAGCTAGGCTCAGCATTCTAGATTCCCCTGGACCTATCTGAATAGCAAACATTGTCCTAGCTTTTCTCTTTTCCTTTCTTGGAGTGGTCTTCTTACTTAATAAACTTTTAATGTCAATAGGTGCTAATTGGATCTCCCTTTCTTCCTTCCTTATTTCTCCTCCTATCCAGGTAGGAATCTCTTTTACGCCTTCAACAATCTTACCTTCATAAATTACCTCTTCATGAGGTCCTTCCATTTCTACTTCCTCTTGTTGTTGTTGTTCTTACTCTTGTTGTTGTTCCTGTTGAAGTGGAGGCTCTTGATCTATGGGATTTTTTGGTTGCTCTCTTGATTCAACCTCATCCTCCTCCTCTACCTCAGTGTCTTCTCCACCTTCAGCCTCTTTTTCAGAAGCTCCTTCTTCTATATTTTCTTCTGCATTTATTTGCTCCTCACCTTGCAGGTTAACATCCTCTGCATGTTCTTTAGCCTTATTTTCAACTTTCTTTTTTGTTTCTTCTTTTTCTTCAGACTCCTTGGTTTCACCTTCTATTTGTATTTTCTCTATATGTATAGGTGAATTTTCTTTTGCATCATATTCTTGATCTTGCACATCTTCTATATTTTTCTTTTCTTCCCCTGGTTCACCATACATGTTCATCATATTTAAGGCATCTACCTCTGATGTATCTTCCTTTGTTTCTCCTTCTGTAGAAGCATGCCCCTCTGTGTTTACTTCTTCAAGTTTTTCTTCTTTCTCAACCTCTTCAATTTTGTGTGCCTCCTCCTGCACATCCTTAATAATCTCTGGTGGAACCAAGGTACCGAATGGATCTACTACCTCTATTTCTTCCTGTACTTCTTCTTCTCCATGTTCCATACCGGGCTCAACTTCCATTTCAGCTTGACTTCTTGGCTCATCCTCTTCACTCAGGAAATCAGTTGAATCCTCTTCTATGTCAATTGTCTTTCCTTTATACATTGTTTCCTCTTCACTATCACTACTCTCAATGTTCACAGTTTCCACAGTAGTTTTCTTGGCTTTGTATGTTCTTGACTCTTGCAGCTTTTCTCCAGCCAATTTTGTTTTTACTTTAATGGATGTCTCTCTTTGCTCAGGTGATGTGGAAGCACTAGCTATATTTTTTAGCTTTTCACCTACTTCCTTCTTTCCAATCACATCAACTGGTTTAGAAGTTTCCCCTTTGATAAACTTATGGGAATTGCCCTTCTCATTGTTTGTCTTGCTGCTTCTTTTGTAGCATGTGCTTCTTCTGCACTTACTTCATGACTAATTGGCTTTGCATCAATAAAAGTATCAGATGCCACTGCAATTGTTATACCCAAAGCAAACAGGTCCATTAATGTGGCATTTTTATCCTTTTCCACAATTTTGGCCTCCACAATCTTTCTCTTCTTTTCATAAAGATATTGCAAGTCCTCACTGGGCTCTGCTTTTCTTTTCCTTCCCTTCTTGGGATATGTGACTTCCTTGCCTTCAGCTTTTAGCTCCTCAACTCTGTCCTTCAGCCATGTTTTTGAAAACAATATTATTGGTTTAGATAATACATCTAATGATGTATTCCAAGGCTTTGACCAATCAGGCTCTGTAATAGGAGCCAACCTTACCTCTGCATAACTATGATGTAATAATTGGTCATCTTCTCGAACCTCAAGAGGAACATATATATTACCAATAGATTTCATTTGTTCAATAGTCAACCTTTTGTGATCTCTTTTCCTCACCTCCCTGTCATTCTGGCAATCAGTCCAAAAGTCCTCAATGTGTACCTGATGTTTATACTTTTTATCCACAAAGTTTTGAATTCTGTGAAAAGGATCAAATCCTCTGATCAAATCAAACTCTTGTAAACCATATTACCTCAGTTCCTACTCTAAATAACTTGCAACTTCTTCACTATAGCAAGAATATCTACCAATGGCCCAAGGTAACTTTACATTTCCTCTGTTGTTAAACTTCCTCTTGTACAACTTGAAAATCTTCAAGTTCTATCTTGAAAACTCCAACACAATTAGTTTATCAAAAGGATATCTTGTCAGCATAAATGGCTTTCCCTCAAATCCCTCATTCCTTATATAAGTGAAATGTTCAAACTATATAAACCATGCACTATGCAATCCAATTGCATCCTCTGCATCTTTAGATAACCTCTTGTCTAGTTCTTCTCTCAATACCCTCACCATGTAAGTATAGAAAACATCATTCACCAAAGCAAAATTCTTCAAAGCATTCTCCTCTTGCAACACAGGGTAATGTTCATATATTAATTTCTGGTCTGGACCACTTCCTAGGGTACCTACCCTTTCTATTCCATAAATGTAAGGTATGCTTTCTGAAGCACATGAATATAATACATAAGAAGACAAATAAAAGGGCAAGCTTTTCTGTTGTCTCATTATGGCCTGCCTCCAAATGGCTGTGCTAATGGCCTTGGCCCAATGGATCTACCCTCTTTCTTTTTTTCCTGTTCTTATGAATTCAATGACAGTGAACATCCAAGGTTCACATTTAGTACCATCTCTCAGTCCAACTAATCTACTTAGCATAGTTATCATCAAATGAATTTCTTCTTTAAAATATATCCTCATCAGATTCTTAGGTACTCTGGCTACCACTTTAGGCTTGTTTTCTAGGTTGTACCAGTTGTGAAATATTTTACCCTTACATTCTGCCTCATTTGTGTAAAAATTCTCATTATACTGGTTAATATCAATATCACTCATCTTTTCCTTGATTTCCAATCCAAAAGTTTTGGCAATACCCTCAAGGGTTAGATCAGCAATTAGTCTATCATGAAACATGATCTTCCTGGTGGATGTATCATATAAAATCACACAGTCCAGACATAAATCTTTGGCCTCCATTACCAGAGGAAAACCTGCAGCTCTGTATAATCTGCTTTCCCAAATACACTTCATATCCTTAGAAGCATATGTAGCAGTAATTTTCTTCAATACCTCCTCTACATCATATTTTCCTATGTTTGTAACTATGCCTACCCCATCTGTACTGATCAGGGATGGACAACCCCTGTACAATGGTAACTCTTCTTTCTCTAATTCTTTCCGTGGCTTTCTTTCCTTTTTCACTTCGTCCCCTGTATCCTTCTTGTGTTTCGGGGCCATCCTGTAGAAACATGATTCTTTTAACCTTTCATTTTACTTCATGCTTAGGGTTTTTACTATGAATATCTACTTTTACCATTTACCCTAACTTGTTTTTCTTTTTTTTTTACCCTTTTAAATTCATTAAGCTCTTCTCAGCTAATTAACAATTAAAACAGTAATTTGACTAATGCCTACGTTTCAAATTAAAATTACTAGAATTAATAGTTCATTTTAACAACTGGAAATAAATGGTATTTTGGGTAAATACTATTTTCCGTGACTGTTTACCCATTGACTTACTTTTACCATTTTCACCCTTTGTCTAGCTACTGCAGCTCTGTCACTCTAGTAAATTCTGCTCATTCACTACAACAGCTCTTTTTCTATAATTTTGTACTCTCAGTAGTATATTCGAAAGCAAAATATCATTAAAATTGCCCTAACCCTCATTAATTTTCCCTTTGTTTGAGTGTTAAATTCACATTAATTACAACAATTAATGCACTACGCTCTCGGCCTTTATTACAGTGTTTATGTTTTTCAACTTTTGACCATTGGTTTAATTCTTCATGCATACACTTTTCTTTTTATATTTCATTTGTATGTTTCGTTGTATCTTTAAACATACAAACCCCTTTATGCAAAGAGCTAACTAACTCCTCTTTACCTTTTTTCACTTCTCTATACGCCTTTGTATATTTTGCTTTGTATATCTCGCTTGTATATTCTGTTGTATAAGCGCACATACAAACACAGCATACAAACATTTCCTTACCTTTTACTCTTTCGTGATGCCTTTGATTCTTTGTATATCGGGGTTGTATATTACAAACATACAAACGCCAAATATACAAGGAATTTTCTATTTTTTAACTCTTTTTTACATCCGGCTTGTATCTCCCGCGATGCATATGTCGTTTGTATAAAACCATTAGATACAAGCAAAATGCATACAACCTCCTTTCTTATCACTTTCGGACTTCAACCTCTAATAAATCATATTCAACTCACCTTTAGGTCCGTCATGTATATAATTCAATGCATCTTTTGATATTCAGTCCGGATGTGATGCATTGAGTTATCTGTATTCTAATTTCCTTGAGTTCCGCATTGTATATTTCACAATGTATGTCTCCCGGTGCACTACATACAAACATGAAATATACAACCATTATTCGTTATTTCATACCTTTTCCAATTCTACTTTGTATATAATCCGTAATGTCTATAACCGAACATACATATACAAAGTGCAAAATATACAACGACTATGTCAATTTTAATATCTTTCAGTTCCACGCTATGTATAAGCTATTGTATATTTTCTTTGTATGTTTGCCATTTGCCAAATATACAAACCAAAATATACATAATGGATTTCAACGTTTATTCGTTCCAATTTTGACTTTTTTCGGGCCTGACTTGTATATTTTAGATAAAGCATTAGCAAATAAGTATACAAGTATAACCACATACCAAAACCCGATAACTTCCTTTTATTGCGACTAAGGCAACAACCTGATATACAAACGCATTTGTATATGAAATGATTTTCTATATACAAACAACTTTGTATATACAAACCACAAACCCTCTGATTGTACATTTACCAAAAATTCTAATAACTTGCAAAATATAGGGAATTTTGAGATGGTTCAAAAAGAAACCCCTATTCATTTTTCACAAAGAATTCACCCATACTATGCATTGGTACTTAATGTTATTTTTTTTTCTATTTTCACCAAGGTTTGCACTTTCAGTCACCCTTTTCCCTTTACCACCAAGCAAAAACACACACAAAAGCAACCAAATAAAACAATTAAATTAAGACAATTAAAGAAAACTGAAATGAAATGAATTCATAATTTCCAACTATCTTTTTCCGCAAATCATTATTTAACTGGAAACCTAATGTATTCAATAAAGTGCATGACTTTTCATTTTCAATTTAAGTGGGTGCACTTGATTAATAAGCCTCATCTTGAAAATCAATTGAACAAACCAGTGACTGACATTAGACTACCTAGTTGATGTCATTCCTTCATAGCCAACCAGATAGAGCCTTGCTGCTAGCAGGCGTCTATAGCCCCAACAAGGTTATCGTTACAATTCTCCTAAGTAGAGCCCCACTGCCAGCAAGCGTCCATAGCCCCGGTAGAGTTACTTAGATGACTTAACCTGGATTTTAATAAAATCCATTTTATTTATTTATTCATATTTTATATTTTGTACTTGACAAATATTTCATAAGATATTTCAGTTATAACTCCATGATGCAAGGAATAGTCCCTTGCTAAAATTAATCTGAGAATTGTAATGGTAGCAAGGGTGACCTCTAATTTTTCACCTAATATCTACACTGGTAGGTTCAACAAACCCAAGGATTTTAGATGTGTCATTGTGAGAACTTCCCTTGAATACTCAACCCACTCTTATTTAATACAAAATTTCTCAAGTCAACTAACTTT
This sequence comes from Cunninghamia lanceolata, assembly GCA_027924645.1. Lineage (NCBI taxonomy): Eukaryota > Viridiplantae > Streptophyta > Pinopsida > Cupressales > Cupressaceae > Cunninghamia > Cunninghamia lanceolata. The sequence goes on from BSBN01000202.1 coordinate 9,478,444, forward strand.
CTGCATTCATGACAGTCACAACAAATTATGCATAGATTTCAAATAATTCACCTGAATGTTCTAAATTTTATATTGTTTTCAGTGGTTATTAATTTGCTCCCTTATACTCTAAAATATAACAAACATCCCTGCTACAACAATACAACACACAAACCAAAACACAACAAACCAAACAACAGAAAACAAAAACAAAACCAAAACAAGAAAAATAAACAAACAAACCAACAAAACCAACAAAACAAGCAAAACTATACATTATTCACATTATAATACAACAGACCAACAAATCTCACCTTAAGCCTAAAAGTAATGTTTCAAGTGTTGGCCATTAACTGGTAATGGCACATCTTCTCCAGTTAAGGTCTTAAGCCTGAAAGTGTTGTCTCCTATGATTTTTGACACTTGTAATGGACCTAACCATAACTTGTCAAATTTTCCATGATTTCCCTTTTTTCTCATGTGCCTTATCCCAGCACAGCATCAAGTCTAAAATTCTAAATGTTTTGACTCTTGCCCTTTTGTCAAACCATCTCTTTACCACTGCCTGATGTTTAGCAAATTTTTCAATGGCTTGATCTCTTTTCTCGTATAATTCCAACTGTTGGATTAATCTGGCTTCTTTGTGATCATCAAAGCCTAAGTATTTGTTAGTAAATTTCCAAAATGGAATTCTTAAATTAACTAGAAGTATGGGATCAGTCCCATAAACTGAATGATAGGGTGCATTGCCTAAGGCTGATTTAACCCTGGTCCTATCTACCCACAACACATATTTTAGCAAGGTATTTCATTCTCTTGGGTTCTTTTCAATGAGCTTTTTGATTATATCTAATAAAATCTTATTTGTTGACTCAGCTAACCTGTTACCCTAAGGATAATAGTTCAAAGAAAACCTTAAAACAATTCCATGTTCAAATGCCCATTTAGAAAATTTTAAAGAAGAAAATGCAGGGCCATTGTTACAGACCAATGAATAAGGAGCCCCAAACCTAGTTATGATGTTCTCTTTGAGGAATTTGATGACTACCTCAGTAGTGGAGAATTTGCAACATGTGGCTTTAGTCCACCTTGTACAATAATCAGTCACTATCAATATAAATTTGTGTCCTGCAGATGATGGAGGATTTATGACTCCAATGAAATCTAGGCCCCACTGTGCAAATGGCCTAGACTCAATTACTGGCTGTAATAGATTAGCCTGGTTTCTCCCTTTATCTGTTGTAGTTTGACATATGTGGCAACTTCTAATGTGACTCTCTGTATCTTCAAACATAGTAGGCCAATAATATCCTGCTCTCGGTATCTTGTGCCTTGTGGCTAAATGGGAACCATGAGCAGTTCCATACTTATTATGTAGGTATAGCAATACCTTATCAGCTTCATCTCTATTTAGACATCTTAAATATATTCCTTCATGGTTCTTCTTGTATAGAAGACCTCCTTGTACCATGTATTTCTATGCTTTGATCTTTAAAGCCCTTCTTTGTGAAGATTTCATCTTGCTTGGATACTTCCCTGATATCAGAAAAGTGTTCAAATCATCATACCACCCTGATGTCTCATTAGTATTCAATACATATTGTTGTTTTATCAAATTTGGGTATGTACTAGCTATGGTTTGCACTAAAGCTTATCCTCTAACCAGCGTCATTGGAATGATTTCCATATCAAATTCTTGCAAAATTGTGATCCACTTAGCTCTTTTCTCTCCAGGTTCATTCTGCATCAGCAGCATCTTCACTACTGCATCTGGTACTATAGCCTTAACCTGACTGCATAAGATATAGTGTCTAAACTTTTTTACTGCTCTTACCAGTGTGAATGCTTGTCTTTTTGTATCTAGATATTTCAACTATGCATCTTTCAGAGGTGCACTCATAAAAGCTATTGGCTTTTCTTCATCATTTTCTCCTTTATGTGTCAAAGCAACTGTAACAAAATGTGTGGATGCAAATGAATAAATATAGAATGGTTTTGCGTAATCTAGACTTGCCAATACAGGAGCTTTAGAAATTCCCTCCTTGATATCTTCAAATGCAACTTTGGCTATTGGTGTCCATTCTATATCTGCATCTTTCTTTAACATGGCATTTAATGGTTGCACAATCTCTGCAAACCCTGTAATGAACTTCCTAACAAAATTAATTTTACCAAAAAATGATTTCAATTCCTTCTTAGTGTTTGGTAATTGTAATTTCTTGATTCCCTCTATTCTAATCAATTGATATCCCATTCTCAGAAATGACATGTCCTAATAGTTTTCCTTCTGTTACTCCAAATACACATTTCTTAGGGTTTAGCGAAATTCCATACCTTTCGCATCTCTTGAGGACTCTTCTCAGATCCTCAGCATGGGTGGACACATCTTTAGAATACACAGTTAAATCGTCTATATAAATTACAATGCACTTACCTATCAGTCCACGAAATGCAATATCCATGGCTCTCTGAAAAGTGGCACCTACATTGATTAGTCCAAATGGCATTCTTCTGTAAACATAATTACCCCATTTACATGTGAAAGTGGTTTTTAACCTATCTTCTTTATTGACCAAGACCTGGTTATACCCCGAAAATCCATCCAGAAAAGACATCATCTTTGCCCCATTCACTGCTTGCAGCACTTCATCCATGGGATGTAAAGGATAATTATCTTTCTCAGATGCTTTGTTCAAATTCCTAAAATCTACGCATAACCTGATATCTCCACTTTTCTTTCTAATAGGTACTAAATTAGCTACCTAGGTTAAGTGTCTAACAGGGAAAATTATTCTAGTAGACAATAGTTTTTTCACTTCCTCAAATATCAAAGGTTCTAAAATTGCATTCACCGGCCTTTTCTTTTGCCTAAATGGTGTGATATCTAGTTTTAAAGGTATCATGTGAGTGATGATGGATGTGTCATAGGTCTTTAGATCTTCGTATTTTCATGCTATAATGTGTTTATAATCTTTCAGAACATCAATAACTTTAGCTCTAATCTTCTAAGAATAGGCCTTTCCAATTTATACATTCTAGGGATTCTGCTCTATTCCTAAGTTATAGGGATCACACTTACCTCCTTCTATTTTAGGCAAGTCTTTCTATTTTACTACTCAGTCAAAATCAAAGATCTGCTCTAACTCTGTCACTCCTTTAGGTAAGAAATTGCTCTTTAAGTTGTTTATGTCTTCTTCATCCCAAGACATATTAGGCCTCTCTTGTTCATCAATAATTTGAGCCTCAAATACTTCATTGCAAGTTAGAAAATCTACAATTTGCTGATCTACCTCGAATACCTAAAAATGAGTTATATTATCTGGTACACTGGGCACATTCACTAATTCTACAGCAAATCTTTTCAATCCAAACAGTGTTAAAGGTTCTAGTGTGCTAGCAGCAACTGCTAGTTCATCTGGCCTATGGTTTAGTTCCTTAGGGATATGCTCTATATTGAAAGCATCAAATGACTCTATTAAATCCCATACCCTATGCCGGTAACAAACCATCCTATTATAATTGCAAGCATATACTTTCCTTACCTATCTAACTACTAGCTCAGAGTCTGAAAACAATCTAATCATTTTTACCTTCTTTTTTATAGCCATAACTAGTCCATAGATTAAAGATTCGTACTCTGTAACATTGTTAGTATAAACAAACTATAGTCTATATGCTACTAAATATGATTTTCCATGAGGATCTATGAGTTCTACCCCAACACCTGCACCCCATTTAGATTTGGAACCATCACACCTTAATATCCACATGCCTTCCCTATTCTTTTGATGTTTTACTTTAGCATGTTTTACCTTTTCGATCACCTGTACAGTGCTATCTTGTTTATTCCTAGGCAATTCATTTTGGCTTACTTGTATAGTGATCTTTTCATTTTGTAGCTCAAAATGATAAACACCTTTACCTTTTGACTCTTTCCCTAATTCTGGAGCTGATCCACTTATGTTGTTCTGAAAGTAACTCTCTGGGTGATTAACCTTTCCTTCACGGGGTTCTATCCCTTTTGTGCATTTTACATACTGATGTTCAATAATATCCTTGCACATTCCACAATTCTCTTCAAAATGTGGCTTATCATGAACTCTACACTTATTTTTGTATAACTTGCACTGAACTGGAAGATTTTGTTCTATGCACTTTTCTATTTCTTGTCTGATGACTTGAGTAAAATTATTCAATGCATTATTTTCTTCATCAGAAGAATTTCCATCAGACTCAATAAATAATTTTGTCTCCTTATTGGCAGGCTTTTCTCTAAAATTCAGCATTAAGATTTCCTCAATCTGTACCCATTTATTAGTAACCCTATAAATACCAGGATCAACAGAAGCATAGAATATTTCATTAGTCCTATTGTACTCTGTGATCATGTGTTTCATCCTGGGTTCAACTTCTATTCTAATTTGATTTGGCACACCTCTCCAAGGTAACCACATATGTGAGAAATCGGTGGCCATGTATCCATTCAAAGTCTTTGACTAGTCTCTACTCAATAGCATTCCATAATTTACAAGTATATCCACTACTTGGATGCCAATGAACTGACTTACCCTGGGGTCTGAAGCTAACTGCATCTGCATATGCATTAATTCTCCAATCACATTAACTTTAGTTTTGTCCAGCTATGTAACGACTTTGGCAGATTTAGCAGGGGTTAGCCCTAAGGTTTTACATATCCCTAATGGCATTACATTGGTTGAGGCACCTGAATCTACCATACAATTGTGTATGTTCTTTCCACATAGTCTAATGTTTAACAAGAAAGGAGAAGCATCTTTTTTATCACCATACATTATAACATTGGTGTTGGACAGTTGCTCAACTTTCTTACCCTTTTCTTTGGACTGTGCATCCCTATTAGGAACATTTACCTCAGTAGAAACTTCACCTATCACAGATGCATCCAAGGATTTAATAAAAGCATTTCTAACCCCTGGAGTTCTCAACAATTCACACAAAGGTATACTAACCTTAATTTTCTTTATTTCCTCAGATAGATAACTCATCAATCTCATAGTTTCTACATTCTTTTTTTATTTGTTAGCTTTTCAGAAAAGTGGTATACATGAATTCATGATTCTGTTCCTAGCCGGAGAAATAGAAATGTTCATATTGATTTTTGCAATATGGCTTAAAGTTTCTTAAATCTTTGCATTTCCCTTTAACAAACTTTTGATAAGAGAGTTGCTCAAGGACATCTCTCTTTCCAACAAACATTCTTGCTAACTGTGCACAAACTTGATCTGTGCCACTATCCAGCAATACTTCTCTAAAATCATTATCCAATTTATCCCAAACTATCCTTGCCATACCTATCATTGAATTAAGCGCTTGCTTAATTACTTCTTTTTCATCTGCATCAGGATTTGTTGACAAATAGTTTGTGATCCATGATCTCATTGCATCAATGCCTCTAGCATTTTCCACTTCTTCAAATTTATCAAAATTGACTAGTGGTGGAGTCTCAGCTTTATAAGACTGAATATTTTTAAATGGATCATTGGGTGGATATGGAAATGCACCTGACCCCCTGGCCATTAACACAGATCCCTGAGGAGGAGGTATTGGTTGTTCTGGAGGAGCAATTGTACAAACAGGAACCTCAGATGTAGGGAGCTGGGTTGAAACTAACTGACCACTAGCGGGATCATATCGGAAGGGTTCCGGAGTTGTTGGAACATGAGTCCAGAGATGAGGACCTTTATACTGGGCTTGAAGATATGTATTACCATTACTAGGGAAACTTTTATATTTAACAGAAGAGGCTTGCGCCTGTCTTCTCATGGCCACTTGTATGGAGTTGGACTCCGCTGCAATGGCTTCCCTAGTTTCTTGAGATTCAACTCTGAGTGAATCTGCAATTCTAATCTGAGAGGCAGTAAGAGAATGAACCTCTTCAGATATCTCTTGTAATCTTTGTCCATTATGTCTGATCTGGACATTGGTTGTTCCTAACTGTGAACTGAGAACATCACAGTCAGCCTTGATTTCTTGTCTGACCTTGAGAACTAAATCTCTTTGTCTTTCCATGGCTGCTTCTCTTTCAATTTTCCAGACTTCCACCTTATTGTGGAATGCTTCATATTGGAGTCTCAACTCATTGAGCTGAGTTTCAACTTTATCTTTCCATTCCTGGGTTAATCTCTTTTCAAGCTGTTCTATTGTAGAAATCATAGAATGATTATTAGCTTGAAGACTCTGGAAATATTTTTCTGATTTAAGAGCTTCGAGCTCCATCCAGATCTTACGATCTTCTTGTAGCAGGATAGATTTTCTAAGACAAAGATTTGCCCAATTTAATAAATGACTTTGAGTTGGGGCATTGTCACCTAAGGGAGTGACATGTAAAGGCCAGCATTTAGCTTTGTACTTACCAGAAGTATCTAACAATAGGAAGTCATGGAAGGGAGGTATACGACCTGGAATTGTACAAGCACCACCAGGGTTTTCCACAACTTGAGTGTCGGCTACAGAGATACTACTTTCTGGCATTGCAACAGAATAATCAGAAAACATTTTAACACTACTCATCATCCTAAGCTTTGCACTTTTAGGTGGGAAGACAAAGGAACAATCTTCACACTGATACAAACCACTTTGCAATATGGAATATTTGGAATGACTGCAATTTGGTTGCAAAGACTTATTTTGAAAAGATGCTTGATGAGTAACAGGAGGGATCTGGAACAAACTTTCAAAACCCTGAGAGGGTTGCAAACGGACAGATTGACTTTTTGGCAAAATAGATGGACTAGGTTCATTATAATTAAAAGGTATTTCCCTGGATAATTCTTTGGAAGAGGAAGACTGTCCTCGGAGTAAGGGTATATCCTGAAAGGGATTTCTATCAGTAGAGGACGTTGTTTTTTGTAGTGGCCGACTAGACCTTATATCTGTACTTCCAAACTTTATCACAGCCTGATCATCTATTTCTTCCAGTGAGAGTCCTCTCAACTAGGGATGTTTTTCTTGTTCTACCTCAGTAATATTATCTTGTTCCCATAATTCCATAGCCCATTCTTCTGGCATCTTTATATCTTTATGCCTTACTATTTTTGGGGCTGTTAACTTCGCAGTGTTGCTGGATGAACTCCAGATGGTTGACAGACCATCCATACCTCTTTCACGGGGATTTCTAGGATTGATCATTAGAGGGATGACCTTATCATATAGTCTGTAATGAACTAAGAAGACTAGTGAATGATCGACTGAGTCTTTCTTCATAAACAAGTTCATTGTTTTAAACTTATATTCTAGGACATCTTTGAGATTTCCATCTAACAGACTTACAGGGTAGTCTAAAAGACAATCTACAAAGATAGGACCTTTGGCCATTGAATCACAACCTGCACCTAATAGGGAATGAGATAACTTATAGAACCTTGCATCTTTTAACATCATCAATGCTACTATAGGCAATCCTTTTCTGTAGTGCCCACAGATGCCTATTCTAATGTAAGATAGATGCATAAATTGAGGATTCTTTTTACTTTCTAACGCCTTCTTTCTAAATTTCTTTACTAACTCATCAGTGAAAATATTTAATTTTCCTTCGTTGCCTCCTTTGACAACATGAGACAATTCTGCTACATGACAATTGAGTGAAGACTTATAACCGAACCAGTCTCTAAGACCTATGGACTTATTATTAAACATATCCGCAATACCTTTAGGTATATCCCGATAAATCTCATGAGCTGGGATTTTCGGAACCTTAAAAGGCTTTTCATCTTCAGGAGTTACTGCATAATTTTCTATATCATCTATACAGTTACCTAACTCAGACACAGTACTAAAACAACTTTCATTATTAGCAAAGAAGTTGGTAAACCTAACCTCTGAGTTTCGCTCTGCAGTCATGTCAGAACAACTGTTGTCCTTCTCTTGAGAAGAAGAAGATGAGGAATCCATCTGCGCTCGAACTTCGCTCGAACCTGCGCTCTAAAGACCAGATTACTGCCCTTACTGCCCTTACGCCAACCACGGCTTCAGCGGGACTTACCTGTTGGGACTTACAACACTTATGACGGCCTGAGTCAATATAGGGAGACAATAAAGGAGCTTTTACAGATATTCAGAACTAGAAGGAGTTAACGTTAGACAACAACGTAAACAACAGACAGCAATATCGTCACCAGAGGTTCTGATACCAAATTGAAGCTGCAATAGACAAACACAATGCACAACACGATATCGTGCTCTTATATGAATAGTAGAACTATTTTCATTAATAACATGCAGGAAGCTTACAGATATGTTCATCTTTTACAATGCTCGCTATGAACTTTCATACTGAAATATAACAGAGTAAGACTAAGCTTAAAGCTTTTACAACACTTTAACTCTGACTGGAGTTACTGACATTACCGACTTTCCTTACTATTATCTCAGACTAATGCAGGACGCTATATTGGACTCGACTTTTCCTAAGACTCAAGACTGGAATTCTTTGCATTCACTTCACTCGCCAAGAATTGCTTTAAGAATGCAGGCGGCCCTGGCACCCTTTTATAGGGAAGCGAGAGCGAATCTTTTAACCCCGACTTCATAATTCCGTGAGATCCGCCAATGAAAAGAGGACACGAAGCAGCATCTTATCCGAAGAGCATCCCAAGATGGTGGGACCCAATTACTCGTGAACGAGATAAGATAGACACAACCGACACGACCCGATAATTACAGGACGTTCCTTTTGGGCCCAAGAGGAATAACTTGGCCTTTCGGTAAGGTTGAAAGGTAACTCCTTTACAACGTGGTAGGGTCCACGTCTTATCTTTAATCACGAGGAGATAAGATTCCTCGATAAGTGACAAGCCCACTTATTAGCTAAGACCCCGTACTGTCGGTAGACATGTCTTCATTATGAAACCATGCGCACTCTTCACAAAAGGCTTTGTCAGGATGGTTACATCTTGGTGGCACATTACTGGTTGAAGGGACCCTTGGTTCATCTGCTGAATGATCTTCACAGTTGTAACAGGTTTGGGTGGAAGCATGCGGAATGCATGATGTCATCAACTGCGGCTCTCCTTCTTTCCATATTATGGACATAACTTTGAGTTTATATGGTCCATAAATTCCACATGTCATGGACAGTGGTGTTGCTTCATTCATTCTGTAGGTCTTCACATGAATCCAGATAGGAACCTAATGAGCATAGAAATATCTAATTCTATTTTTTACCATCCAATGCTCGAAGACTGATTCAGGTCCGCACGGTCCATAGTGCTGGGCTAGATATCTGCTAAGAGGAGTATCTTCTCCTGAATTAAAGGTTAATCTAAAAATACATCCAGTATAAGCAGTTGTATTATGGAAATTTAGATTGTCATCAGGAGGATATGGTCTAGAGAATAAATCCCTAATTAAATCTTTTCCATCTTCAAAATTTAACCATTCCTCTGGTTTACCTATGGCCGGATTATTGAACATTAATGGAAGACTAAAATCACCACACCAGTTATTAAGAATATGACCTATGTTAGGATCAACTGGTTCTGCTTCTGCAGAGAACTGGAAGAAGGGGACTTCTGTCCACAAACCTGGAGATGTCAACAACATTTTGGCTTTTAACATTTTATAACGATCATACAGAAAATCGTTAGCCATTCAGAAGTTGTGAATATCTCTCCTTGGGAATGGATTAGTGCTCCATTCAGTGCGACTAATCTCATGCCATCATTGTTCTCGGATGCGGATGTGCATGACTCTTATCTTACCTTTTACCTGTCTGTTTACTGCTTCTGGTTTTGGTTCTGGTTCATGGCCTTCTCTTGATACAAAATCAGCAACTATATTTTCAGCTCCTGGAATATGAACACAATCAAATTCGTAAGTACATAAGAGCTGAGCCCACCTAAGTAATCTGCCTCTTACAACTTTGTTTCGAGATTCTTTCTTGAAGAAACCTCTGAGGTTCTGCAAGTCACTTTTCAGTAAAAACCTTTATCAGCTATGAACATCTGAAAAGCTTGGAAGGTATTGACTACTGCAAGAATCTCCTTATGTGTGCTATGATAATCTTTTTCAGAAGCATGAAAACTCCCTGAGACAGTTCTAACTATCTGACCTTTGTCCTTGGGGTTATATTCTGGAGTTTTCTGTTCTCTGAGTACACCTGCCCATGCAAATTCACTTGCATCTGTTTCAACTATTTTATATCCTGGACCAGGCAACTTTAATGGTGGCAGTTTGGCACACTTATCCTTAATATTTTGGATTAATCTATCATGAAGAGGACTCCATGGTGGTGGTTTCTTGCTTAAGAGTTTATTCAACTCTAAGCGGTCTTCTGCTAACTTATAATAGAAACCAGAAATGTAATTTACGAGACCCAGAAATCTCTGTAATTCTTTGACATTTGTAATAGGCAAATTTCTGATTCGGGTTAAAATATGTTCTTGAACCTCCATTCTCCCCCCCGGAAGAAGCTTGATGCCGATGAACACAAGTTCGGGAACGGCTATAAGAGACTTTGCAGGATTTACAGCTAAGCCATTATGTTGGCAAACAGAGAGAAATGTTCGGAGGTGATCAAGATGATCTGCCATAGTTTGGCTGAAGACTAGGATATCATCAATATAGGGTTGAATAAACTTGGCATGAGGCCGGAAGAGGATATCCATTTTCTGCTGAAAAATAGAGGGAGCCGTTTTAATTCCAAAGGGTAATACTTTCCACTCATATAGACCTTGAGGTACAAAGAAGGCTATTTTATAATAATCTTCAGAGCGAAGATTTATTTGCCAATAACCCTTGGTTAAATCAAACTTAGAATAAACATGGCTACCTTGAATTATTTGCCAAATATGGTCTTTACTAGGGATCGGATGTCTGTGATCAACAAGACAGTCATTGAGGGGCTTGTAATTAACTACAAGACGTTTTTCAAGCAACTCGACTCCTCTTTCATCTACTTTAGGAACATACATAGCATGACATGAAAAGGGAGAGTCTGATACCTGAATAAGATCTAAGGCTTCAAGTTCAGCTACTTCTTTAGCACAAATCTGAACTTTAGTAGAACTCATTAAAAAGTAATTTGCTTTGGCTCTAGGTAGAAGTTCCTTACCTTTGGCATCCCTTTTTAAAGGCAAACTGCAAGTTAGGGAGTGTTGGAATTTCTTTAGATCTTTGGTCATTACCGTAGAGGCAAACAATTCCTTGATCTGTTTGAGTTCTTCAGTCTTCTCTTGGAACTGCTGATGAAGCCAAACCTGGTTGACAGGTTTCTTCTTCTTTTCATCCTTCTAGATTCTGGAAAAGGATGTAGGCTGGTAGATGCGAGGCAACTGATATAAACCTTTAAATGTTAAGAAATCTTGTTCAATTATGAATGGCTGCCAGTCACTTAAGGTATTGCTACCTATCACTCCATCATAATCTTCAACTTCAAAATGAACAAATAAAGTTTGAACTGGTTTTTCTTCAAAACCTAGTTGAACTGGAGCAATGCAGAATAGATGACTAAAACTTTTTTCATTATTACCAAATGTAATATCAGTTTTACCTTCTCTCCAAGCATCTTCTGGAAAGGCATTCTTTCTGGCAATATTTAGATCAGCACTAGTATTTATTAGGAAAGCCAAAGGATAAGCTTGAATACCTGGAAACTTGATTAACAACACTGCGCTAGGACAGTGTGTCGTAGCTTTAGTTACTCGGAAGGTATTCTTTATGGCGCTGTACTTTCCTTTGTCGTTGCTCGATCCTTCTTCATCAGGAATAGGAATTACTTCCCGAGCTGGACTTCCCATGAAACCTTCATCAGATAGATACTGCATGAGATCTTCTGCTTGTTCTATCTTGATGGACTGAATGCTTGGAAAAGCCTTTGGAGGCTTATTTGCCTTTTCACTGGACATCTTTGAACTACTGGGGCGATACAAAATATTTTCTTGTGGACTGGGGACAGTTCGCATACTTTCACTGATCAGAGGGCTGTAAGGCTTCTCTTCACAGAACAGAGCAATCTCTTTACTGGTAGTTGGTTCCATCATTTTTACACCAGAAATAGAATTAAATCTCTAGATGTAGAGATCCAACTCTCTAGTGGATTCTTCTATGCTTTGCTCTTCTGCTTCCTCTGTGGTGAGGATGTCAATCTCATCAGTGACTTGAGCCAGCACCTTGTCAAGAAATTCGAGACGATGTCGTCTCCACAATCTTCTTGCCATGCTTCCTGGGGCTGGAGCTTCCAGGATTCCTTTCTGCTCGATCGGTGTGGTTGCTGTGACCACCGATTCTGTGGGGCCAGTTTCTTTGAGAGCTGCTACAGAGGCTCTTGGCTGATTATACCACGGTGAAGGATGATAACCATGTGAAGATCCGGGAGATATTCCATGAGGTGTGAAGCTAGATGATTTGCCTCGGAATTGATAAGGCCTAGGATCAGCATACTCCCACTGGGATTCATCTTGAAATCTTATGGCCGTTGGCTTGGTAACCTTCGGCTACAGCAAATAATATTTTTGGCTTTTCAACTGTTCAAGCCGAGCCTTCAATTTCTTCCAGGTCTCTTGACCCATATTCATTTCTTTGAGCTGCTGCTCAATGTGCAGGATTTCACCAATAATCTGATCTAACTCTGAAGTGGATGACTTCATCATCCTATAATAGAATGATACTTCAGACGTGTCAGAGCTATCTTCAGATTCTGAACTACTATTAGGCTGCTGTTCAGCCTTCATCAAATTGATCTGCGCCTATTCTTCGCGGGTTGACTGATATTCTTCTTCAGACTCTGAGTCTGAATATTCAGGACTTGAAATGACTATATCTTCTGAATCAGAAGGATATGCATTTATATAGTCATAATCATCTAAAGATATGCCTGCACTCTTAGCTGCACGCATCTTTGCTTTTCCTTTTTTCTTGTCTCTTTTTGGACACTTGTTGGAATAATGGTCTCCTTTACAGATGTAGCACACTGGCTTTTTCTTGGAGCCACCTTTCTTTCTTTTGTCTTTCTTACGAAAGAATCCCTTTTTCTTTTTCGGATAGAATTTCTCTTTCTTCTTTTTCTTTTTAAAGCCATTTTTCTCTTTTCGACATGGCTTGCACTCAACACCTTCATCATCATAACTTGACAGCTTGTAACACACTGCTGATGATAAGAGCGGCTGTACCTTTTTCTTTTCTTTTTTCTCCTTTACTTCATCACAGATGTCAGTGTTAATCTATTCCAGGAATTGAACTAACTGAGGAAATGTTAGTTCTTTCATATCAGTTTTCTCATGAATTAAATTTTCTAAAACTTTCTTATGATAGTAATCACCAATAGTATTACCAAATCTTTTCAGAAAAGTGGTATACATGAATTCATGATTCTATTCCTGGCCAGAGAAATAGAAATGTTCATATTGCTTTTTGCAATATGGCTTAAAGTTTCTTAAATCTTTGCATTTCCCTTTAACAAACTTTTGATAAGAGAGTTGCTCAAGGACATCTCTCTTTCCAACAAACATTCTTGCTAGCTGTGCACAAACTTGATCTGTGCCACTGTCCAGCAATACTTCTCTAAAATCATTATCCAATTTATCCCAAACTAACTATTCCATTTCCTGTCTGATGATGGGCTTTCAGTATGGCAGGATTATTGCTAGCATTCTAGTCTGGAGGGGTATTAAAATTGTTAGGAGGAGTGGAAGTGGTGAAAGGACCTCCTGGCCTAGGGTTATTTCTCAGGTTGTAAGTATGATTCTTACTTGATTGTTGGAAGGCTTGCACCTCCTTTGTCTCATACACTTCATTTTTCAGTTTCAAATGGAAACTAAAAAGCATTTAGTACTAAGGTTGTCTCAGGATATAGATTTTCACAACAATATGGTTCATCCTCTAACAATTGGTTGTCTTCCTCTTCTCTAAATGTGAAAGTTTCTAAGACTAGAGCAGTATCGTATCTTGAGGGTACTATCTCATTACCTTTAGGAACTCAGAACTCAGAAGTAGGAGTCTGTACATCCACATTAAAAATACTTGATGCCAGATGAAACTAAGGATAGACTAATTCAACATGGGCACTAGTATTATGGATTCTACACCAATTCTTCAATGCTACATTGGCCATTTGAATCCTAGCTATTTGCTTCGTATCCTGGTTATCCACATTCTCAAACGGAGAAGCTAAAGTGCCATTATTAGGCCATGTGTTCCAGGTTTTAGGTGGCCTAGGTTGATTCTGATTCCTATTATTGTTGTTCCAAGCTCTGTTATCTATAGCTGGTCCCCTATTTTGCATCTATTGCCCCTAATTATGACTCTGATGTTGACTGTGATTTTAACCTTGATTAGAACTCGGACCTTGGTTATAACTCTGATTCTGATTTTGGTTATGGTTGGGGTTGTAATGCTAGTTTTGACTCTGATTATAGTTCTGATTATATCCCTGGTTATTTCTACCATAGAAAATCTCATTTCTCAATTATGTCATCTCAGTGGTCAATCTTCTTAGATGTGCAGTGATTTCTTTGATATCCTCCCTTTCCTCTTGTGCTTTGGGTATAAATGTATCCTGAGGTGGTTGGAAGAATGATTGGCCATTATTCTGATTAAGATTAGCAGTATTACCAGTGTAAGGTACTATAGCCTGAATTAGAGCAGGGTTATGCATAGGTGTGTATGTAGGGACTGATTTAGCATTGGAGTATTATGTGTAGGAACTCTATTCCAAGGTTGCACTTGATTTTGCATTCTAGGATTTCCTCCATTGAGGAAAGGATTATAGGTTGTCTGCCTCATTTCCTAGTTCACAGAGGATGCCTCTTTATTGGTTTGGCTATTGTGTCTATGTTAGGCTTTCTCTTGACAAACATGGTCGTTAATGGATCTAAAGCAACATAATACATAGCTAACAACATATCTGGAACTATTGTGTATGGTGCTACCAACCTAGAATATGCCTTTTGAAACCTGTCATTAAAGTTATCAATTATTTGCCCTTCACCTCTTTTGATTGTGGCTAATTTATGATATAAGATAGAAGGATCCACTGGTCCCCTAAATCTAGACAGAAATGCTTCTTCCATAAGTGTCCAAGAAGAAAAGTAGCCATTAGGTAAATTCACATACCAGTTGGATGCTTGTTCATTGAAAGTGTAAGGAAATAGTCTACACACAACATCTTCATGTTCTAGTCTGGCTCTAAAGCATGCCTCCTTAAATATCCTATTATGATCCTCTGGATCCTGATGTAACTGGTATTTAGGACATATTTTCTTAGGGTTCTTTGGCATATCATGATAATCCACAAAATATATGGGAGAGTTGATAAGCCATTGCAGGTACCTGTGCTTGACCTGGACCTACAGGAATACTTGGATTTCTAGGTGGACTTGGATTTCTAGGAGGACTGGGACCTCTAGGAGGACTAAGACCTCTGGGAGGACCTGAACCAAGATTTAAGAATCTGTATGAAGAACTGTCAGGACTTACGATATTGTGGATGCTAAAAGGTGATCTAGGAGGCGTTCCAAATGAACTTCCTGTATTTGATATTTTAGGATTCCACACTAAAGGACCTTTACTTTATCTCCTGTCAGGTAATTGCACAAATATGTCCTCAGAATTGGATCTAGACTTGGTCACTCTACTATTGCTTTGAGCCAGCTTTACTCAAATTCAACCTTAACTCCAATTAGACCCTCCTTCTAGTGCCAAAAACTATTGATGATTATTTTTACACATTCATAATGATGCAAAGGAAAACGCAACAGAAGCTTACAAATGGGAAGGAGGAGTCATTAACACAACCAGCATGTTAAAATCCTATCGGCTTATCATCATCATCATATTTCTTGCTAACACAGACAGCATCATCATATTTCGAAGGGGCATGAAATATCCTCCTGCTGACCACTGTTCACTTCCTTATCACCTATCGGTGAGAGATGGTTCATCGGCCAAGGGGAAATGTCTTACCCCCGATGACTAATGTCACCCCGATGAATATATCGGTCCTATACCGATCAGCCAGACTTGGCTTATCGACCGGACTCCAACACTCTGTCCCGATGTCCGATATCACCCCGATATCTCTTTTCATTGGTCAGGTTGCCTATCGGCAACACTTCTTCTATCAGCCAGGCCGAAAAAGGTCTCCCCGATGCTATTACTCCTACCGATGCCGAAACACTTAACGTCAGCAGGATAAATCTGCATCGGGTGATATTCGCAATATCCTGATGACGATGACGTCACATGCACCTGATGATGATGTCAATGCACCTGATGATGATGTCAATAGGATATAAGACACTTATATCCTCCGCAACATGATAATGAATATCCAGGTGATCTCTTAATATTCTGATGATGATCTTTCCGATCCTTAGCCAAAAAATGAACTTTCACTTCTGCATACGATAGTGATATGCGGATGATGGATACACACGAAAGATGATCCTGATGACAATATACACATAGTATATATCCAACTTATATCATCCTGATGCACTTGAAACATGCAAACTTCGTCAGCTTCATAACCTGATCCGGATAGCGATATACTCACAGATGTCGATGCGATTCACTCCATCTGGAAAAGCACATGCAGATCCCTGTATACCCGTCAGCTGCATGCAAACTCACAGAACCGCACAATTTTACAAAGAAAATATGATGATCGGGCTGGATCACCTTCAGATCAAAACTTAATAGTTTATCTTCCTAAACCTAGCACATGAGGATGCTAGGTTGATTCATAGCATGCGACCAACTAATCTCTCAAACAATGAAATGCATAAACAGAAAACTAAAATGCAAACTAAACTATCATACATGACCATTCCACCGATTCACAGAATCAACCGGTGGAAGGGTTGAAAGAATCCATCAACTTGTAATCAGAATGGAAATCAAAACATAAACAGCTGATAAACCAGATAATGCAATTGATGAGATCTTATTCAGATGAAACACAAATGTCCTGTTTCTACAACAATGTTTCACAATGTCTGGACTGATCTCTGGATCTCACTCAATCACCAGTACAACATAACACAACTACTACTCTCTCTCTGATATGATCACCAGTACAACATAACATAACTGCTACTCTCTTCTCTATGATATCTACTCTCTTCGTGATCTCAAACCCTAACTGATCTGAGTTATTTATAGCAATATCCTACGAGTACTACCAACTCGATTCCCAGCGGCTGGGAGCTTCCAAGCGGCTGGGAGAGGATAGCTCATACTACCTGATCACGAACTCTAACTACCTGCACACTCTCCTAGGCTGATCTAATACATATGCATTGGTCCAATGGACCTTATTACATTATGAAGTCAAACATGCTAAAAATATACTAATGTCCTGTCATGCGGACAATGAACCTATATCCTGTCTTGTAGGGGTGCTCCTGCACCATACTCCCCGGAAGAAGAAATCTCAAGTCCACTTGAGATGAGTGTATGAAGATCAGCACCATGTTTCTGGATCTGCTCTTCAGTCATCCATACTACTTTAGAATTAGGTTCTCCCTTCCAAGAGACTAGATACTCCAAGTACTGTTTGTTCCGGGTCTGTTTGACCACTCTGGTGTCCAAAACCTTCTACAACTATGGAGGATCATGCTTGGGAATGTTATCATGGACTGTATCCTGTAGGAGTTCCTGATCTACATCTGGATAAGACTTGTATGGAGTTAAATCACATACATTGAATATAGGGGACAAACCAAGATCAGGGGGGAGTTGTAGCTCATAAGCATTTTGTCCATGCTTGTGCAAGATCTGACATGGTCCAACTTTTCTCTGCATAAGTTTAGTATATTTTCCCTTAGGAAGTCTGTCCTTCTTCAAATGAACCCATACCAAATCTCCAACATCAAACTGAACATCCTTCTTCTTTTTATCAGCATACTCCTTATACTTCAAGGTGGTTTGCTGTAGTTGGGTCTTGACTTGATCATGAACCTCTTTTATGGCTTCTGCAAAAGCTTCTCCTTCGGCACTAACAGGGTCTACTATAGGTAGATCTCTCAATTCCAAAATTCCTCTTGGATGCATACCATAAACTATCTGAAAAGGTGATTTCCCTGTGCTCCTATTGATAGTATCATTATAGGAAAATTCAGCTTGAGATAGAATATTATCCTACTTTTCTCCATGTTGTTTTGTCAAACATCTAAGCAAATTTCCTAAGGAACGGTTCACTACTTCAGTCTGTCCATCCGTTTGAGGATGATATGCAGAGGAAAAAGACAAATTTGTTCCAAGTTTCCGCCAAAGAGTTCTCCAGAAGTGACCAATAAACTTCACATCCCTATCTGACACTATGCTCAATGGCAATCCATGGATCCTGACAATCTCCCTGAAAAACAAATCTGCAATGTATGAAGCATCAGCAGTGGTTTTGCATGGCAAGAAATGTGCCATTTTGCTGAATCTATCCACTACAACAAAAACACTGTCAAACCCTTTCCTTGTCCTTGGTAAACCCAAGACAAAATCCATACTTATGCTTTCCCATGGTCTGGAAGGAATGGGTAAGGGCTGATATAAACCTGCATTAGTCGACCTGCCTTTAGCTTTCTGACATATCACACATGTCTCCACAAACTTTCTGACATCTGATTATAACTTAGGCCAAAAGTAATGTCTTTGGACAAGATCAAGAGTCTTATCTAGACCAAAATGACCTGCCATAGCTCCACAATGTTTCTCCTTAATGATGTTTAACCTCATAGAACACCTTGGAATACATAACTGTCCACCTTTGAACAACAATCCATCCTGAATCAAAAATTCAGAGAATTCAGCATGATATTTCTCTCCAAAAGAAGTACATACATGATATATCTCCCCAAAATCTTCATCAGTCTCATACATGGTCTTTAGTGAATCAATGCCAACACTTTCTAACTGAATCTGGTTGACTGTTAGAACTCTCCTGCTCAAAGCATCTGCAACTTTATTCTTGACTCCTTTCTTATGCTTCAATGTAAAAGTAAAAGCTTGTAAGGTTTCTACCCATTTCATGTGTCTGTGGTTCAGCTTTTCCTAGCTGTTTATGAAACTCAGAGCCTGGTTATCTGTGAATACTATGAATTCCTTTGGCATCAAGTAATGCCTCCATTTCTTGAGTGACTGGACTAAAGCATACATTTCCAAATCATATGAGGAATACCTCTTTTTAGCATCATTGAGCTTCTCACTAAAAAATGCAATAGGTCTACCTTCTTGGCTGAGTACTGCTCCAATGGCCATGTGACTGGCATCACATTCCACCTGAAAGATTTTGTTAAAGTCTGGAAGTGCAAGGACTGGCTGCTGTGCCACCATCTTCTTCAATGTTTCAAAAGAATCATCTGCTCCTTGAGTCCAAACAAATCTGCACTTCTGTCCTCCTTTGATGGTATCAAGCATGGGTGCACAAATATGACTAAACCCTCTTATAAACTTCCTATAGAAGGTTGCTAACCCATGGAAAATTCTGACATCATTCATAGTCTTTGGGGTTGGCCAAGACAATATGGCACTTACCTTCTCCTTATCCATTTGTAACTTTCCTTGTGAAATGACAAAACCCAAATATGTGATCTCCTCTTGCATGAACAAACACTTATCTAAATTTATCATCAGCTACTCTTCATGTAACCTCTTAAGAACCAAATCTATGTGTCTTAGATGTTCTTCTTTTGTGTTGCTGAAAATCAGAATGTCATCTAGATATACTATGACAAACTTACCAATGAACTCTTTCAAAACCTCATTCATCAACCTCATAAAAGTACTAGGTGCATTAGATAAACCAAAAGGCATAACCTTCCACTCATATAACCCTTCATTAGTTTTGAATGATGTTTTCCATTCATCTCCTGGTCTAATCCTGATCTGATGATATCCACTCTTCAGATCTATTTTTGTAAAGTACTTAGCACCTCCCAAACAGTCAAGTAAATCCTCTATCCTAGGGATTGGAAACCTATACCTGATTGTGATCTTGTTAATAGCTCTGGAATCTGTACAAAGCCTCCAAGTACCTTCCTTCTTTGGTACTAGTACAGCTGGTACCGCACATGGACTTAAACTTTTCCCAATCAGACCTGAATCCAATAATTCTTCAATTTGTCTGGCTACTTCTGCATTCTGTTCTGGAGTTAGCTTATAGGCTGCTTTGTTTGGAAGTGTTGACCTTGGAATTAAGTCTATGCAGTGACTGATATCCCTGACAGGTGGTAGGGATCTTGGCATTCCCTCTGAGATGATACCTTTGTACTTATCCAATAGCTCTTGGATAGCTGGGTCTATGAACCTTTGCTTCTTCTCTTCCTTGACTTCTTGCTGCTATTCTTTATTCATCCTCATACATGGGATTAGGGCATATGTAACTGCACCTTCTGCTGCTACTTCTTTCATGAACTGTTTGCCTTCTATCAGCATTACCTTCACCTCTTTTCCTTTAGATTTCTCCTCCTTCTCTGTCAATGGTAGTAACTTTGTAACCTTACCATCTTTAATGATTGTATAGGTGTTTCTAATACCATCATGTTGTGCCTTCAAATCATACTGCCATGGTCTACCAAATAAAAGATTGCAAGCATCCATCGTGGTAATATCAAACAACAACTTATCCTTATATGCTCCAATCTGAAATTCTACCCAAGCCTGCTCTTCTACAATTGTCTGCTGACCTTGGGTAAGCCATGAGACTTTATATGGGGATGGGTGAGGCAATCTCCTAAGCTTAAGCTTTGTCACCATTTCTTCGGACACAAAATTTTCAGTAGAACCAGAATCAATCAAAACTTTACATGCGTTACCTCCTGCTTTGCAAATAGTCCTGAAAAGAGACTTTCTTTGAGGGGATTCTTTGTCAGGTACCTTCATGGTAGTCATTGTTCTTCTCATCATTAGAGACTCTCCACTTTCTGGATATCCATAATTATCAGGAGCATTCACACTCTAAAAAGCATTAGACCCTGTCATACTTTGATTATCAGGTTCTTGGATCAGATTTGTTCTCCTTTCTCCTGTTGAGCTTATGGCCTTTTCTGGACATCTGCTGGCTATATGGCCTTCTTTGTTACAGTTATAACATCTGATGGATCCTCTGCCCTGGGATCTTCCTCTGAAAGGTCTTCTACCTCTGAAGTTTCCTTGCTGACTATAATTTTCCCTCTGGTTCTGACTATTGTTTCCCTTACTATTGTCATGACTGGATTCTCCTTGATATCCATGTCCATGTCCTCTACCTCTAAAAGGACCTCTTCCACCCCTTTGTTGTCTTCCTCTTCCTCTATTGTGTTGTTCTTGTTTTCTCTTTAACTTCTCTTCCACTTTCAATGCCAACTGAAAGCATTTCTGAACTGTATCTGGATTATGCAGACTTAAATCTTCCTGAATATTGAACCTCAATCCATTAAGGTATCTGGCTACCTTCTCTTCTTCACTTTCCTTTACCTTTGTTTTCATACAAAGTTTCATGAATTCTTCTGTATATGAGCTGACATCTAGCTCCTTCTGCTTCAGGTTTTGCTTCCTCTTATGTAATTGGATACTGTAATCCAATGGGACGTAAGCTTCCTTTACTAATGCCATCATCTTCTTCCATGTAGCGACTCTACGCTTTCCTTCCTGTACTCTATCATCTTGGATGAAATTCCACCATGTCAAGGCAGCTTCTTTCATTTTTGACTGGGCTATTTTCACCCTTTGTTGTTCTGGTATCTCCTCTGTTTCAAAGAAATTGTTCAAGGAGTCTATCCACTCCATCACTGAATCAGGTTCCATCTTTCCTGTAAACACTGGCAAATCCAGTTTCACATCCATGGTTCTCCTCTCCATGGCCTTGAGGGCATTCAACAGTGGTCTCTGGTCTGCAGGAACGACTTCCTCGTTCCAACTAGGGATCTCTTCTTCTTCCCTATCTTCTTCTCTACCAGAACCTACTCTGCTCCTCAACTTCGCTAACTCATCCTTCAATTCCTAATTCTGAGCCTTCACGGCCTTGCTCTCTGCAATCTGTTTCTTCAACAGAACTGCCAACTCAACGTTGGTCATCCTTGCCGGAACCTCAGATGTTCCTTCGTCACCTGACATCCTGCTATATCCTTATCTTTTCCAGAAGATCCTTCCTTTGCTCTGATACCACTATGATGCAGAGGTAAACGCAACAGAAGCTTACAAATGGGAAGGAGGAGTCATTAACACAACCAGCATGTTAAAATCCTATCGGCTTATCATCATCATCATATTTCTTGCTAACACAGATAGCATCATCATATTTCGAAGGGGCATGAAATATCCTCCTGCTGACCACTGTTCACTTCCTTATCGCCTATCAGCGAGAGATGGTTCATTGGCCAAGGGGAAATGTCTTACCCCTGATGACTAATGTCACCCCGATGAATATATCGGTCCTATACCGATCGGCCAGACTTGGCTTATCGGCCGGACTCCAACACTCTGTCCCGATGTCCGATATCACCCCGATATCTCTTTTCATCGGTCAGGTTGCCTATCGGCAACACTTCTTCTATCGGCCAGGCCGAAAAAGGTCTCCCTGATGCTATTACTCCTACCGATGCCGAAACACTTAACGTCAGCAGGATAAATCTGCATCGGGTGATATTCGCAATATCCTGATGATGATGACGTCACATGCACCTAATGATGATGTCAATGCACCTGATGATGATGTCAACAGGATATAAGACACTTATATCCTCCGCAACATGATAATGAATATCTGGGTGATCTCTTAATATTCTGATGATGATCTTTCTGGTCCTTAGCCAAAAAATGAACTTTCACATCCGCATACGATAGCGATATGCTGATGATGGATACACACGAAAGATGATCCTGATGACAATATACACATAGTATATATCCAACTTATATCATCCTGATGCACTTGAAACATGCAAACTTCGTCAGCTTCATAACCCGATCCGGATAGCGATATACTCACAGATGTCGATGCGATTCACTCCGTCTAGAAAAGCACATGCAGATCCCTGTATACCCGTCAGCTGCATGCAAACTTACAGAACCGCACAATTTTACAAAGAAAATATGATGATCAGGCCGGATCACCTTCAGATCAAAACTTAATAGTTTATCTTCCTAAACCTAGCACATGAGGATGCTAGGTTGATTCATAGCATGCGACCAACTGATCTCTCAAACAATGAAATGCATAAACAGAAAACTAAAATGCAAACTAAACTATCATACATGACCATTCCACCGATTCACAGAATCAACCGGTGGAAGGGTTGAAAGAATCCATCAACTTGTAATCAGAACGGAAATCAAAACATAAACAGCTGATAAACCAGATAATGCAATTGATGAGATCTTATTCAGATGAAACACAAATGTCCTGTTTCTACAACAATGTTTCACAATGTCTGGACTGATCTCTAGATCTCACTCAATCACCAGTACAACATAACACAACTACTACTCTCTCTCTGATATGATCACCAGTACAACATAACATAACTGCTACTCTCTTCTCTATGATATCTACTCTCTTCGTGATCTCAAACCCTAACTGATCTGAGTTATTTATAGCAATATCCTACGAGTACTACCAACTCGATTCCCAGCGGCTGGGAGAGGACAGCTCATACTACCTGATCACGAACTCTAACTGCCTGCACACTCTCCTAGGCTGATCTAATACATATGCATTGGTCCAATGGACCTTATTACATTATGAAGTCAAACATGCTAAATATATACTAATGTCCTGTCATGCGGACAATGAACCTATATCCTGTCTTGTAGGGGTGCTCCTGCACCACATAACAAAAGTTAAAATTCATAAATGAACCTAACTATCTTGAAAGATATGGAGAAATCAATTAAGATTACTCAATCCCAAGTTTCCATATGGTCAGGTCTTGACCTATTGGACAGTTCAGTAGGTTACTATGAAGCTGTATTATGCAAGGGGTCTTAAATGATTTAAGGTGATTACTGACTTACTGGACTCTATTTATGCAAATTGTTACAAATATCACCAAATTATCTATATCTTTGCACAAATCTGTTACTGTATATCAAAGCTCTGAATGATTTATGTTAAAACATGCTTTTCCTTTCAAATATGTATAAAGATTGCCAAATATCAACTCAATTACTCTTAATTCCTTCAAATGTTAGACAATCTCCTTTAGATTTCTATGTTTTAGCTAATTATTCAAAGTTTCGGAAAAGTTAGAGAAAATTCAAATTCAACATCACTTGCTACAGGATCTAAATGCTCTATTATGCACATGGTAAAGATTATAGCAAATTCAATTAAATCAGTAGACTAAATTGTTATATGCAAATGCCTTGAATATTTTCACAAACATGCATTCAAGATTGCGAGCTTTAAGAGAAACTGTTTCAAATATAATGAAGAGCTAGAAGACACTCATAAAATAGACACAGACTTCCAGATTCACTTATATTCAAAACACATAGCCATATATGGTTTACAATGTAGGAATGACTCTTAGCTTCATTAATCAAATTCACAAAACTTACAATGCTTTATAGATACAATAAGAAAGATGGATATTTTCACGCATTCCTTGGTGCAGACATAGGTGACCTCCTCTATACTAAAATAATCCTTCTATTCAAAGTTTCAGAACAAATTACAATTTCTATGCTAGCTTCTACAAATCCCTGTGTAAATAATATACATGTAGCAAAGTCCCTTATATAGAATTTGAAATTTCAAATTGCTACGGCTACAACTTTCATCTACAGCTGAGGTTTCTCCATCCTTGATCAACAGTACATCCTTGTCTCATAACCGTCTACCCAAAATATCTATTTGGCATCTTTTCCTTTGCTCAAAGGATGCTGTTGGAATCTTTACAAAATAAGATTCCTCTTTTCTTTATTGACTTTTCCCGCCAAGGCTCCCTATTTAACTTCTCACTTTTCAAAATCACCTTTACACTTGCTTGCTTCTCACTTTTTCAAATACTTTTTGAAATTATTGATTACACCATCTACAAAGGTGCGGTCCCCTCCTGGACTCTTAGCCAAAGTATATTCTTGCATTACCACCCCTTCCTTTAACTTATTTTCCTTATTTTCTAAACCCTCTCTTCTTCTCTGATATTTCTTCATTTTACCACATTCTTCCATCACTGTATCTATCATCTGCTTACTGAGATTGGCATCAAGGTTTTCTATGCATGGTGCAAATATGGCATTGAACTCAGTCAATGCCCTTTCTAAATCATATGCTAGTATTTCCATGCAATCATGCTGTAGGAGTCTTTCTATTATCTTTTTATGCATCTTAATCATATCACCTGCTTTTTCTTCTAAATTTTGTAAAACTGTTGTACATTTTCTGATATTATCCTCTTCAAACTTTAGTTCTAATATTGTCTGTGGTAGTTGATTTGCCAACGTAACAGTAAGTGCTCCCTCATTGATCAATTCTTTTGTTCTTCCTTCCACTTCTATCAGCTGTTCAATTTCAGATATACATTCCTCCTTTCTGGTTTGGCAATTATGTGTAATTATCATACACTTATTCCTTTCTTCTGCAACCACCTTCCAACTTCCCACAGCCTATCTTATTGTTTGTTCACCTTCTTGCATAAAATCAATAAACCATTCATCAAAAATATCAGCTTTGCACCTTTTATTCTCCATGCTCTTTATTTCCTCCTTTGATACTATTGTTATGTCAGTAGGCAATTCAGGAATTGTGGCACTGGGATCAAATATCCCTTTGATAAATTGTTGGAGTTGGACAATGTGTCCTCTCAAATAATCTTGTTTGTCCTTATCTTTCTTCAGCATCTCTGCTGTCACTTGGTGCATGTCTTCCCATTCATTGATATGTTGTTCTCTTGTACTATGCCCAAGGTCAAGATTCAATATCTTGTACTCCTCCAAGGTTATCTCACCTTTTGCCTTTTCCTTTTGTGGTATAGCTAGGCTTAGCATTCTAGATCCCCCTGGACCTCTCTGAATAGCAGACATTGTCCTAGCTTTTCTCTTTTCCTTTCTCGGAGTGGTCTTCTTACCTAATAAAATTTTAATGTCAATAGGTGCTAATTGGATCTCCCTTTCTTCCTTCCTTATTTCTCCTCCTATCTAGGTAGGAATCTCTTTTACGCCTTCAACAATCTTACCTTCATTAATTACCTCTTCATGAGGTCCTTCCATTTCTACTTCCTCTTGTTGTTGTTGTTCTTGCTCTTGTTATTGTTCTTCTTGTTGTTCCTGTTGAAGTGGAGGCTCTTGATCTATTGGATTATTTGGTTTCTCTCTTGATTCAACCTCATCCTCCTCCTGTACCTTAGTGTCTTCTCCACCTTCAACCTCTTCTTCAGGAGCTTCTTCTTCTACATTTTCTTCTGCATTTATTTGCTCCTCACCTTGCAGGTTAACATCCTCTTCATGTTCATCAGCCTTATTTTTAGCTTTCTTTTATGTTTCTTCTTTTTCTTCAGACTCCTTGGTTTCACCTTCTATTTGTATTTGCTCTGTATGTATAGGTTAATTTTCTTTTGCATCATATTCTTGATCTTGCACATCTTCTATATTTTTCTCTTCTTCCCCTGGTTCACCATACATGTTCATCATATTTAAGGCATCTACCTCTTATGTATCTTCCTTTGTTTCTCCTTCTGTAGAAGCATGCCCCTCTATGTTTACTTCTTCAAGTTTTTCTTCTTTATCAGCCTCTTCAATTTTGTGTGCCTCCTCCTGCACATCCTTAATAATCTCTGGTGGAACCAAGGTACCGATTGGATCTACTACCTCTATTTCTTCTTGTACTTGTTCTTCTCCATGTTCCATACCGAGCTCAACTTCCATTTCAGCTTGACTGCTTAGGTCATCCTCTTCACTTAGGAAATCACTTGCATCCTCTTCTATGTCAATTGTCTTTTCTTTATACATTGTTTCCTCTTCACTATCTCTACTCTCAATGTTCACAGTTTCCACAGTAGTTTGCTTGGCTTTGTATGTTCTTGACTCTTGCAGCTTTTCTCTAGCCAATTTTGTTTTTACTTTAATGAATGTCTCTCTTTTCTCAAGTGATGTGGAAGAAATAGTTATATTTTTTAGCTTTTCACCTACTTCTTGCTTTCCAATCACATCAACTGGTTTAGAAGTTTCCCCTTTTGATAAAATTATGGGAATTGCCCTTCTCACTATATGTCCTGTTGCTTCTTTTGCAGCCTGTGCTTCTTTTGCACTTACTTCATGACTAATTGACTTTGCATCAATAAAAGTATCAGATGCCACTGCAATTGTTATGCCCAAAGCATATGGATCCATTAATGTGGCATTTTTATCCTTTTCCACAATTTTGGCCTCCATAATCTTTCTCTTCTTTTCATAAAAACATTGCAAGTCCTCACTGGGCTCTGCTTTTCTTTTCCTTCCCTTCTTGGGATATGTGACTTCCTTGCCTTCATCTTTTAGCTCCTCAACTCTGTCCTTTAGCCATGTTTTTGAAAACAATATTATTGGTTTAGATAATACATCCAATGATGTATTCCAAGGCTTTGACCAATCAGGCTCTGTAATAGGAGCTAGCCTTGCCTCTGCATAACTATGATGTAATAATTGGTCATCTTCTCAAACCTCAGGAGGAACATATATATTACCAATAGATTTCATTTGTTCAACAGTTAACCTTTTGTGAGCTCTTTTCCTCACCTCCCTGTCATTTTGGCAATCAGCCCAAAAGTCCTCAATGTGTACCTGATGTTTATACTTTTTATCCACAAAGATTTAAATTCTGTGAAAAGGATCAAATCAAACTCTTGGAAACCATAGTACCTCAGTTCCTGCTCTAAATAACTTGCAACTTCTTTACTATAGCAAGAATATCTACCAATGGCCCAAGGTAACTTTCCATTTCCTCTATTGTTAAACTTCATCTTGTACAACTTGAAAATCCTCAAGTTCTTGTTGCAAGTATGAGGTAAACTAGTGTTGTCATTGATGTCAACTTACTCATATTGCATTAGTAAGAAGGTTTGGATGAGTTGTGTGCTGTTGTTATTGAGGAAATCAGTCTCCATCCGGAACAGTGAAGAACAGTGATGAGAAGAAGGCAAATGTACTATATAGGTTAAGAACTAGAGGATGCGGATTAAAGGGTTTGTAGATATGAGTCTTGAGATGCTTTAGCTAAGATTTCAATGGTCCGCATGAAGATCTGAAGAAGTTGTGGCTGTCTGTGTGGAACCGGTTCTGGCAAGTGTTCAGAGGTGACAGAGGATCACAGAAAGGTCCGGTGAGGTCCAGAATTGTATTATCCTAATCTGTGGATTGGAAGGAGTGTTTGGGATGTCCTTGTGATGTGTCATCTCAAGTTGTGTATGATTTTGAGGTCCGGAAGTACCTTTTACATTGTGACAGTGGCGATAGACTGTGTTCTTGAAATACCAGATGATGAAGAGAAGAATTCCAGTAAGCTGATGAAGTGTGGATGTTTTTGGATGATTCAGGGAAGATTATGATGATCATTGGATCATATCTAGTTCATGTTGGTGGTTCGCATTGAAGTTAGAGTTGGATTTGATGTTATGGCTACCAGTTGTTGGTGTTCTTGTAACAGGCTGACCGGATGTTCTACATGCCTTGCGAATGTTATTGTGATGTTTGCCAACTTAGATGATTGTTCCTAAGTCAATGTTTTGTATAAATAAGTGTTTGAGAATTCATTTTGATGTGTGGATTGTGTGGATGAGTGTGGCATAGTGAAGAGAAGTGCGAAAGGTAGAGCAATGGTTTTGGGCTTAAATGGAACTGATCCAGACATGGTAGAGATGTCATTCTCTAGTTCAAGATTGTGATTCTTATCACTTTGTAGATAGTGTGTATCCTTGTAGGCAGTGTGCCTCTTTGTGAGTAGTGTGCTCGGGTAGTGAGCCCTAATTGGCATGTGCCATTCATTTTTCTTATTCTTCTAACAGAGAATAATCCTTGGGTTAATCACCCCGTGGTTTTTCCCTTAACCGGGTTTTCCACGTCAAAATCTTGGTGTTCAATGTGTTGATGTTTATCTGCTCTTGTGTTTATGCATTTTGCTTTCATGGATGGTTAATTGATATACTATTAACTAACAAAGAAGAATCAAGTGTTTGAAGAAAGAACAAGTTTTTATACAACTGATTCACCCCCCTCTTAGTTGTATGCCCTAGATCCAATAATTGGTATTAGAGCCAAGTTCCTCTGAAAGGAGCTTAACCGATTGAGGAGATCTAGGATGTCATCATACAAGAAGGATAGTCCGAAGTTCGATGGAACCAACTTCACTATCTGGAAAGGTCGCATGAAATGTCACTTGGAGTGTATGGAAAAAGCATACTTGGCCATGGTCTCAAAACCATATGTACCTCCACAGGGTGGTCCGACAACTCTGAATGAAATCATAGATGCTGAAAATAATCTGTGGACCAAGGAAGCTCTTCTATGCGCATTGAATGACTCATATCTCTCAAATGTTATCGATCTACCATCTGCATATGAAATCTTGACTAAACTAGAACTTCTGTATGAAGGAGATGAGTTTGTCAAAAGTGCAAGGTTGCAAAGTCTGAAAGGGAAATTTGAAAGATTGAAGATGAGAGAAGATGAAAACATCACTACCTTTATGCCAAGAGTGAATGAGCTGGTATGTGGAATTCAAAATGCTGGTGGAACTTTGGATGAAAATGAGATTGTTTGCAAAATTCTCAGATCCCTTCCTGCTGCCTACAAAATCAAGGTTGCTGCCATTGATGAATTCAGAGTCCACACAACTATCACAAGAGAACAATTGGCTAGCAAACTAGTTGCATTTGAAATGACCGAGTTTGGAGATGATCCACCCAAGACTGAATCTGCTTTCAAAGCCAGTGCCTATGTGAAAGGCAAACAAAGATTTGATCCGGGAGAAAACTCTTCAAGGAAGATGTCATGGTATGATCAAGCAAGAAGAGACATGGAAGAAGAGGAAGCAGAAACAGCTCAACTTGAAGCCCTCATTGCAAAGAGACTGCCAAGAGGATCCAGTAAGTATGAAGGAAACTACCCTTTAAGTGTTTCAACTGCAATAAGATTGGTCATTTTGCTTCAAGATGTCTGGAAAGATCTGCAAGGTCTAATACTGACAGACAAAGGTTTCAAAAGAACTGCTATTATGTTCATGAAGAAGATGACAATGAAGGAGTAACAGATGATGAATCAGAACTAGGAAGCAAATCTGGAAATGAATGGGTATTTATTGCCATCAAGGAAGAAGATTCAATATCCTCTGAATCTATCAATCACAAGGTTGTGGAAAGAGCTTTGGCTGCTCAAGTGGAAGAAAAGGATGATTGGGTTATTGACAGTGGATGCTCTCACCATATGACTGGTGACAAGAATAAGTTCTTAGATTTGGAAAGGTATGAAGGAGGAATGGTAAAGTTTGGTGACAATTCTGCTGGCAGAATCAGAGTTAGGGGAACCATTTCCTTTGATGGAAAGAGCAAAACAGGTAATGTACTATATGTTGAAGGATTGAAGCACAATCTTCTCAGTGTTGGTCAGTTAGTGGACAAAGGCTATGATCTCCAGTTCAAGAATAGAAAATGCTGAATCTTCACAAGCTCCAGAACTGAAATTGCATCTGGTACTCAAACAAAAGGTAATATCTTTCATCTAGTTGGTTCAAATAAAAGTTGTCTGTTTGTTCAAGTTGATTAGAGTTGGTTATGGCATAGAAGAATGTGTCATGTAAATTTTGATAACATCATCAAGATAAGCAATATTCAGGCTGTAAGAGATCTTCCAAAATTGGTGAAACCTACAAATAGTTTGTGCAAAGAATGTCAGCTAGGTAAATAGAGTAGAGTCTCTTTCAAAAGCAGAGATCAGTCCTCTACCGGATTGTTGGAATTAGTACATACTGATCTCTGTGGTCCAACAAGAATCAAGAGTCTGCAAGGTGATAGATATTTCATGTTGCTAATTGATGACCATTCCCGGATGATGTGGGTTACCTTCCTAAAAGAGAAATCAGAAGCCCTTGAGAAGTTCAAAATCTTCAAAGCTATGGTAGAGAATCAAACCGGATTAAAACTAAAGTGTCTAAGGTCTGATAGAGGTGGTGAATTTACATCTGGTGAGTTCATTGACTTTTGTGAGAAACAGGGTATAAGGAGATAGTTGTCTGCTCCTAGGACTCCACAGCAAAATGGAGTAGTTGAGAGAAAGAACCGGACCATCCAGGAAGTTGCCAGGACAATGATGTTGGAAGCAAATGTTCCTCAGATGTTTTGGAAAGAAGCTATCAGCACTGCAGTCTACACTCTCAATCGAGTTCAAATTAGAAACAATACTGGTAAGACCCCCTATGAACTTTGGTTTGGCATCACTCCTACTGTGAGATATTTTAGAGTATTTGGCAGCAAGTGTTATATTAAAAGAGATGAAGATCTAGGAAAGTTTGATGCTAGAAGTGATGAAGGAATTTTTTTGGGTTACTCCACTCAAAGCAAAGCATACTGGTGTTACAATAAGAGACTGAGGAAGATGATAGAAAGTACTAATGTAAAAGTTGATGAAGGAATTGAGGAGCCCTCAAGGTTCTATGAATGTGGTGAAGATGATCAAAATGATCTTCTGGTGCAAGGAGGTCCTTCCTCCTCTGAAATTCAGATCCAGACTAATCTGGTAAATCAGGAAGAAGAAGTTTGTCTGAATGAGCCTGATCAAGAATTAGTAGTGCAAGAAACTCCCAAAGTTCCAAGGTATGTAACTCTAAATCACTCTGAAGATTAGATCATAGGTGACAAAAGTAAAGGGGTACAAACAAGAAGAAGAATTGCTCAAGATTCAAATGAATACTGTCTGATTTCAAAGATTAAACCTAAGACAGTAAATGAAGCTTGCAATAATGAAAACTAGACCAAAGCAATGGAGGAAGAATTGATGCAAATTGAGAAAAATCATACTTGGGATCTTGTTCCCAGACCTAGAGACAGGAATGTGATTGGAACCAAATGGGTCTTCCTGAAGAAACTAAATGAAGCTGGTGAAGTAATCAGAAACAAAGCTAGATTGGTCTGCAAAGGCTACTCTCAAATAGAAGGAATTGATTTTGAAGAGACCTTTGCTCCTGTGGCAAGAATTGAAGTAGTCAGATTATTTCTTGCATTTGCTGCCTTCAAAGACTTCAAGGTATATCAGATGGATGTCAAGTCTACCTTCCTAAATGGTGATCTGGAAGAAGAAGTTTACATTGAACAACTGGATGGATTTCAATTGTCTGATAATGATGATATGGTCTGCAAGTTGAAGAAAGCATTGTATGGATTGAAGCAAGCCCCAAGAGCATGGTATGAAAGGTTGGATAAGCATCTTGTGCAGATTGGATTCAACAAAGGTACTGCTGACAGTAACTTATATTTCAAAATTGATCATGAAAACATTTTGATTGTTGAAGTGTTTGTGGATGATATCATTTTTGGAGGAAGAGATAGTATGTGCAAAACTTTTGCAAATCAGATGAAAAGTGAGTTTGAAATGTCTATGCTTGGTGAAATGAATTTCTTCTTGGGTCTGCAAATTACTCAAACAAAGAAAGGGATCTTCATTTCTCAGACCAAATATGTGAAAGAATTGTTGAGAAAATTCGGTATGGAAGATTCAAAGCCAATGAACACTCCCATGGCAACCGGATGTAAGTTGAGCAAAGATGATGACTCTCCAAAGGCAGATCAGACAAAGTATAGATCAATGATTGGTGGATTGTTGTATCTCACTCAGACTAGACCAGATATAATGCAGGTTGTTGGTCATGTGGCAAGATTCTAGGCTGATCCTAGAGAATCTCATGTTATGGCAATCAAAAGAATTTTTAGGTACTTGAAAGGAATAGTTGAGTATGGTCTATGGTACCCTAGAGATCTGGATTTCTCTCTTCATGCTTACACAGATGCAGATTGGGTAGGAGATGTGGATGACTAGAAGAGCACCAGTGGTGGAGCATTCTTTTTGGGGAAGAGATTGGTTTCTTGGCTAAGCAAGAAACAAGATGCAATATCTCTGTCTACAACTAAAGCAGAATACATTGCAACAACAGGTAGTTGCACTCAAATCTTATGGATGAAGCAAATGCTAAGAGACATTAAAGTTGAATATGAGGAGCCTATCACAATTTTCTATGATAATTCAAATGTAATTAATATTTCTAAGAATCTGGTATTGCATTCTAAGACTAAGCACATATCTATCAAGTTTCACTTTTTGAGAGAACAAGTGAACAAGGAAGAAGTTAGACTGGAGTATGTTCCCTCCAAGGATCAGATTGCAGATATCTTTACTAGACCTCTTCCCAAGGACTCTTTCAAATATCTCCGAGAGAAGTTAGGGGTCATGGCCCCTCCGGTGATGAACTAGGATGCACTGAGGTGCATCAGTCCGGTGGATATCATAGTCATATCTTGTGATCTGGATTGATGATGGGGAGCTACTACTAAGGGGGAGCAGCTTGTATGATTCTGATGTATTAGAATTGCAAGTATGAGCCCTTTGCCATTGATGTCAAAGGGGGAGAGAAGACATGTGAAAAACAAGTGGTTGATGATCAAAGGGGGAGCAGTAAAGGAAGAGAAGACATGTGAAAAGTTGTTGATAGGGGGAGCTGTGACAAAAAGGAGAAGTTCTTGTATTGATGGTTTGGATGAGTTGTGTGCTGTTGTTATTGAGGAAATCAGTCTCCATCCGGAACAATGAAGAACAGTGATGAGAAGAAGGCAAATGTACTGTATAGGTTAAGAACCAGGGGATGCAGATTAAAGGGTTTGTAGATATGAGTCTTGAGATGCTTCAGCTAAGATTTTAGAGGTCCACATGAAGATCTGAAGAAGTTGTGGCTGTCAGTGTGGAACCGGTTCCAGCAAGTGTTCAGAGGTGACAGAGGATCACAGAAAGGTCTAGTGAGGTCTGAAATTGTATTATCCTAATCTGCAGATTGGAAGGAGTGTTTGGGATGTCCTTGTGATGTGTCATCTTGAGTTGTGTATGATTTTGAGGTCTGAAAGTACCTTTTGCATTGTGACAGTGGCGACAGACTGTGTTCTTGAAATACCGGATGATGAAGAGAAGAATTCTGGTAAGCTGATGAAGTGCGGATGTTTTTGATGATTCAGAGAAGGTTATGATGATCATTGGATCATATCTAGTTCATGTTGGTGGTCCACATTGAAGTTAGAGTTGGATTTGATGTTATGGCTACCAGTTGTTGGTGTTCTTCCTGTAACAGGCCGACCAGATGTTCTACACACCTTGCGAATGTTATTGTGATGTTTGCCAACTTAGATGATTGTTCCTAAGTTGATGTTTTGTATAAATAAGTGTTTGAGAATTTATTTTGATGTGTGGATTGTGTGGATGAGTGTGGCATAGCGAAGAGAAGTGCGAAAGGCAGAGCAAGGGTTTTGGGCTTAAATGGAACTGATCCAGACATGGTAGAGATGTCATTCTCTAGTTCAAGATTGTGATTCTTATCACTTTGTAGACAGTGTGTCTCCTTGTAGGCAGTGTGCCTCTTTGTGAGCAATGTGCTCGGGCAGTGAGCCCTAATTGGCATGTGCCATTCATTTTTCTTATTCTTCTAACAGAGAATAATCCTTGGGTTAATCACCCCGTGGTTTTTCCCTTAACCGGGTTTTCCACGTCAAAATCTTGGTGTTCAATGTGTTGATGTTTATCTACTCTTGTGTTTATGCATTTTGTTTTCATGGATGGTTAATTGATATACTATTAACTAACAAAGAAGAATCAAGTGTTTGAAGAAAGAACAAGTTTTTATACAACTGATTCACCCCCCCTCTTAGTTGTATGCCCTAGATCCAACAGTTCTATCTTGAAAACTCCAACATAGTTAGTTTATCAGAAGGATATCTGGGTAGCATGAATGGCTTTCCCTCAAACCCCTCAGTCCTTATATAAGTGAAATGTTCAAACTATATAAACCATGCACTATGCAATCCAATTGCATCCTCTGCATCTTTAGATAACCTCTTGTCTAGTTCTTCTCTCAATACCCTCACCATGTAAGTATAGAAAACATCATTCACCAAAGTAAAATTCTTCAAAGCATTCTCCTCTTGCAACACAGGGTAATGTTCATATATTAATTTCTGGTCTAGACCTCTTCCTAGGGTACCTACCCTTTCTATTCCATGAATGTAAGGTCTGATTTCTGAAGCACTTGAATATAATACATAAGAAGACAAATAAAAGGGCAAGCTTTTTTGTTGTGGATCTGCCCTCTTTCTTTTTCTCCTGTTCTTATGAATTCAATGAAAGTGAACTTCCAAGGTTCACATTTAGTACCATCTCTTAGTCCAACTAATCTGCTCAGCATAGTTATCATCAAATGAATTTCTTCTTTAAAATATATCCTCATCAGATTCTTAGGTAGCCTGGCTATAGCTTTAGGCTTGTTCTCTGGGTTGTACCAGCTACAAAATATTTTACCCTTACATTCTGCCTCATTTGTGTAAAAATTCTCATTATACTGGTCAATATCAATATCACTCATCTTTTCCTTGATTTCCAATCCAAAAGTTCTGGAAATACCCTCAGGGGTTAGATCAACAATTAGCGTGTCATGTAACATGATCTTCTTGGTGGATGTATCATATAAAATCACATAGTCCAGACATAAATCTTTGGCCTCCATTACCAGAGGAAAATCTGTAGCTTTGTATAATCTACTTTCCCAAATACACTTCATATCCTGAGAAGCATCTGCAACAATAATTTTCTTCAATACCTCCTCTACATCATATTTTCCTATGTATCTGTGCCTATCCGACCTGTACTGATTAGGGATGGACAACCTCTGTACAATAGTAACTCTTCTTTCTCTACTTCTTTCCATAGCTTTCTTTCATTTTTCACTTCGTCCCCTGTATCCTTCTTGTGTTTCGGGGCCATCCTATAGAAACATGATTCTTTTAACCTTTCATTTTACTTCATGCTTAGGGTTTTTACTGTGAATACCTACTTTTACCATTTACCCTAACTTATTTTTCTTTTCTTTTTGTTTTTACCCTTTTAAATTCATTAAGCTCTTCTCAGCTAATTAACAATTAAAACAATAATTTGACCAATGCCTACGTTTCAAATTGAAATTACTGGAATTAACAATTCATTTTAACAATTGGAAATAAATGGTGTTTTGGATAAATACCTATTTTCTGTGACTATTTACCCATTAACTTACTTTTACCATTTTCACCCTTTGTCCAGCTACTGCAGCTCTGTCACTAGTAAATTCTACTCATTCACTGCAACAGCTCTTTTTCTACAATTTTTTACTCTTAGCAGTATATTTGAAAGCAAAATATCGTTAAAATTGCCCTAACCCTCATTAATTTTCCCTTTGTTTGAGTGTTAAATTTGCATTAATTACAACAATTAATGCACTACGCTCTCGGCCTTTATTACAGTGTTTATGTTTTTCAACTTTTGACTGTTGGTTTAATTCCTCATGCATACACTTTTCTTTGTATATTTCATTTGTATGTTTTCTTTGTATGTTTCGTTGTATCTTTAAACATACAAACCCCTTTATGCAAAGAGCTAACTAACTCCTCTTTACCTTTTTTCGCTTCTCCATACGTCTTTGTATATTCTGCTTCATATATCTCACTTGTATATTCTGTTGTATAAGTGCACATACAAACACAACATACAAACATTTCCTTACCTTTTACTCTTTCATGATGCCTTTGATTCTTTGTATATTGGGGTTGTATATTACAAACATACAAACACCAAATATACAAGGAATTTTCTATTTTTTAAATCTTTTTTACATTAGGCTTGTATCTCCCATGATGCATATGCCGTTTGTATAGAACCATTAGATACAAGAAAAATGCATACAACCTTCTTTCTTATCACTTTCAGACTTCAACCTCTAGTAAATCATATTCAACTCACCTTCAGGTCCGCCATGTATATAATTCAACGCATCTTTTGATATATAGTCTGGATGCGATGCATTGAGTTATCTGTATTCTAATTTCCTTGAGTTCCACATTGTATATTTCATAATGTATGTCTCCCGGTGCACTACATACAAACACGAAATATACAACCATTATTTGTTATTTCATACCTTTTCTGATTCTAATTTGTATAAGCGGCAATGTATATAACCAAACATACATACACAAAGTGCAAAATATACAACGACTATGTCAATTTTAATATCTTTTCAGTTCTGCGCTATGCATAATCTGTTGTATATCTTTGTATGTTTTCCATTTGCCAAATATACAAACCAAAATAGACATAACGGATTTCAACATTTATTCATTCCAATTTTGATTTTTTTCGGGCCTGACTTGTATATTTTAGATAAAGCATTAGCAAATAAGTATACAAGTATAACCACATACCAAAACCTGATAACTTCCTTTTTTTGCGACTAAGGCAACAACCCGATATACAAATACATTTGTATATGAAATGATTTTGTATATACAAACAACTTTGTATATATAAACCACAAACCCTCTGATTGTATATTTACCAAAAATACTAATAAGTTGCAAAATACAGGGAATTTTGAGATGGTTCAAAAAGCAACCCCTATTCATTTTTTCACAAAGAATTCACTCATACTATGTACTGGTACTTAATGTTATTTTATTTTCTATTTTCACCAAGGTTTGCACTTTTAGTTACCCTTTTCCCTTTACCACCAAGCAAAAACACACACAGAAGCAACCAAAAGCCAGCTACAGTAGGGGTCCTCATTTTGCTAAGGGGTAAAATGGGGCGTGTTGTGAGCATCACATGTCTCTTGCAATAATTTCTGGAACAGTTTCCTCTTCAATTTTCTCTCGACTATCTTGTTTGGGTGTTTCAACATTTGCACCATCTTCTTCTATTTTCACATCCTTACTCTCTTCTTTCTCCTTCTCTGCTTCACCTTTCTCTATATCATCTACAGCGAGATTCTCTCCTTTGTCCTCACCACCTAAAATCTATTCTGGAGGATCTAGTGTGGTAGCAGTATTTCAAACATTATCTTCCTTTTCTGATTGGTCAGGAGGAGTTAGAGTATCACCTGTATCATTAATTTGATCCATCATCTCTATATATGCTTTGTTATTTGCTCCTCTCCCGGAATAGAGGAGTCATCAATGTCTGTTTGTTGTTCATTGATGTTCACTTCTCCAACAACTGGAATTGATGAACCAATTCCATCATCTATCTCCTCATAGGTTTGCTCCAGAGGATGTAAATTATCACCTTGGTCATCAATTCCCTTGTTAATCTCTTCTTCTAGAATTAGAGGATTGTCTTTAACTTGTTTCTCTGAAATAATATAATATTTATCCTTGTTTAAGGCCTTTCTCAAAATTTCCTCTATTTCTTTTGCAATTTCTTCAGTTTCACCAAGCATTAGCTTGTTCATCCAGACTTTGTTTCTAAATTTTTCTTTAACTTCTCTGAGTATTTTATCTACTTCTTTTCTAGTCATTACAGGGCACAAAGTGGAGAGGACATACTCTCTGAGCTCTAGATCTTTAACCTTGGCTGCTTCTTTCCTCATTTCCAGTATTTTCCTTAAACTTTTAGGAAGTTCTTGTAAAATTTCCAATAGGGATCTATTGAATTTATTCAAATACATGATGGTGGCATCTTCCAAAATTTTCTTATTTGCTTGATCAAAAATGTCATAGTAAACTTTGATAGGCTTTAAATTTCCATGAGTAGTGATTGTTTTTATAATTTCATCATTTGTCATAGCAACCTTACTAGTTTCTTGCTTTTTACTCCCCTTTTTGCTTCTGGAAGCTTGGTCCTTAGAAGCCTTTGAAGTCTTGGCTTTCTTGGATCTTATCTCCTTAATTTCTTCATCTATCTCTATTTCCTCATCATCTTTTGTGCTCTTGTAGGCTCTTGTGGCCTTGGTTTTCTTCCTCTTTCCTCCTTCACCAGATGTTGTGGCTTCCAGTGTCTTAATGGGAATAGACTTGGATTGTTCTGAGACAGTTGCAAAGCTTCTTGTTTTCCTTGAAGAACTAGGTGGGACTTATGGAACAGCTATTGGCTCACTTTCTATCCTTTCTATTGGAGCTTGATCGACTCTTTTCTTCATCTCCTCAATCCTTTCTTTATTCTTTCTTACTATTTCTTTGGTGATGCCAATACTCTCAGCATATGTTTCAACTTGCCTCATCACTTTTCTTTTAATCTATGGCTTCCTGAGCTCCACATGTAGTTTTAGACTTAGCTCTTTGTATGTTCCAAATCTTTCAACAAATGTATCTTTAGGTTTGCTCAGAAGATGCTGAGCATACATGTCCAAACCTCTCTAATCCACCTCACAACCCATTGGCATTATTCATATTGTTCTTGGTTCTATAGCTTCCATCGGACATTGATCAGTGTCAATCATAAAACATGTCTCATTCTCATACTTTTATACAACTGATTTAGGGATTCTTTCCCTTGCATGCATCAGACTCTAAATTTTTTTGAAATATCCCCAAATTGCAGTCTTTTGTGCACCTGAATCTCCAAGGCTATATAAATGATCTCTTATCTAGATTGCCACTGGCCTGTCATTTGTCCAGTGCACACTTTTCACTCCAGACACTTCATTCATAAAATAGAAAAATAAGCGTATAATCAAGGAACCATACTTGAAGGAATTTTTCTTATCTTTCTTGATTTTGTTCAAATTTTCAAACAATTGAGCCTGTAGTAGCTCACAGAGGTCATAGTCTACATTCTCTTTTAGCATTTTATATGCTACATCTATAGCTATTTCAGAGACAAAGTTTTCTCTACTTGAGTGATAAATCTTATAGCCTATCACCATGGAAGCAAACTTCACATCCAGTTCTATAATATCGTTTATAGTCATAGCCCTCCTATTGAATTTGGCATTGGTTGCATTGGTAACAATTTGGTTTTTCACAGCTTTTAACATGGGTAATCCACCAGTTGAGTTTAACCTGGTCAAAATTCTGATAACATCTTTGGTGATCTTAAATGGTTTCAGTAGCCATATAAATTCATCGTGCATTCGGATCAACACATAATGAATCCATTCTTTCTCATCAAATGATGGAAATTCAATAATTTGTAGAAAATGTTTTCTTCTTAGGGCTTCAAATTTAGGTTTTAGTTGGTAATTGTTATCCTTTAGATGGCTCTTGAACAACTCTAGCAGTTTCAGATTCCCAAATTCTTCTACATTGCAATGAATGTATGCCCTAATGTCTTCAACATGTAAAACCCCATATGGAACACCCGAAAAAGCACCTAGCTGCTTGACTTCAAAAGATTTGTAAGGAATCTTCTTAAATTTAGGATGGGGCCTTTCAGTGACATCAACAACTAAAGGTGTAGCCATTTGTAGAGATTGAGAATTCAAGAGGTTTCATAGAAAATAGAAATACCTTGTTCCGCATATTAGGGTTTTGCTTGAAGATCCTCTTTGCACTTCAATTCTTGATAATTCTCAGCTCTGAGCTCATTCCCTCCTTCTCTTCTTGCTTTCTTTTGATGCAAAGTGATCTATCTGGGGAATGAATGACCCTTTTATGCTTTATAGTGCCTAATTTGTTTTTGTAATAAATGCTCTACCCTAATACATCTGGTTACTCTGATTGTTGAATAGTTTCTCAAGGATTACTTTGTAATTTGCCATATTTACCTATTTTCTTCATGAAATCCTTCCATATGATCTGAAACAGTCCAAGATCTCTTTTCTCACTATGTCAGATTCAGGCACCCACTTATTGGCTGGGGGATTTTATTTGCATTGCAGTTCCCCCTGAGCCAATGCTCCTAATTTAATTTCTAGAGGAATTATCAGCATCAGATTCCAGTGCAAACCCATTACTATGGTTGACAATTGTTTTATTGACCCATGTCTTGCTCATTTCATTCTGGATCTCATTCTCATCAAATTTTCTTTTACCTTTGTCTTGTCTCTACTCATTCAATTTTCTATTTACCAGACCTCTTCCATTGTTCCTACTTCTACAGAATCTTGCAATATGACCAGATTTATTGTAATTAAAGAACACAACATTTCCTTGCTTATGAACTTGATTTCCTCTTGATCTATGTTGATTAGCCATGTGTCCAAACCCATTGTAAGCAAAATAGTAACCATTGAAAGAATTGACAATTCCTATATTGTTAGCATTATTCATTATCATACTTCTATATTCATTTGATCTATGACCATACCTCTTACACTTGAAGCATTGACCAGAGAAGGATGGACCATTTTGATTTACTCTGCTTCTACACTGAGTAGCTTTATGGCCAAATTTATTGCAATTAAAACAATTTCCATTGAATGATGGATATCTTTGAGCATTAGGTTGTCTTACCGGAGGTCTTCTAGGCTTGTATCTCTCAATCCTTGGTTGAGATTTTCTTTTTCTAGATCTAGAGCTTCCACCTTTCTCATATCCAAGACCATGCTTGTCATCAACCTTTTTCTGACACTCAAGTATTGCTTCAAGTTTGGCTGAGCTTATCTTGAACTTCTCCTTGTATTCATTTGCAACTTCTAGGTCATGTCTGAGAATGACAATTTGTCTTTCAAGATCTCTTTCATTGTCTCTACTTTCTTGTAGATTAGACTTTAGGTGGCTAGCTATACTGTCTAATCTGTAGCATTCATCAGTTCTTTCTTTTAGGGTTTGATTCAAGTCTTCTTCAATCTTCTTTCTTTGCTCAATTTCTTTGGTTATCCTTATTGCCCTAGATTCCATCTCAATTTTTAGAATAGCAACTTCTTTTCACAACTTCTCACATTCTCTTATCTTTTCTTCCAAAGCTTCATTCGTGTCATTTTCGTCAATTAAACTGGATAAGTACAGAAGTAGCTCCTTTTTCCTTTCCATGGATTTTTTTAATTTGTCTTTTAACATTTCAATTGTATCATCAACATCTTTAAAGTTCACCTATTAGATTACTAATTTTTGCTTTAGACTGAACAAGATCTTCTAGGGCCAACTGAAGTTGATCTTTGAGTGAACCCATTAAAACTCCTTCCAAGATCTTTCCTTAAGCTTTTAGGCTCTTTTAAAGGAACCTTGCTATGATACCAATTGTTGGAATTAGTCCGAACAACTGAGAGAGGGGGGTGAATCAATTGTCACACAATTTAAACTTTTGTGCCTTTAAACTTATAATCAAATAAACATTAAAGCATGAATCAATAACAAATGAGTAGAATCATAAATAACACACTTGACACCATTATTTTTAGTGTGGAAACCTAGTTAAGGGAAAAACCATAGTGGGGATTAACCCACAAAAATTAATACCCTATCAAAAGTATTTTTACAAATGAGAATGCACATGCATTCAGGCTCACTACCCAGAGCTCAATGCTAAAATAGAGGCTCATTGCCTACAAATGATTACAAGAAAATAACAGAGATTTTGAACTATTGAGAAGCATCTACTAATGCATGAGTTCCGTTCCAGTTAAGCACAAAACACTGATCTTACACATTTCAACTTCACTCTACCCTATTTACTGCTCTGCCTTCATTTGAATCTTAGATCTCTACTCTTTATGCCTTTACTTCATATTTGCATCACACACACCACAAAACCATCCAATTCTATCAAATATATATCCACAACATGATCTACAATCATTTTACCAGTCGGCTTCAAGACCATTTAGAACTTTGTAGAGTACTCTGCTCTATCAGCTAGATCCATACATAATATGAGATGTGGACCAAAAATTGTACTTAAAAATCATAAATTATGTTAGCTACCATCACTGATCATCACCAATTTCCCAATAAACAACTTCTATACATCCAGAATTAAGATCATTCACAAGGTCAGCCTATTCTTCTTTTGTCTGTTCTATCAAACTAAAACCCAATACTCAAAAGCTAATATCTTTTGAGTTCTTCATCACCAGAGGACAAACTTTTGATTTAGAGTGTCTTGACAATGTTTACAAATCCCTTAGATCCATAGTAAACCATACCTTTCCATTGGAGAGATCCAGACCAAGATACGGGACCTTGTCACATGCTCTGTTCCTAACTACTCAGACTTAGACAAATTATGATTCTAAC
The DNA here is from genome assembly GCA_027924645.1 of Cunninghamia lanceolata. Lineage (NCBI taxonomy): Eukaryota > Viridiplantae > Streptophyta > Pinopsida > Cupressales > Cupressaceae > Cunninghamia > Cunninghamia lanceolata. The sequence continues at coordinate 9,521,511 of BSBN01000202.1, forward strand.
TTCTGGTGTGAAAAAATTGTGTTATGCGGATGATTGAGATGATCTTAGTTGCCATCAATGACAATACCTATCATGCCTAGTAGTGTCTCTTGCCAACAAAATTGACTAAGTACTCCCACTGCTTGGGCAATGTCTAGTCTTGTGCAGGTCATAGCATACATCAAACTACTAACAACACTAGCATAAAGTACTCTGCTCATGTCCTCCACCTCACTAGGAGATTTTGGACAATCACTAACAGACAACTTTGTCCCCAATGAAACAGGAACACACAATGGTCTACAATCTACCATGCTGAACCTATCCAACATGGTCTTCACATACTTACTCTGGATTAGCCAAAGTTTTATGTTAGCTTTGTCTCTTCTAGTTTCTATTCCTAAAATGTACCTAGGTGCCCCTAGATTTTTCATCTCAAACTGTACTGACAACTGAGACTTCAAATCAGAAATCATATTCTTACCATTCCCAATTAATAGCATATCGTCAACATACAATGCAATAATGAGAATGCGATCATTGTCAAACTTGTAATACACACAATGATCATATTTGGATCTTAGAAATCTAATGGACAACACAAAGGCATCAAATTTCATGTACCACATCCTAGGAGACTACTTCAAACCATATAAAGACTTCTCCAACTTGCAAACCAAATTATCTTTACCTTTCTCTATGTAATGCTCTGGCTGTGACATGTAAATCTTTTCCTCCAAATCACCATGAAGGAAAGTTGTCTTCACATCCATCTGTTCTACCTCTAAGTCATAAGCAGCTACAAGAGATAGCAAGAACCAAATGGATGTCAGCTTTGCAATCGGAGAGAAAATTTCACCATAATCAATTCCCTCCACTTGTGAATACCCCTTCACAACCAATCTAGCCTTGTACTTTTCAACACTGCCATCTGTACTGAATTTCTTCTTGAACACCCATTTGCACCCAACGGGTTTCCGTCCTTCAGGTAAAGGCACCAAGTCCCATGTTTTATTCTTTTCCAAAGAAGTCATTTCATCTTCCTTGGCCTCCTTCCAGGAACCTGCATCTTTCATGCCCATATCCTTTGTCATTGTTCTAGGCTCATCAGTGTTAGTAAGTAAGGCAAAAGCACAACTAGAATCAAGTAATGAATAACCAAACCTATCAGGTTGCTTTCTTGTTCATGTAGACCTCCTCAATGGGTAAGGTTGAGGTTCTACTTCTTCTTCTGAGCTTTCAAAGCTGCAAGAGCTCTCCTCATCATTAGGTCTCACAGGGTATGTTAGTTCAGTCTTCTTAGGGGTAGAAGGAAACTGAACCACATCTTCTTTCTTTTCTTTTTGTTTTGGCTGTAGAACATTGGAAGAAGGTGTTAGCTCTTTGAATATAATACTTCTACTAAACAACACTTTTTCAGCCACAGGATCCCAAAGCTTGTATCCTTTCACACTGACACCATAGCTAATGAAAATACACATAACATCCTTGTTCTCCAATTTAGACCATTTCTCCTTAGGCACATGTGCATATGCCTCACAATCAAAAACATGAAGATGTCTAACTGAAGGCTTCTTACCAGTCCACACCTCCATAGGTGTCTTACCAACAAGAGATGATGTAGGAGACTTGTTTACTAGGTAGAAAGTAGTGGCTACAGCTTCAGCCCAAAACTTTTGTTCGAGGCTTGCTCCACTAAACATACTCCTAGCCTTCTCCATCAGTGTCTTGTTCATCATCTTTGCAACTCCATTTTGCTATGGGGTGTATGGAGTTGCCTTATGTCTTTCAATCCCTTACTCTTTATAGAACCTATCAAACTCTACCAAACAAAACTCACCACCATTATCAGTTCTCAAACACTTAATCTTTACTAGTTTGATTTTCAGAAAAAGCTTTAAACTCTTTAAACTGACTAAAGGCTTCAGTCTTGCTTCTGATAAAATAAACCCATGTCCTACTATAATCATCTATGAAAGATACAAAATATATAGATTTGGAAATCAAAGGAACATTAACAGGACCAAACACATCAAAATGAATAAGATCCAATACACTAGAAGACTTGTGAGAACTAGAGTAAAACTTAACACAGTTTTGCTTTCCATATACACAATGTTTGCAAAAATCAAACTTGAGATTACAATCATTTAACCCCTCAACGATGTTTTTATTTTTTAGGGTTCCAAGATCCTTCTCACCAATGTGGCCATATCTCAAATGCCATAACATAGTCTTTTCAGTAGGAAGTTTAACTTCCAAAGCATGTGCACTACCATCATAACGTGTTACAACAGATTTCTTCACTGCTCGTTCAGATGGTGGGGATGAAGTGATTGCAACTCTTTTCTTCAAGTTAGAAAAACTATTGTACTATGTAGTGCATGCCTCTTGCTGAAACATATTACCCCTCCAAGTACCCTTCGCAAGCATCATAGATCCTCTAGTCATCTTGCATCCATCCTTTGAAAAGATAATGTGCACACCTACACCATTCAACATACTTATAGAAAGAAGGTTCCGTGCCAAGCCTGGGATGTGCATAACCCCAGTGATCCCCTTCACTCATCCATTAGGGAATTAGATTGAGACTCTTCCATGACCAACAATCTTTAGATAAGAATTGTCACTCAGGTACACTCTTCTACCATTGAACTCTTCATACTTCGTGAACCAACTTCGATGCGAGGTCATGTAGAATGATGCACCAGAATCTATCAACCACACATCATTAGATGCATGGGTGGCTAGGGCTGCGATGAAGGCATCACCATTATCTTATGACTTGTTAGAATCTAAATCTAGGGCATTCTTCTTTTTCTTTTTCTTTTCCTCTTTGCATTCCTTCTAGAAATGCCTAGATTTGCCACACTTCCAATGGAGAGCCTTGGACTTTCCAGGAGATTTGGAACTCCCATGGGATTTGGATCTGCCCTTTTCACCTTTCTTGTCCTTCTTCTTCCCTTTGTCTTTGGGTCTTCCATGAACTGCAAGAGCATCTTTGGCTGACTCAGTTGTCTTTCTCCACACTTTTTTAGATAATAGTGAAGATACTACATCATCCATCTTGAAGGTGGTGGTAGTGCTTTTGATAGCCATGACAAGATGATCCCATAAATCCAGCAAAGAATAAAGTAGGGTCATACATCGATCCTCTTCCTCTATTTTCACACCCACGAATGTCAATTGTGCAACAAGCATGTTAAATGCATTCATATGGTCCGCAATAGATCCTCCGTCTTCCATTTTTACAGAAAACAACTTCTTTTCAGAAAGAGCTTGTTCACCAAGGACTTGGCCTGATAAACAGATCCCAGCTTCTTCCAAAGATCTTTTGCAGTCTTCTCATGGACATTCAATAGGATAGAATCAACTAGACAAAGTCTTATGAGACCCTTAGCCTTCTGATCTTTGAGGTCCCAATCAACTTGTGACATTGTCGTAGGTTTTGTTCCATCAACAGTTTCCCATAGGTCATGATCAACAAGTAGATCTTCCATCTTGAGTTTCCACAACTTAAAATTTGTGCCATTGAACTTCTCCACCTCTACTCTTCCATATGTGGTTTCCATCTCCTTCCTGTAACAAGATACATGATACTCTGCACGAACTCCGACTCAACCTAAGATTAGCTCAAAAAACCCCTAGCCATTAGCTAGAACCAAAACTGGCCAGGCTCTGATACCAATTGGAAGGAAGCTAGGTGTGCAGAAATCACTTCCTACACTAATCTAAAGAGGAGAGCAGAGTACAAATTCATTTTATCGTTTACAATTATAGAATGTTAACAACAACAATGGAGATATTGCAGCAATACACATACACACAGAAATGAGATAGAAGAGAGAGACACAAGATATACATGGGGAAAACCCTTATCGGGTGAAAAACCCCACACTCCAAAACCTGCACAATGTATTATCAAAACTGAAATGGTTTACAATACACTTGCATTGCAAGCTCTTAGGAGTCTTCGATACTCATATCTAGAGACAAACTAGCAGCATAATAGTACCTGTCAATCACATAATACATATCCTTTCCAAAGAACCTGTTTATATAGAAAATACAAGGCAAAAATGGCTCTATCTTGAGATGGGCATTCAACATGGCCTCATGGCCCAAAACCCATGCCTATGGACACTTGTCCAACACTGTAGGATGTTCCTGACACTTTTCAAGTCACCCCATCCCAAATAGGTCACCTATTCCCAAGTTGGACAATGACAGATGCTCTTACGACTCTTACAACTATCATAGAATCCGTCATACTAACATATCTTACAGCTATAAGAGAATCTATCATAAACAGGCTATAAAATAGAATATTCTCTTAGAACATGTCATAACTCTCCTTGGGGCACCCAAAGATGCCTTCTTCCAAGATACCTTGTGACACATATCTTCACCTATCATAGAACATTATATTTCTGACTCTTACATGTCATAGATTTTGTCATAGGAATCTGTCATAACTGTTTTGGTCAAGATTCATTCACACACTAGTCAAGATGCCGACACATGGTAGAAAACCTCTACCACAAGGCACAATGAGTTGTCACTCCACTTGTAAGAAGAAACCTAGGTAACCACATTGTCCTTGATTTCTTGGTTATTGTGTTGGGAATAAGATGTCTCAACCTTGGTACCTTATATACAATCAGAAAAACAAAGATGTGTTTATACCAAAAGTTTGGAAAGCCTCAAGGGATGTAGACATTGGGCAGGTTCTCTTATGTATATGTTGCAAAGATAATAATGGAAATCATGCACAAGAAGCTTTGCATTGGGCTAATGTTCCTGACACTTTTCAAGTCACCTATTCCCAAGTTGGGCAATGACAGATGCTCTTACGACTCTTACAACCGTCATAGAATCCATCATACTAACATATCTTACAGTTGTAAGATAATCTATCATAAACAAGCTATAAATAGCATATTCTCTTACAACATATCATAACTCTCCTTGGGACGCCCAAAGATGTCTTCTTCTAAGATGCCTTGTGACACATGTCTTCACCTATCATAGAACATTATATTTCTGACTCTTACATGTCATAGATTTTGTCATAGGAATCTATCATAACCATTTCAGTCAAGATTCACTCACACACTAGTCAAGATGCCAACACATGGCACAAAACCTCTACCACACAAAAGGGATGCCTATCTCTACATAGAGTGTGTTGACCATTCTAGTCATCTTACAAGTGGAGTGGCAACTCATCATGTCACTTCACACTAAATGACAAAACAGGATGTGCAAAAAAATTACAACATAGACTAAGTAAATAAATTACATTACAATAATAAATGCAAGGAATTACCAAGGTTGAGACACATTATTCCCAACACAATAACTAAGAAATCAAGGACAATTCGGTTACCTGGGTATCTTATCGGTACCTTATATACAATCAAAAAAACAAAGATGTATTTATACCAGAAGTTTGAAAAGCCTCAAGGGATGTGTGCTAGAGTAGACATTGGGTAGGTTCTCTTATCTATATGCTGCAAAGATAATAATGGAAATCATGCACAAGAAGCTTTGCGTCAGGCTATGTTCAATTTTCCTAGAGACAAAACATTATTGTCAGTAGAAAATATGGCTTCACAAAGTTTTCTTGTGTCGATTACCTCAAATGGAAGGAAGAGAATCACATTGTTAGTGATGGAGTTAATTCTAAGCTTTTGGGATGCAGTCCAAGCTCCCTCGCAGCCCTACAAAGAGCTAGGGCATGAAGGTGTGGGATGGATGGCTTTCCTCGCATCCCCACGGAGGAACTTTTGTGTGTGCATGGTAGATCAGTGAATTTAGGGCTTCTTCTGTCTCATAAAGGGAATTTAATAAGAGTGCAGGTGTGCAAGAGGTAGATAAGGAATAATGTGAAAGGTTACTCTAGAAGGATATGTGAAGGGTCATGACACAAAGTATATATGATAAAAATAAAAAAGGCAAAAGGAGTTAGAAAGAGACAGAAGGAAGGGGAAGGACAGAGCAGTTTGGCGTACTTGTCAAGACTTGGGACAAGATTGTGCAAAATTGTATTTGATCTAAAAATGGCTTCAGCTGTTCATTGAATTTAATCAAAATGAATTGTGAGACTATCTCCAATATTGTTTTCTTTGGTCATATGAATCAATTTGACAAGTTCTTATTGATTTGTCGTTGCATATTTATTGCTTCTATGTGATATGTTTAATGGGTTCTCTCAAGTAGGGATTAAATTCTTTTGAACATGTTACTATGATTTAAAGGATGTAGTTTGGATTATTTAAGAATGGTTTTCATAGTTAAATTATTTGCACATTTACGTTGTTTAGGGGAAAATTGGATTTGTTAATGTTCTAATGTTTAGATGTTTAAATCCTCCTTTCCACCTTACATTCAAGGATCTAGGGTTGAGTGACGAGCACTATCATACCCTAGGCCGCTTGCAGATGTAGGGAAACTTCGATTAGGGAATTTAATTATTAATTTTCCTTCTCTTATCCAATTAATCATTAAAACCCTAATTATGCAAATACGGAAATAAATTGATGAAAGATGGAAAAAGCTCTTGCAGACAGGAATAAAATATCAAATCACAGGATACCTTTTTTTGGGGTTATGAAGAAGAATAGTTGAGGACACTGGAGCGGGTGCCCAAGTCCAAGGTACCTACTTTTTCATAGAATCTGGACCTCCTTTCGACACTGATCAGCCCTGTAACTTCTATTTTCAGAGATCTATTTGTGGAGGACACTGGAGTGAGCACCCAAGTCCTAGAAGTGCTCCTTTGTTTGAATTTTCTTCAGATCTTGAATCCTTGATGCCTTCTAATCCTTCCTGCAACTCCACTTTTACCAAATGCAACACTTGTAACCTGCAATCACAAGACTTGGTTTGGGGGTTGTGGTGTTTAGAGGCTTACCTCAGTCAAGCCCCAGAGGACACTTAAGTCTTCAAACACTATTGTCAAAAAAAAAGAGTGCATCCCCTTGTGAGGCAGAGGCAAAAACTAAAGGAATCAATAATGAAAACACAATATTATGTCACTTTGTAGTGAAGCTCTCATGGAGGAAGATGCTCTTCATGCTATGAGGAGATTGACACTCAAATCTACAAATATCAACACACAAAACACACAAGTCTACTCTTGCAACATAATAGAAGCCTTGAATCACCTTGAGAACACTTGAACATCACAATTGCTATCTAATTGAAATCTAGTTTTACAAATGAATACCTAAGCTTGTTTATATATGCAACTACAAGCACTCCCACCAAGATTTTAAAAATCAAAACTTTCCGTGTCGGAAAAAGGAACTAATAATGGTCATAAACTGACACCCAGAAATTAGGGCTGCCCCAAAATAGGGTAGGACTAGGGCGCAGGCACCCAAGTTCTCCCCCCTATTTTAGGCAGGGTACAACTCAAGGGGTCCACCTAGGTCCAATTTACCATGGAACCTAGGTCTCATTCCATCGGGATGCCAAAATATGAACCAATATGTCTTAAATGCATACTAAAGACCTAGGAGATAAACCTTATGAGGGAAAATCCCCTAAGGGGACATTTTCTGACATTACATTTGGCCCCCACTTCAATGTATGTATGAATGTGAGGCCCATACATGCATTAAAGTAAGGTCACAAACACAACAGACACATCAAGCATGGAGAAGACACGCTAATCACATAGAAAGTAGTAACAGGCATGCAAAACATGAAGAATACAATTACAGTCACACAAAACATGGAGAAGATAGTTAATGCATAGAAGACACATTAATGCATGGAAGACATAAATGATATCTTTTCTTTTCTTTTTCTCATATATATGAAATGCAAATGGAAGTACTGGAAAGTAAAAAAACCTCCCATAATACAGGATACACTACCTTAAGGTGTGGGTCTATGTATAAATGGGGCAACACACACAATAAATGCAAAACCTCCCAAAATGCAAGAAGCACTACTCAAAGGTGCTAGTCACTGCATATGGGGCAAAAAACATGCCATACAAAACAAGCATGCCAAAACACACACACTTGAAGACATGGAGAACACATGGCAAACAAGTGATGGAGTGTACCTATTTCTAGGTCCAACACCATCTTAGACACATTACAGGCACACACTGATGATTGGGCTTCACCACAACAATCGTCAAAGATATGCTTAAGGGTTGAGTTAGTCACAGAACCTCTCCCCACCTTTGCAAAGGACTTTTAAAAAATGCAACCCCACCCATGTCATAGAGACATCTTACAGTGAAAAGGAAGCATGACATATCACCCCACCTACATCATGGAGATGCCTTACAATGAAAAGGAGTTATGAGCTCAAAAGTATACAACCCCACTTGCATCATGGAGACACCTTATAGTGAAAAGGAGGTATGTGTAATAGATAGATTGATTGATTACAAACAAACTTAGGATGCAATAAGTACTCATCATACTAACCTACACCTGAGGACAAGCACATTGCTAACATCTACAACAGACAACTTACCTTATATATGTCCCCACCTTAAGGTGGTTGATATGAGTTATCAATATCAAGCACGTTAAGGTAGGAAGAAAACAAACAAGGGAACACCGACTTTCATAAAGCCCATGGCTCCTCAGAGGTGACATGTACTTTACGATCACCAAATGTTCCCACAAACACATCCCTACAAGAAACATGTTAGTGTCTACAACATCATGATAAATAACAACATCAATGCATATCATTAACCACACAAAGAGCCAATGTTATACAACAAATTCAAAGTTTGAGGATAACCATGGGGCTATATCATGAAGCTCTCTGAATCGAGTACCACCAAGGCTAGATTCAAAGACATACAAAGGTACATAGAGCATCAGTATTGTTAAGGTTTGTAAATGTGACAGAAACATCATGAAATTCACTATGAGGAAAGCATGAGTGCTTCCACTAGCCAAGCATCGGATAAGATATAAAACCCCATCGTCATGTCAGGAACTAAGTCCATTTTTTGATTGCTCTCGAAAGGGTCACTAGGTCCACATCAGTATAAATTTTTGTTGTCATTCGCCCGCTAGATGGAAACACTGGAGGAAGGGAAACAATAAATAAGAGAGGAGAAACAAGTGTCTTAGGGATAATCTTAGGGAGAATCATGTAGGAGGGTGCCCCCAAGTCCCCAACCATGATGCTATGTCTGTAAGACACAACACACAACAATGAAATCAGAGATAGCAATTTAGAAGAATGATGATACAAATAGAAGAAGGTCACAACAGAGGCGGTCTCTTGGTATCCTAAACCTTACATGAGAATCTGAGGTCATCCCAGGAGGCCTAAACAACACATAACACATCACAGGGGAAGCACATCATGAGAGAGATAAAGGGTTAGAAATACTTACCTGTAGGGTCTTCCAAGCTAAGTCTTATCATCAAGTAAATCATCGTCGTCCTCCCACTCCCTAATGTTAGAGGAAAGTGGGATATAAGGTACCATAGCCCAATTCATGTCTTGCTCATCATGTTGTTCATTGTTAGAATCATGTTTGTTTGGTTCAATGTTATGATCAATGTTTGCTTGTTGAGATGCCAGGTAAGCTCATCGTCTTCTCTTTCTCCCTTTTGCAAGTTTACGTTGTTGTATTTTATGACTTAGTTTTTATAACGTAGGGCTTTTCTTTGTTATGGATTTTTGTGTTATAGAGGAGGAAACACCAAGATCAAAGGTTCTTTGTCTAGGTGGAATGTTTTCTTGTTGAAGCTTACTAGCATACTTATTCTCTATCTCTTAGTGATGTTCAAATGACTTGAATATTCAAACAAAGGAGGGACATTAAAGGTCTTCTCTTCCTTAGTAAAATTCAAGGTGTGCAAACAATCAACTAAAGGAAGAAGGTTGGTGGGAGGATCCATAGAGGTAGGAATTTGATTATTGTTAAATGAATGCTTATTTTCTACCCATGGAATGTTCTTTGTTAAAGGGAGCTCTTCATTCACAAATGCTTCATCTTGGTCAAGGAGAGCAATGGAATTACTAAAGCTATCCCTAGTCTTCTGATTTCAGTATTCAGTTATAGGGGAAGTAGGATAACCTATGGGATTATCATCAGCCTTTTCCTGGCTACTCATGGAGAAGAACTCAGTTAAGCTTTCTAATATCATAGGATTTTCACTCATGAGGGTTAAAAATTGGTCAAAATCAAGATATTTGATAAATGCATGCAAAGATACCATTGAGAAATGACATGAAGGTACCATTTCAATGTAATATCATATTTTTAGAAGCTTTTCAAATTGATGCAAAAGACAAGTATAAAACTATGTGTGAAATGGCCTTAAATGCTTGGTTTTTTGTACTCTTTTCAATGCAAATGAATAACACAAAGAATGCTATAAGGATTTCAGTCAAGGACAGCAAGTTATATGTCTGATGTCAATCCAAAATATAAATATAATCACTCTCAACACACTCTGGATGCAAATCCAAGATAATGCCAAGTCAAAATATAGTGAAAATATGTCAAAATAAGCACTTTTTTCACCAAAATTCAATGCAAAAGAGAATAACAAAGGATGTTGTGAGGAAAATGATGATGGAAAGAAAATAATATCAGTAATAAAAACCATGTGGTCTAAAATAACTCAACACAACATTCTTTTAGTTCCACTTAAGGTAAAACCTTAGTGAAAATATAGCAAAAATAGGCTATTTTTTACGTTTTTTCAACTCCAAGACCTAAAAAAAGGGGTATTGTAAGGAATTTTAGGAGGTAAAGAAAATAATATCAATAATATCAGTCACCTCAATCCATAAAATTGATCACAACATGCTTGGAGTGAAAACTAGGTCAAACCCTAGGGCAAAAATAGACAAAATGTGTAGTTTTTCACCAAAATTTCACTACAAGAGCCCGTTAAAAGGGTGTTGTGAAGATTTTTATGAGGGGAAGAAAATGATTACCCTAATAATAGAAAATTAATGCAAAATTACCTTTCACAACACACCTATGGTGCAAGTTTATAAAGTTGATAAGGCCAAATTTAGTGAAAATTGTTGTTTTTTAAGCCCTAGGTTTGAGATCTTGGGATAAAATTCTATGTGAATGATTTTAAGTCTAATTTATGATGAAATTGACTTACTCTCACATCTGAAAATGATTTTAAAGACTTAACATGCAAAATGCACATGCAAATTTAATGAAAATGCATCAAAATTGCTAGTTTTTGTTGAAATTTTCTATGTAAAAATGCAAATATTGTAAATCTAAATGCAAATTCACACTAAAATGCAAGACTACAGCCAAATACAAATTTGTATGAGCCTATAAAATAAGTAGAAAAATCTGATAAAAGATTTAGGGGAAAATTGGATTTGTTAAAGTTCTAATGTTTAGATGCTTAAATCCTCCTTTCCACCTTACATTCAAGGATCTAGAGTCGAGTGACGAGCACTATCATACCCTAGGCCACTTGCAGATGTAGGGAAACTTGGATTAGGGAATTTAATTAGTAATTTTCCTTCTCTTATGTCCAATTAATCATTAAAACCCTAATTATGCAAATACGGAAACAAATTGACAAAAGACAGAAAAAGCTCTTGCAGACAGGAATAAAATATCAAATCACAGAATACCTTTTTTGGGGGTTCCAAAATGGAACAGTCAGGGACACTGGAGTGGGTGCCCAAGTCCAAGGTACCTACTTTTTTGTAGAATCTGGACCTCCTTCCGACACTGATCAGCCCTATAAATTCTATTTTCAGAGATCTATCTGTGGAGGACACTGGAGTGAGCACCTAAGTCTTGGAAGTGCTCCTTTGTCCAACTTTTCTTCAGATCCTAAATCCTTGATGCCTACTAATCCTTCCTGCAACTCCACTTTTACCAAATGCGACACCTATAGCCTACAATCATAAGACTTGCTTTGGGGCTTGTGGTGTTTAGGGGCTTGCCTCAGTCAAGCCCCAGAGGACACTTTGTTGATAACTGAGAGGGGGGGTGAATCAGTTATCCTAATTATTTCCGTTTTTGAACTTTATTGTTAATTAATGCAGCATTGAATCAAACACAAAAACATTGCCATGAAATAAGAAACACATGACACAGTATTTTTGACGTGGAAACCCTGTTAAGGGAGAAAACCACGGGGTGATTAACCCAAAAATTATTCTCTGTTAGAAGAATAGGAAATTACAAAAATGGCACTTGCCAATTAGGGCTCACTACCCGAGCACACTGCTCACAAAGAGGCCCACTACCTACAAGGAGACACACTATCTACAAAGTGATAAGAATCACAGTCTTGAACTGATTGGAAGCATCTGCATATGCTGGAGTTCAGTTCCGGTTAGGCTCAGTACACTGATCTGCTGCACTTCATCTCTCTTCTATTCTTTATTCTGCTATCCTTTCACATACCGGATCTTTCTTGCTACTTCTACTCTGTTCTGCACTTATTCGCATACACCTTCACACAATCACACTCTTCACAACTAAATCCATCCTCTATATATATCCGCACAAGTAATTTCATCACTTTTCTAGTCGGCATCCGGAACAATCTAGTTTCTTACAAACTCTGTTCTGTCGACTGAATCCTTGCTCACCAAGCAATGCGAATCAAGCATATACTTGTAGATATCATTAATCATGTCGGCCAAACATGATTCATGCCTTCACAACCTTTATCATCAACAGTAACACATCCGGAAAGTAGTCTGATACTCTGTCAGTCAGTTCTTCCTCTGTTTTCACTGTTTCTCAGGAATCCGGTACTCAACTATTCATATCTTTTTCCTTGTCCATCACCGGAGGCTAAATCCTTGGAATATACCACTCAAGGTAGTCCTCTTGACTTCCCCAAATCTGCACTGCACCAAGACACTTCCTCTGAGAGATCCAGACCAATCTGTCGGACCTTGCCACATGCTCTGTTCTTGTTCACCGGACCACAACAATCTTTATTCTGACTTTCGGTAGAGACACACCATGACTTGCGGATATGTGGGATGACCTTTGTTTCCATCAATGACAACAACCATGAATCCATATAGTGTCTCTTGCCAACAATCTCCCCCTTTGGCATTGATGGCAACACTTAGTGAAAAATGACTAAGTGTTTACACTATGCTCCCCCTTTGCTGATGCTCTGTCTTTATATACAATTTTCGGAACTCCCCCTTAGTTGGATTCCTCATTTTTCACTGCTCCTCACTCCCCCTTTGACATCAATGGCAAAGGGTAGGGTCCGCACACCAAAATTTTCAAAAATTTTCTATACATAGCCGCATATTTACATACTCACATATACTGAAGAATGTCTGCAAAGGATGTCTTCAATTGGATCAGTTCTGTAGCCCAACTTTGCTTCATTCTATCCAAAATTGAGATGTGACCACTCAACAAAAATGCAAAAGCTTCTGCCCTCTTGAGATCTGTCAGATCATTTGTTTGGGCGGTGGTCTGAGCATCACTGATGGCCTCATGCATAGTTTCTAACTTAGGGATTATAATCCTTCTAAGTTCTCCCATCCAGTTAGTGATATTCTTCCTTTCCTTCTCAAGATTCTTTATTTCATTCAAGACTGCAATAGTCTGACATTCTTGATTTATTATGGAGGAAGAGAGAGGATCAAAACTTTGAGATAAACTTTGTAGCTTGTCCTGTTCCTCTTTTATTTTCTTATCAATTGTTGTTGTTGCCTTTGACTAGGATATACAAAATTTGTAAATGTCACCGCCATCCTTAAGAGCATTTTCTAAGCTCTTTATTCCAATACTCATATTTCTCCTATCGTTATAGATTAATCCTAATACTTCTGAAAATCTTTTATCCAAAAATTCCTTCCGGACCTTTTCTTCAGCAGATTTTTCTAGAGATTCAAAATGTGTACTAACACTGCTGACTAAGGTTTTGAGATTACCGGAAGAGGAGGCTGTGGGATCCTTTTGAAAAGATGGCATGATCTTTTCTAGCACTCCAGATGCTACCTCCATAAGCTCACAGTCTTCCATGTGAGATTTCAGCAGTTTCTCTTTGACTTTCTCATTTGCAAATGAGGCTATTTTCATTGTTTGCACCGGTGACAAAGAGTCAAAATCTAATGGTCCTTTTAGCAGGTCCGGTTCATCAATTTCTATAGTGGCTTTTGTTAGGAATTCTTGAACAGTTTGTGTAGTGTCTCTTGCTGGAGACAGATGTTTCTTCTCTTCTGCAGTTTTGTCCTTTTGAATCTTTTCTCCTTCCTTACTCTTACCACTTTCAGTCGTGGTTTTCTCTGTTGGGGTGTTGTCAACCTCTTTTTCTTTAACTGCTGCTTCTTTCTCCTGTAGTTTCTCTTCTTCTTGGGATCCGGAGACTGTAGGGGAAATCGGAGGAGAGATGTTAGTCTGTTCAGGGCCCACTTCTTCCGGAGCAGATGATTCCAAATCCACAGCTGTTTCTGCACCTAAGTCCTCTACAACAGGAAGATTGAACCTTTTGAAGGCCTTCCGGAGGATCTCTTCTGTCTCTTTGGCCACTTTGTCAGTCTCACCAAGCATGAGTTGATTCATCCTGGCTTTACTTCTGAACTCATCTTTGCAGTCTTTGAAGATTATGTTCATTGTCTTGGGATCAATTTGAGGATATAGCTGAATAGCTATCTGCTCCCGGATCTCAAGATCTTTTGCATGAGCATTATTCTTTCTTATTTCTAATTCCTTTTCTAGGCTTTTAGGAATAAGAGATATGATCTCAATGAAAGCCTTATTGTATATGTTCAGATATTTGACTGTGGCTTCCTGCAGAGTCTTTTGGTCAGCCTCATTGTAGTCATCATAAAATTCAGTCATTGGTTGAAGGTTTCCATCCACCGTAACCGACTTGATTACACTCTCTAGAGACAGAGTGGGCTTTTCAACAGATACCTCTGCCATTTCATCCTTGTCTTGGCCTATGGAGGGTTTACCAGATCCTTTCTTCTTCTGCTTCTTTATTTCTTTTACTCCCTCATCTGACTCTATTTCCTCTTCATCCTTTTGGCTTTCATAAGCCCTTGTGGCTTTTGTCTTAGATCTTTTACCGGATGCCTAGACTTCCGGTTTTGAGCTTTTGGTTGTGGGAGGTGTAGATCTTTTTGATGATCTGGTCCAAGTGGAAGTTTCAACCGGAACACTTTCTTTACTTTTCTTTTCTTCCTCAGCCTTCCTCCTCTTTTCCCGGCTGGCATCAAGTGCCTCTTTTGAGATGCCTAGGCCTTGAGCAATATGCTCTACTTCTTTTCTCACCTTTCTCTTTATCTCAGGTTCCCTGAGTTCTACATGGATCTTTACACTCAGCTCCTCAAAGGTTCCAAACCTTTCTGCCTTTGGATCTTTGGGCTGACTTAGCATGTGTTGAACATGCAGCTCCACTATTTGTTCATCCACTTCATACCCCATGGGCATGATCCATACAGTTCTTGGTTCTACTGCCTCCATTAGACACTGATCTGTTTCTACCATGAAGCATACTGTGTTTTTGTACTTTTCAACAAGGGATAGGGGTATTCTTTCTCTTGTATGCATCATGCTTTGGAAGTTCTTGAAGTATCCCCATAGAGCTGTGTTTCTTGCTTTAGCATTCCCAAGTCCATGCAAATAGTCTCTGATTTGGATGGCAACCGGTCTGTCATTCTGCCATATCCATCCACTGGATCCGGGAAGCTCGTTCATGTAGTAAAAGAAGAGACAAAGGATCAGATTGCCATACTTGAAGGTGTTTTTCTTGTCCTTCTTAATCTTCTGCAGATTTTCAAAGAGTTGGTTTACAAGAAGCTCACACAAGTCATAGTCTGCATTCTCCTTTAACATTTGATAGGCTATGTAGATTGCAGTTCCCGGTACTGAATTTTCCCTACTGGAGTGATAGATTTTGTAACCAATTATCATAGATGCAAATTTGACATCCGGTTCAGTGATGTCATCAACTGTCATAGCTCTCTTGTCAAACTTGGATCCGGTTGCATCACTAACTGTCTAATTTTTGACAGATTTGAGAACAGGTAATCCACCGAATAAGTGCAGACCGGTTACAGCCCTAATTGCATCTTTGGTGATCTTGAAGGGCTTGTTCAACCATAGGAAGTTGTCATGTACTCTACTTAGTACATACCGGACCCATTCATCTTCTTCAAAACAGGGGAAATGAATGCACTGTGCAAAGTGTTTGTCCCGGATGGCTTTGTACTGAGGTTTGATCTCAAAGGAGTCATCTATCAATTGTTTGTGATAGATATCCATCAGTTTTGATTCTCCAAAGTCTTCAAGATTCGCATGGATGTAAACCCTAATATCTTCCGTGTGCAATACACCATGAGGAACACTAGAGAAGGCTCCTAGTGGATCTACCTCCAAGGATTTGTAAGGATGTTTCTTAAATTCAGGTCAGGGCCTATCTGAGATTTTCACTATATTTGGAGTAGCCATTTCTTCAAAGATTTGCAGTGAGATAATGAAAACGGAGAATACCTTATGCGCCTTCGGTTTGCATGGAGTGGTTGGATTGATTTCTTTATGCAATGACTTCGGCAGGAGATCTTTGGTGTGCTTGATGAATCTTGTTGCAGAGTTCCACTTTTCGCTTCTTCTTGAGTGTAGAATGAGCAAATGCTTTTTGAGAAATCCCTTATATTACTCTGCAAACCCTAATATCTGATGGCAATAAATGCTCTACCTATATTATTCTGGTTTGCCTTATCCGGATAGCTTGGAGTATCCTGGATCAGTCCTGATCTGTGAAGATCATCCGGATCTTTCAATCATGAATAAATCAAGGTGACACATTACAAGAACATCCCAAACACTCTGTCCAATCTGCAAAATAAGACAATGCACTTCTGGATCTCTCCAGATCTTTTTGTAATCCTCTGTCATACCGGAGCATCTCCCGGAACAGGTCTTACTTGATCGATCACAGCTTCTTCATATCTCCATGCGGACCTCTGAAATCTTATCTGGATCATCTCAAGACTTATATCTTTAAACCCTTTACTCCGCATCTTGTGACACATCCGGCACCACTTGATTGGCTGGGGGAACAGGATTTTCTTTGAGTCTCCCCCAGAGCCAGAGCTCACTTTTTAATTTCTGGAAGAAATATCAGCACCAGAGTCTGGTGCAGATCCAACCTCTACATTCTCTAAACTTTTCTTCACCCAAATCTTGTTCATCTGATTCCTAACTTCATCCACATTCATCTTTTGTTTACCCTTGTCTTGATTCTGATTATACACTGTACCTCTTTTGTCCTGATTCTTGCTTCTGCAGACTTTAGCATTATGACCGGACCTATTATAGATTTGGCAAATAACATTTCTTTGCATATTTGACTGATAACCTCTTGATTTGCATTGATTAGCCATATGACCTACTCTATTGCATGTAAAGCATCTACCTTTGAATGAATTGTTTACTTGCATATTTTTGCATTCATGGGATTTGTGTCCATACCTTTTGCAGTTAAAGCACTGTCCGGAGAAGGATGAATTAATCTGATTCATTCTGTTTTTGCACTGATTAGCTTTGTGACCAAAGTGGTTGCAGTTGTGGTAGTATCCATTGAAAGATGGATATCTTTGAGCATTGGGCTGTCTTACCGGAGGTCTTCTAGGTCTATTCCTTGGATTTTCTGATCCAAAATTCTTTTGACCAGATCCGGAGCTTTCTCCTTTCTCATATCCCAAACCATACTTGTCATCTATCCTCTTTTGACTTCCAAGAAGAACTTCAAGTTGAGCAGAACTTATCTTGAATTTCTCTTTATATTCATTTGCTGTTTGAAGGTCTCTTTTGAGAGAGGCAATTTGATCCTCAAGTTTTTCTTCATTATCTTTGGCATCTTCAAGATCAGATTCAAGATGTCTGATAATCCTGTCCATCTGGTGGCATTCTTCTGATTTTTCTTTAAGAGATTGTCTTAGATTGTCTTCAGCTTTTCTTTTTTCTTCAATCTCTTGAGTAAATTTTATAGTTCCTGATTCCATTTCATGTCTTAACATAATGACTTCTTTTGATAACTTTTCACATAACTTGGTTTGCTCAGTCAATTCTTCATTTGTATTGCTTTCTTCACTTTGTCTTGCCAATTGTTGGAGCAGCTCCTTTCTCTTTTTCATAGAGAGACTTAATTTGTCTTTTAATTCTCTCATGAATTCATCAGCCAGTTTGAGTCTTTCCTTTAATTCATTGACTTCAGAATTTGACTGTTCAAGATCCTCAAGGGCAATCTTGAGTTGCTCCCTTAAACCATATGCATCCATTTGAACTCCCAGATCTTCCTCAAGCTGTTAGGCTCTATTAGGAGGAACTTAGCTCTGGTACCAATTGTTGATAACGTAGAGGGGGGGTGAATCAGTTATCCTAATTATTTCTGTTTTTGAACTTTATTGTTAATTAATGCAGCATTGAATCAAACACAAAAATATTGCCATGAAATAAGAAACACATGACACAGTTTTTTTGACGTGGAAACCCTGTTAAGGGAGAAAACCACGGGGTGATTAACCCAAAAATTATTCTCTGTTAGAAGAATAGGAAATTACAAAAATGGCACTTGCCAATTAGGGCTCACTGCCCGAGCACACTGCTCACAAAGAGGCCCACTGCCTACAAGGAGACACACTGTCTACAAAGTGATAAGAATCATAGTCTTGAACTGATTGGAAGCATCTGCATATGCTGGAGTTCAGTTCCGGTTAGGCTTAGTACACTGATCTGCTGCACTTCATCTCTCTTCTGTTCTTTATTCTGCTATCCTTTCACATACCGGATCTTTCTTGCTACTTCTACTCTGTTCTGCACTTATTCGCATACACCTTCACACAATCACACTCTTCACAACTAAATCCATCCTCTATATATATCCACACAAGTAATTTCATCACTTTTCTAGTCAGCATCCGGAACAGTCTAGTTTCTTACAAACTCTGTTCTGTCAGCTGAATCCTTGCTCACCAAGCAATGCGGATCAAGCATATACTTGTAGATATCATTAATCATGTCAGCCAAACATGATTCATGCCTTCACAACCTTTATCATCAACAGTAACACATCCGGAAAGTAGTCTGATACTCTGTCAGTCAGTTCTTCCTCTGTTTTCACTATTTCTCAGGAATCAGGTACTCAACTATTCATATCTTTTTCCTTGTCCATCACCGAAGGCTAAATCCTTGGAATATACCACTCAAGGTAGTCCTCTTGACTTCCCCAAATCCGCACTACACCAAGACACTTCCTCTGAGAGATCCGGACCAATCTGTCGGACCTTGCCACATGCTCTGTTCTTGTTCACCGGACCACAACAATCTTTATTCTGACTTCCGGTAGAGACACACCATGACTTGCGGATATGTGGGATGACCTTTGTTGCCATCAATGACAACAACCATGAATCCATATAGTGTCTCTTGCCAACACACTTAAGTCTCTGAACATCATTGTCAGATAAAAGAGTGTGTGCCCTTGTGAGGCATTGGAAAAAACTAAAGGAATCAATAATGAAAACACAATATTATGTCACCTTGTAGTGAAGCTCTCATGGAGGAATATGCTCTTCATGCCACGAGGAGATTGATGCTCAAATATGGAAATATCAACACACAAAACACACAAGTTTGCTCTTGCAACACAATAGAAGCCTTAAATCACCTTGAGAACACTTGAACATCACAATTGCTATCATGGGGTTTGAACCTATATCCTCAACTCTGATACCAATTATTTGCTGCCATTGCACCAAAAGATCAACCTATTAATGCCTGATACAACCACTTGACTTAACAAGCATGGGAGGTGGTTAAGCCCTTGTCACAAACCACCGTAGCGTAGTGCTAAACAAGAAGACCAAGGGCCACACCTTGCAACAATGGTATTAGACCTAAGTTCCTCCAAACAGAGCCTAACAGCTTGAGGAAGATCTGAGAATCTCAATGGATATGTATGGTATGAGGGAACAACTTCAGTTTGCCCTAGATGATCTTGAACAATCTCACTCTAAAGCAAATAACTTAAGGGAAAGACTCAAACAAGCTGATGATTTCATAAATGAACTTAAGGAGAAACTGAGTATCTCTATGAAAAAGAGAAAGGAACTACTTCAACAATTAGCAAGTCAGAATGAAGCCAATGATGCAAATGAAGATCTGAATGAGAAGAACAAATTATGTGAGAAGCTATCAAAGAGGTCATTATGGTAAGACATGAAATGGAATCAGGGGTTATGAAATTAACCCAAGAAATTGAAGAGAAGAGAAAAACTGAAGATAATCTAAAACAATCTCTCAAAGAGAAATCAGAAGACTGCCACAAAATGGATAGAATAATTAGGCATTTGGAATCTAATCTGGAAGAAGCTAGAGATAATGAAGAACAACTTGAAAATCAGATTGACACTCTAAAAAGAGATCTTCAAACAACAAATGAATGCAAAGAGAAATTCAAGATAAATTCTTCTCAGCTTGAAGTTTTTCTTGAAATCCAAAAGAGAGTAGATGACAAGCAAGGCTTGGGGTATGAGAAAGGTGAAAGCTCCAGATCTGGTCAGAAAAACTCTAGATCAGGAAATCCAAGGAACAGGCCTAGAAGACCTCCAGTAAGGCAACCTAATGCTCAAAGATATCCATCCTTCAATGGATGTTGCCATAATCGCAATAACTTTGGTCATAAAGCAAATCAGTGCAGAAGAAGAATGAATTAGACTAATTCATCCTTCTCTGGACAATGTTTTAATTGCAAAAGGTATGGTCACAAATCTCATGAGTGTAGAAATATGCAAATGAACATTCATTCAATGGTAGATCATTTGCATGCAATAGAATGGGACATATGGCTAATCAGTGTAGATCAGGAGGATATCAGTCAAATATGCAAAGAAATGTTGTTTGCTACAATTGCAATAGATCCGATCATATTACCAAATTCTGTAGAAATAAGAATTAGGACAAAAAGGGTCTGGTGCATCATAATCAAAACCAAGACAAAGGAAAAGAAAAAGTAGATGCAGATGAAATTCAAAGGGAGATGAACAAGATTTGGGTAAAGAGGAGTACAGAAAATTTTGGGGATGGATCCGCACCAGAATCTGGTGCTGATATTCCTTCTAGAAACTAAATAGATGAGCTCTGGCTCAGGGGGAGTCTCAAAAGAAAACAAGTTCCCCCAGCTAGTCAATTGGTACCTGAAATTGGCACATGGAAAGTTGCGGATTAAAGAGTTCTTAGAGAAACATCTAAATGAGCCTTGGTAAAGATATGGAAGATCCGCAAGAAGTTTAGAAGAGGTTAATCTTCCTAGATTGATCCAGTTTAACAGTCATCTAGTAAGAATAGGATTCTCACAGTTAGATCCGGTATGACTCAAACTTGAGGTATCTTGATCTGTGGATAAGTGGAATGATTTGGGAAAGATAGATAGACAACTAATAGTGCATACCAGTGATCCGGAAAGATCTATCTTAGAACAAGGAAAACAAGGCAACCAGAATAACTTAGGTTGTGCATTTATTGCAAAATGGAATTAGGGTTTGCACAGAATTAAAAGGGTTCTTTGGTTCATCATTTGTACATTTGCATTCAAAATGAAAAGAGAAGGAGCTCTGCAACAAGTTATCTCAATCCTCTCAAAGATCAAACCACAGAAGTCAATTCATCCAAGCAACTCGATTCGGCTCATATCGTGAACCCTAGAAGCATAAGAGGTATTTTCTACTCTTGAAATCTCTCTTTGAATCATTGAAAGATGGCTACTCTGAATATTGTGAAGATTATTGATAGGCTGCTCCCAAAATTTAACAAACATCCCTATAAATCCCTAGAAGTTGATCCCCTAGGCGCATTTTCAAGCATTCTGCATGGGGTTTTTCATGTAGAAGATGTTAGGGCATATATTCATGCAAACATTAAGGAATTTGGAGAATCCAAGATAATGTATATCTATCATAGTTAGTTATTAGATGATGGTTTTGAACTCAAACCTTAGTACAAGGCTATCCGGGACAAGCATTTTGGACATTGTATCCATTTCCCCTATTTTACAGAAGATGAATGGGTCCGGTATGTTTTGAGTAGAGTGCATGACAACTTCATGTGGTTGAATAGACCATTTAAGATCACAAAAGATGCTATTAGGGTGGTAACCAGTTTACACTCATTCGAAGGGTTCCCTGTTCTCAAATCGGTCAAAAACCAAACTGTGAGTGAGGCTAAAGGATCAAAATTTGACAAGAGAGCAATGACAATAGAAGATATCACAGATCCGGATATCAAGTTTGCCTCCATGATAATTGGTTACAAGATATATCACTCCAGCAGGGAAAATTTAGTACCTGGAACTACAATTTACACTGCTTATCAAATGCTAAGAGATAATGCTAACTATGATCTTTGTGAGCTTCTCTTGAATCAATTGTTGGAGAACTTGTAGAAAATTAAGAAGGATAAAAATAATTAATTCAAGTATGGTGGCTTGATACTTTGCCTATTCTTCTATTATATGAATGATCTACCCAGAACTAGTGGTTGGATATGGCAAAATAACAGACTAGTAGCCATACAAATCAGAGATTATTTGCATGGAATTGGTGATGCCAAGGCATAGAATACAACACTCTGGGGCTACTTCAAGAATTTTCAGAGTATAATGCAAGCTAGAGAAAGAATCCCTCAATCATTAGTTGAGAAGTACAAGGATATAGTGTGCTTTATGTTGGACACTAATCAATGCCTGATGGAGGCAGTGGAACCTAGAATAGTGTGGATCATGCCAATGGGGTATGAAGTTGATGAGAAAATCCTAGAGATACACATCCAACATCTACTGAGTCAACCTAAGGATCCTAAGGCAGAAAGGTTTAGAACCTACCAAGAGCTGAGTGTAAAAGTTCATGTTGAACTTAGACAGCTAGAGATCAAGAGAAAAGTAAGAAGGGAAGTAGAAGAATTTGCCAAGAGGCATGGAATATCAAAAGAGGCAGTTGATGCCAACAGAGAGAAGATGGAAAGGGCAGAGAAAGAGAAACAAGATGTAGAAAAGGAAAGTGATCCAGTGCAAGCCCCTTCCTAGACTAGATCCTCGAAGAGCTCTGCACCTGCCACATCTAAGAGCCAAAAGGCATCAAAACCAGAAGCCCAGACATCCAGAAAGGGAGAGAAAAGAACAAAGAAAAAGGCAACAAGATCCTATACAAGTTAGAAGGATGATGAAGAAAATAAAAATAGTGAGGAAGTCAAGAAAATGAAGAAGAAGAAAACATTCGGTGAACCCTCTACCGGTCAAGATAAGGAAGAGAAGGCAAAAGAATTTGTTGAAAAGCCTACTCTCCGCATTGATGATATAATCAAATCAGTCACTGTGGATGGGAACTTGAAACCAATGACTGAGTTTTATGATGATTATAGTGAAACTGATCAGAAGATCCTACAAGAAGCTACAGTCAGGTATTTAAACATCTACAACAATGAATTCATTGAAATTATATCTCTGATTCCTAAAAGTCTAGAAAAGGAACTTGAAATAAGAAAGAACAATGCCAGGGCAAAAGACCTAGAAATTTGGGAGCAGATTGCTATCCAACTTTATCCCTCCATCACTCCAAAGCAAATAAACATGGTCTTCAAAGATTGCAAGGATGAGTTCTAGAGCAAAGCTAGAATGAATCAGCTTATGCTTGGAGAAACTAACAAACTGGTAAAAGAAATAGAAGAGATCCTCTGGAATGCTTTTAAAAGATTCAATCTTCCTGTTATAAAGGACTTAGGTGATGAACCCTCTACCATGGATGACAAAGGAGGATCTACTGAGACAGTTGCAGAAGAAACAAAGGAAGGTGAGGAGAAAATTGAGAATCTAGATTCTTCTGTTCTAGAAGAGGAAGTCCTTAAAGAAGCAAATATCTCTCATCCGGTGTCCCCTGCAGAC
This sequence comes from Cunninghamia lanceolata, assembly GCA_027924645.1. Classification (NCBI taxonomy): domain Eukaryota; kingdom Viridiplantae; phylum Streptophyta; class Pinopsida; order Cupressales; family Cupressaceae; genus Cunninghamia; species Cunninghamia lanceolata. The sequence continues at coordinate 9,545,405 of BSBN01000202.1, forward strand.
TCCGGATCTAAAGGAGAAGAAAAAATAGAGGAGCAAACTATCAAATTTATCTCAAGGTTTTGATCCTCTCACTTCTTCCATAATAAATCAAGAGTGTCAGACTATTGCAGTCATAAATGAAATAAAGAAGCTTGAGAAGGAGAAGAAAAATAGAATAAGTAGTTTAAGTGAATGTGGAGGGATAATTATCCCTAAATTAGAGGCCATGCATGAGGCCCTATCTGATGCTTAGACCACTACCTGGACCAGTGATCTAACAGATCTAAAGAGGGTAGAAGCTTTTGCATTCCTTTTGAGTGGTCACATCTCAATTTTGGACAGCATGAAGCACAGTTGGGCAATAGAATTTGTCCAGTTGAAGGCAACTTTTGCAGATATAATTTAGTATATGTAAGTAAAACATGTATATATGTTTATGTGGCCAAGTATAGATTGTTTTTGGGAAATTTTAGTGTGCGGACCCTACCCTTTTCCATTGATGTCAAAGGGGGAGTGAGGAGCAGTGAAAAATGTGGAATCTAGTTAAGGGGGAGCTCCGGTAAAGTGTACATTAGAATAGAGCATCAGCGAAGGGGGAGTATAGTGTGACACTTAGTCATTTTTCACTAAGTGTTGCCATCAATGCCAAAGGGAGAGATTGTTGGCAAGAGACACTATGTGGCTTCATGAGTGTTGTCATTGATGGCAACAAAGTCCATCCCACACATCCACAGGACATGGTGTATCTATACCGGAAGTCAGATTGAAGAGTATTTTGGTCTAGTGACCAAGAACAGAGCATGCAACAAGGTCTAACAGTCAGGTTCAGATCTCTCAGAGGAAGTATCTTAGTAAAGCACGGACTTGGGGATGTCAAGAGGAGTACCATGACTAACACATTCTAGAGATTGAGCCTCTGGTGATGAAAGAGTGAGAAGATATGAACACCTAAGTGTTGGATTCCTGTTTGGCAGAGTAGACTGAGGAAGAACTGACCGACAAAGTATCAGACCTTTTTCTAGATGAGTTATCGATGGTGATCAAGTTTCTTGAGGGATCATTCATGGTTGGCTAACATGATTGATGACTTCTATAAGCATCTTTTTGATACACATCACTTAATAAGCAAGGATTCAGCTGATAGACCAAAGTTTGGGAAAATGTTGAGTATTCTGGATGCCAACTAAAAAGGTGATTGAAATCATTGATGGAGATATATATACCTGATTGATTTCGGTATGAAGGAGTGTGTGGTATATTGTATTGTGTGAAGAAAAGTAGAGACAAGTGTGGAAGCAGTAATTCAGGTCCGGTATGTGATGGGACAACAACACCAAAGAAGAGGAAGAATGAAGTGCAGTAGATCAGTGTATTGAGCCTAACCAGAACTGAACCTCAGCATATGTGGATGCTTCTCATCAATTCAAGTATCTCTCATTATAACTTGTAGACAGTGAGTCTCTTGTAGGCAGTGAGCCTCTTGTGAGCAGTGTGCTCAGGCAGTGAGCCCTAATTGGCAAGTGTCATTTTTGTATTTCTATTCTTCTAACAGAGAATACATTATTGGGTTAGTCACCCTATGGTTTTTCCCTTAACAGGGTTTTCCACGTCAAAATCTTTCTGTTATGTGTATTGATTTTGTTTATGCTTTCATGGTTATGGATGCTTATTTGTTTTGATGCTGCACTAGTTGTTAAAGAAGAACATAAAGTTAAATTAATTTAGATAACTGATTCACACCCCTCTCAGTTATCAACACTAATATGTCCTAAATGCATACTAAAGACCTGGGAGCTAAACCTTATGAGGGAAAAGACCCCAAGGGAATATTTTCTGACATTACATACACAAGTCGTAAACAGGAAAAGTGTTGAACAGTTAGAGTTTATAGCCATTAGATGATCAAAACTCATTAAGACTCCATAGCCCAACAAATAAGGCACTAATAAGATGTTGTGCTTTGAAACAAACAAAATCATTATACATATTTTAATTTTTTGTTGTAGAAATAGAAGTAGTTGATAGATTAAATAAATAAATCCATTTTCAGATTTCATGCCAATTTGAATGTGGTTGAAGAGGATAATTTAATTGGCAAAATTACACATAATCTACTTAATCATCACCAGTCAGTATTGGAGAGCACATATTTGGTGATAGAAAGGTACACCCACCTAGGCAAAGCAGAGCCTAAAGTGCAGGGAAGTCTAATCATTTTGATTGATTCTGTCTATAGATTTGAGAACCAACAAAAGGTTTGAACAACTTTGAGCCAGGTCTTCATCTTTTAATCTTCTCAAACACTTTAACATAGAACATATCTACTTTTCAGTACTTGTAGTAAATTGATTTAAGAAATAAATAAGTATTGTAATGGGATCACCCTCCCAGGTTTTGTAGAGCCTGAAGTGAAGAGGGAAAGTTTTCTCTAAACTTTTGCCTACGTGTTGGCCAACCCCTCATAATAGCTGAAGATTGAGAGTGGCTAAGTCATAGGTTATTTTGTGAGATAAGTTTGGGATTTAAAAACAACCATCAGAAATGGTGACTCTACTGGGGACTATCCAGTAGTCTATCATGGGTATTTAGAGTTTGCATTAAGTACATTATCATTATTCCCTGATAAGGGTGGTGACTCTGATGTTCTCCATTCTGGTTGATTAAAGAAGAGGCATAATATGTGTAATACTAGTAGGTTTAAAGAATTTCTATGTGGCTCTACTATTGGACATGACCTAGAATGAAATGGGAATGTAAAGAGTCTCATGTTGTTTGATGATCAGCCCTTCATGATAAGAGGTGGTGACTCCATGAACTGACCTAATCAGCTATTATAGGGGTACGATACTCTACTAGTGAATGAGCTTAGAAAGAAAGAAAGAAGAAAAGATAGTTTCATCTTCAAAGGTGGTGACTCTATGAGAAAGAACTTCATGAATGCGTGAAGAATATCTCAAGTACTCTCAAGTCTCTAGTCATTTACAGTAGCCATAACAAATTTCTAGGTATTTCACATATTCATGTCCCTATGAAGGATGATGCTATATTAGAAAATAGTTTGTGTGAAATTGTGAAGATAACTTTGGTCCCTTGTTAGGTATAGTTAGACACTAAGTGGGAGAGAGAAGTTGAGAATAAGTCAGTATACTTTTGTGATTTTGGTTGTGGCCTCAAACATGATAGTGCACACTGCACCACCTCACTTGTGCTACCAAGGAAGTTTCAGTAGTAATAGGTATAAGGCCATAAATTTTAGAAATATCTATGGTCACCTAAATCATATACCACATGAAATTAGAAATAGAATACCAAAGTTTAGTGGTGGTAAATCTAAATCAACAAATAATCATCTGCAGACTTTCATTGATGTAATAGATGATTATGAGGTAGATCATGAGGACATGATCATGAGGTTATTTGTTCAATCTCTAAAGGGAGACACAAGAGATTGATTCTCTTATTTACCAACATGCTCTGTCTATTCTTGGGATGGGTTCAATGTAGTTTTCATGGAGCAATTTGGTGAGAGGATCAATGCAAGTTCATTAATCAATAAATTCATGAGCATTGAGAAAGAAGAGGATGAGTTAGTCCCAACATTTAACCTGATCTTTGCTAAAACATTGAGGGATATTCTTGAGGCCATGAGGCCCAATGATGCAATGTGTTTGGTTATATACCTAGGGGCATTTGATGAAAAAGTAAGCTATCTACTAAGAGATAAAGATCCTATGACACTCCATCAAGCATATGTTGTAGCTATGGACATTGAGAACAACATGAAATATTCTATGGTAAAAATACATAGGTCCACAAATGTTGATTGTATTGAGACAATTTCTATAAGTGAAAGGTGTAGATCAGAAAACATCAGTGACTATCAGGATAGTGGTATTTTTGTTGCCACAGATAATGCACCACTACATCGTCCAACTAATGGTTTGAGTACTCTACCAAAGGAGTTGAAGCCAATTAGGATTGACCAAGTATATGAAAACATTGTTCTTTTTGAAGAGATTAGAAAGGATAATGAAGAAACTATCATGTTTTCAATCTGTAGCGATAATGATTCTACTGCTCCATATGAGTCAAATAGTGAAATGTCACCGGAAGATTAAGAAAGTAGAGCAAAAATTGAAAATGCACATCTTAATGAGGCAAATGAAATGTATGATCAATTCATTGGCTATATAGATAATGACCGTAGTTATCATTTTTCAAATGTATGGTCCAATGAATAGGAGGTATGCGAAGTTATCCCATATTGCAGCTACACTAGTCAAGGAATAGAGAAATATCTAGGTTTTTAGTATGATAAATCAACCCAAGTAGGTGGGGATGCTGATGTAGTATGTATAAGTGACCAATCTAGAGATCTAGAACTAAAAGACTTATGTGGTGTCATCCCAAGTTCCAATCCTTTTGAAGAATTTAGTGCCATCAATCAATTTTCTATAGACAGTTGCTTACATGAGGATACAGGTAATTGTTGTGTGTCAACATATGATAATATTGATAGGAATAATATTGTGAATACTCATGTGCAGTTTACTAGTAGTCTTGTGGGAGACAAGAGTTCAAGCAATCAGTTTGAAGAGCCTGGACATAGTGTCAGTATTGAGGAGTCCCCTTGTTGTAGTAACTACAATGGCATTGAGTATGGTCATTCCTCTTTTGATCATGATTATCCTCATGAAATAGAGATAGAATCCTTTGTTTCAAATAAGGAATATGCTGATAATGATGGGAACACATATTTGCATGAGAAGGAGCAACTTTATTGCTATGAAGAGTTTTCAGAATGTGAGTCAGAGATGCTAACTATTGATGATGTGAATTATGTTGAAAATTTATTTGTGTGCTCTACTAGTGATTGTGATGATTCAAAATGCAATGATGCTGATAGAAATTTGAATCCTCATACTGAAGAGGTAGAAGTATCTATGACATGGATAAACATGAAATATAACCCTCTTTATGACAAACTTGTGGCTCCACCTGAGATGAGAAATGATAATCCTTATTGGTGTAGGGGTAATCATATCTTTGTGGAGAACCCCAAGTATGAAGAATGTGAGGTGGAGCAATCCTAAAAGTCTAATGTTTGCAGAGGCAATGTTGAAGTTGTTCAGCCCTATGAAGATGATGATTTGAGCTTTGAAAGTAGTCTTGTTACATTTGAAGATGAACTTCTTTTGTAGGACACCAGGATGCGTGATAGAATTGGTGAGCTACCTAGCTTGAAGGAAAATAGCTCCTTGTCAATACATGTTGAAGGGCTACCTATGGATGTGCTTTTTCTATCATATGAAGGACAAAATTTAGATGATCACTCCATTGATGTATTTTGGTCTTTTGCCTATGATCAGTGTGATCCATTAGACTTGGAGTTGGGGTGTGACTGTAACATGCATGTTGAGGTACTCCAAGAAGGTGTTGCTTATGAATGCTTGAGGTTTGATATAAGTATGGCAGGTGAAGACAATGTTACTAATATTGTTCACCCAGTGGACTATGAGTATTTTCACTTCTCCGCTCAATTTAGCAAAATTTCAAGTGTCCATGAAACTGACCATGCAGATTATTTCATTAACTAGCATGATATTTTGGACCAATGTACTATTCTCATGTTTTATGAAAATATATCTCAATCAAGATTTAAGTGTACAACTCAGAGAGGCATAAGACAGTTGGTAGATGACACATTTAGTAGTCTAAATGAACAGGCATTTTGGGAAGGCATTTCATTTTCTTGCTTGAGGCGGTCATCTGAGAACATGGTATTTGATAGAGGAAGATTGTGTTTCTTCTTTTTCGGGGGCCGTAGGCCACCAAATTAAGTTTGATCGATGGTTACCTAAGCATTGGCATGACTTCCCAATGGAGTAGGCACCTGGTCTATGTCATGGAGATTTTATGGAATCTCACCTTGTTTGTGCCAAGAAAGCATCCCTGAACATGAACCATTGTTGGGAATTTTGAAAATTTTGTGGTTTTGGGTCTATCTTCTCCTATTTCCATGTTTCTATTTGGTCTATATGGGTTGGGGCTTATCTAAGCACAATTTAGGGTTTGCCAAACTTGTGAACCATCAAAAACCTTGGTTGTTTGATTGTCAGCCCCAAATAAACTCTTTCCTTAGATTGATTAGTCCCTTGCTATTGAATACAAAGAATACTGAGAGGGGGGAGGTGAATTAGTATTCTATAAAACCTTTCTTTCACATATTCATTAATCTATTTACCAAATTCAATAACATGAAAGCAAAATAAACATAAGAAGAGCAACCACAAAGTCATAACATATAGACACCAAGATATTTATGTGGAAAACCTAAAAAGGGAAAAACCATGGTGAGTGTTAGCTCACAATATATTATGATATCAAAATTGAATTACACAAAGGTTCACTACCTTAGGGCTCATTTCCCAAGGACTCACTATACAAAGAAGTGTTCACTGCAATAGGCTCACTGCCACAAAGAAGAGAAGATAGAAAAAGGGTGACTCACTGCCAAGAGAAGACAGCTACAAATACATCTACATAATACTAAAATGTAGTTCCATTAATAGCTCAATATATAGATTCAAAAGTCTTCATTATATCTGCCCTACTTTTCTACTCTGCTTTACATGTACACTATTCTTCTACCCTTGTTGTTCCTTTCTATTCACAAAATTGCCTCAAATCGCATACACATCGAATTCACACCACATTCATAGTCTATCTCATCTCCAATACCAAAATCTATCAAGTATATATATCCACAACATGAATTATCCCGAAACTAGGTCGACATGTAAAATATGAAACTTGTATATCAAAGTTGTACCTTGTCAGCTTGATCTTTTGTATAAACAAAAATGTGAACCCATACAATCATTTGGGAATCTTCATATAGGTCTAGACTTATTATTGAACCACTTAAAGTAATGATCTGAACATTATCTCCTTACCACACATTGATCCAACTATGTGTTGGCCTTACTCCAAAGTGCACATTTAATCCTTATTGTCTATCATATCATAACTTCTATTACAGACCACATGAGACTTCAAACTTCACCTCAAACATTTATTTGACATCACCAATCATACCTTCAGGACCACATGTCATAATATTCTTATGTGGTGAATTGCAAACATCTAAACTACTGACTTTGTCACTATAGAACACTGTCAATCTTAATGGCGATACTCAGTAAATTGTAGATGATCTTCCGGTGAACTTAAAACTCCACAAATATGGAATTAGATACTCCTCACATGTTTTTACAACACCTCCAAACCACAAATTGAGATACTCAATACTAGAGGAGTGTGGACTAAATTTCTCTGGTGTTCTGCTTTCTTCCTGACTACACTCTGTTTGCCGGGCTTAAGCAATTCACAACACAACTTCCAGAGATTGTCAAGATATGAAACTTAGGATATAAAATTGCATAACATCTAAGTACATCATACCAGAACCTAATAGAAATATCTTCATCTATGGAGGGGTACCAACTAGATTTCTGTCCCTAGCTCAATATGCTGCCAATACTTAGTCAATTTGGCTAAGTCAATCTTGCTGGACCAAAACACTATACACATCTTTGTCTCAGGAGTTGTCTTCAAACATGTTAGGTTGTTGCCATCAATGACAACATCAAATCTCCAACATATCAGTAGTATCCCTTGACTATATTGTCAACAATCATCCCCTTTGGCATTGATGGCAACACTTAATGAAAAATGCTTATCTGCTCCCCCTTACTATGTACACTTTGTTTTTCTTCTTCCCTTTAAATGTTTGGCCATTTTCACTAGATCTTCTTCTCCCCCTTTGACATTAATGGAAAAGGTGTATATACAAGTAACAAAATTGTATTGCAAAACTATTATACTTAGCTGCATATGTACAGGTGTAATCATGAGCTTACTAACTAAAAGGTGGAGAGGATGTCTGAGTATATGACTTTCAATTGAGCTATCTCTCCATCCCATTTGGTCTTGGCACTATTCAAAATTTGAATGTTTCCATTTACTTGAAACACCAACTCTTCTGCCTTATCAACAGTTGTAGGCACATCAGTTTTTGCCTTTATCCTTGTTGCCACTACTTGCAGACCAATCATAGAATCAAGCTTGGATTCTATTGTTTCTCTTACTTGGCACATTCTACTCTTGGTGGCCTTTTTCTTACTCTGCAGGCTATTTTATTTGTGCATGAATGCCTTCTATTTTTGTCCTTTTGTTTGAGATGAAGTCAGTTGCTGGGTCAAAGGTTTCAAAGATCTTTAATAATTTAAGTTCCAATTCATCTATTTTCTCCTTCAACTCTATTGTTGACTTAGGCCAAGATAGAAAAAACCTGTATATATCACTAGCATCCTTAATGGCAGTTTCTATATTCTTGATGTTATTATCTAACAAGATTGCATCTTTAGCTAACTTGTCCTTTAGCTCAACTAGCCTCTTATTACTAATTTATGCTCTAACCTTAGTATTTGCTGATATTTCAAAGGATTCAAAATGAGAACTTATAGAGTTTATGAGCCTTTTAATTTGCTCAAATGGTGCAAGTCTTGTATCTTTTTGTAGTTCAAGCATCAATTTCTCCAATACATTAGATGTGTTATCAATGAGCTCACTGTCTTGGACATACGATTTCAAAATTTCTTCTTGAGCTTTGGCCTGTACATTTGATACCAGTTTCAACTTCTACAAGGGAGACATTGAGTCCAAGTTGATTGGACCATGTAGAAACTTAGGTGCATCCAAAACTTGTGTTCCTTGTTGCTTCTCCAAAAAATCCTTGATAGTATTTACCTGATCCTATGCAGCAGTAGTGTCTCTTGCCATATCATCAAACACTTTTTCTTCTTGATTCTGCTCTAGGGGTTTTAGATTCATAGTCTCTTGATCATCAATGTTTTGTTCTAGAGGAGGGCTCTTCTTATCTTGTTCATCCTCTTGATCATCAGCTTCATTTTGCTGCATAGGGGTTTCAACATTCCCAAGAGATTTATCCTTTTCATGCTCTTTCATTTCTTCACCTTTTCGTGGGTTTACCGGAGGAGTCTTTGTTTGATTTAAACTTTGATCAAGACTGACTCTCAGTAAAGAACTATCATCACCAACATTTTGTTCTTCTTTGTCATATGTAGTTGGGAGATTGAATTCCTTTAGTACTTCCAGGGTGATTTCCTCAGCTTCCTTAGCTAACTTCTCAATGTTACCTGACATGAGAGTATTTATCCTTTTCTTTGTTCTAAACCTCACACCGAGTACTTTGGAGACCTTTACTTTTTCTTCTAGAGAGATCTCAGGACATAGCTTTATTAATGCATATTCTCTAAGCTTAATGTCCTTTTCCATAGCTGCTTCCTTTTTGGCAGACATAATGCTGGCAAGGTTGTTAGGGAGATTAGTGATAACCTCAATAAGAGCTTTGTTAAATATTTCCAAAAAATTGATTACTATAGTTTCAATGATGCTTATGTCTACATCATTGTATTCATCATATAGTTGTGCTTTTGACTTTAGATTTCCATGTGCTACCATGGCATTTAAGACATCTACCAAATTAATTGTAGCCTCTTCTTTCTTCACCTTCTTCCTTCCTTTGCCCTTTCAGATGACTTGTCTTGCTTAGTACCAGAGGCTTGAGTTGATTTTGCTTTCAATTTTCTAACCTCTTCATCCGATTCTGTTTTTTCATCATCGCCACCTATGCTTACATACACTCTCTTTCCTTTAGTTTTATTTCTCTTGTGTTCTTTTATAAGTGCTTCCATAGTCACAGAAGGTGTGGGACCGGAGGATGCAGTTGTAGTCTGAGTAGAGGTAGAACCTCTTGTTCTTTTTCTTGTTGCTACAAGCTTCTCTATTCTTTTCTCAGGCTCTACCAGAGCTTTTTCAGATTCATCTTGCTTCTTTTTTACAGTTGCCTTTGTTGCTTCTGCCTTTTCTCTAGCTTTTAAAATTTGTTCTTTTGTAAAGCCTTTGCTCTGGACATATTCCTCTACCAGTTTCTTCGCCTTCTTCATAGATTCAGGATTTCTTAATTCAACATGCACTTTGATAGAGATTTCCTCATAAGTGCCAAATCTTTCCTTAATAAGGTCTCTGGGTTTGCTCAACAGGAGATTAGTATAACCATCTAACACATTTCCTACTACTTCATAACCTGTTGGAAGAATTTAGACTGTCCTAGGCTTAATAGCCTCCATCATGCATTAATCGTTGTTTACAATGAAACATGTCATTTTTATATTTCTCAACAATTGACTTAGGGATCCTTTCCCTAGACTGCATGACCTTTTAGAAATTCTTGAAATAGCCCCATAGGGCTGTATTTTGTGCATCATAGCTTCCTATACTATTTAGATGATTCATTATTTGTACTACAACCGGTTTGTTGCTAGGCTAGAATAAGTTTTTCATTCCTGGTAATTCTTGCATGAAATAGAAAAATAGGCAAATGAATAATGTACCAAACTTGAAAGGGTACCTTTTCTCCTTTGTCTTCTTTAGATTTTCCATTAACTATTGTCAAAGCAACTCACAAAGATCATAATATGCATTCTTCTTTATCATTTCATAGGCAGTGTAAATGGCTGTACTAGAGATAGAGTTTTCCCGGTTGGTGAAGTAAATCTTATACCCAATCACCATTGATGCAAACCTTATTGCATGGTCTTCAATATCATTAACTATCAATGCCCTTTAATCAAATTTAGCTCCATTTGCCTCCATCACCATGTCATTCTTCACAGCCTTTAACACAGGCACCTTTCCGGTAGAGTTAAGTCATGTAATGACCCTTAGAGCATCTTTTGTGATCATGAATGGTGTGTTAAGCCACATAAACTCATCATGAATTCTGCTCAATACATACTGGACCCATTCATCTTTAGCAAATGTTGGGAAATCTATATATTGTAGGAACTTCTTTTCCTCTAGCGCCTTGTATTCTTCCTTCAAATTAAAATCATCACCGCTCAAATGCTTCAGATATAGATCCAAAAACTTCTTGTCACTAAATTCTTCTAGGGTAAAATGAATGTAAGCCCTAATATCCTCCACATGCATTACACCATATGGTACTTCTGAAAAATGCACCATTAGGGTCGACTTCCGTAGATTTGAATAGATGTTTCTTGAATTTTGATTGTGGTCTCTTGATGATGTCAATAACCTGTGGTCTTACCATTTCTACAAGAATTCAAATAAGTTCATGGAAGGTTTTAAATTGTAAATACCACTTTTATCGAATTAGGGTTTGCTCTGAGTTGCTTTGAATCTCTAGAAATTATTGAAGTCGCTTGGAATTCTTCTTCAGTTCTCCTTGGACACTTGATATCTTGAATCCAAAAATGATTAGTCTTTTGAATGTGACCCTTTTTAACCCATGTTATGCAAAAACCTAGTTGTCATAAATGTTGTTTTCAAAAAGCTATTAAACACTTCACTTTTAGGTACAATTGATCAAGATTGCTCCGCAATGTGTCATATTTGATCTTTTTCTATCAATTTTTTCTTCAAGAGATTCATCACATAGATTCTCAACTTATATCTTTGTCCTGGTTCTTAGCACCAAATATCTAGCTACAGGATTAAGATTTTCAATAAGAGCTCCCTCTAAGCCAGAGCTCCCAATTTACTCTCTAAAGGAAGTATCTGCACTAGAGACTGGTACGGATCCATCTTTGACCTCATTTACATCATTCTTAATCCATAATTTTCTCATTTCCTTCTTGATTTCTACTAGATCAAGTATGTTCTTACCTTTATCTTCCTTCTACTTTGTTTTCCTATTATCTGTAGGATTGTTCCTTTTCACATTCTTGCTTCTACATAATTTTGCAATATGTCCAGGCTTATTGCAATTGTAACAAACAACTTGATTTCTTCCATTAGCTGAGTTCATTCTTGATCTACATTGGTTAGCCATATGCCCAAATCTATTGCATGTAAAACATTTCCCATTGAAAGATTGAGTAGTCCTTCCATTGTTGAAACCATTCCTTATTACACTTCTGCATTCATTTGCTCTATGACCAATTTTATTGCAATTGAAATACTGACCAAAGAATGATGAAACATTTTGATTCATTCTACTCCTACACTGAGTAGCCTTATGACCAAAATTATTGCAATTAAAACAATGGCTATTGAAAGATGGGTACCTTTGAGCATTTGGTTTCCTGACCGAAGGTCTTCTGGATCTATTTCTCTAATTTTGAACCTGGTTGCCTTTGACTCTCTTCATCTCAGTGTTAACTTGTCCTAATTTAGAGCTTTCTCCTCTTTCAAATCCCAAACCTTGTAAGTGTCATCTAGACTTTTCTGACTTGCAATCAACTCATCAAGCTTGGCAGAGCTTATTTTGAATTTTTCTTTATAGCTATTAGCTACTTCTAGATCAAATTTCAAAAGCACAACATCTTTGCTAACTTTTCACATTCTTCAGACTTGTCTTTCAAAGCTTCATTTAAATGCTCCTCAACCTTGTCTTTCTCTTCAATAAGCATTTATAAATCATTTAGGGTTTCATTTGCTGCTTTCAACTATTCAGTTACCTCTCTACTCCTATCCTTTGATCTCTTAACTTGCTCTCTTAGATTTAGGATGCATTCATTATCTTCTTTAATATTTTCTTTCAAATCCTAGATATCTGCTTCATACTTATCAAGATATTCAAGGGCAGTCTTTAGTTCTTGATTACCAACGTATGTGCAATTATCAATTTTGACACTGCCTAGAGTAGGATACCTTCTAGCTACCATGAGTAAGCTTTCTGAGATCTTCCTTAAGCTATTAGGCTTCTTCCAATGAATGTTACTCTGATACTAATTGTTGAACACAAAGAATACTGAGAGGGGGTGAATCAATATTTTGTAAAACCTTTCTCTCACATATTCATTAATCCATTTACCAAATTCAATAACATGAAAGAAAAATAAACATAAGAAGAGCAGCCACAAAGTTATAACACATAGACACCAAGATTTTTACGTGGAAAACACAAAAAAGGAAAAACCATAGTGAGTGTTAGCTCACAATATATTATGATATCAAAACTAAATTACACGAAGGCTCACTGTCATAAAGAAGAGAAGAGAAGATAGAAAAAGGGTGGCTCACAACCAAGAGAAGACTACTACAAATGTATCTACAGAATGTCAAAATGTAGTTCCATTAATAACTCAATATACAGATTCAAAAGTCTTCATTATATCTGCCCTGCTTTTCTGCTCTACTTTACATGTACTTTGTTCTTCTACCCTTATTGTTCCTCTCTAATCACAAAATTACCTTAGGTCACATACACATCAAATTTGCACCACACTCATACTCTATCTCATCTCCAATACTGAAATCTATCAACTATATATATATATATCCACAACATGAATTATCCCAAAACTAGGTCGACATGTAAATTATGAAACTTGTATATCAAAGTTATACCTTGTCATCTTGATCCTTTGAATAAACAATAATGCAAACCCATACAATCATTTGAGAATATTCATATAGGTCTCTAATTATAGTTGAACCACTTAAAGTAATGATCTAAACATTATCTCCCTACCACACATTGATCCAACTATGTGTCGGCCTTACCCCAAAGTTCACACTTAATCCTTATTGTCTATCATATCATAACTTCTATTATGGACCACATGAAACTTCAAAATTCACATCAAACATTTATTAGACATCACCAATCATACCTTCAGGACCACATGTCATAAGATTCTTATGTGGAAAATTGCGGACCTCTGAACTACTGACTTTGTCACTATAGAACATTGTCAATCTGAATGTCGATACTCAGTAACTTGTAGATGATCTTCTGGTGAACTTCAAACTCCACAAATCTAGAATTAGATACTCCTCATATTTGTTTACAACACTTCCAAACTGTAAATCAAGATACTCAATACCAGAGGAGTGCAGACTAAATTACTCTGGTGTTCTACTTTGTTCCTGATTGCACTCTATTTGTTGGACTTAAGTAATTCACAACACAACTTCCAGAGATTGTCAAGATATGAAACTTAGGATATAACATTGCATAACATCAAAGTACAATGTAACAAAACTACATAGCAAGATCTTCATCTGTGGAGGGGTACCAATTGGATTTCTGTCTCTAGCTCAATGTGCTGCCAATACTTAGTCAATTTGGCTAAGTCAATCTTGCCAGACCAAAATATTGTACACATCTTTATCTCAGGAGTTATCTTCAAACATGTCAGGTTGTTTCCATCAATGACAACATAAAATCTCTAACATATCACCAGTGTCTCTTGACTATGTTGTCAACACTTGCATCTAAAAGTTGCCATCTCACCTCTTGAAGTCAGTTCATGTTAACCATTTAACTTGCGAATTATTTGTTATATACTATGACCTAGTTAAAAATATTTAATGAGATCCCCTATATCCATGTTACCTAATGTGGCCCCCTTTTAAAACATCTTCTGAGCATGTGCATGTATATTGTAGCTTGGTTTCCCATCACACTTTTCTTTCACATCGCAGTTGTAATTCAAATGCTTCATGCCAAAAATATGATGTGTGATACTCTCTCTTTAGGATGTCTATTCCATGTCGCATCACGTGGGTTGTTCACATCACTATTTGGTGTGCTCAAGGATGGAGGCTATCCACAATGTGCACTGGTAAATCAGATCCTTGTTGCATTTCTACATCCTAGTTCATCAAATGAGGTCTGAAAATCATAGAAGGCTTAGGGAGATCTTATTTAGTAACTGTGACATGCGATGAGCCTATGGCAGATAGTGTTTGGTCATTTTCTTGTCAGATGTCAGGAAGAGCTAAGCATCACCATAGTCTTCTACATTGTTGTTTCTAATTCACCAGTGTTATCATCAAGTGCAATGTGCAATGACCGTCCATCTTGTTTTAGGCCTATGGTATCAATGGTTGATTTTCAAACTAGATATAGGGTATAGGGTGGTGGGGCATAGTGATCTGTACGCCACTGCAGTTGGTAGTTTTTTCAAATGTGTGATGATTTTTCCTCGCCGCCACTACACATGAGAAATACTTGTTAGGAGATTGATGGGATACAGACTGGCCTTTAGGGATCTACATCCGGACTTGATGGGATCTTCTTCTTGTGCCATAGCACAATATGATCTGGATTGGTGGTTCAAAGTGGGTGATTGTCTTAATCAAGGAATCAATCTTGGTCATCTCATATTGGGATTTGATAGTTCTGAATTGTGAGGGATCAACATGTTGTAGAGTGCCACCTCTATTCCCTTTTCTGGTAGTGTTATCAGGTTGTTACAAGGTTTCTACTTAAGTCTAGCATGCCATGGTACTGAGCAAGATAATTGATAAGGTGGACCTGCTGATCATGGTTATCTAGAGTGCAAAAGCTTTTTCAATTTTGCTATAAATAGACACTCATTATCACACCTTGTGCCATTTATTTTTATGCAAGCAAATATGGAGATTTATGCTTTGAGTATGCTTAGATTATTGACCTAATCCCTTGGCTTTTCCTCTCTATTCTCATGGTTGGTATTGTGTCCTTATAAAATTAAGAGATTAGAGGTTTTATCCTAAGGGATGGGAGGATCTGGTAAGATTGTGGAAGCAAAACAACATCTATTAAATCCTTACCTTCTCCTTATTTCTATCTAGATGTGGCATTCAAGTTTCAATCTGCTAACTCTAGTGACTTCCTATTCTTGTGGGTCCCTAGATTTTGCTTGAAGGAAGAGAGGAAGCATTGTTCTCTCTTCCCCTCCCTTAGTGTCTTGAGTTCTAGCAGAACTTAGGTAGTAATGGAGGGAGTGATGTCCACTTGGATGAGACAATTGGAAGTGGAAGTGGAAAAGATGATGACTGCTACTTCCTCTTTATGTGGGGTTGTTAGTGCTGCCAACACCAAGTGTTAGTGGTTTCCTCTGGTTTTTATCTAGATTGGGAAGTTGGAAACCTCCTATTGAAATATGTGGAGCCACTTGCTTGTACCTAGGTCTGGGCTTAACAGCATGATTTCCCAGATCATGTTCTTCCTTCAATGACTATCCCTGGTAGATATTCTTACCCTTTTGTGTGTGGATGGGAAGACAAGGCAGAGGATGATTGTATAATGAACAAGTATCTTGAAGGCTAAGGTGGTGGAAGTAGGAAGAACATATAAAGAAACGCCACCTATCATATCCCAGTTTGTCCCCTCACAAAAGGTATGAAAGCATACAAGACAAAATTAGTTTCTCCAGTCTGTTTGAAGAAATGATTTTCTACAGAGAGCATACTTCAGTACAACAGAGGTGGTTATTCTGCACTTTATTGTTTTCTGATTGTCAAATGAAAATGTGACACTTGTCATGTCCAAAATAGCCTGTTTCTTGTTCCTCCCTTGTATTATAAAAGGGATTTCAAGGATATTTTGGGGGGTGGGTTTTCTGTTTGGGCTCTTGGTAAGATGTTAGAAGAACTATAGTAAAGCAAAGATCCTACTTGCTCTTTAATGTACAGAGTTTTATGCCATATGTTTTCTATTAATTGCTAGTTAGTATTAGTATTTGTAAGATGTATCTTGTGAAAATCTGAGAGTAGTTGTATCCTAATGTATGGTTTATGCAAGTTATGAATTGAATATATCAAAAATGTTTTAGTTTGTCTCTATAACAGTTTCTTATGGATGTATTTTTCTATGAATGGCTATTGTTCAAAGAATGGGTTAAATCACCTTAACAGATACATTGACTTGTACGAATATGTGTGAGGATAACTAAGTATGACTATCTCTTAGAATATATTTGATATGATAATTGTAAGGCAATATCAAAAATCTTTAAAGATGCCTAGGGTAAAACTGACTGTGATTTTTAGCTACATCCACTTTGACTTTGTACCCTTAGAATATGGCACCGATTTCTTTTGTCCTGTGCGTGTTTTTCAATACTAAGGTCTAGCAAACCCAACACCAAATACTTTAAAATCAATCCTATTGTGTTTAGTGTAATATTTTTATCATCATTTTGTGGTTTAATGTGCATTAAAGGTTTGAATGATTTTGGTTTAGGTCTTCATCTTTTAATCTCCTCAAACAATTTATCATAGAACATATCTTCTTTTTAGTACCTGTAGTAAATTGATTTAAGAAATAAATAAGTACTGTAATGGGATCACCCTCCCAGTTTTTTTAGAGCCTGAAGTGAAGAGGGAAAGTTTTCTCTAAACTTTTGCCTATGTGTTGGCCAACGCCTAATAATAGCTAAAGATTGATAGTGGCTAAGTCATAGGTAATTTTGTGAGACAAGGTTGGGATTTAAAAACAACCATCAAATTGGACAAGGTTGTGTTAGACACAACAACCCTCCTTTGAGGTGAGTCTTTTGATTCTCACCATAATTCATATACCTCACCATAATGCATGGGTTCAGGGCATCCACTTGGTAGTGAAGTCCAATTCAAGCTTTCTAGAAAGAAATAAAAAGAAGATTAGGTGTTTCTAATTTCCAAGGCCACCTTTTGGTGTGAAGAAAGAGCATACACACCTAGTCTCTTTAGGATAACACAAAAGTGGATGATGAAGGTGTTTTTGATTCCCCAGATTAGATTTTAGTGTGAGGGAAGAGCATACACACCTAATTATTCATGCAAATAAAGCACACAAGTTCATTGACCTTAAACATGCAAATGTGTAACTAAACTAGTGGAAAAACAAGTCTTTGATAAGTGTGCTACACCCACAAAAAAAATGAGTAGTTTGATAAACAAGTATTGGACCAATAAAATGCTACACAAGAGGGGTTAGCACAACAACAAACAACAAACAAAGATTAGCCAAAAGGTTAGAAATGCACAAGATCTAAGAAATATGATAAATAAGTTATGACAAAATATACATGTTGAAGCATGAGTAGAGACATTAAAACATAGAACCTACACACTAAAAGATGAACATGTTGCAAATATGTGCCTATGACGTGTTGTCATTGATGTCAACATATCCCTTTGTCAGAAATAGGGGAAACAATACAGATCAGTGAAGTAGATTGCTCCACATTTCTAGATGAATGAAGATCAAAGTACATGGACCATATGGCTATGTAGAGGATTGTCTAAAGTAGCTCTAGTTAAGATTTGAGAGGTCCTCATGAAGATTTGAAAAAGCTATGGCCATCTAAGTAGAACTGGGTTTTGTAGTGTTCAGAAGAGACAGAGTGACAAGAAATTGGTCTGGATTGCTTCGCAATGAAACTTATGATCTGTGGATCTAAAGGCATGTTTAGGAAGTTAGTGTGTATCCTCAACTCAAGTGGTTCATGGTTTGGAGGTTTGCAAGCAATCTTTCTAGTGTGACAGTCATGGAAGACAGTGTTCTTGAGGTACTAGATGAAGATGCAAGTGATTCTGATGTTTTGGAGTAGTACAGATGTTATTGTTGAATTTACTATTCTTGTGGAGGTCTCTGGATCATGTGCCTATTGTGTTGGAGGTCCATATTGAAGATTGAGCTCGTTGATTGAAGATTTCTTCCTTGGTATTGTTGTTCTTCCTAGTCTTGGCTGACTAGATGTTTCAAGCGTGTTGCGGATTATCTAAGAGCAATTCTCTGGAGTGTATTATGTTGATCGAAGAAGACTCAAGTCCCAATAAATGTTTGGCCAACACTATAAGGATTCACATGTAATATTTTGTATCAAATCAAGTCTTATAATTATAATAGTTTGTTAGGTTGACCTTGAAGAACAATTGTAATAAGATGTTTGTAAAGTTGACTTTGATGATCATTCCAAATTTGATGTCATAAATAAATAAGTGAAGTGAGACCATCAAAGGTGATCATGTGAGTGAAGATGTGGTAGAGCAGAGCAGAGTGTGGGAGTAGAGTAGAGGAGTTAAGCACTTCAATGGGACTAAACCAGGCATGAAGAAGATCTGTTATTTCTCAGTTCATTCTTTCTGTATTAAACATATAATCTTGTAGGCAGTGAGCCTCCTATAGGTAGTGAGCCTCTTTGAGTAGTGAGCTCTAGGCAGTGCACCTGAAGGCAAGTACCTTACCATTTCTTTTAAGTACTTTTCACAAGGTATGAATCTTGTGGGTTAACCCCCACCATGGTTTTCCCTTAACCAGGTTTCCACACGTGTTCATTTTGTTTCTGCTCATGTGTTGTTAATTCATGCTTCAATGTTTACATCATTAATCTATTTGTTAGTTGTGAAAGAAGATTAAAAGAAGAAAAGGTTAAAGTTGTGGACAATTGATTCACCCCCCCTCTCAGTTGTCTGACCTAATTCCAACAATTGCTATCAAATCTAGTTCCTCTAAAAGAAGCTTGACCACTTGAGGAGATCCAAGATGTTGACTTACAAGAAGGAAAGTTTGAGATTTGATGGAACAAATTACTCCCTTTGGACGGTACGCATGCAGTGTCATTTGCAATGTATGGGTGATGCCTTTTGGTTGTGTTGGATTTTTCCCTAACTGGATGCTTCCCAGTTATCCCTACAAGGTAGCCATCATTGATCAATAGGATTCCTAGGCTAGGGGCCAATAGTACAGGAGATAGACTCTATAAATATCTCCTCTCCTTCTTTAGGCTCTGCAGAACCAAGGGGGGTATTCCCTATTCAACATCCATAAAATATGCCTGTGAACTTACTGGGATGTTGACACAAAGCAAATAAATCCTCTCTTATGTAGACCAAAACTATGAAATAAGTGGAAAGGGGCTAGCTTTGGGCCTATGCTCAGTTGTGAGATAGAGGATTTTGGTCCTAAAACTACTTCTAATATCCTAAAGGTTTGTATTTGAAGTTTGAGTTTGTATTTTGTATTTGGATGCATGACAAGGACTTTGGGTTGTAACCTCAATACAAGACCAAACTGGTGCCTATTTCAAGGCTTGGAGTCAATAGACATACACATGTGAATGATTACCATGAATTCAAATCAATAAATGAGTTTCAAGGGGAAAATTTTAGTGTCTACCTTATAGATACTTCCCAAAACTGAGTGTTATTTCATTCATACTTAATGATATCCCTGTTGCAGCATACCTTTCCCAATACTTAACCCAAAACATTTAATTTGTTCCTTGAACAAAGGTAAGAGATTAGACATTCAACATAGAAAATCTATGTTCCTGAATCCCAAATAACCCTTAGCTACTTAGATTCAAAAGAAAAGATGCCCACAACTTGGAGACAAATAACCAAACACATGCAACAGAGCATTTCTCATATTAAGACAACATGAAACTAGTAAATTATGCATAAAATAGACAACATATGATTCATAAACTCACAAGGCATGAAACAGAGCCACCAGTAAGACTATATCTTATTACTCCACCAAAAAATTTGCCAAGTCTTCAACAACCAGAAATGAGTAGCATAGTTTGCCTTTTATAGCAAGAATGTGCACTTAGCATTCAAGGTATATGGTCATTTCAAAATTCTGCCAGATACAATGCACCATAAGAATGGCACCCAAACATTCAATGCAACTTGTAGAGGGAGAAGGAAGGAGCAGGTGAGATTGGGAAATGTGTAGCTGTTTGAAGATTTTCTCCCTAAATCGAGTAGTTGATTTGTCAATCCATTGATCATTCCTTTGCAAATTTGCCTTTAATGGCCAACCTACCCATGGCCTCTTGGAAATGCAGCAACGAATGCATAAGAAAATTTTCCCACTCTCTAATGCAGCTGTGAACTCAGGAAATCCTTCTTCATGAAATTTTGAATGATGGCCATTGATTTCCTCCTCATCACCAAGATCAATGGCACCAAATCATGCTAAAAAGTCATCACCCAAAGAAAACGTGCCACGCAGGTGGCTTTTGCTTCTTTGACTTTTCCATCGCTGACATTGCATTTTGCCTTTTCACCCTATATATGCAAAAGCATATACATACAACTGCTACACATATAAGGCACGGACCCCAAATTTTTATGAATCAGACTACAATCGCATTTAGGTCCGGCTTGTACCTAACCTTTTGTATCATAGCTTTGTATATTGCACATGCAACATGCAATATACAACTTCTGAACCTCAAATCATTATGGAGCAAATTGAAATTGCTATCGGGTCCAAATTGTATCTTACCTCCTTTGTATATCAGCATATACAATGCACACATACATACAAATCGCGGACTCAACGTTGTATCAACCAGAATGTATATCTCTTTGGGTCTGGGCTTTGCATCTCAGGATTGCATATCCCTTGCATGTTCAGTTGTATGTGCAAACATATAATTGGTGGACCCCACCCTTTGCATCTTGCCTCCATTGGCTGCTTTGTATATGAGATACAATTGACTTTGTATGAGAGTAGACCCCACTTTCCCTTGTATATTCCACCTTATATGTGGTCCCTTGCACATTTTCTTTTACATTTTGCCAATGTATATTGCCATTGTATGTTAGAGATACATACAACCTGATATACAAAAGAAAGCCATTGACTTTTCAACTCTTACCATTATATCATCACCTGCCAGATTTGATTACTTTTGAGATCTGGGACTTGTATGTTCTGCCTTGTATATCTATTTGTATATCAAACATACATGCAATGCCTTTGATATAATCCACGGGCCCGACCACTGTTCACAACCCGATTGGAACCCTTTTTTGAAATCTACCTTATATATTACCCATTGTAAATGCGAATATACAACATACAAACTCTTCATAATAGCACAGAATCTACGAGGAATATGCCATATATAACTGCAAAATATTCCAGGAATGTATCTAAAAAGCACATACAAACCCGATATGCAAAAGAAGCATACAATTGTTTTTTCACCATTTTCAAAGGCCGATTGAAAATTCCTTTTGGGTCCAGCCTTTCACATATACATTTGTACATTTGAACTTGCATGTTAGATACAACGGCCATATCCAACCCGATACATGCAACAAATTTCACTGCCGCATAGAGGGTTTGTTGACTTAGCATTTTTTCTTTATTTCCTTTTAGTGCGACGGGAGGAAGTGGTAATGCAGTGCATAGGGGCCGGTGTGCTAAGGCATAAGTTACAACTTAAACGACTGGGAACCCGCTACAAGAGGTCAACAATAGAATAGAAAATATAAAGCAGCAGGCTAAGAGGAAATAAAACCTAAGGCATTTTGAGGGTTTTAAAAAATACAAACTTGCAGGCTCGACTCAAAACCCTAATCCTAGGTGGGCACCACGATTAGCTCTGATTGGGGACATGTAGGTGTAAGGTTGGAACGAGAACCAGACCACTCCAGGACAGACCAGGCAAAATATAAAATGCAAAACACCACTGACTATACAAGGTATTTACAAACCATTTACACCTGATTTACAATGTGCACATAGGAGACTCATTCATGAGAAGTAAGGTTTTAGGAACTGACCATGCACAGGCAACTCCAGTAGTTCACCATTTAGGTCTTGGAGAAAATAGGAATCCTCTCCATGAGTATTGCTGATTTGATATGGGCTTATCCATAAGGGCTCAAATTTCCCATGCTTCCCCTTATCCTGGCTCTTTGCATTCCAAACAAGGACCAAGTCACTTATCTGAAACTTCCTTTCTATAGCCCTTTTATCAAACAAATATTTCACCTTTTGTTATTTCTTGATATTTGTCTTCTATGCTTCTCTTCTAATTTCATCCAATGCAACCAACTGATTTATCCTTTCATTCATTGAGTCATCAATCTCTTCATCATTTTCTTGTATGAATCTATAAACTGGCAAGAGATTATTCACAGGCAACTTAGCTGGTGCACCATACACTAACTCAAAAGGTGACCTTCCAATTACTTTCTTAACTATTATCCAGTCAGCCCATAGTGCCATTTTTAACTTTGAATCCCATGCCCTTTTGTTCTTGTTTACCATCCTTTTGATGATTTTCATAAGGCTTCTGTTACTTGACTCTGCTTGACCATTACCTTGTGGATGATATGGTGATGCATATGACAAATCAATCCCATAATTGTTGTAAAAATCAACAAACTCACCAGATCTGAAGCACATGGCATTGTCTGTGACCACTTTGGCTGGCACTCCAAATCTGATAATAATGTGTTCCAAAATGAAATCCATCACCACCTTGCTTGTAGCTTTCTTAGTTGGAATGGCTTCAATCCATTTGGTAAAATAGTCAGTAGCAACCAAAATCCAACTATGTCCTCCACTTGATTTTTCTGAAATTTCCCCTATAAAATCAATTCCCCATTGCTGAAATGGAGCTTCCATAGTTACAATTCTAAGGGGTAATGCACCTTCATACTTAAGTTTTTCTAAGAACCTTTGACAGGGATCACATTTTCTTACCATCTTTTGTGCATCTGAGAAAAGGGTTGGCCACCAATAGCCTGCTCTAAGAATTTTTTGAGTTGTTGTCTTGGCAGTGTAGTGTCCACCACACATTCCTCTGTGCATGTCATTTAAAATGTCTATATCTTGATTTTCACCCACACACCTAAGTAGTACACCATCAATATTTCTCCAATATAATTCTCCTTGCATAACGATATATTTGATAGCATGTAACTTTAAGGTCCTTTTTTAACTATCACTGAGATGGGAAGGATAATTCAAATTCTACAAATAGTACACAATATCCTTGTACCATTCAAATTCTGACATGTCAACAACTTCATTCTGAACTACATTTACCTGGCATGCCTCCAAATTTGATTGTGTCATCATCTTAGCCAAACCTTGTCCCCTTACCAATTTTGTGATTTGTATCTCAATGTTGAACTCTTGTAACTTGTTAATCCACCTGCATCTTCTTCCTGTCACTTCTTGCTGAGTGAAAGTGTCCTTAACTGCTACATGGGGCACATATGCAACTATCTGAGAGCCTACTAAGTATGGTCTAAAGCTCTTAACTACTATAACCAATGCATATGCCTACTTTTCCATGATATCATATTTCAATTCAGCTGCTTGCAACGACATGCTAAAGAAAGCAATAGGTTTCTCAAAACCCTCTTCATTTTTCTGTAATAAACATGCAGCAATAGTGTGAAAAGAGGCAAATGAGAACAACTAAAGTGGCTTAGAAAAATCAGGAGATCTCAACACAGGAGCCATCTTTATAGCTTCTTTAATGTTCTGAAATGATCTAGTTGCTTCACTTTCCCATTTGATAGTTTCACCCTTCTTCAACATTTTAGAAATATCCTTTGTAGTCTCTGCAAAGTTGGGAATGAACCTTCTAACAAAATTAATTTGCCCAAAGAAAGACTGAACACCCTTCACTATTTGAGGAATTTGAATTCTGTCAATTGCAGCAACCCTTTCAGGATCAATCCTAACTCCATCCTTGGAAACAATGTGTCCCAATAGTTTTCCTTCTACTACCCCAAAAGTAAATTTCTTTGGGTTAAGTGAAATGCCATATTCCAATGCCCTAATAAAAATTTGTTCTAGATGCATGGAGTGTTGCTCCTCTTTTTTTGAATAAGCAGTTAAATCATCCTGATATACGGCCAAAACTGAGTCAATCAATCCTGCAAAAGCAACATCCATAGCCCTCTGAAATGTAGCACCTGCATTAGTTAGTCCAAATGGTATTCTTACATATACATAAGTCCCCCATGGAGTGGTGAAGGAAGTCTTATATTGTTCAGATTCTTTTACCTTCACCTGATTATATCTTGAAAATCCATCCATCATGGATAAAAGCTCACAACCAGTTACCTTCTGCAACATAGCCTCCATGTTTGGCAGTGGATAATTATCCTTTAAAGAAAATACATTCAAATTCTTGAAGTCCACACAAAGTCTTATATCACCATTTTTCTTTCTAATTGGGACAAGATTGGACACCCAAGTTGAGTGTCTGATAGGCACAATTATTCCAGCCTCCCTATGTTTTACAAGTTCTTCTTGTATTTTTGGAGCCAAAGTTGGGTTGATAGGTCTTTGTTTCTATCTGAATGGCTTAGCTCTAGGCTTCAAAGGAATCTCATGCTAGAATAAGTCTTCTTTATAATCTTTTAGGTCCTCATATGACCAGGCAAAGACATGCTTATATTTTTCAACAATGCAATCGACATACTCCTGATGTGTGGCTTGAGATTTTTGCCAATATATACCTTTTTGGGGGCATGGCATGTCCCCAAGTTTATCCCCTCCAAGTCATCCTTGTTTGTAAGAGATGCCTTTATAACAAACTAGTCTCTATTGTCAAATGTTCTTTCTAAAGCAACTAACCCTCTAGGGATTTTATTTGTTTTAACTTGAATTTCTTCTTTTCCCAAAAGAGTTTCTTTTCCATTTACAACTTCTACAAAGTTCTAAAAATCAATCTCCTAGTTCTCATATTCATCTATGTGTTGGATCTAGGGCATACAACTGAGAGGGGGGGGGTGAAGCAGTTGTATAAAACTTCTTGTTCTTTCAAACACTTGATTCTTTGTTGTTAGTTAGCAGCATATCAAATAATCATCCATGGAAGCATAATACATAAACACAAGAGCAGATAAGCATCAACACATTGAACACCAAGATTTTGACGTGGAAAACCCGGTTAAGGGAAAAACCACGGGGTGATTAACCCAAGAATTATTCTCTGTTAGAAGAATAAAGAAGAATGAATGGCACATGCCAATAAGGGCTCACTGCCCGAGCACACTGCTCACAAAGAGGCCCACTGCCTACAAGGAGACACACTGTCTACAAAGTGATAAAAATCACAGTCTTGAACTGGAGAATGACATCTCTACCATGTCCGGATCAGTTCCAATTAAGCCCAAAAATCTCTGCTCTGCCTTTCGCACGTTTCTTCGCTATGCCACACTCATCCACACACCACACTTTGAAATGAACTCACAAACCGTTATTTATACAAGACATCGACTTAGGAACAAACATCTAAGTCGGCAAACAACCATAGGAGTATCCGCAAGATGAATAACACATCCGGTCGGCCATCACAAGAACATTCACAGGATGAACAACTCATCCGGTCGGCTAAACAGAGCAAGAACTTCATCCGGAAGAATAACTTCAATTCCGGGCTCTACCATCAATGCGGACCAACAACACAACCTAAACATGATCCAAGAACCTTCACAAGCCTGTCTGAATGTTCGGATACATCCGCACTTCCTCTACTTACTGGGATCTCTTGTCTTCCTCATCCGGAACTTCAAGAACACAGTCTGTCGCCACTGTCATAATGCAAGAGGTACTTCTGGACCTCCAAATCATACACAAATCAGGATGACACATCACAAGGACATCCCAAACACTCCGTCCAATCCGCAGATTAGGATAATACAATTCCGGACCTCACCGGACCTTTTTGTGATCCTCTGTCACCTCTGGATACTTGCCGGAACCGGTTCTATACCGACAGCCACAACTCCTTCAGATCTTCATGCGGACCTCTGAAATCTTAACTGAAGCATCTCAAGACTCATATCTACTAACCCTTTAATCTGCATCCTCCGGTTCTCATCCTATACAGTACATTTGCCTTCTTCTCATCACTGTTCTTCACTGTTCCTGACTGAGGCTAATTTTCTCAATATCCTCAGCACACAGCTCATCAAATCCTTCTTGTCAATGCAATATGAGTATGTTGACATCAATGACAACACTGGCTCACCTCATACTTGCAACAATCTCCCCCTTTGTCATTGATGGCAACATATGACGTGAAAAACCATTAAGACAAGAACTTCAACTTTTCATATGTCTTCTCTTCCTTTACTGCTCCCCCTTTGATCATCAACCACTTGTTTTTCACATGTCTTCTCTCCCCCTTTGACATCAATGGCAAAGGGCTCATACTTGCAATTCTCATACATCAGAATCATACCAGCTGCTCCCCCTTAGTTGCAGCTCCCCATTAGTCCGGATCACAAGATATGACTGTGATAGCCACCAGACTGATGCACATCAGTGCATCTTAGTTCATCACCGGAGGGGCCATGACCCCTAACTTCTCCCGGAGATATTCAAAAGAGTCCTTGGGAAGAGGTTTTGTAAAGATATCTGCAATCTGATCCTTGGAGGGAACATACTCCAATTTGACTTCTTCCTTGTTTACTTGTTCTCTCAAAAAGTGAAATTTGATAGATATGTGCTTAGTCTTAGAATGCAATACCGGATTCTTGGAAATATTAATTGCACTTGAATTATCACAAAAAATTGTGATAGGCTCCTCATATTCAACTTTGATGTCTCTTAGCATCTGCTTCATCCATAAGATTTGAGTGCAACTACCTGCTGCAGCAATGTATTCTGCTTCAGTTGTAGACAGAGATATTGCATCTTGTTTCTTGCTTAGCCAAGAAACCAATCTCTTCCCCAAAAAGAATGCTCCACCACTAGTGCTTTTCCAGTCATCCACATCTCCTGCCCAATCTGCATCTGTGTAAGCATGAAGAGAGAAATCCGGATCTCTAGGGTACCATAGACCATACTCAACTGTTCCTTTCAAGTACCTAAAAATTCTTTTGATTGCCATAACATGAGATTCTCTAGGATCAGCCTGGAATCTTGCCACAAGACCAATAGCCTGCATTATATCTGGTCTAGTTTGAGTGAGATACAACAATCCACCAATCATTGATCTATACTTTGTCTGATCTGCTTTTGGAGAATCTGTTGATAACTGAGAGGGGGGGGGTGAATCAGTTATCCTAATTATTTCCCTTATTGAACTTTCCTTTTAATTGAAGCAGCATAAAATCAAACACAAAACATTAACCATGAAATAAGAAACACATGACACAGTATTTTGACGTGGAAACCCTGTTAAGGGAGAAAACCACGGGGTGATTAACCCAAGAATTATTCTCTGTTAGAAGAATAGGAAATTACAAAAATGGCACTTGCCAATTAGGGCTCACTGCCCGAGCACACTGCTCACAAGAGGCCCACTGCCTACAAGAAGACACACTGTCTACAAAGTGATGAGAATCACAATCTTGAACTGATTGGAAGCATCTGCATATGCTGGAGTTCAGTTCCGGTTAGGCTCAGTACACTGATCTGCTGCACTTCATCTTTCCTCTGTTCTTTATTCTACTATCTTTCACATACCGGATCCTTTTTGCTACCTCTCCTCTTTATCTGGACATATTCGCATATCTCTCCACATCACAACACACTTCACAACTAAATCCATCCTCTATATATATCCGCACAAGTAATTTCATCACCTTTCTAGTCGGCATCCAGAACAGTCTAGTTTCTTATAAACTCTCATTCTGTCGGCTGAATCCTTCCTCACCAAGCAATGCGGATCAAGCATATACTTGTATATATCATTAATCATGTCGGCCAAACATGATTCATGCCTTCACAACCTCTATCATCAATAGTAACCCATCCGGAAAGCAGTCTGATACTCTGCCAGTCAGTTCTTCCTCTGTTTTCACTGTCTCTCAGGAATCCGGTACTCAACCATTCATATCTTTTTCCTTGTCCATCACCGGAGGCTAAATCCTTGGAATATACCACTCAAGGTAGTCCTCTTGACTTCCCCAAATCCGCACTGCACCAAGACACTTCCACTGAGAGGTCCGGACCAATCTGTCGGACCTTGCCACATGCTCTGTTCTTCTTCACCGGACCACAACATTCTTTATTCTGACTTCCGGTAGAGACACATCATGACTTGCGGATGTGTGGGATGACCTTTGTTGCCATCAATGACAACAACCATGAATCCATATAGTGTCTCTTGCCAACAATCTCCCCCTTTGGCATTGATGGCAACACTTAGTGAAAAATGACTAAGTGTTTTCACTATGCTCCCCCTTTGCTGATGCTCTGTCTTTATATACAATTTCCGGAACTCCCCCTTAGTTGGATCCCTCATTTTTCACTGCTCCTCACTCCCCTTTGACATCAATGGCAAAGGGTAGGGTCCGCATATCAAAATTTTCAAAAATTTCTTATACTTAGCCGCATATTTACATACTCACATATATTGAAGAATGTCTGCAAAGGATGTCTGTAATTGAATCATTTCGGTAGCCCAACTTTGCTTCATTCTGTCCAAAATTGAAATGTGACCACTTAACAAAAATGCAAACGCTTCTGCCCGCTTGAGATCTGTCGGATCTTTTGTTTGGGCGGTGGTCCTAGCATCACTGATGGCCTCATGCATGGTTTCCAACTTAGGGATTATAATCCTTCTAAGTTCTCCCATCCGGTTGGTGATGTTCTTCCTTTCCTTCTCAAGATTCTTTATTTCGTTCAAGACTGCAATAGTCTGACATTCTTGATTTATTATAGAGGAAGAGAGAGGATCAAAACTTTGAGATAAGCTTTGTAGCTTATCCTGTTCCTCTTTTATTTTCTTGTCAAATGCTGCTGTTGCCTTTGACCAGGATATACAAAATTTATAGATATCACCGCCATCCTTAAGAGCATTCTCTAAGCTCTTTATTCCAATGCTTACAATCTTCCTATCTTTAGAAATTAATTCTAATATCTCTGAAAATCTCTTATCCAAAAATTCCTTCCGGACCTTTTCTTCAGCTGATTTTTCTAGAGAATCAAAATGTGTATCAACACTGCTGACTAAGGTTTTTAGATTACCGGAAGTGGAGGCTGTCGGATCTATTTGGATTGATGGCATGATCTTCACAAGTACTCTGGAGGCAGCCTCTATCAACTCACAGTCTTCCATATGAGACTTCAGGAGCTTTTCATTTGCCTTGGCATTTGCAAATGAAGCTATCTTCATTGTTTGTACCGGAGAGAGAGAGTCAAAATCAAATGGGCCTTTTAGAAGCTCCGGTTCATCAATCTCTAGAGTTTCTTTGCTCAAAAATTGTTGAACAGTTTGTGCAGTGTCTCTTGCCGAAGACAGATGTTTCTTCTCTTCTGCAGTCTTAGAACTGTCAACCTCTTTGTCTTTCACCACTGCTTCCTTCTCCTGTAATTGCTCTTCTTCTTTGGATCCGGAGACTGTAGGGGAAACCGGAGGAGAGATGCTAACTTGTTCATGTGCCACTTCTTCTGGAGCAGAGGGTCCCAAGTCCTCACTTGTCTGTTCAGGGCTCACTTCTTCCGGAACAGAAGATTCCAAATCAGCAGCTGTTTCTGCACCTAAGTCCTCTACAACAGGAAGATTGAACCTTTTGAAGGCCTTCCGGAGGATCTCTTCTGTTTCTTGGGCCACTTTGTCAGTCTCACCAAGCATGAGTTGATTCATCCTGGCTTTGCTTCTGAACTTATCTTTGCAGTCCTTGAAGATAATGTTCATTGTCTTGGGATCAATTTGAGGATATAGCTGAATAGCTATCTGCTCCCGGATCTCAAGATCTTTGGCATGAGCATTATTCTTTCTTACTTCCATTTCCTTCTCTAGGCTTTTAG
Organism: Cunninghamia lanceolata; assembly: GCA_027924645.1. NCBI lineage: Eukaryota > Viridiplantae > Streptophyta > Pinopsida > Cupressales > Cupressaceae > Cunninghamia > Cunninghamia lanceolata. Next base: position 9,575,727 of record BSBN01000202.1, read on the forward strand.
GAATGAGAGATATGATCTCAATGAAAGCCTTATTGTATATGTTCAGATATTTAACTGTGGCTTCCTGCAGAGTCTTTTGGTCTGCCTCACTGAAGTCATCATAGGATTCAATCATTGGTTGGAGGTTTCCATCCACCGTGACCGACTTGATTATGCTCTCTAGTGACAGAGTGGGCTTTTCAACAGTTACCTCTGCCATTTCATCCTTGTCTTGGCCTGCGGAGGGCTTACCGGATCCTTTCTTCTTCTGTTTCTTTACTTCTCTTACTCCCTCATCTGATTCTGTTTCCTCTTCATCCTTTTGGCTTCCATAAGCCCTTGTGGCTTTTGTCTTGGATCTCTTACCGGATGCCTGGACTTCCGGTTTTGAACTTTTGGTTGAGGGAGGTGCAGATCTCTTTGTTGATCTGGTCCGGGTGGGAGCTCCAACCGGAGCACTTTCTTTGCTTTTCTCTTCTTCCTCGGCCTTCCTCCTCTTTTCCCGGCTGGCATCAAGTGCCTCCTTTGAGATACCTAGGCCTTGAGCAATGTGCTCTACTTCTTTTCTTACCTTTCTTTTAATCTCAGGTTCCCTGAGTTCTACATGTATTTTTACACTCAGCTCCTCAAAGGTTCCAAACCTTTCTGCCTTAGGATCTTTGGGCTGACTTAGCATGTGTTGAACATGCAGCTCCACTATCTGTTCATCAACTTCATACCCCATGGGCATGATCCAGACAGTCCTTGGCTCCACTGCCTCCATTAGGCACTGATCAGTGTCAACCATAAAGCACACTGAGTCCTTGTATTTCTCAATGAGAGACTGAGGAATTCTCTCTCTTGCTTGCATCATGCTCTGAAAGTTTTTGAAGTATCCCCATAGAGCTGAATTTCTCACTTTTGCATCCCCAAGTCCATGCAAGTAGTCTCTTATCTGGACTGCAACAGGTTTGTCATTCTGCCATACCCATCCACTTGTTCCGGGTAGCTCATTCATGAAGTAGAAGAATAGACATACAATAAGAGTACCATACTTGAAGGAATTCTTCTTATCCTTCTTGATTTTCTGTATATTTTCCATTAATTGGCTTAGCAGTAGTTCGCAGAGGTCATATTCTGCATTTTTCCTTAGCATTTCAAAAGCAGTGTATACTGCAGTTCCGGATACAGAATTCTCCCTGCTGGAGTGATAGATCTTGTATCCTATTATCATTGATGCATATTTGATATCCGGATCCGAAATATCTTCAATGGTCATTGCCCTCTTGTCAAATTTTGATCCGGTGGCCTCTGTTACAATGTTGTTCTTGACAGATTTGAGGATAGGTACCCCTCCGGAAGAGTATAGGCCAGTTACTGCTCTAATTGCCTCTTTTGTGATCTTACAGGGTCTATCTAGCCATAGAAAGTTGTCATGCATCCTGCTCAGTACATACCGGACCCATTCATCTTCTTCAAAGCAGGGGAAATGAATAAATTGCTCAAATTGTTTCTTCTGAATATCCTTATACTCTGGTTTAAGCTCAAAAGCATTGTCAATCAGCTGCTTGTGATAGAGGTCTCTTAATTTGAATTCCCCAAATTCCTCAATGTTTGCATGTATGTAAACCCTAATGTCTTCGGTGTGTAAAACTCCATGAGGAACACTAGAGAAGGCTCCTAGTGGGTCTACCTCCAATGATTTGTAGGGATGTTTCTTGAATGAGGGGCGAGGTCTATCGGAGATCTTAACTATGTTTGGAGTAGCCATTCTTCAAAGATTTGCAGTGAGGTAATGAAAAACGGAGAATACCTTATGCGCCTTCGGTTTGCACGGAGTGGTTGGATTGATTTCTTTATCCAATAGCTTCGGCAGGAGATCCTTGGTGTGCTTGAAGAACCTTGTTGCAGAGCTCCACTTTTCGCTTCTTCTCGAGTGCAGAATGAGCAAATGACCTTTGAGAAATCCCTTAAATTGCTCCGCGAACCCTAATACCTGTCTGCAATAAATGCTACACCTACATCATTCCGGTTTGCCTTGTCTGGATAGCTTGGAGTATCCTGGATTAGTCCTGATCTGTGGATATCATCCGGATCTTTCGATCATGAATAAATCGAGGTAGCATATTACAAGATCATCTCAAACACTCTGTCCAATCCGCAGAACAAGATAGTGCATTTCTGGATCTTTCCGGACCTTTTTGTAATCCTTTATCATACCGGAGCATCTCCCTGAACAGGTCTTATTTGATCGATCACAGCTTCTTCATGACTTCATGCGGACCTCTGAAAACTTGACTGAAGTATCTCAAGATTCATATCTACAAACCCTTTGATCCGCATCTTGTGCCACATCTGGCACCACTTGTTTGGCTGGGGGAACAAGATTTTCTTTGAGTCTCCCCCTGAGCCTGAGCTCACTTTTTAATTTCCGGAAGAAATATCAGCACCAGAGTCTGGTGCGGGACCTCTACATTCTCTGAACTTTTCTTCACCCAAATCTTGCTCATCTGATTCCTAACCTCATCCGCATTCATCTTTTGTTTACCCTTGTCTTGATTCTGATTATACACCGGACCTCTTTTATCCTGATTCTTGTTTCTGCAGACTTTAGCATTATGACCGGACCTATTGCAGATTTGGCAAATAACATTTCTTTGCATATTTGACTGATATCCTCTTGATCTGCATTGATTTGCCATATGACCTATTCTATTGCATGTGAAGCATCTACCTTTGAATGATTTGTTTACTTGCATAATTCTGCATTCATGGGATTTGTGTCCATACCTTTTGCAGTTGAAGCACTGTCCGGAGAAGGATGAATTATTCTGATTCATTCTCATTCTGCACTGATTAGCTTTGTGACCAAAGTGGTTGCAGTTGTGGCAGTATCCATTGAAGGATGGATATCTTTGAGCATTTGGCTGTCTTGCCGGAGGTCTTCTAGGCCTGCTCCTTGGATTTTCTGATCCAAGATTCTTCTGACCGGATCCGGAGCTTTCTCCTTTCTCATATCCCAAGCCATACTTGTCATCTGTCCTCTTTTGACTTCCAAGAAGAACTTCAAGTTGAGCAGAACTTATCTTGAATTTCTCTTTATATTCATTTGCTGTTTGAAGGTCTCTTTTGAGAGAGGCAATTTGATCCTCAAGTTTTCCTTCATTATCTTTGGCATCTTCAAGATCAGATTCAAGATGTCTGATAATCCTGTCCATCTGGTGGCATTCTTCTGATTTTTCTTTAAGAGATTGTCTTAGATTGTCTTCAGCCTTTCTTTTTTCTTCAATCTCTTGAGTAAACTTTATAGTTCCTGATTCCATTTCATGTCTTAACATAATGACTTCTTTTGATAACTTTTCACATAACTTGGTTTGCTCAGTCAATTCTTCATTTGTATTGCTTTCTTCACTTTGTCTTGCCAACTGTTGAAGCAGCTCCTTTCTCTTTTTCATAGAGAGACTTAATTTGTCTTTTAATTCTCTCATGAATTCATCAGCCTGTTTGAGTCTTTCCTTTAATTCACTGACTTCAGAATTCGACTGTTCAAGATCCTCAAGAGCAGTCTTGAGTTGCTCCCTTAAACCATATGCATCCATTTGAAATCCCAGATCTTCCTCAAGCTGTTAGGCTCTACTAGGAGGAACTTAGCTCTGATACCAATTGTTGATAACTGAGAGGGGGGGGGGGGGGTGAATCAGTTATCCTAATTATTTCCCTTATTGAACTTTCCTTTTAATTGAAGCAGCATAAAATCAAACACAAAACATTAACCATGAAATAAGAAACACATGACACAGTATTTTGACGTGGAAACCCTGTTAAGGGAGAAAACCACGGGGTGATTAACCCAAGAATTATTCTCTGTTAGAAGAATAGGAAATTACAAAAATGGCACTTGCCAATTAGGGCTCACTGCCCGAGCACACTGCTCACAAGAGGCCCACTGCCTACAAGAAGACACACTGTCTACAAAGTGATGAGAATCACAGTCTTGAACTGATTGGAAGCATCTGCATATGCTGGAGTTCAGTTCCGGTTAGGCTCAGTACACTGATCTGCTGCACTTCATCTTTCCTCTGTTCTTTATTCTGCTATCTTTCACATACCGGATCCTTTTTGCTACCTCTCCTCTTTATCTGGACATATTCGCATATCTCTCCACATCACAACACACTTCACAACTAAATCCATCCTCTATATATATCCGCACAAGTAATTTCATCACCTTTCTAGTCAGCATCCGGAACAGTCTAGTTTCTTATAAACTCTCATTCTGTCGGCTGAATCCTTCCTCACCAAGCAATGCGGATCAAGCATATACTTGTAGATATCATTAATCATGTCAGCCAAACATGATTCATGCCTTCACAACCTCTGTCATCAACAGTAACCCATCCGGAAAGCAGTCTGATACTCTGCCAGTCAGTTCTTCCTCTGTTTTCACTGTCTCTCAGGAATCCGGTACTCAACCATTCATATCTTTTTCCTTGTCCATCACCGGAGGATAAATCCTTGGAATATACCACTCAAGGTAGTCCTCTTGACTTCCCCAAATCCGCACTGCACCAAGACACTTCCACTGAGAGGTCCGGACCAATCTGTCGGACCTTGCCACATGCTCTGTTCTTCTTCACCGGACCACAACATTCTTTATTCTGACTTCCGGTAGAGACACATCATGACTTGCGGATGTGTGGGATGACCTTTGTTGCCATCAATGACAACAACCATGAATCCATATAGTGTCTCTTGCCAACAGAATCATCATCTTTGCTTAGCTTACATCCGGTTGCCATAGGAGTGTTCATTGGCTTTGAGTCTTCCATACCAAATTTCCTTAACAATTCTTTCACATATTTGGTCTGAGAAATGAAGATCCCTTCTTTTGTTTGAGTAATTTGCAGACCCAAGAAGAAATTCATTTCACCAAGCATAGACATTTCAAACTCACTTTTCATCTGATTAGCAAAAGTTTTGCACATACTATCTCTTCCTCCAAAAATGATATCATCCACAAACACTTCAACAATCAGAATGTTTTCATGATCAATTTTGAAATATAAGTTACTGTCAGCAGTACCTTTGTTGAATCCAATCTGCACAAGATGCTTATCCAACCTTTCATACCATGCTCTTGGGGCTTGCTTCAATCCATACAAAGCTTTCTTCAACTTGCAGACCATATCATTATTATCAGACAATTGAAATCCATCCGGTTGTTCAATGTAGACTTCTTCTTCCAGATCACCATTTAGGAAGGTAGACTTGACATCCATCTGATATACCTTGAAGTCTTTGAAGGCAGCAAATGCAAGAAGTAATCTGACTGCTTCAATTCTTGCCACTAGAGCAAAAGTCTCTTCAAAGTCAATTCCTTCTATTTGAGAGTAGCCTTTGCAGACCAATCTAGCTTTGTTTCTGATTACTTCACCAGCTTCATTTAGTTTGTTCCGGAAGACCCACTTGGTTCCAATTACATTCCTGTCTCTAGGTCTGGGAACAAGATCCCAAGTATGATTTTTCTCAATTTGCATCAATTCATCTTCCATTGCTTTGGTCCAGTTTTCATCATTGCAGGCTTCATTTATTGTTTTAGGTTCAATCTTTGAAATCAGACAACATTCATTCTGATTTTGAACAATATTCCTTCTAGTTTGTACACCTTTGCTTCTGTCACCTATGATCTGATCTTCAGAGTGGTTCAGTCTTACATACCTTGGAATTTTGGGAGTATCCAGCACTGCTGTTTCTTGATCAGGCTCATTCAAACCTATCTCTTCTTCCTGATTTACCGGATCAGGCTGACTCTGTCTCACCGGAGAGGATTGAGTTCCTTGAACACTGTCTTGGTCATCTTCATCAAGCTCATAAAATCTTGAAGGTTTCTCAATTCCTTCATCAACTTTCACATTTGTGCTTTCTATCATCTTCCTCAATCTCTTATTGTAGCACCGGTATGCTTTGCTTTGAGTGGAGTAGCCCAAGAAAATTCCCTCATCACTTCTAGCATCAAACTTTCCTAGATCTTCATCTCTTTTAATATAACACTTGCTACCAAATACTCTGAAATATTTCACAGTAGGAGTGATGCCAAACCAAAGTTCATAGGGGGTCTTACCGATGTTGTTTCTGATTTGAACTCGATTTAGAGTGTAGACTGCGGTGCTGATAGCTTCTTTCCAAAACATTTGAGGAACATTTGCTTCCAACATCATTGTCCTAGCAGCTTCCTGGATGGTCCGGTTCTTTCTCTCAACTACTCCATTCTGCTGTGGAGTCTTAGGAGCAGACAACTGTCTCCTTATACCCTGTTTCTCACAAAAGTCAATGAATTCACCAGATGTAAATTCACCACCTCTATCAGACCTTAGACACTTTAGTTTCAATCCGGTTTGATTCTCCACCATAGCTTTGAAGATTTTGAACTTCTCAAAAGCCTCTGATTTTTCTTTTAGAAAGGTAACCCACATCATCCGGGAATGATCATCAATTAACAACATGAAATATCTATCACCCTGCAAACTCTTGATTCTTGTCGGACCACATAGATCAGTATGTACTAATTCCAACAATCCGGTAGAAGACTGATCTTTGCTTTTGAAAGAGACTCTGCTTTGTTTACCTAACTGACATTCTTTACACACACTATTTGTAGGTTTCATCAATTTTGGAAGATCTCTCACAGCCTGAGTATTGCTTATCTTGATGATGTTATCAAAATTTACATGACACATTCTTCTATGCCATAACCAACTCTGATCAATTTGGACAAACAAAAAACTTTTATTTGAACCAACCAGATGAAAGATATTACCTTTTGTCTGAGTACCGGATGCAATTTCAGTTCCGGAGCTTGTAAAGATTCTGCATTTTCCATTCTTGAACCAGAGATCATAGCCTTTGTCCACTAACTGACCAACACTGAGAAGATTGTGCTTCAATCCTTCAACATACAGTACATTTCCTGTTTTGCTCTTACCATCAAAGGAAATAGTTCCCCTACCTCTGATTCTGCCAGCAGAATTGTCACCAAACTTTACCATTCCTCCTTCATATCTTTCCAAATCTAAGAACTTATTCTTGTCACCAGTCATATGGTGAGAACATCCACTGTCAATAACCCAATCATCCTTTTCTTCCACTTGAGCAGCCAAGGCTTTTTCAACAACTTTGTGATTGACAGATTCAGAGAGTATTGAATCTTCTTCCTTGATGGCTATAAACACCCACTCATTTCCGGATTTGCTTCCTAGTTCTGATTCATCATCTGTTACTCCTTCATTGTCATCTTCTTCATGAACATAATAGCAATTCTTTTGAAACCTTTGTCTGTGAGTATTAGATCTTGCAGATCTCTCCGGACATCTTGAGGCAAAATGACCAATCTTATTGCAGTTGAAACACTTAAAGGGTAGTTTTCCTTCATACTTACCGGATCCTCTTGGCAGTCTCTTTGCAATGAGGGCTTCAAGTTGAGCTGTTTCTGCTTCTTCTTCCATGTCTCTTCTTGCTTGATCATACCATGACATTTTCCTTGATGAGTTTTCACCCGGATCAAATCTCTGTTTGCCTTTCACATAGGCACTGGCTTTGAAAGCAGATTCAGTCTTGGGAGGATCATCTCCAAACTCGGTCATTTCAAATGCAGCTAGTTTGCCAGCCAGTTGTTCTCTTGTGACAGTTGTGTGGGCTCTGAATTCATCAATGGCAGCAACTTTGATTTTGTAGGCAGCAGGAAGGGATCTTAGGATTTTGCAGACAATCTCATTTTCATCTAAAGTTCCACCAGCATTTCTGATTCCACATACCAGCTCATTTACTCTTGGCATAAAGGTAGTGATGTTTTCATCATCTCTCATTTTCAATCTTTCAAATTTCCCTTTCAGACTTTGCAACCTTGCACTTTTGACAAACTCATCTCCTTCATACAGAAGTTCCAGTTTAGTTAGGATCTCATATGCAGTTGGTAGGTCAATGACATTCGAGAGATCTGAGTCATTCAATGCGCTTAGAAGAGCTTCCTTGGTCCGCAGATTGTTTTCAGCTTCTGTGATTTCATTCAGAGTTGTCGGACCACCTTGTGGAGGTACATATGGTTTTGAAATCATAGCCAAGTATGCTTTTCCCATACATTCCAAGTGACACTTCATGCGACCTTTCCAGAGAGTGAAGTTGGTTCCATCGAAATTCGGACTATCCTTCTTGTATGACGACATCCTGGATCTCCTCAAGCGGTTAAGCTCCTATCAGAGGAACTTAGCTCTGATACCAATTGTTGGATCTAGGGCATACAACTGAGAGGGGGGGGTGAATCAGTTGTATAAAACTTCTTGTTCTTTCAAACACTTGATTCTTTGTTGTTAGTTAGCAGCATATCAAATAATCATCCATGGAAGCATAATACATAAACACAAGAGCAGATAAGCATCAACACATTGAACACCAAGATTTTGACGTGGAAAACCCGGTTAAGGGAAAAACCACGGGGTGATTAACCCAAGAATTATTCTCTGTTAGAAGAATAAAGAAGAATGAATGGCACATGCCAATAAGGGCTCACTGCCCGAGCACACTGCTCACAAAGAGGCCCACTGCCTACAAGGAGACACACTGTCTACAAAGTGATAAAAATCACAGTCTTGAACTGGAGAATGACATCTCTACCATGTCCGGATCAGTTCCAATTAAGCCCAAAAATCTCTGCTCTGCCTTTCGCACGTTTCTTCGCTATGCCACACTCATCCACACACCACACTTTGAAATGAACTCACAAACCGTTATTTATACAAGACATCGACTTAGGAACAAACATCTAAGTCGGCAAACAACCATAGGAGTATCCGCAAGATGAATAACACATCCGGTCGGCCATCACAAGAACATTCGCAGGATGAACAACTCATCCGGTCGGCTAAACAGAGCAAGAACTTCATCCGGAAGAATAACTTCAATTCCGGGCTCTACCATCAATGCGGACCAACAACACAACCTAAACATGATCCAAGAACCTTCACAAGCCTGTCTGAATGTCCGGATACATCCGCACTTCCTCTACTTACTGGGATCTCTTGTCTTCCTCATCCGGAACTTCAAGAACACAGTCTGTCGCCACTGTCATAATGCAAGAGGTACTTCCGGACCTCCAAATCATACACAAATCAGGATGACACATCACAAGGACATCCCAAACACTTCGTCCAATCCGCAGATTAGGATAATACAATTCCGGACCTCACCGGACCTTTTTGTGATCCTCTGTCACCTCTGGATACTTGCCGGAACCGGTTCTATACCGACAGCCACAACTCCTTCAGATCTTCATGCGGACCTCTGAAATCTTAACTGAAGCATCTCAAGACTCATATCTACTAACCCTTTAATCTGCATCCTCCGGTTCTCATCCTATACAGTACATTTGCCTTCTTCTCATCACTGTTCTTCACTGTTCCTGACTGAGGCTAATTTTCTCAATATCCTCAGCACACAGCTCATCAAATCCTTCTTGTCAATGCAATATGAGTATGTTGACATCAATGACAACACTGGCTCACCTCATACTTGCAACACTATGTAGTGTAGGAACTTCAACAAATCTCTATCATCATCAAACACCTGCCAACTGTATATATTTTTTGGTACTGCAGGTCTAATTTTAACTTCAACATTTGTAACATCAGACAAAGTGATATCATCCAGCCTTATGGCCACATTAGCTAAAAAGTCTGCCATGACATTCTTTAATCTTTCTATCCAATTTACTGAAAAGGCATCAAATAATTCAATTGTGTCTCATACAACATGCTTATATTGTTTTAAACTTTTATTTTTTGAAGCATATTTATCTCTCACCTAGGAGACAATTAATTCTGAATCTCCAAACACTTTTAGCATCTTAATCCCATGCTTCAAAGCAACATTTAATCCTAGTAGCAGAGCTTCATACTTTGCAATATTGTTTGTGCAGGGAAACTTTAACAGGAAAGAGAATTTCAGAAGCTTACCTGCTAGAGACAAACATACAACTCCAGCACTAGAACCTTCCTTTGAACAAGCTTCATCAAAATACATAGTCCAGAGACCCTGTTGGTCAAGTTCTTGAATACAAAAATATCTCCCCTTGTTTCCTTGATCATCTGGGACAATTCTAAAATTTTCACAGTCAGTATCCACAAAACAGATATGCTCTTCTGAATCTTGATCCTCAACTGTTTCTAGTGACCTTTCTTCTCTAATCAATTTGACATCTCTACCATTCATTGGGATCATGGCATATGATAAATCTAATTGCATACTTCCTCCAATCAATGCTGCCCATCTTCTTGACAACAGCATACCATATTGTGGCTTTATGTCAACTACTGTTATGTTCATTCTGTAAGTTTTTTCTAGATATGCTGCTAGCATAAAATCCACATCCTTCATGATTCCAATAACTTGTACCTCCCTGGCATCCATTGCATAGCATTTTCCACATGCCTTATCTATTTTCAATCCATCTTGTTGCATGATAGCCAGCAGCATAATATTTGTTGATGTTTCTGAGTCAAGCATACAATTCTTGATTACCTTTCCATTGATAACAAGGGAAACATAAAATGGTTCAACCTATGAAGGGCATTTTGTCATTGTCACCCCTAGATAGACTTCAGGAACCTCATCCTCATCAATACACAAGGCTTGTTTTTTACCCTAAGTCTTAACACTCTACTCGGCTTGACAAGCTACTCCTGAAATTAGAGACAATGCTTTATTCCTGAATTCTTCAACTTTCATCATCTCCATCAATGGAACAGAGACCTTTATCTGAGATAAAATCTAAGTTATGTCGAAGGGAGCATAATTTTGTATAACAGTTGTAGCTTGAGCCATGGTTTTATTCTTATCCTGAGCTGATCCAGCCTTAATTTTAATGGCCTTTTGACTGTCATCCATGACTTGAGAGTTCTTATATTGAACCTTAATTTGGGGTACTTCATTTTCTGGTCTTTGAGAATCATGACCTAGTTTTTTCTTAGAATTTTTCTTATTATTGTTTCATCGCGTCTTATGTGGTTCAGCTCCTTTATGATTGTGCATTGGTTGATTCACAAAGGTGTCTTCTAGTTGACGTGGATCACCTACCCGAGCCTTACCTCTAAGGTTATAATTGCTTTTGACATGAGCCACTGCTGCAGCTATGAGAGCTCTAATCTCTTCATCAGAAGGCCTTCTCAAGTTATTCAGAAAAATGTGTGAGTCCTAAGTATAAGCATAGTTATCTTCATCATCCTCATCACAGGAAATCTGCTGGCAGAACTGAGTGCCATAATCCATGCTTTCATCAACATCATAAGAAGAATACTCCCTATTTGTGAACAACATATTGACACTATCATCCTCCACATAATGTGGCTCATTGCATTCACCACAGGCAACAACATTATTATACAAAGACTAAGCAATCATACATTACGATTGTGAGTGAGGCATTTGACAGATTATGCACCATGGGGTATCATCAACAATGTTAATAGCCTTCCTCAAAGGATCAGGAGTCTCCTTAACATTTTGAGCTCTTTGATTAGTGTTTCTATTTGGGAGAACGGGTTTACCATTATGCCAATTAGTGTTATATGGCATGTCATGCAATGATGGTCTCTTCTCTTGTCTCTGGTAAACCTGCCTTTCGGGACCTATCCCCTTTTCACTTTTAGCATGTCTATAACTTAGGTCCTTAACAACAGTTGTCAATTTATCTAATTTATCTTCAGAAGTAGATACATTACCTTGAGTACTTTGAGACTTATTCAGATTTTGTAGAATCTTTACATCATCCCTTCTGTTTGTCTTACCAGATGCTTTCCTATTATTTTCAATATTGGTTGCAATTCTAAAAGCATCCCTGAGGCTAGTAGGACCCTTATCTCTTAACCCATAAGTAGTTTTAGCATCAAAAGCATTTATGTATAGCACCATGCACATTGGTTCATTAGGCCTCATGTGAAGTGGTAATTTGTTCAACACTTTAGTGAACCTAGAATTAAAATATGCAACCTGCTCATTTGACCCCTTAGTAATACTAGTGAATTCATTTACAAAAAAGCTTGGATCAGTCTTATCACCATATTATTCTTTAAAAATCCTTCTGAAGTCATCCCATGATGAGATACTCTGGTTAGGTAGACCTTTATACCACTCTTTAGCTTCATCAACTAAAGATTGCATAAACAATTTCATAAAAACATCTTCATGTTCAACCTCAAATTTGTCCATAACATTCTGAAAGGCTTTCAAATGATCTTCCCCTGAGACAACATTATTTTCTGAAAACTTTGGTATCTGAGGTCTTACATGTTTATCAATGGGATTAGGGTAACTAGGAATACCATTAAAAACTAGCTGCCTGAATCTATCCAACTGCATAGGCTGTCTACCAAACTGATTAACATTTGCATTCCTATTAGCATTCTGATTTCTTACATTGTTCAATGGTATCCTAACATTGTTTGTATTTTGTCTCTAATCATTTTTTTGATTTTGAACTTCATTTCTTTGCTAGTTTCTCAACATATTTGCATTATCAAGGGTGGGAACTAAATCAGGTTGAGCAATTTTCAGAGCTTGCACCTTTTGTCTCATGTCATCTCGAATCTTCAAAGCCTACAAATATTCTATTTCAGCCCTCAGGTTCTTGATCTCTTCAGCTAATTCTTCATCTCTAGGCATAGAAGAGGATGGTCCCATTCCATTTTGGTCATCATCATCATCCCTTGGGGACTCAATTTCTTCAAATCTGTTAGGGGGATCTAAGAAAGGGCATTCCTGAAACACCTCTGACCTCATTCTCAATCTATCACCTTGTTGTCTTTCATATACATCTTGAATTTCAACCTCTGTGTTTGAAAAATAAGGTGCCTGCCGCTCTGAAGATCTTGGAATATTTTGGGTATCATTATTTCTAGGGTTGGGAGAACTTTCCTGACCGGCTTGAACAATCCCTTTTTTCCTATACATCATTTTTCTAGGTAATTCTTCAAACAAAGGATTACTCAGGGATCTTCTCCCTTGCATACAAATTTCACTTTACCAGTTGGGAGATTGTTGTTATATGGAGCCTAATCAGACTCGGAGGTTATATTTACCCCACTTTTATCGGCGCGGTTTCCCCCCAAATTCCTATGGGGTCAAGGGGCAGCGCCCCTTGCGGGGGTTTGGGGGCAGCGCCCCCAAGACGGGGTCAAGGGGCAGCGCCCCTTGCGGGGTCTAGGGGCAGCGCCCCTGGCGTGTTCCCTGTCGCGATACAGGGCGGGGTCGAGGGGCAGCGCCCCCGTGGGGGCTCGGGGGCAATGCCCCCGAAACCTCACACGGTTTTTTATTATTTTATAATGCACCAGGAGTTAATTTTTTTTCATTGACCGACATAAGAAAACCCTATTTTGTAACCAACAAAAAGCTTGATAAAAAGTGGCTAAGGGTTAGGGTTTTGATATTGTATTGTAGCATTTTGCAGCGGTATTGAGTTGCAGGGATTGCTGATTGTAATCGGTTTGATTTACTGGATAATAATATTGGACTCTCTGTTTGGTGGATGTAGCTCGAGTTTGGGTGAACCACGTTAAAAATTGTCTCTCGCTATTATTATTTCTGTGTATTTCCATTTCTCTGTTTAATCTTTATTTGCATTTAATTGATATCTTCTGCCGGCTAACCCTAACAGAGATTTGTTCGAAGTCACCACCTATAACTAGGAATTAGTTTCTTTTAAAACCAGGGTTCTTACACAAAGAAGTCCCCAACAGATTTGCCAAATCTGTTGGATTTTTCCCTAACTAGATGCTTCCCAGTTATCCCTACAAGGTCGCCATCATTGATCAAAAGGATTACTGGGCCAGGGGCCAATAGTATAGAAGATAGACTCTATAAATATCTCCTCTCCTTCTTTAGGCTCTGCAGAACCAAGGGGGGTATTCCCTATTCAACATCCATAAAATATGCATGTGAACTTACTGGGATGTTGACACAAAGCAGATAAATCCTCTCTTATGCAGACCAAAACTGTGAAGTAAGTGCAAAGGGGCTAGCTTTGGGCCTATGCTCAGTTGTGAGATAGAGGATTTTGGTCCTAAAACTACTTCTAATATCCTAAAGGTTTGTATTTGAAGTTTGATTTTGCATTTTGTATTTGGACACAAGATAGGGACTTTGGGTTGTAACCTCAATACAAGACCAGATTGGTGCCCATTTTAGGGCTCAAAGTCAATAGACATACACATGTGAATGATTACCATGAATTCAAATCAATAATTGAGTTTCAAGGGTAAATTTTAGTGTCTACCTTATAGATACTTCCCAAAATTGAGTGTTTAGTCATTCATACTTAATGATATCCCTGTTGCAGTATACCTTTCCTAATGCTTAACCCAAAACATTTAATTTGTTCCTTGAACAAAGGTAAGAGATTAGACATTCAACATAGAAAATCCATGTTCCTGAATCCCAAATAACCCTTAGCTACTTAGATTCAAAAGAAAAGATGCCCACAACTTGGAGACAAATAACCAAACACATGCAACATAGCATTTCTCATATTAAGACAACATGAAACTAGTAAATTATGCATAAAATAGACAACATATGATTCATAAACTCACAAGGCATGAAACAGAGCCATCAGCAAGACTGTATCTTATTACTCCACCAAAAATTTGCCAAGTCTTCAGCAACCAGAAATGAGTAACATAGTTTGCCTTTTATAGCAAGAATGTGCACTCAACATTCAAGGTATATGGTCATTTCAAAATTTTGCCAGATACAATGCACCATAAGAATGGCACCCAAAACATTCAATGCAGCTTATAGAAGGAGAAGGAAGGAGTAGGTGAGATTGGGAAATGTGCAGTTGTTTGAAGATTTTCTCCCTAAATCAGGTAGTTGATCTGTCAATCCATCGATCATTCCTTTGCAAATTTTCCATTAATGGCCAACCTACCCATGGCCTCTTGGAAATGCAGCAGTGAATGCATAAGAAAATTTTCTCACTCTAGAATGTAGCTATGAACTCAGGAAATCCTTCTTCATGAAATTTTGAATGACGGCCGTTGATTTCCTCCTCATCGCCAAGATCAATGGCATCAAATTGTGCTAAAAAGTCATCGCCCAATGAAAACATGCCACGCAGGCGGCTTTTGCTTCTTTGACTTTTCCATCGCTGACTTTGCATTTTTCCTTTTCGCCTTGTATATGCAAAAGCATATACAAACAACTGCTACACATATAAGGCGTGAACCGCAAATTTTTATGAATCAGACTGTAATCGCATTCGGGTCTGGCTTGTACCTAACCTTTTGTATCATAGCTTTGTATATTGCACATGCAACATGCAATATACAACATCTGGACCTCAAATCATTATGGAGCAAATTGAAATCGCTATCGGGTCCAAATTGTATCTTACCTCCTTTGTATATCGGCACATACAATGCACACATACATACAAGCTACGAACTCGACCCTGTATCAACTAGAATGTATATCTCTTTAGGTCCGGGTTTTACATCTCATGACTGCATATCCCATGCATGTTCAGTTGTATATGCAAACATACAATCGTATATATATATACAATTGGTGGACCCCACCCTTTGCATCTTGCCTTCATTTGCTGCTTTGTATATGAGATACAATTGACTTTGTATGAGAGCGGACCCCACTTTCCCTTGTATATTCTGCCTTGTATGTGGTCCCTTGCACATTTTCTTTTGCATGTTGCCAATGTATATCACCATTGTATGTCAAAGATACATATAACCCAATATACAAAAGAAGGCCATTGACTTTTCAACTCTTACCATTGTATCACCACCCACCAGATTTAATAACTTTTGAGATCTGAGACTTGTATGTTCTGCCTTGTATATCCATTTGTATATTGAACATACATGCAATGCCTTTGATACAATCCGTAGGCCCGACCACTATTCACAACCCGATTGGAACCCTTTTTTGAAATCCGCCTTGTATATTACCCATTGTATATGTGAATATACAACAACAACATACAAACTTTTCATACAAGCATGGAATCTGTGAGGAATATGCCATATATAATTACAAAATATTCTAGGAATGTATCTAAAAAGCACATACAAACTCTATATGCAAAAGAAGCATACAACTATTTTTTCACCATTTTCAAAGGCCGATTGAAATTTCCTTTCGGGTCTAGCCTTGCACATATGCATTTGTACATTTGAACTTGCATGTTAGATACAACGGCCATATACAACCTGATACATGCAACAAATTTCACTACCGTATAGAGGGTTTGTTGACTTAGCATTTTTTCTTTCTTTCCTTTTAGTGCGATGGGAGGAAGCGGTAATGCAATGCGTAGGGGCCGGTCAACCTACAAGTGCTAAGGCATTAGTTACAACTTAAATGATAGGGAACCCGCTATAGGAGGTCAATGATAGAATAGAAAATACAAAGGAGGCCGAGAGGAAATAAAACCTAAGGCATTTTGAGGGTTTTAAAAAGCACAAACTTGCAGGCTCAACAAAAAAACCCTAACCCTAGGTGGGTACCACCAAGTTGATAACTAAGAATGAGTATAAGATTCTGAAGAATGGCCCTTCTACTCTAGATGAACTCAAGGAAGTTGAATACAATATTCAAGCTAAAGAAGCATTGTTGAGTGCCCTGACTGATACAAAAATGACAAATATCCTAGAATTGAAAACTACTCATGAAATCTGGAAAAAGTTGGAAACTTTGTATGAAGGTGATAAATATGTCAAATGTGCCAAGCTATAGAGCTTGAAGGGTAAATAGGAAAGGTTGATGATGAGTGAAGATGAAAACATTACTTCCTACATGTAGAAAGTGAATGAACTTGTGATTGGTATCAGGAGTGCTAGTGGAATATTGGAAGTGTCAGAGATTGTTGCTAAAGTGTTCAAATCCTTACCTGCGGCATACAAGTATAAAGTTGCTACCATTGAAGAGATCAAGACTGTGACAACTATTACAAGGGATCAGTTGCTTGGTAAGCTTTTAGCATTTGAAATGAGTGAGTTTGGTGATTCTCTTCCTAAGTCTGAATATGCATTTAAGGCCAGTATATATGGAAAACAAAGATATGATCCAGGTGAAAGCTCTTCAGGAAGATCAAATAGATTTGAGAAGGCAAGGAAGGATCTTGAAGATGATGAAGTTGAGGCTACAGAACTTGAAGCCTTATTGCCAAAAGATTACCAATAGGATCTAGTAAGTATGAAGGAAAGATGCCTTTCAAATGTTTTGCTTGTAATAAGATTGATCATTTTGCCTCAAGGTGTCTGGAGAGGGTTTCAAATCCAAACCCTAACAAATCAAGGGCTCAGAAGAAATGTTACTATGTCCAATAAGCTAAAGAAGGTATCACTGATGATGAATCTGATATGGGAAGTAACTCAGGAAATGAATGGGTCTTCATTGCCATCAAAGAAGAATATCTGGTGTCTACTGAATCTACTAGCTATGTGAATGTGGAAAGTGCCTTGGCTACTTAGATTGAAGAAAAGGATGAATGGGTGATTGACAGTGGATGTTCTCATTATATGACTAGTGATAAAAGTAAGTTCATAAGTTTGGAAAGATATGAAGGTGGAATTGTGAAGTTTGGAGAAAATTTAGCTGGTATAATTCGTGGCAGAGGATCCATCTCTTTTGATGGTAAGAATAACACTAATGATGTTCTATATGTAGAAGGATTGAAGCATAATCTTCTCAGTGTTGGACAGTTGGTTGACAAAGGGTATGATCTCTGATTCAAGGATGACAAATACAAAATCTTAGCAAGCTCCAGAACTGTGATTGCATCAGGTACACAAACTAAAGGTAACATCTTTCATTTAAGTGGTACTGGCAAAAGTTGTTTGATTTCTCAGATGATTAGAGTTGGTTATGGCATAGGAGAATGTGTCATGTGAATTTTGATAATATTGTCAAGATAAGTTCTACTCAAGCTGTGAGAGATCTTCCAAAACTTGTGAAACTTGCTAATAGCATGTGTAAAGAATGTCAATTGGGTAAATAGAATAGAACTTCATTCAAGAGTAAAGAGCAATTTTCAAGGGGACTATTGGAACTTGTGCATACAGATCTATGTGGTCATGCTAGAATTAGAAGTGTGCAAGGAGACATATATTTTATGTTGTTGATTGATGATTACTCTTAGATGATGTGAGTAACTTTTTTGAAAGAAAAAATAGAAGCTCTTGACAAATTCAAGGTTTCAATGTTATGGTGGAAAATGAGATTGGTGTAAAGATAAAGTGTCTAAGATCCGACAAAGGTGGAGAGTTTACCTCTGGTGAGTTTGATACATTATGTGAAAAGCATTGCATAAAAAGATAGTTATCTGATCCTAGGACTCCTCAGTAGAATGGAGTTGTGGAAAGAAAGAACCAGACCATTCACGAAGCTGCTAGGACCATGATGATGGAAGCAAATGTTCCACAAGTCTATTGGAGAGAAGTTGTGAGTACTGTTGTCTACACTCTTAATCGGGTGCAGATCAAAGCCAATTCTGGTAAGACACCTTATGAACTATGGTTTGGTCATCCTCGTACTGTGAAATATTTTAGAGTTTTTGGTAGTAAATGCTATATCAAAAGAGATGAGGATCTAGGCAAGTTTAATGCAAGAAGTGATGAAGTAAAATTTATGGGTTACTCTACTCAAAGAAAGGCATATCAGTGCTTCAACAAGAGATTGAAAAAGATTGTTGAAAATGCTAATGTCAAGGTTGATGAGAGCAAAGAAAGACCTTACAGGCCTTGTGGATATGATTCAGATGATCAAGATGAAAGTCAAAGTCAAGGAAAGCAAGTTCAAACCCAGACTCAGATCCAAATTGATCCAGAAAATCTAATGACTCAAGAAGTTAGTGCAAATGTTGAGGAACGAGCTCAAGAATCAAAAGTTCAAGAAACTCCCAAAACCCCCAGGTATGTAAGGTTGAATCATTCTAAAGATCAAATCATAGGAGACAAGAATAAAGATGTTCAAACTAGAAGAAGAATTATTGAAGACCAAATAGAGTATCGTTTGATTTCAAAGATTGAACCAAAAATAGTGAATGAAGCTTGTAATGATGAAAACTAGGTAAAAGAAATGGAAGATGAATTAATGCAAATTGAAAAGAATCATACTTGGGATCTTGTTCCTAGATCTGAAAATAAAAATGTAATTGGAACCAAATGGCTCTTTTGGAATAAACTGAATGAAGATGGTGAAGTTGTGAGAAAAAAAGCAAGATTGGTATGAAAAGGATATTCTCAAGTAGAGGGAATTGATTTCGAAGAAACATTTGCTTTGGTGGCAAGAATTGAAGCAGTCAGATTATTTATTGCATTTGTTTCTTTTAAATATTACAAAGTTTACCAGATGGATGTCAAGTCAGCATTCCTAAATGGAGAGCCAAAGCAAGAAGTTTACGTTGAGCAACCGAAAGGATTCCAATTGTCTGATCAAGAAGATATGGTCTACAGATTGAGGAAAGCTTTGTATGGACTTAAACATGCCCCAAGAGCCTAGTATACAAGATTAGATAAGTATCTGCTAAAGCTAGGATTTATCAAAGACACAATTGACAATAATCTTTATTTCAAAATTGATTATGAACACATCTTAATTGTTGAGCTATTTGTTGATGATATCATTTTTGGTGGAAATAGAAGCATGTGTAAGAAATTTGTTGATCAGATGCAAAGTGAGATGTCCATGTTTCGTAAAATGAATTTTTTTGTTAGGTCTGCAAATCACTCATTTAGATAAAGGTATCTTCATATCTCAATCTAAGTATGTGAGAGAATTGTTGAAAAAGTTTGGAATGGAGGACTCAAAACCACTAAGTACTTCTATGGTAACTGGATGCAAGTTGAGTAAAAAGGATGATTCACCTAAGGCAGATAAGCAAAGGTATAGATCAATGAATGGAGGACTACTTTATCTGACTTAGACTAGACCTGAGATTATGAATGCAGTTGGACTTGTTGCTAGATTTCAAGCTGATCCTAGGGAATCCCATGTTGTAGAAGTCAGAAGAATTTTTAGATATCTAAAGGGAACATCTGATTATGGCTTATGGTATCCAAAGGATAATGACTTCACTCTTCATGCATATACAGATGCTGATTGGGCAGGAGATGTGGATGACAGAAAAAGTACTATTGGTGGTGCATTCTTCTTGGGAAGGAGATTAGTTTCTTGGTTGAGCAAAAAGTAGGAGGTAATATCTCTGTCTACTGCAGAAGCAGAGTATATAGCAGTAACAAGAAATTGTACTCAAGTCTTGTGGATGAAGTAAATGTTGAAGGCTATTAGAATTATGTTTGAAGAGCCTGTTACAATCTTCTGTGATAATTCAAGTGCAATAAACATCTCAAAGAATCCTATGTTGCATTCAAAGACAAAGCACATATCCATCAAGTTTCACTTCTTGAGAGAGAAGGTAAGTGAGAATGAAGTCAGATTGGAGTTTGTTTCTTCAAAGGATCATATCGCAGATTTATACACCAAGCCTTTGCCTAAGGATTCTTTTGAGTATCTTAGAGGGAAGATAGGGGTTATTACCCCTCCTATTCAGAACTAAGATGTACTAGTGTGCATCAGTCCAGTGGAATTCACAGTCATATCTTGTGATCCAGATTGATGTTAAGGAGATACTACTCAGGGGGAGTAGTCAGTATGTAAATTTTGGAGATCACTCTAAAACAAAAAAGGGAAGAGAAAAGATTACAAAGATGTTCCCTTTTCCATTGATGTCAAAGCGGGAGAGAAGTCATGTGAAAAACTAGTTGCTGATGAAAGAGGGAGTAGTGAAGAAAGTGGTTGCAGAAATGATAAGAGAAAGGGGGAGAAATCCTTATCTTAATGGTTGAATTAGTTTTTCACATTATATGTTTCCATCAATGACAAAGGGGGAGGTTGTTCCAAATATGTGCCTATGATGTGTTGTCATTGATGTCAACATATCCCTTTGTCAGAAATAGGGGAAATAGTGCAGATCAGTGAAGTAGATTGCTCCACATTTCCAGAGGAATGAAGATTAAAGTATGCAAACCATATGGCTATGTAGAGGATTATCTGAAGTAGCTCTAGTTAAGATTTGAGAGGTCCACATGAAGATTTGATAAAGATATGGCCATCTGAGCAGAACCAGGTTTTACAGTGTTTAGAAGAGACAGAGTGACAAAAAATTGGTCTAGATTGCTCCACAATGAAAAATTACAATCTGCAGATCTAAAGCCATGTTTGGGAAGTCAGTGTGTATCCTTAACTCAAGTGGTTAGTGGTTTGGAGGTCCGCAAGCAATCTTTCTAGTGTGACAGTCATGGTAGATAGTGTTCTTGAGGTACCAAATGAAGATACAAGTGATTCTGATGATTTGGAGTAGTGCGGATGTTATTGTTGAATTCAATGTGCTTGTGGAGGTCTCTCGATCATGTTCCTATTGTGTTGGAGGTCTGTATTGAAGATTGAGCTCATTGATTGAAGATTTCTTCCTTGGTATTGTTGTTCTTCTTAGTCTTGGCTGACCGGATGTTTCAAGCGTGTTGCGGATGATCTAAGAACAATTCTCTGGAGTGTAGTGTGTTGATCGAAGAAGACTCAAGTCCCATAAAATGTTTGGCTGACACTATAAGAATTCGCATGTAATACTTTGTATCAAATCAAGTCTTGTAATTGTAACAGTTTGCTAGGATGACCTTGAAGAACAATTGTAATAAGATGTTTGTAAAGCTAACTTTGATGATCATTCTAAAGTTGATGTCATATATAAATAAGCGAAGTGAGGCCATCAAAGGTGATAATGTGAGTGATGTTGTGGTAGAGCAGAGTAGAGTATGGGAGCAAAGCAAAGGAGTTAAGCACTTCAATGGGACTGAACCAGGCATGAAGAAGATGCTATTTCTCAGTTCATTCTTTATGTATTAAACATAAAATCTTGTAGACAGTGAGCCTCCTATAGGTAGTAAGCCTCCTATAGGTAGTGAACCTCTTTGAGCAGTGAGCTCTATGCAGTGCACCTGAAGGCAAGTTCCGTCCCATTTCTTTTAAGTATTTTCAGTAGGGTACGAATCTTGTGGGTTAACCTCCACCGTGGTTTTCCCTTAATCGGGTTTTCACGTAAAAATTCTGGTGTTATGTGTGTTCATTTTATTTCTTCTCATGTGTTGTTAATTCATGCTTCAATGTTTACATCATTAATCTATTTATAAGTTGTGAAAGAAGATTGAAAGCAGAAAAGGTTAAAGTTATGGATAACTGATTCACCCCCCTCTCAGTTGTCCAACCTAATTCCAATAGAACAAAGGTACTAAAGTAGGGTTTTAGATCTTTACCAGTCACTTACCATGTAGACACTCTAGGGTGAAACATAGGCACTACAATATGAAATATGGACACTGAAGGATGATGGAGGCATTGAATCATGTTGGCCTAAACAAAAAAATGAAAAAAGTAACAAAAACCAATAAAATTTGAAACTTGCAAAGTAAATATTAGTTGTACTGATGAAGAAAGAGTAGGTTAGACTTTCTACAAGATGTAGAAACTAGAATAATGCAACAACACAAAATAGTAAACAAATAAAGTTAGGGCCAGGGATGTAGGCACTGATCCATGAAATGGATGTGCCTCAAGAATATGTAGATGCCACACGATGAGTAGAGACACCAAAACATGCTAGAGGCTGAAAAAATACAAATAAACCTACAACAAAAGAGGTTAATTCTACATCCAAGTAACCAAACGAGACTTGCAAAATGATTAGAAATCTAATAACTTGCTATAATGATTAAAAATCTACAAAAATATCAAGTGGAAATGATGAAAAATGGTTATATTTGGAAAAATGATGTGTTTCTTAATAGCCAAATGGATGCATTGAATCACGAGATAGATGTCCCAATTAGTGAATGCATTTGCTAAAACATAGAGCGTACTTGTTGAACCATGTAAACCTACAATAAAAAGCTCACAAAACAAGTTAAAACAAAAAAAGTTAGATGGGCACATGGGTCCCACCGAGCATGCCAAAATGTGGGTGATAAAATGAGGTTAGGACATAAATAGATAAAATTCAAATAACCTATTTAAACTTACACTAAATCAAAACACCTCAAGATTAAGAAAAGGATTAGCAAAATTAATGAAAACATGAAATCTCTCACCAACACCAATCTTTGTTGCACAAAAGTGGATGTGCTCAATGGGATTTATGTTGTTGAGATGATGTAGGTAGATCAAACTAGTAGCATAAGAATGCATTCAAGTGATTGATGTAATGAGCTCACATGAGGAGCTATTTATAGACTTCAATGATGGAGGATCAATGGATGAGATTGATTCTTGAGATCAATGGCTAGGCTTGGTTGAGAGGCAATGATGCATGAGAGGCCACCAAATGCCACCTTGTGATTAGTGTACATAATGAGGCTCATGATCCAAGGGATTTGGAGGGCTAGAATGTTTAAGGAGATGGATGGTAGAGATCCAAAAAGTTTTTTTTGGAGACATGCAATTGCATTGAGCCATGTGCAAGATTGCCTTGACTAGTCATGATTTAGATTGTGTAAATGATTCATTAGCTAACTAATTAGTTTTTAGTCAACTAATGATTGGAGAGGGAAAATAGAGGAATTAAATAAATAATTTGTTTTTATTTAAATTTTTTAATATGGGAATGAGAGTGATGAAGTTAATCAAATAAATGTGCTAATTTATTTAATTAAGGTTGGAGTATAGAGGAAAATGTTAAAATGATGGATTAATTCAATAAATAGTCTTGATTTATTTAATTAATGTTGGGAGAAGGGATAGTTTATTAATTAAATAATTGTGAATTATTTAATTAACACCAACAAACTAATAAGAATATTTAATTAAATAAATAGAATTTATTTAATTAGTTTTAGAGGAAAGGTTAGTCAAGTTAATTAAAGTAAATTTATTTAATTTATTTAAGAAGTGATGATTATGAAATGAGCTTTGTGATGACATAAACGTTAGGAGGTGATTTCAAGTGTTTATAGTAAGGAAATGTTCAAGTAGTGCATATGAAGCTGATATGTCTAAAGGTTTTGGGATATCTCCATTATTTAAAGTTGTAGATTTATATGAATATCATGAAAGAGTGTCTAAAGGATGAGGCATATATTCTAGAATTATGATATCTAATTTGATCTATAACTTGTATGATTCTAAAAAACTCACAATGATGATGAATGTTGTTTATATAGTAGACTCTAGCCTTGGAATGATCAATATTGATTGCAAAGTGATGTGAATCTTGATGAATGATGAAACATGTAGAAAGGAATCTTTTAGGTGAAGGATATGCAAATAATCTCAATGTGGTTCATACCATGAACCTACCTAGGACCAGTGAGCTTGGAAATATTTATAAATGTTGTCATAAAGATCATATGGTCACCTCAAACTTGAAATAGTGAAACTTAACTAGTTCTTTGATATGCCTATCACAAGTTTGGAACCTAAATATGCCTTTGCAGAGAGAACAAAAATTTGTGGATAGAATAGGATGCCTGGAATATTATTAGAAATCAACAAACAAACACACATGAAAGAAAAAAAATTTTGGTGATAAAAGATTTTTCTTACACTATACATGCTCCGACATCAAACACTTAGGGTAATTGAAAAGTAAGTCCCTCACTTTGGGATGGCTCTAGGAGGAAACCAAAATGGTTCCCTTGGATTTGGATATCAATTATGAGTCTTCAATAAACCTTCCCTTCCATTTCACCAAATATTCTTCATACTATTTGCTACTAGTGTTCCTTATAACTCTACCATCCAAGATTTTCATAATTTCTTCTTTTGACTAATAAAACATATGTTTTCTCATTTTTACTTCTACGTTGCCTTCCTCCAACTCTCCCTCATGATATACATACAAATATACAATATTAAAGACTCATGATATACCTAAACCTTCTGGTAATTCTACTTCATATGCATTCCTTGAGTCAAACTTTTTGATATCTATGCAATGGTTGAACTTCTTCATTTTTAATTTAATGGATGTCACAACAAGGAATCTATCCTTCCTTAAAAATACTATTAATTCATTTACTACTTCATACTCCTTATGTCACTTCTTTTCATAAACCTTCTCTTTGTACTGAATTTATTATCTCCAACTACTTCTTTACATCCTCATGCAATGCCTTCATATACTCTACAAATGTTCTACTTTTGAACTATTTATATGGTTTGCAATGGGTTATCTCAATAATAAAACATTTATTGTATTGCTTTCATACATTGTAACAAATGGTATCTTTCTTACTTTTATTCACTAAATTATTATAAGCAAACTCAACTTGTGCCAGAGTACCATGTCCCAATTTCTTGTCTTCTCTGGTAAAAAGCATCTCAACAAATTACCTAAAATATTGTTCACCAATTCTATTTTTCCATCTTCTTGTGGGTGATATGCTTAAATGAAATATAAGTATATCTTCATATTCTTCCACAACATCTTCCAAAGTAACTAACAAACTTAGTGTCTCTATTTGAAACTATACTCCTTAGCAACATATGCAATCTCACAACTTCCTTGAAGAATAAATTAGCTACACATATTACATCCTTTGTTTTCCTAAATGAAATAAAATAAGCCATCTGAGAAAATATGTCAACTAGCACAAGAATACAATCATGGCCTCTTTGTGTTATTGGGAATCCTAATACAATAGATCCATACTATTGTTGGCAAGAGATACTTCTTTGATGAAGGATTGCATGTTGTCATTGATGGAAACAAGGCAAAGGGATTCCATTAGAATGACAAGAGACATTACTCTAGAAGACCAACTTAGTTTGGCAACAAGGCACAAAAGCATTCTAGTCCCAAAGGCTAAAATGACTAAGTATGGATAGTATACAGAGTAAGTGACAGAGATTGGTTTAGTATGCCTCCACAGTAGAAGATAATTACATGCAGTTTAGGTATGTTGTCCATAGCTATTTGGTGATGATATGTTCCAATGCTCAAGACCTAACTTCCTTTGGAAGTTATACTATGAAATGTCTAAGTCCGGGTGAACACAGTTAAGTTAGGAATAGTGCAGAGTGCATGGGTATTTTGGTCTGCATTTCTCTGCAAGTGATTGTATTGGTATGCAGTTTTGAGGCAGTATGGATAGGTGTCAGAAGCATCAAGTTGAGGAGTTACACAGTCTAAATTGATCTGAAAGATTGCCTACAAAATTCCATGTTGTGGCAGCTGGTTTGCTAGTATTTCAGCAAGGCAGAGAAGATAGTTCTGAGTTCATTCCACCACATAAGGGCAATATGATCTGTGGTTGTTAAGATATGATCTGTGAGGCATTAGGAATGGTTGATGTGGTTCTTAGAGTCCCATGTGAATCTTAGTGAAAGTGTTGGGCCAACAAAGTCAATGTAAGTTGATAAAGTGTTGTGTTTGATAGGCCGACTCAGTTTTGAGATTGAATTCAAAGTTGTAGATATTTATATGGGTTAGATTTCAGTGTTCAGTGAAGGTGTGGCATTGTGATGTGAATACACTAAATGTGTGTGTGATTCAAAAGTAGAGTTGTGACCAAAAGAAGACAGTAAGGGTAGAAGAGAAGAGTTTATGTAGAGTAGAGTAGAAAAAGCAGAGTAGACAGTATGAAGTCTTTTGAATCTATATATTGAACTAATTGGTACTACACCTCAACATTTTGTAGATGCATTTGTACTAGTCATCTCCTAGCAGTGAGACAATCCTTCTTCTATCTTCTTTTCTCTTGGGAGTGAGCCTTTGTGTAGTGAGCACTTCTTCATAGGAGAGTGAGCCCTGGATAGTGAGCCCTAAGGTAGTGATCCTTCTTGTAATTCGGTATTTTGCTATCATAATATATTGTGAGCTAACACTCACCGTGGTTTTTCCCTTTTTGGGTTTTCCACATAAAAATCCTGGTGTCCATGTGTTATGTCTTTATGGTTGCTGTTCTTATGCTTATTCTGCTTTCATATTATTGATTTAGGAAATTAGATTTGTAGACGGTAAAATTTGGACAAATTGAAAGAAGATAAAACAAATCAAATGTTATACCTATTTACCCAAATTTTCTAAATACTTGATACCTTGAAACAATTGATGCATGCATGTTTTGATCACTTGAATGATTTGATTGTTTGATTGCTCACATTCTGCAACACAACATTGGATTGGGATTTGGTGGATGACAGGTAAATGAAATATGATTGAAGAGAAGAAGATAGGTAGGTGATGGATGAGGCTGAATTTTGGTAGAGTGATGGTGCTTAGAAGATTCATCCATGCCAAAATGGCTTGTTTGAGGGGTTTAAATAGATTTTTTTGGTAGGAGAGGAGTTGGAAAGTTTTCATTTTGCGTGTGATGGTTAAAATTGGAAAGATTCTTGTGCAACTTAGGAGAGGAAATAGAAGGTGGAAGAGTTTACTTGAGAGGGAAATAGAAGGTGATTAGAGTGATTTTAGAGATGAGTCAAGCTAGAAATGGAAGGTGAAAGAGATGAGTTGAGTCATCTCAAGAGATGGGTATGGAAGGTAGGTTTAATAATTCAATATTCTTCTCAAGTTTGGACTTGGCTCTATTCCAAATTGGGTTGGTTTGGACCCATTCCTAATTCAATTTTGGAGGTGTTTCAGAGTTGGCCCCTTTTGTATAAGGAGTCTACTTTTTCTTCTTTATGGGTGGTTTCTCCGAGCATTGTAATATGTAATATTTGGTTAGAGAGAAACAATAGAGTTTTTAGAAAAGAAGTTTGTCCTCTTGAATAGGTTTTGGATAAAATTGATAAATCCATTTCTGATGTAGTTTCCTCCTTCCTCGTTAAGGGAGCTAGTTCTCTGGTGTTTTCTTCTTGGGATGCCCTTATGCTAAAAAACTAGAGTCATTTGAAGCTTCCAAATTTGCAGTGTTTTGGGGCAAGTAAGAAGGTGGATAGGAGTCTTATTTGTTGGCTAGTACCTCCAAAAAATTTCTTCAAGTTAAATTTTGATGGAGCTTGTAAAGGTAATCTAGTGCTTTCAGGAGTAGGTTGTGTTAGAAATTTTAGGGGGGATGTGATTAGAGCCATTTCTGTTCATTTGGGCACCTGTTCAAATAATGAGGTGGAGGCATTAACATTAATAGATGGTCTCAAACTTGTAGTCAATCTTGCTTTTAAAAATATTGTAATTGAGGGAGATTCACAGAATGTTATTTTGGCTCTAAAAAGAATATCCTCACCCAGATGGAAAATAGATTATTTCTTAAAGGCAAGTTCAGATTGTTTAGATTTTTTTGATTCTTTTCAAATCTGCCATACATACAGAGAAGGCAATGAATTGGCAGATAAGTTAGCAAATTTTGCTTGTTCTTAGGTTGAGGCTTCAGTGGAATGGGATGAGGTTTCTCTTCTTCAGATTGAGGGCGTGGATAGGATTATAGCTAAGGATAAAGAGGGGTTAGTGCACCATTTTGGAACCTTTTAAATTTTTAAATTGCTTATTTGGAAAGGAGGGGAAGGGCAAGTTGAGGTGGCAGATTTTGGTTTCCCACGAGATTGTTGTCATACAGCTACTCCCAATGATGTCATTGTTGATGTCATATCTCTAGTTTTAGAGATCCTAGTTTCTCTTCTAACATTTTTTCTGTTGTAGGTTTTGTTTTAGCAAAGGATAAAGTTGGCAATCATTTATTGCCTTCTTTTCCCAAGAGGGAGAATTTGTGTGAAAGGTTTTTCATGCAGTTGCCATACTCTGTTATTTATTTTCTTTAGGTGGCCATTTGCACTGGGATAGCTATTGAAGGTTGTATCTAATGATGATTTGTTCCTCTAGTGTGTGGATCTTTCTTTTTAATGGCAATCTCTCATTCATTCTTGTCATTCAGCAAGCTTTGATATTTTTCATTTTGCTTTATTCAAGCTTCTCTGTGTTTTTCTATTGCTTCATGGGTTCACTGCAAAGGAATAAGTAGATTTATTTCCCAATTCAAAAATGGGAGAAGCTGACGTAGGGATTATTACTTCCAGAGGCTCTTGCAGAGGTGTTCAAGGTTTTCAACAATGAGGTCTAGGCTGTAATTATTGCTGTTTGTGGGCAAGACATGCTTGGCTTCCCTCAGCCAAATTACCCCTCCTAGGATGTATCCCATTTTCTCTCAAATTCTATGGATTTGGTCCAGAATGCAGAAGTGGTGAAAAACCTAGGTAGTGTGTTTTTGTAGGATTTCTTCTTCTCTGAGGAGAAATTCAATTCTGCTCTGGCTAATTATGATTTACACTCAGGGACTGAACCTGTGGGAGGCTTGTTTTTTCATAAGGATGTTGCTCGCTCCCTTTTGATCCATTGTGTTTATTCCTCCATGGTCTATGACTTGTAGAATGATTGCATCCTCTCCTTCCAGAATAGTCTGCAATGTCATGGTGAGGAGCTTGGATTGGTGCTGGAAGAGGTGGTTAGAGATGTTTTCCAGGGCCTATTCTATTTGAAGCATTTTGTGCCTCCTCCCCCTCCTCCTAAAGCATGTTTCGAAGATCCAAGTGAACCAGCTCAATAGGGTTTTCTTATTGAAGATTTGAATGAAGTTGCTTAAGTCTAGTGGTTTAAGTCTAAGTTGTTTTGTTTTTTGTGTCTCCTGGGTCTATATGTAATTATCTATGCTTAGTGTAGCTCTCTGCTCTTCTCCCTTTTGTTTGATGGAGAAGTATAGTTGAAATTATAGAAAGGTGATGGCTTCTATTTGTAGCCTTTATCTCTCAGCCCATTTTCTATTTTTGGGCTTTTTGTAAAAACTGTTGTAAATCTTCTTTTATCAATATAATATAATCAAGTTTAGGTGCTTAGCACCTTTTGTTTTTAAAAAAAAATTAAGAGCAAAGTGGTTTAAATAAATAAATAAAGATTTATTTATTTAATAATGTGAGGGATGGAATTAAATTAAACAAATGTTATATTTATTTAATTTATTAGAGGAAGTGCAAAATTAGGTGAAGAAGAGGTTATGATAGTGACAAGGGTACCTAGGGAAAAATAATAAGGTGTTGTAAGATGACGAACATTTTTGGGTGTCTACATTTTGCCCCTCTTTGAGATGATGTTTGAGATAATCAGATCTATGTCAAGTAACATCATTTTAAAGAAGCTAAGATATGGATAGAGGAAAAAGATGAAGGGAAGATAATGATGATGATGCAAAGAAAGACAGGATGATGATGGAATGATAGGATAATGATGCCCCCTCGAGAGGATAGGTGGGTTGGATAAACACGGGTAAGATCTCGAAATGAAATAGATTGGGCAAGGAAGAAAGATAAGGAAATGGATAGAAGAAAGGATGATGCGTTATGCTACAATGAAAGTGAGAAACCATATGTTTAATATAGCATGAGACATTATGCACCAGGGTATGAGGACCAAAGTGATGATGTGTCTCATTCCCCAGCGTAATACAACCTTGTCTAGATACAAGATATGAATACTAGCTGGGTTGGATTTGATGTAAATGCAAAAATGATAACACACACAAGCAAGCAAGCATGCACAAATGATACAAAAACAAATAAGGTATTGCCCCTTCTCAAGTTGTAAACCAATGATGATTGATGATGATAATGATGATAAGGATAGTGTTGTCATGGTGAGGAGTGATGTATCCCTAGAGCAACACAAGGATGTATTGATAATTGATTGATTGATTGATTGGGTTTACAACAAGGCTAGGATCAAGACCATTGATTGCTATTGGATAATTTGACAAGCTTGTTTAACTTGATTGGTATGGATAAAGGAATGACTTGCATTTGAGATTTATTGCTTGGATGATTGGATAAATTTAAAGGATGAATGGAAGAAGTGACTGAAGAAAAATTGGTTTGAAAGATTGATTGGAAGAATTGTTTTAAAAGATTGATGAATTGATGGAGAAAGTGTTGCAAATATGTGCCTAATCGGTGTTGTCATTGATGTCAATATATCCTTGTTGCCATTGGTGTCAACTATATACTATTTTGTTACATGTTTAGAAGACTAGAATGTTGAGGATATTGAGAAAATTAATAAAGATCAATGTATGTAGACCATATGGCTATGTAGAGGATTGTCTAAAGTAGCTCCAATTAAGTTTTGAGAGGTCCAAATGAAGATTTGAAGAAGCTATGGCCATCTGAGTAGAACTAGGTTTTGTTGTGTTCATAAAAGACAGAGTGACAGTAAATTAGTCTGGATTGCTCTACATTGAAATATTATGATCTGTGGTTCTAGAGGCATGTTTGGGAAGTTAGTGTGTATCATCAACTCAAGTGATTTTTGGTTTAGAGGTCTGTAAGCAATCTTTCTAGTGTGACAGCCATGGAAGATAATGTTCTTGAGGTCCTGGGAGAATATGCAACTGATTTTGATGATTTGGAGGAGTGCAGATGTCTTTGTTAAATTTAATGTGCTTGTGGAGGTCCGCATTGAAGATTGAGCTCGTTGTTGAAGATTTCTTCTCTAGTGTTGCTATTTTTCCCAGTCTTGGCTGACCATATGATCTATGAGCAATTCTATGGGGTGTGGTGTGTTGATTGAGGAAGATTTGAGTACTAGTTATGTTTGGCCAACAGCTTAGTGATTTGCATTAAGTCAGATGTTTGGAGTGCCAACCTTGATGTTTATTTCAAGGTCGATGAAGCATATAAAGGCATGTATTTGAGTTATTGAAAATCATCCTTGTGCGAAATAATCAAATCCAAAGAAAGGATCAGAGGCAAAGCAGAGAAGAGGAGTAGAGGAATAAGAACAGTAAAGGATAAAGTGATAGTGAAGAAGTATTTGGGAGAAGAGCAGAAGTTTTATGAGCATTCAATGAGACTGAACCAGGCATGAAGAAGATACTATTTCTCAGGTAATTCTTTCTGTATTAAACATAAATTATGTAGGTAGTGAGCCTATTTTGAGCAGTGAGCTCTGGGTAGTGTAGCCGAAGGCAAGTGCCTTCCCATTTCCAATTAATTTTAATAGGGTACGAATCTTGTGGGTTAAACCCCACCGTGGTTTTCCCTTAACTGGGTTTCCACATTAAAAATCTTTGTGTGGAGTGTGTTAATTGTGTTTCTGCTCATGTGTTATTGTTTCATGCTTTAATGTTTACATCATTAATCTATTTGTAAGTTGTGAAAGAAGATTAAAAGAGACAAGGTTAATTTTTGTGAGACAACTGATTCACCCCCCCTCTCAGTTGTCTGGCCTAATTCTAATAATTGGTATCAGAGCTAAGTTCCTCTAAAAGAATCTTGACCACTTGAGGAGATCCAGAATGTTGACTTACAAGAAAGACAATCTAAGATTTGATGGAACAAATTACACTCTGTGGAAGATGTGCATGTAGTGTCATTTGCAATGTATGGGTGATGCCTACTGGTTGATAACTAAGGATGAGTATAAGATTCCAAAAAAAAGGTCCTACAACTCCAAATGAAATCAAATATGTTGAGAACAACATTCGAGCCATAGAAGGCTTGTTAAGTGCTCTGTCTAATATAGAAATGACAAATGTATTAGAATTAAAAACCACGCATGAAATCTGGGAGAAGTTGGAAACCCTACATGAAGTTGATGATCATGTCAAATGTGCCAAGCTACAAAGCCTGAAGGGTAGATATGAAAGCTTAAGGATGAGTGAAGATGAAAATATTACCTCCTACATGCTAAAAGTGAATGAACTTGTGAGTGGTATAAGGTGTGCTGGTGGAGTATTGGATGAATCAGAGATTGTTACCAAACTGCTTAGATCCTTACCTCCAAAATACAAGCATAAAGTTGCTTCCATTGAAGAAATTAGAACTATGACAATTGTTATAAGGGATCAGTTGGTTGGTAAGCTTTCAACATTTGAAATGAGTGAGTTTGGTGATTCTCTTTCTAAGTCTAAATCTACATTTAAGGCCATTATTCATGGAAAACAAAAATATGATCCAGGTGTCATGTAGAGGCAAATGAGATAGGAGAAGATGGACAAACAAGACAAGGTTCTACTACACCTACAAGCCCAAAAACAAAGATCTTTACACAAAAGAGGGAACAGTATTTAAGGGCTTCAAATTCTTCATGGAAATGGTGTTTAGACATGTACTAGAACCCATCCCATCCATTGGCAAAGGAGGATCAAACTTCAAACTAGTACTTCCTTCACAAACCCCCAAAATGGCTTGTAGCCCTCCAAAATGACAACAGTCCTAATAACTTTTGATATAGGTCTTCAAATGCAAATCTTAGAAAATCATTAGATACCCATTATGGCCTTCTATCACATATCCCAAACTTAGAATAGGTTGTTTTGGATGGAATATCTCAACCAATAACCCCCCTCTATGACCTAGAGCCCCAATTAGGCCAAAATTACAAAGAGGCTACCCTAAGATGTAAGCCCAAAACTCAACCAAGGGTTTGGAAATTTAGGATACATGCCAAAACAAAGGATTTGTGGGTTTTAGACTCCTACTCTCTACTGTTCCCAAAAATGCACTTATGTTTCCTTTAATGTGTCTTGAAACATCACCTAACACATGGTTTTGTTAGGTTTCATCAAACAAAAATTCTTCTCCTCAAATCTCCTACCAAAAATTCAACATAACACACTAGAAAAGACTTATTACAACCCATTCCACTGATCAAAAGTGAATCAAATTAGTGGAATGGCCAAAAATACATAATTTTTGCCAGAACCCTAGGTAAGGGTTTCTAAAAAATAGTTTTTAGAAAAATGAAGATTACTCACACTCAGAAGGGTTTCAAGAAGCTAAACTAGATTTAAATGAATTGGACTCACCCTAGTTTCATTCCACCTCCATAATCTTTCACAATCTAGCTGTACAAAAGTAGGGTACAGACTGTAACAGAAAAAAAACTCAGAAAATGCAGATTTTCAGCAACCCATTTTTGGGAAAACACTCATAACTTCCTCTAGAAAGCATGTGGAGACCTCTAACTAGACTCCAATGAAAGGTAAGACATAGGAAATTCTAAAAGGGCCAACCTCACCTTCTAATTCATCTGTATATGAAATTGATGAACGTTATAGCAGAAAAATGCAGAAAATTATGGAAATCACAGTGTTTGTATTTCTTGATCACCAACTCCAACTATTGCCTTGCCTCGACCCTTGGGAGGCATTTTAAGCATTTTATTATAGTTCCAACTGTCCCCAACTACTTTTCAAGAGGTTGACCATTGGGTTTTTTATAGTTTTGCCCTTTGCAAGGCTTACAACATCAAATATATGACTGTCCCTATATGCCTTAATAAAGGCTTACAAACATGACTACCTCCTACAACATGAGGATAGATATTTGGACATAGTCCTTATTCCTTATTACAATCATAAATGGTATTCTAGGACCTTATTGAACAAACAAAGCAAAAATGAACAAGTGATGAAGTTGAATGCCTCATGGAGGCCACCTTGTGTTAGGTGCTCCTGCACCAGGGTGAAAGCTCTTCAAGAAGATCTAACAGATTCAAAAAAACAAGGAAGGATCTTGAAGGTGATGAAACTAAGTTCGATGAACTTGAAGCCCTTTTTGACAAAACATTACCAAAAGGATCCAGTAAGTATGAAGGAAAGCTGACATTCAAATGTTTTACTTGTAATAAGATTGCTCATTTTGCCTCAAGATGTCTAGAGAGGGGTTCAAGGCCAAACCCTAACAGGCCTAGAGTTTAGAAGAACTGCTACTATGTCTAACAAACTAGTGAAGAAGGAGTCACAGATGATGAATCTGATCATGGAGGTTCCACTGAAAATGATTGGGTATTCATTGCTATCAAAGAAGAGGATTCGATGCCTACTAAATCTGCTAGCTATGTGGAAAGTGCCTTGGCTGCTCAGGTTATAGAAAAGGATGAATGGGTAATTGGCAGTGGATGTTCTCATCATATGACTGGTGATAAAAGTATGTTTGTAAGCTTTGAAAAATATGAAGGTGGAATTGTGAAATTTGGAGACAACTCAGCTGGTAGAATCTGTGGCAGAGGATCCATCTCTTTTGATGGTAAGAATAACACTAATGATGTTTTGTATGTGGAAGGATTGAAGCATAATATTCTTAGTGTTGGATAGTTGGTTGACAAGGGTTATGATCTTTGATTCAAGGATGGAAAATGTAGAATCTTGGACAGATGTGGAACTAAAATTGCATCTGGTACTCAGACTAGAGGTAACATCTTTCATTTAAGTAGTTCTGGAAAAAGTTGTTTGATTGCTCAGATTGATCAAAGTTGGTTATTTCATAGAAGAATGTGTCATGTAAATTTTGATAACATTGTCAAGATAATTTCTACTCAGGCTGTGAGAGATCTTCCAAAACTTGTGAAACCTATTGATAACATGTGTAGAAAATGTTAATTAGGTAAATAGAACAAAATTTCATTCAAGAGAAAAGAACAATTTTCAAATGGACGGTAGGAACTTGTGTATACTAATCTATCTCGTCCTGCTAGAATTAGGAGTGTGCAAGGTGATAGATATTTCATGTTGTTGATTGATGATTACTACTGAATGATGTGGGTAACCTTCTTAAAAGAAAAATTAGAAGCTCTTGACAAGTTTAAGGTGTTCAAGGTTATGGTGAGAAATGAGATTGGTGAGAAAATAAAGTGTCTGAGATCCGACAGAGGTGGAGAGTTTACCTCTGGTGAGTTTGATACATTATGTGAAAAGCATGGAATAAAAAGATAGTTATCTACTCGTAGAACTGCTTAGCAAAATGGAGTTGTGGAGAAAAAGAACCAAATCATTCAAGAAGCTGACAAGACCATGATGATAGAGGCAAATGTTTCACAAGTCTATTGGAGAGAACCTATGAGTACTACTATCTATACTCTTAATCTGGGTGTAGATCAAAGGCAATTCTAGTAAGACCCCTTATGAACTATGGTTTGGTCATCTTCCCACTGTGAGATACTTTAGAGTTTTTGGTAGTAAGTGATATATCAAAAGAGATGAGGATCTAGGCAAGTTTGAAGCAAGAAGTGATGGAGGGATATTTTTGGGCTACTCTACTCAAAGTAAGGCATACTAGTGCTTTAACAAAAGATTGAAAATGATTGTTGAAAGTGCAAATGTTAGAGTTGATGAGAGAAAAGGACATTCCAGGTCTTGTGGATATCAATCAGATGATCAAGATGAAAGTCAAAGTCAAGGAAGACAAGTTCAAACCCAGACTCAGAGTCAGATTGATTCAAAAAATGCAATGACTCAAGAAGATAGTGCAGATGTTGAAGAACAAGCTCAAGAAATAGAGGTTCAAATAAATACCAAAACTCCTAGGTATGTAAGATTGAATCATCTTGAAGATTAGATCATAGAAGATAGATTTAAAGGTGTTTGAACTAGGAAAAGAATTGTTGAAGATCAAGAGGAAATTTGTTTGATTTCAAAGATTGAACCAAATTCTGTAAGTGAAGCTTGCAATGATGAAAATTGGGTAAAAACCATGGAAGAAGAATTAATGCAAATTGAAAAGAATCACACTTTGGATCTTGTTCCTAGACCTAAAGACAAAAATGTGATTGGAACTAAATGTGTCTTCTAGAATAAACTAAATGAAGATGGTGAAGTTGTAAGAAACAAAGTAAGGTTGGTCTGCAAAGAATATTCTCAAGTGGAAGGAATTGATTTTGAAGAAACTTTTTCTCCGGTGGCAAGAATAGAGGTACCCAGATTATTTCTTGCATTTGCTGCTTATAAAGATTTCAAGGTCTATCAGATGGATGTCAAGTTAGCATTCTTAAATAGAGAATTCGAAGAAGAAGTCTACATTGAGCAACTAGAAGGATTTCAATTGTTTGATGAGAGAGATATGGTCTATAGGTTGAGGAAATCATTGTATGGACTCAAACAAGCCCCAAGAGTGTGGTATGCAAGATTAGATAAGTATCTGCTAAAACTAGGATATAGCAAAGGCACGATTGACAATAATCTTTACTTCAAGATTGATCATGAGCACATTCTGATTGTTGAGGTATTTGTTGATGATATCATTTTTGGTGGAAATGAGAGTATGTGCAAAACATTTGCTGATCAAATGCAAAGTGAATTTGAGATGTCCATGTTTGGTGAAATGAATTTCTTCTTAGGTCTGCAAATCATTCAGTCAGATAAAGTTATCTTCATATCTCAATCTAAGTATGTGAGAATTGTTGAAAAAGTTTGGAATGGAAGATTTAAAGCTGGTGGGTACACCCATGGTAACCAGATATAAGCTGAGTAAAGATGATGACTCCCTTAATACAAATTAGAAAAGGTATAGATCAATGATTGGAGGACTACTCTATCTAACTCAGACCAGACCTGATATCATGAATACAGTTGGACTTATTGCTAGATTTCAAGGTGATCCTAGAGAATCCCATGTTGTAGCAGTCAAAACAATTTTCAGATATCTCAAAGGGACACTTGATTATGGCTTATGGCATCCAAAGGATAATGACTTCACTCTTCATGCATATACAAATGCTGGCTAGGTAGGAGATGTGGATGATACAAAAAGTACAAGTGGTGGTGCATTCTTCTTGGGAAGTAGATTGGTTTCTTGGTTCAGAAAAAAGGAGGAGGTAATATCCCTATCTACAATAAAGGCAAAGTATATACATCAACAAACAATTGTACTCAAGTTTTGTGGATGAAGCAAATGCTGAAGGACATTAGAATTGTGTTTGAGGAGCCTACCATAATCTTCTGTGATAATTCAAGTGCAATAAGCATCTCAAAGAATCTGGTGTTGCATTCAAAGACAAAGCACATTTCAATCAAGTTTCACTTTTTGAGAGAGAAGGTTAATGAGAATGAATCTAGATTGGAGTTTGTTTCTTCAAAGGATCAGATTGCAGGTATTTTCACCAAGCCTCTACCCAAGGATACTTTTGAGTATCTCAAAGAGAAGTTAGGGGTTATTACGCCTCCTAATCAGAACTAAGATGCACTAGGGTACATCAGTCCGGTGGAATTCACAGTCATATATGATCTGGATAGATGTTTAAGAGATACTACTCAGGGGGAGTAGTCAGTATGTAAATTTTGAGATCAGTCTCAAACAAAAAGGGGAAGAAAAGATTGTAAATATGTGGCCTTTGCCATTGACGTCAAAGGGGGAGAGAAGTCATGTGAAAAACTAGTTGCTGATGAAAGGGGGAGCAATGAAGAAAGTAGTTGTAGAAGTGATAAGATACAGGGGGAGAAGTTCTTGTCTTGATGGTTGAATCAGTTTTTCACATCATATGTTGCCATCAATGACAAAGGGGGAGATTGTTGTAAATATGTGCCTAATCAGTGTTGTCATTGATGTCAACATATCCTTGTTGCCATTGGTGTCAATTGTATCCTATTTTGTTGCATGTTTAGAAGACTAGAATGTTGACAATATTGAGAAAATTAATGAAGATAAATGTATGCGGACAATATGGCTATGTAGAGGATTGTGTGAAGTAGCTCCAGTTAAGTTTTAAGAGGTTCGCATGAAGATTTGAAGAAGCTATGGCCATTTGAGTATAACCGAGTTTTGTTGTGTTTAGAAGAGATAGAGTGACAGTAAATTGGTCCAGATTGCTCTGCATTGAATTATTATGATCTGCGGTTCTAGAGGCATGTTTGGGAAGTTAGTGTGTATCATCAACTCAAGTGGTTTATGGTTTAGAGGTACGCAAGCAATCTTTCTAGTGTGACAGTCATGGAAGATAGTGTTCTTGAGGTTCCGGGAGAAGATGCAAGTGATTTTGATGATTTAGAGGAGTGCATATGTCTTTGTTAAATTTAATGTGCTTGTGGAGGTCTCTAGATCGTGCGCCTGCTATGTTGGAGGTCTGCATTGAAGATTGAGCTCGTTGTTGAAGATTTCTTCTCTAGTGTTGTTATTTTTCCCAGTCTTGGCCAACTGGATGATTCAAGAGTGTTACGGATGATGTATGAGAAATTTTATGGAGTGTGGCATGTTGATTGAGGAAGATTTGAGTCCCAGTTATGTTTGGCTGACAACTTATTGATTCACATTAAGTTAGATGTTTGGAGTACCGACCTTGATGTTTATTCTAAGGTTGATGAAGCATATAAAGGAATGTTGTTGAGTTGTTGAAAATCATCCTTGTGTGAAATAATCAAATCGAAAGAAAGGATCAAAGGCAGAGCAGAGAAGAGGAGGAGCAAGGGAACAAGAACAGTAAAGGATTTGGGAGAATAGCACAAGTTTTATGAACATTTAATAAGGCTAAACCAGGCATGAAGAAGATGCTATTTCTTAGTTAATTCCTTCTATATTAAACATAAATTATGTATGCAGTGAGCCTGTTTTAAGCAGTGAGCTCTGGACAGTGCGCCCGAAGGCAAGTGCCTTCCCATTTTCAAGTACTTTTAATAGGGTACGAATCTTGTGGGTTAACCCCCACCGTGGTTTTCCCTTAATTGGGTTTCTACGTTAAAAATCTTGGTGTGAAGTGTGTTAATTGTGTTTCTGCTCATGTGTTATTGTTTCATGCTTTAATGAACTTACATCATTAATCTGTTTGTAAGTTGTGAAAGAAGATTAAAAGAGAAAGGTTAATTTTTGTGAGACAACTGATTCACCCCCCTCTCAGTTGTTTGGCCTAATTCCAATAGAAAGATTATAGAAGAAGATGAGAGATGGAAGAAAGAGGAATATCACCTTATGTCTGAATCTGGGCAATGCCTAAATCAAGGAACCTAATGATAGAGATGAGGTGTAATTCTAATTGGTGTTTTATTGATGGTGATGATGATTGATTTGATTTTCGTTGATTGATTGATTGATATATGACGTTGATGTGATTTTGATTGTTTGAGAGATTGGCTTGATTTGATGATTTGACTTTTATCATTGAATTTGATGATTGGACTATTGATTTGATTGATGATTTGATTGTTGATTCGATTAGAAGTTTGGCTTGATTTGATTTGATGATTTGATTAGATTTGATGTGATGGATTGATGATTCGAGGAAGTGATTTAATTTGATCAGAGTTTGATGATTGTTGATGATTGGATTAGAAGAATTGATTTGATGGATTGATAGATTGACTTGATTTGATTTGATTTTGATGATTTGATTGATTGAATTGGATTTGGTGATTGAATGGTTTGATTGATTTTGATGATTGACCTTCATAATTGTTTGGATTTTTGTTGGATTTTATAATTTTTTTGTATTTTGGTAATTTTTTTTGTTTTTTTTTCAAGACATTTTATGATTTTTTTGGATTTTTTTTTCAAGACATTTTATGATTTTTTTGGATTCTTTTAGGACATTATACGATTTTTTTTTTTTTCAGGGCTTTTTATAATTTTTATGGATTTTTTTAGGGCTTTTTCTAATCTTTATGAATTTTTTCAGGACATTTTATATTTTTAGGGATTTTTTCAAGACATTTTAGTCCACTCTTTGGATTTTTTGGTATGTTTTGGGATGTCAAAGAATTTGCAATTTTGTACAGCCTTTCATGCTAGATACCAATGACGAGGGAGAAAACCAAGTCTACATGTAAGGTGGCAGAATGGATTGGATAGATAAAAGGATGTGTGACAAGGGATGGAATAGAAGACTCATGATAAATGATTGGATAAGAGGATAGGTGACATCAGATGTATGCATAAGAAAGCTAGGATGTGATCTCAAAGACTATGTCGCATAGGAATAACATGCCCCATTCTAGGTAATATGCTTAGGATTTTTCATGACAACACTTATGATGATAGGACTCATGGTAGTGATGATTGGATTCAATAGGGTAGGTATATGCGTGTGATGGATAAGGATGGAGTACATCAAGATATAATAAAAGCATGTTTCAACATTTTGTCCCCAATCTTTATCAAGATCAAAAGGAGGAAGGGATGATGAATGGACTCAATAGGGTAGGTATATGCATGTAATGGATAAGGATAGATAAGGATGTTAGGAAATGGTATGGTAAGATGAACAGTGATAAGTTGGAAAGCGATAGTGTGGATGAGACAAGGTGCCCCCAAGTGTAGGTGCCATAGACGATCAACTTACGCATGATGCCTGTTTTCCAGGTTTTCATCATGGTACTTATCCAAGGCACCTGTTTACTAGGTTTTCACCATTGGATGAAGGGATTTCTTTTTACTCTTTTTTTTCAATTTTTTTTTACTAGGATAGGTGGATATGGATGAAAGGGACTCAAGTGTTAGCTCCATGAAAGGTGATAGTCCCACTAGAAAGATGTCATCGCATGGACTATGTCAAGTGTGCTCAAAGATGTTGGTAGGGGATTTCATGAAAGATGAGATGGAGTAGGTAGATAATGGATTGTTAAAGGTGTGATAGTGGATCATGATGTGGATTATGTAGGGAAGATAATGGATTATGATGGGGATGATGGATTATGATGTGGATTATGAAGGGAAATAGTGGATTATGGATCATGTAGGACTTATGGATGGAGGGTTTATGCAAAAGCATGGACCATAGGAAGGTGATGTGGAAGATATGTAGGTTAATAAATGAAAGGTGGGGAGATGGAGGTATGTGGAAGTGTTGCGGGATGGAAAGGAATCATGAACAATGGTTGCACACACCGTGATAAACATTGAAGCTTTTGGTTGGATGGTGGTGTAGGAAGCAATGGGGATATTTGTTTAGGAGATGGATGACGTAAGCATTTAGGGACCCACATAAACTTAGTATTTTTATGATTTTTTCTTTTCATGTGGGATGGAGGATTTTTTTGCTTTTGGATGGAATGGCATTTTTGGATGGAAGCGGATGGTTGGAATTCTTGAGAGGTGGATGCCTCATTTGACTTGATGGCTTATTGGTTATGGACTCATACCATTTTGATTTTAGAATTTTCTTATCGAGGTAAGGGTTTGGATGGATACAAATTTTGTGCATCTTTTGAGGTAATTACTAGTTGCTTGGGGACCCACACCTTTTTCATATTTACTTTGAGGTGTGTGAGTGTATGCAGCTTTTGAGATAGATTTTTCTTTGATTCTTGGCTTTTGTGCCCTAAGGCATTAGGATTTCTAGGATTTTTGACTTTATAGGTAGAGGCATCCAAATGTTTTCTTTTGAATCCCATGGGTATGGTGGAAGTGGGGTTGGTGGAAACTCCATGTTTAGACAATGTGTGCATTTATTGGTCACGATTAGGGTTTTAAGAGGGCTTATGGATGGATGGATAGTTAGGTGTTAGAAGTAGTGGAAGTAAAGTGGATGGAGGAATGTTAGGAGTTAGAAGTAATGGAGGTAAAGTGGATGGTGGAAGGTGAATGGTCACATGCTTTCACAATTTGTAGGATGATGGAGGCGGAATGACAACATATGTTTTGGGTGTATGATGGGATTTGTGATAGGAAATGGTGGATTTTGGATGAATGGAAGAAGTACAAACATCATTTGATTGTTGACCTTGAGGTGTCTATCCAAGGCCATGTGAGTGTGGGGGAACAATGAAATGGATTGGCTCCAAAATACCTTGCTCAAGAAGGCCTAAGCCTTTACCTTGATAGCTCATATTTTGGAGGATGCGATCGACAATGGGACTAGTGTAGGTGGACCACTAGACACGAGTTCCTTATTGGATGGATAAGGTGAAGTGTATAAAGGTTGTTTTGTTCCTAGGGAGGAACACTCATGAATGAAGGTGGATAAACCAGTAGGACATGATGATGGAGTTGCAATAGGGTCAATAGTGGATGTGGAAGGATCATTAAGATCTTGCTTATGTTCCTCATGATCCAAGGTATATGTTTGATCTTCTATGCTTATGTGTTCTTGGAAGGCACATGTCTCAAGTATAAGCTTGTGCATTAGGGTTAGATGGAGGATGGATAGGAGCAATTCAGATATCTTGGTCAGGGATGGGTATGGAATTATGGATAAGATCAAGGTCCTCATGGATAGCTTCTTCATAGGTAATAACATCTTGATCATGAAAGAGGTAAATGTTATGAATGGGTAGCATAGGTAGAATGTAAGGGATATGATCTTGAATCAGACTAGGGAATAATGTTTTCACATACTTAGGATCATGCTCTTGATAGACCTCTTAGGTGTCTTGGATGGCAATAGAAGGCTCTTGGATGATTTTTATGGGTTCTTGATATTCATCCATAAGAGAGTATAATGAACCTTGATCTCGGCTTATGATGGGAGGCTCTTGAATAGGCTTGATAACTTGTGGTTCCCATGATGGGCTTATAGGGCTAGACATGGCATTTGGAAGCTCTTTAATAGGCTCATGAATGAGTGTTTGACATGGGTATGGTCTATTCCATGCTAATAGCCAATGGATCACATCCTTTTCTAGGGTATGGGTAAATGGACAATATAAGGGATGAACAATAATGGTGGATGGTGTTGTAGGTATAGAAGTAGGATTTGGATTAGATAGAGGGATAATGAAGTTAGATGGATTGGGATTTGGATTGGATGAAGGGATAGTAGGACTAGATGGGTTAGATGGTTAGTGGGTGAACAGACTAGGAATGGGATCACATGATGGTGACAAGATAGGACTAGTAGGCTCATGTATTGGCATGTGATCAGATGGTGATGGAGGATGTTCATAGGATGTAGTGACTAGATTGGTATCTCCCTCATCAAAGGCTATTAAGTCTTGTAGCATAGGAGGACTTAAGGATACCTGATTTATGTACAAAGGATCACTTAGACTTGAGTCAAAGGTTATTAGGTCTTGTAGCACAAGTGGACTTAAGTCTATTACGTCTTGCTGCAAAAGTGGACTTGGATTCACCTGGCTTAAATACAAAGGGGTATTTCAATTTGCATGTCCATGTTGTGGGTGCCATTGATAGTCTGGTGAATGGGTTTGATGAAGAGAAGAAATGGTAGGATGTGTAGGTAAAAGGTCTTGGGTTATGGGTTGTTGTGGATAATGGTAGATATTGGAAGAAGTAGGGTATGATGATGTGGCATTGTTATGGGAAACTATAGGATAAGGTGATGTGGAAATGATTTGAAATGTGGGTGGATTAGATTGATAAGGAATAAGATAAGGTGATGTGGCATTGTTATGATATGTGGATGGATTAGATTGGTGTGAAAGGGAAGGGGATACCACATAGGAATGAGATGGAATTGGTTGGTGTGATGATTCGATTTGGGATTATTGGTATTGGCTTATGGCTTGATGTTGTGGGAATTGTTGGTGTTGTGGTAGCGTAGGGACTGGTTCCTTTCTATATAGCCACTGAAGGGTATCAAGCATTCTTAGGGTGCCATAAGGATCATTCTCATAGGCCTTGTTTGGGAATATCATGTCCATGTTTAGAAGTGGTAGATTAGGATGTGAGGATGTGAAATGATTAAGGTGTGATTTTTATATGAAGTGGATGAAATTGATTGGGCAATGGTGTTATGACAAGTAGGTTAAGGATGATGTGGCAATATCAAACACAAGATCTCACATGAACATGCATGCACACCAAACACACTGATAAATGTGTACACCCTAGGCTAGGCAAGGATAGTATCTATTGGGTTCCCACTTGGTTTTACCCAGCCATGCCTACTTATGGTGTATAGCTCTAGGAACTTGGGGTACGGGCTCCCCCTTATAGTGCACTCACTTCTTAGGCACACCATGTTCCAGGTCCTCAAGACACATAGATTTTGAGGTACCTTGATATCTTTGCCATAAGCCATGAAAATGTGGGATGGCTATCAGAGCCTAATCAGCTATCCTCTTGTACCAACAGATAGGGGTTTTTGGCTTCTACACAGAGGTTTTTAGTTAGG
Organism: Cunninghamia lanceolata; assembly: GCA_027924645.1. NCBI lineage: Eukaryota > Viridiplantae > Streptophyta > Pinopsida > Cupressales > Cupressaceae > Cunninghamia > Cunninghamia lanceolata. The sequence continues at coordinate 9,620,491 of BSBN01000202.1, forward strand.
GTTTCCGTTCATGTGGCTATACATGCGGTGATTCACTCTGTTAATGGAGGCTTCCTAGCCTGCAGAGGTTAGGCTCTACATGTTTTTGGGGGAAACATTCATCGGTATAGTGGAACAACACCCATCATTTGTGACTTTCATCACAAACACATTATTTATATAATGTCTTGGAATGGCTTGGCTTTAGCCCATTTTTGCTTGAGTTGTACCCCTTCTCACAATGGGAAGGCATGCCCTCTAGAGTTAGTAGTACTTCTAATGCACCCTAGATTCGTTGGATAGGTAGGGGGAGAGGATACTTCTGTTGCTAAATCGGGTAACACACAGACTCAGCAAGCAAGAAAAGAAATGAAAATAGATAGTTCATTTTAGAGCACCAAATCAAAGTGTTTGAGTTGTGGGTTCATTTTAATACACCAAACTTAAGTGTGCCTACTTTAGTGATAAAATTGTTTATGTCTTGGACTAATCGAGGCTACAAAAGATATGTTAATATGTTTTAGTCCTCCGTTCTTCGACACACGTGTTTTTGACAGGCTGCATAGATAGATTACTAAATGCCAAAAGGATTAGGTCAAAAGCTATGATTTGATAAAACTTGCAAATGGTGATTTGATACAACCAAATAGATAGAAAAAATAGAAAATTCAGATGATTCTACGCAATTTTAAAAAAAAAATTGTTTTGGATGTGTTTTGCTCAAAGTATGATCAATTGACATTTAAAGTGAAGCTGATGTTCGATAGAGAAAATATCTAATGAAATGATGAAATTACCTAATGAAAGCTTCACAAATACAAAGTTTATCTTCTTACCTTTTCGATGAGTCCTCCTGTGAGAATTTTTAACCCCGTACGCAGAAGTTATGGAAAAAAGAAAAAATAGACCACTCTTTTGGTTTATAGAAGACAAATTGACCCAATTGACTTGTTTATTTAAAATTTGACTTTTTTATTCTTTTGATGGTTTTTGCAAAAAAAATTGTTGGTTATAATTGTTAGACTTAGGGCACACAACTGAGAGGGGGGGTGAATTAGTTGTGCAAAACTTTCTCCAATTTCCACACATAAATCTTCTTGGTGATTAGTAGTCTATTAAACATGAAACATAATGCATTCAAATCAAAGGCAAAAACTCATCAACACATAAGACACCAAGATTTTGACATGGAAAACCTGGTTAAGGGAAAAACCATGGGGTGATTAACCCAAGAATGTATTCTCTATTAGAAGAATAGAAAGAACAAATGGCACATGCCAATTAGGGCTCATTGCCTGAGCACACTGCTCACAAGAGGCTCACTACCTACAAGAGACACACTGTCTACAAAGAAATAAGTATCACCTTTATGAACTAAGAATAGCATCTTCACCATGCTTGAATCAGTTCCATTAAGCCCAATACTTCTGCTCTTCCTTTCGTACTCCTCACTACCACACACTCATCACCACAAGACACGCTTTGGAATGACTTCACAATCCTTTATTTATACAAGACATCGACTTAGAAATAATCATCTAAGTCGGCAAACACCTACAAGAACATCCAGAAGATGTGTAATACATCTAGTTGGCTAGTCTCAGGAAGAACACCAACATCTAGTGGTTATTCTTCAAATACGAACTTTAACTTCAATGCAGACCACCAACATAAACTAGAACTGATCCACAGATCACCACAAGCTTTCCTGAATCACCAACAACATCCACATTTCATCTACTTATTGGAATCCTTCTCTCCTTCATCTGAAACCTCAAGATCACAGTCTATCATCACTGTCACAAAGGAATAGGTTCTTCTGAACCTTCAAGCCACACACCAATCTACTTGACACTTCACAAGGATGTCCTCAACACTTCCTCAAATCCACAGAATGGGATAATGCATTACCGGACCTCACCAGACCTATCTGTGTCACTCTATCACCTCTAGACACCTGCCAGAGCTAATTCTACTTGAGCGGTCATAACTTCTTTAGATCTTCATGCAGACCTCTAAAAATTTGACTGGATCATCTGAAGACTCATATATACAAACCCTTTAAACTGTATCCTTTGATCCTCAAACTATCTTGGACTTTTACCTTGTTGTCATCACCGTTCTTCATTATTCCTGATTGAAACTAATTTTCTCAATATCCTCAGCACACAACTCATCCAATCCTTCTCATTAATGCAACGAGTATGTTGACATCAATGACAACACCGGTTAGACCCATACTTGCAACAATCTCCCCCTTTGTCATTGATGGCAACATATGATGTGAAAAACCATCAAGACAAGAACTTCTCCTTACATCACAACTCCCCCTATCAACAACAACTATTCATATGTCTTCTCTTCATTTATTGCTCCCCCTTTGATCATCAACCACTTCTTTTTCACATGTCTTCTCTCCCCCTTTGACATCAATGGCAAAGGGCTCATACTTGCAACTCTAATACTTTAGAATCATACCTGCTGCTCTCCCTGAGTAGCAACTCCCCATCATCAATCCAGATCACAAGATATGACTATGATATCCACTAGATTGATGCACATCACTGTATCCTAGTTCATCATTGGAGGGCCAATAACCCCTAACTTCTCCTTGAGATACTCAAAAGAGTCCTTGGGAAGAGGTTTAGTAAAGATATCTACAATCTGATCCTTGGAGGGCACAAACTTGAGTCTGACTTCATCCTTGTTCACTTGCTCTCTCAAAAAGTGAAACTTGATAGATATATGCTTAGTCTTAGAATGCAACACCAGATTCTTAGAAATATTTATTGCACTTGAATTATCACAGAAGATTGTGATAGGCTCCTTATACTCTATTTTAATATCTCTTAGCATCTGCTTCATCCACAAAACTTGAGTGTAACTACCTGTTGCTGCTATGTATTCCACTTCAGTTGTAGACAGGGATATTGCCTCTTGTTTCTTGCTTAGCCAAGAAACTAATCTCTTTCCTAAAAAGAAAGCTCCACCGCTGGTACTCTTCCGGTCATCCACATCTCCTACCCAATCAGCATCTGTATATGCATGAAGAGAGAAATCATGATCTCTAGGATACCACAAACCATACTCAACTATTCCTTTTAGATACCTAAAGATCCTTTTGATTTCCATGACATGAGATTCTCTGAGATCAGCCTGGAATCTCACAACAAGACCAACAGCCTGCATTATATCTGGTCTAGTTTGAGTGAGATACAACAATCCTCCAATCATTGATCTGTACTTTGTCTGGTCTGCTTTAGGAGAGTCATCATCTTTGCTCAACTTACATCTGGTTGCCATGGGAGTATTCATTGGCTTTGAATCTTCCATTCCAAATTTTCTCAACAATTCTTTCACATATTTGGTCTGAGAAATAAAGATTCTTTTCTTTGTTTGAGTAATTTGCAAACCCAAGAAGAAATTCATTTCACCAAGCATTGACATCTCAAACTCACTTTTCATTTGATTTGCAAAGGTTTTACACATATTGTCTCTTCCTCCAAACATGATATCATCAACAAATACTTCAACAATCAAGATGTTTTCATCATCAATTTTGAAATATAAGTTATTGTTAGCAGTACCTTTGCTGAAACTAATCTTCAAGAAATGTTTCTCCAATCTTTCATACCAGGCTCTTGGGGCTTGCTTTAGTCCATACAGTGCCTTCTTCAGCTTGCAGACCATATCACTATGCTCAGATAATTGAAATCCATCTGGTTGTTCAATGTACACTTCTTCTTCTAAGTCACCATTCAAGAAAGCAAATTTGACATCCATATGATACACCCTGAAATCCTTGAAGGTAGCAAATGCAAGAAATAATCTGACTACTTCAATTATTGCCACTAGAGCAAAAGTTTCTTCAAAATTAATTCATTCTATTTGAGAGTAGCCCTTGTAGACCAATCTGGCTTTATTTTTTATTACTTCACCAACTTCATTTAGTTTGTTCTGGAAGACCCATTTGGTTCCAATCACATTCTTGTTTCTAGGTCTGGGAACAAGATCCCAAGTGTGATTTTTCTCAATTTGCATCAACTCTTCCTCCATTTCTTTGGTCTAGTTTTCATCATTGCAGGCTTCATTTATTGTCTTAGGTTCAATCTTTGAAATCAGACAATATTCATCCAAATTTTGAGCAATTTTCCTTCTAGTTTGCACACCTTTGCTTTTGTCACCTATGATCTGATCTTCAAAGTGGTTCAGTCTTACATACCTTGGAACTTTGGGAGTTTCTTGCACTTCTGCTTCTTCATCAGGCTCATTCAGACCTATCTCTTCTTCCTGATTTACTGGATCAGTTTGAATCTGACTTTCAGAAAAGGATTGAACTCCTTAAACTAAAACACCATTCTGATCATCTTCATCATATTCATAAAACCTTGAGGGTTTGTCTATTCCCTCATCAACCTTCACATTTGTACTTTCTATCATCTTTCTTAGTCTCTTGTTATAACACCAGTATGCTTTGCTTTGAGTAGAGTAACCCAAGAATATTCCTTCATCACTTCTAGCATCAAACTTGCCTATATCTTCATCTCTTTTGATGTAACATTTGCTACCAAAGACTCTAAAATATCTTACAGTAGGAGTAATGCCAAACCAGAGTTCATAAGGGGTCTTACCGGTATTGCTTCTAATTTGAACTCGATTGAGAGTATAGACTGCAGTGCTGATAGCTTCTCTCCAATAGATCTGAGGAACATTTGCTTCCATCATCATGGTCCTAGATGCTTCCTGGATGGTCTGATTCTTTCTCTCCACTACTCCATTCTGCTGTGGAGTCGTCAGAGAAGACAACTGTGTCTTAATTTCATGTTTCTCATAGAACTCTATGAACTCACTGGATGTGAATTCTCCACCTTTGTTAGACCTCAGACATTGCAAGTTTATTCCTGTTTCATTTTCTACCATAGCCTTGAATATTTTAAATTTCTCAACAGCTTCTGATTTCTCCTTTAGAAAGGTTGCCCACATCATCCAGGAATAGTCATCAATTAGCAGCATGAAGTATCTGCCACCTTGAATACTTCTAGTTCTTACTGGACCACAAAGACCAGTGTGAACTAAGTCCAATAATCTGGTAAAAGACAGTTCCTTGCTTTTGAATGTGACTCTACTCAACTTACCCAACTGACATTCCTTGCACAAGCTGTTAGTAGGTTTCATCAATTTTGGAAGATCTCTTACAGCTTGAGTATTTTTTATCTTGATGATATTATTAAAATTCACATGACACATCCTTCTATGCCATAACCAACTCTAATCAACTTGAACAAATAAGCAGCTTTTATTAGTACCAACCAAATGGAAGATGTTACCTTTAGTTTGAGTACTGGATGCAATCTTTGTTCTGGAACTTTCAAAGATTTTGCATTTTCCATCCTTGAATCAGAGATCATAGCCTTTGCCCACCAACTGTCCAACACTGAGAAGATTGTGCTTCAAACCTTCAACATACAGTACATTACCAGTTTTGTTTCTTCCATCAAAAGAAATAGTTTCTCTTCCTCTGATTCTACTAGCAGAATTGTCACCCAACTTTACCACTCCTCCATACCTCTCCAAATCTACAAACTTATTTTTGTCACCTATCATATGGTGAGAGCATCCACTGTCAATGACCCAATCATTCTTCTCTTCAATTTGGGCAGCCAGAGGTCTTTCCACATTCTTAAGATTGACAGATATAGAGGACATTGGATCTTCTTCCTTGATGGCAATGAACACCTATTCATTTCTAGATTTGTTTCCTATCTCTGATTCATCATCTGTTACTCCTTCATTATCATCATCTTCATGTACATAGTAACAGTTCTTTTAGAACCTTGGCTTGTTAGGATTTTGCCTTGAAAATCTTTCCGGACACCTTGAGGCAAAATGACCAATCTTATTGCAGTTAAAACACTTAAAAGGTAATTTTCCTTCATACTTACTGGATCCTCTTGGCAGCCTCTTTGCAATAAGGGCTTCAAGTTGAGCAGTTTCTACTTCTTCTTCCAGATCTTTTCTTGTCTTTTCATACCATGACAATTTCCTTGAAGAATTCTCTCCCGGATCAAACCTTTGTTTACTTTTAACAGAGGCATTGGCTTTGAATACAAATTCAATCTTGGGGGGGTCATCTCCAAACTCTGTCATTTCAAATGTAGCCAATTTCCTAGCTAATTGATCTCTTGTGACAGTTGTATGGGCTCTGAATTCTTCAATGGTAGTAGCCTTGATTTTGTAAGAAGCAGGAAGGGATCTGAGAATTTTACCAACAATCTCATTTTCATCCAAGATTCCACTAGCATTTCTAATTCCACAAACTAGCTCATTCACTCTTGGCATATAATTGGTAATATTTTCATCATCTCTCATCTTCAGTTTTTCAAATTTCCCTTTTAGACTCTGTAACCTTGCACTTTTAACATACTGGTCTCCTTCTTGCAAAAGTTCCAGTTTATTCCAAATCTCAAAAGTAGTTGGTAGGTCAATAACATTTGAGAGCTCTGAGTCAGATAATGCACTTAGAAGAGCCTCTTTGGTCCGCAGATTATTTTCAGCATCTATGATTTCATTTAGGGTTGTCGGACCACCCTGTGGAGGTACATACACTTTTGTAACCATGGACTAGTATGCCATTCCCATACACTGCAAGTGACATTTCATGCAACCTTTCCAAAGAGAAAAGTTGGTTCCATCAAACTTTGGACTATCCTTCTTGTAAGATGACATCTTGGATCTCCTCGAGTGATTAAGCTCCTTTTAGAGGAACTTGGCTCTGATACCAATTGTTAGACTTAGGGCACACAACTGAGAGGGGGGGTGAATCAGTTGTGCAAAACTTTTTCCAATTTCCACACTTAAATCTTCTTGGTGATTAGCAGTATATTAAACATGAAACATAATGCATTCAAATCAAAGGCAGAAACTCATCAACGCATAAGACACCAAGATTTTGACATGGAAAACCCGGTTAAGGGAAAAACCATGGGGTGATTAACCCAAGAATGTATTCTTTATTAGAAGAATAGAAAGAACAAATGGAACATGCCAATTAGGGCTCACTGCCCAAGTACACTGCTCACAAGAGGCTCACTACCTACAAGAGATACACTATCTACAAAGAAATAAGTATCACCTTTATGAACTAAGAATAGCATCTTCACCATGCTTGAATCAGTTCCATTAAGCCCAATACTTCTTCTCTTCCTTTCACACTCCTCCTCACTACCACACACTCATCACCACAAGACACACTTTGGAATGACTTCACAATCCCTTATTTATACAAGACATTGACTTAGGAATAATCATCTAAGTCGGCAAACACCTACAAGAACATCCACAAGACATGTAATACATCTGGTCGGCCAGTCTCAGGAAGAACACCAACATCTAGTGGTTATTCTTCAAATGCAAACTTGAACTTCAATGCAGACCACCAACATGAACTGGAACCGATCCATAGATCACCACAAGCTTTCCTAAATCACCAACAACATCCACACTTCATCTACTTACTGGAATCCTTCTCTCCTTCATCTAGAACCTCAAGAACACAGTCTATCATCACTGTCACAAAGGAATAGGTTCTTTTGGACCTTCAAGCCACAAACCAATCTACTTGACACTTCATAAGGACTTCCTCAACACTTCCTCAAATCCACAGAATGGGATAATGCACTACCAGACCTCACTGGACCTATCTGTGTCACTCTGCCACCTCTAGACACCTGCCGGAGCTGGTTCTACTTGAGCGGTCATAACTTCTTCAGATCTTTATATGAACCGCTGAAAAATTGACTGGATCATCTCAAGACTCATATATAGAAACCCTTTAAACTATATCCTCTGATCCTCAACCTATCTTGGACTTTTACCTTGTTGTCATCACTGTTCTTCACTATTCCTAATTGAAACTAATTTTCTCAATATCCTCAGCACACAGCTAATCCAATCCTTCTCATTAATGCAACATGAGTATGTTGACATCAATGACAACACCAGTTAGAACCATACTTGCAACAATAATGCTATTCATGTTGTGATTATAGTTTATGTTCGGTAGTTTAAATTAAAGCCCCAACCCTTTAATAAAAAATTTAAGATCCAACCATTAAAACCTAAAGCTTAAACTATAAAAGGTAAATATTAAAAACCCCGAACACTTTAAGGTCGAAAAGAATAATTAAATCTTTTTCAAGGGTTGATTTGTATTGGGGTTTAACAAGGGTTGAAGATCATTTAACATGAAACAACGACTATGAAAATCAAGACACTGACTATGTTAATGACCTTGACTTAAGACTACGACCCTAGACCTTGTGATGTCAACTGAAAGGTATTTAAAACCAACCAAAAATTGTTTTAATGCTGACCAAAAGGATAATAAATGCCGATTTGAGGATTTTGACGTCGACCCAGACTTAGGATGCTGACTTTATACCTTTTCAACGCCGATGATATACTTTGCAATGTCAACTGACCCTTAGATATTGGACTGCGACCGAGACTTTCGATGGGAGACCAACTATGTTTGACCGCATGTTAGGCTTTATGTAAATGGTGATAGGGAAATTTCCTTGGTATTGATTGGAGTTTAAATGCAGTGGCAGATTCATGGATTCACGTAGTGACTGGGTTGCTATGTGTGATGGTCGATGAGTCTGGAGATATCAACTAGGTTAAACTATGGGTGGCGACCATAATTTATGACTATGGGTAGCGACTTGAGCAGGTAATGTCATTGACAGGTAGTAAGAGGGAAGCGACTATGAGGTGAGTCAAGTTTACTAGATATAATAAAGATGCCACAATGTTAACAATATAATGTTGATAAATATGGTCAGAATACCACAAAGGCTGACAAGATCATCGACCAAACAGGGGTAGGCATAGAAAAATGATAGAAATTTAGCTTAGGGCTTTAAAGTTTCCACCTGCAAACAAAGATTATTGTGCAAACAACACCAACCCACATCAAGATAAAAAGTGAAATATGCAATTCAGACCCCAAATGGCAGGTCCTTGCTGTACAGATTTGTACAAATCCGTACAGTAAGGCTACCAAGTTAAAAAAATTAAATTTTAACATTTTTACAAAAAAATTATGTGAAGAAATATATGCAAATTTATAGTCCAAAAGCTTGGAATCCTGGAGGTCGTTTGTGGTAGCTGCTCTGTAAAACTCGACAATGGGGATTAGAAATAAAAAAAAATTAAAGCAAAAACCTGTGAAAAACTAATGATTCGGTCCCACCGGGCGTGCCATTTTGTAGATGGTAAAATTTGGACAAATTGAAAGAAGATAAAACAAATCAAATGTTATACTTGTTTACCCATATTTTCTAAATACTTGATACCTTGAAACGATTGATGCATGCATGTTTTGATTGCTCACGTTCTATAGCACAACGTTGGATTGGGATTTGGTGGATGAGAGGTAAATGAAAGATGATTGATGAGAAGAAGATAGGTAGGTGATGGATGAGGGAGAATTTTGGCAGAGTGACGGTGCTTAGAAGATTCATCCATGCCAAAATGGCTTGTTTGAGGGGTTTAAATAGATTTTTTTGGTAGGAGAGGAGTTGGAAAGTTTCTATTTTTGCGTGTGATGGTTGAAATCAGAAAGTTTCTTGTACAACTTAGGAGAGGAAATAGAAGGTGGAAGAGTTCACTTGAGAGGGAAATAGAAGGTGATTAGAGTGATTTTAGAGATGAGTCAAGTTGGAAATGGAAGGTGAAAGAGATGAGTTGAGTCATCTCAAGAGATGGGTATGGAAGGTATGTTTAATAATTTAAATAATTTAATATTATTTAAATCATAAGAAATGTGAGGACAAAAGTGATAAATTAAATAAAATAAAATATTTATTTTATTTAATTTAAGAGGAAAGCGGATTAAATAAATAAATAAAGATTTATTTATTTAATAATGTGAGGGATGGAATTAAATTAAATTAATGTTATATTTATTTAATTTATTAGAGTAAGTGCTAAATTAGGTGAAGAAGAGGTTATGATAGCGACAAGGGTACCTAGGGCAAAACAATAAGGTGTTGTAAGATGATGAACATTTTTGAGTGTCTACAGGATTAATAAACTAGTTAAGAAGTGGTTTTGCAGATTTCTGATTCACCCCCCTCTTAGTATTCCTTATATTCAACAATTGGTATCAGAGCAAGGTTCCTTGGAAGAAGCCTAATAGCTTGAGAAATATCTAGGAGAATTCACTCATGGTAACCAAAAGATTTGAAAATTTCTCAAACAATGTTGAACTAGAAGCAACTCTTATCGATCTTGAAAAATCTAAAGCAGAAATCAAGGATCTGAAGGATAACATTCAAGAAGCTGATGAATGCATTCTAAAGCTAAAAGAACATGTCAAGAAGTTCAAAGAAAAATACAAAGAGGTTAGTAAACAATTGATATCAGCCAATGAAACCCTAGATGATTTGAAAGTGGAAGTTGTAGAAAGAGCTAAAGCAGAAGATGATCTAAATATGTTGGTAAAAAGCAAATTAGAAGAATGCAATAAACTTGAAAAAGAAGTTGCAAGCCTAAAATTAGATTTGGAGAAAGATAAGATCTATGAAGAAAAGTTTAAGATAAGCTCTACAAAGCTTGAGGAGTTAATTGCAAGTTAGAAGAGTTCAGATGACAAGCAAGGCTTGGGATTTGAGAAAGGAGAAACTTCAAAATCAGGTCAAGAAAACTTTCAGTTGAAGCATAACAAAGACAACCAATTCAGGAATTAAAGAAGAAAACCTAGAAGACCTCTAGTTAGATAGCCAAATGATCAAAGGTACCCATCCTTCAATGGCCATTTTTTTAATTGCAATAAGTTTGGACATAAAGCTACTCAGTGTAGGAGTAGAATAAATCAGAATGTTCCACCATTCTTTGGTCAATGTTTCAATTGCAAGAAAATTGGTCAAAGATCAAATGAATGTAGAAGTTTGGTAAGGAATGGTTTTTATAATGCAAGGAATACTCAATCATTCAATGGAAAGTGTTTTGCATGCAATAGATTTGGACATATGGCTAATTAATGTAGATCAAATCCAATCAGTAGAAGGAATCAAGGACAAAGGAATGTGGTATGCTACAATTGCAACAAGTTTGGACATGTTGCAATATTTTGCAGAAGCAAGAATGTGAAAAGAAACTACTATGCTGAAGAAAGGAAGACATAATAGAGGAATGATAAGGGAAAGGAAAAAGTTGATCTAGTTGAAACTAAGAAAGAAATCAACAAGATCTAGATAAGGAAAGATGTGATTTATGTCAAGGATGGATCCGTACCAGCATCTGGTACAAATACTTCCTTTAGGAAGTAAATTTGTTAGCTCTAGCTCAGGGGGAGTTGCAATAAAATATTAATCCCCTAGCCAAATTGTCAGTGCTGGAATCCCACACAAAGATATGTTGAAAAGATGCATATGACTGATTCTTTGAAAGAAATTCTCATGGAAAAAGGTTCAAGTGTGGAGTATTGAGAGCAATCCTAATAGACTGTAATCTACATAAATGTGTTTGACATCTTTTTCACTAGAGGCATTTATGACGACTAGGTCATCCTTATGGAGGATAAAAAGGAGCTCGTTTGATAGCTAATTCACTTTGCATTCAACCTATCAAGTGTCTAGAAAAAGTAAAGCAAGAATCTAGGTGCTAGCAAAGATTTCCAAAGCAATTCAAATCAAGTCAATCTCAAGTGAAGAAAAACCCTAATTCGGTGGAAAAGGTATTTACAACTTGAAAACCCTTATGTGAAGTTTAAATTATTCTAGAAAATGTTTACTCCTCAATTAATCGAGATAACAAAAAAGCCCCACCCCAAGTTCAAGAAACATTTCTTCAAGTCACCAGAAATTGATCCTGTAGGGGCATTCTCAATTACTCCTCATGGAATTATGCACATGGAAGATATTAGGGCATATATTCATACCAACTTAGAGGAATATGATCACTTGAATCTTGGAAAATTATACTTGGATGAACTTACTACTATTGATGTTGAGTTGAAAGATGAATATAAAGTCCTAGGAGAAAAGAAATTAGACACCTGGTTGGATTTTCCTATGATCCTGAATGATACATGGGTTAAGTTCATTCTAAGCAAGATTCATGATGAGTTTTTGTGGCTTGATGAACCATATATGATAACTAAAGAAGCTATCAAAGCTATAACTGGTATGAGTTCCTCTGGAAGGATTCTAGGTGAAAAGAAAATAAAGAACAATTTAGTAATGCAGCTAATAGGAGACAAATTTGATAAGAAAGCTCTCACAATAAATGATATTAAGGATCTAGCTGTCAGATTTACATCAATGATTATTAGATACAAAATACTTTTCCCACTTAGAAAATTCTATGACTGCACTAGTTATATACACAGCTTATGACATGGCCAAAAATAATACAGATTATAACCTATGTGAATTGCTCCGAAGTGAATTAATGTCTAGAATTTGAAAAAAACAAAAGAGACAAATTACCCCTTCAAATATGGAACTTTGATTACCTGTCTACTCTTCTACTTCCTAAGAGAGCTACCTGGCTTGGAAAGCATGGTCTTTGATCACACACCAGTAACAACTCATATAAGAAATCACCTGCAGAGTTTGGGAAATGCAGATAGACAAAATGAAATCTTATGGGGATACTTCATGAACTTTCAAAAGCAAATGTTATGTAGGGTCTGGATACCTGAAAAGGTAGTGATGAAATATGAAAAGGACATTGTATTCATGGTGAACAAAGACAAGTGCTTCATGGAATCTATGAAACCAAGAACTACATGGGTCCCTGCATTACGGTATGAAGTTGCAGAAGATATACTAACTAAATTAGCTAATGAACTACTAAATAAACCAAAATATCTCAAAGAAGACAGGTTTGGGACATTCAAAGAATTATCTATGGAATATGAGCATTCAGAGAAAATATCTAATGAACAAACAAGCAAGGCAAAAACCAAAGTAGAAGAATCAAAACCCTTAAATGCTTTGGTGGAATGAAAGTCAAACACTCTAGAAAGAAAGGATGAGAAAGTTGAAGAAGCAAAACATGTATCTAGCCCCAAGAAATGAACAAGGATCTCATCCAGTATAAAAGCCACTACCAAAGTAGAGAAAGAAAATCCAATAGAGGAAAAGAAAACAAAGAAAGTTACACTTAATAATGAACATGAGGCAAGAGACACTATTGTAGACCAAATTTCAATTGACTATGCTAAAAAGTTTTTGGAAAAACAACAAAGAGTATAGATCTTAGATTCACCCAAGACTCTACAGGACCAATAAATCTAGTTTCTATGTCTCCTATGGAGAAATTCAAACTAGTATTAATTGTGCAAGCTAAGGCTCAGGAAGAAATGCTGAAAACATATATAGAGGACAATGAACTCATTGATGCATCTGGTATTTTGGAGAATCTAATGTCCTCATACTAGAAAGATACATTAGGTTCATCAACTGCTCATCTCAAATGCCTAATAAATTATTTAAGTACTCATTTTGAATCTTCTGAAAAGTTTGTCGATACTAAGGTTAAAAAGGAATATGAAGACAAAAGATTAGCAGTATCAAAAACCAAGTTAGACAGTGACAAAATTATGTTAGAAAGCAACATCAAGAATATGATAAATGCAATTAAGGAAGCATGTGACATATACAAATTTTGTTTGTCATGGCTTGAAACCACTAAGGAAATAGATGAGAAAGTCAAAAGCATGAAGTTTCAACTCACAAATATTTCTAAGACCTTTGATCTAGTAGTTGACTTAATCAGTAGCATAGAAACACAAGTTGAAAATATTCAGAACAACATAAGTAGTCTTCTTAGGAGACAAGAAAGTATTAAAAACAAAATGTGCTTGCTGAGAAGGATATTAATCTTAAAAAGTTGAGATCATGGAAAATCTTGTAGCAGAAGCACATGTAGCTTCATAAATTGACACACCTTCTGATCTACAAAAGGTAGAAAAATTAGTCTTTTTGATAAATGGCCACATTTAAATTTTGGAAAGAGCTAATAAATGATGAGATGAAGAGATTACATAATTAAAGATTGTGTATAAGGATATCCTCTCACCTACAACTAATTGAGTTGAAGATTGTATGTGTACATATGGGGTAGAGTATGACATATTTACAATTTTGACACAATTTTAACTTTTGTACATACAACTTTGCCATTGATGTCAAAGGGGGAGAAGAAGACCAATGAAAAATGGGCAAACATCTAAGGGAGAGTAGGAATACAGAGTAAGGGAGAGAAAACACAAGCATTTTTCACAAGTGTTGCCATCAATGCCAAAGGGGGAGATTGTTGGCAAGAGACACTGCTCTGATGAAGGATTGTATGTTGTCATTGATGGAAATAGGGCAAAGGGATGCCACTGGCATGACAAAGAGACATTACTCTGGAAGACCAACTTGTTTTGGCAACAAGGCACAAAAGTATTCTGGTCTGGAAGGCTAAAATGACTAAGTATGGATAGTATACAAAGTAAGTGACAGAGATTGGGTCAGTATGCCTCCACAGTAAAAGATCATTACATATAGTTCATAGCTATTTGTTGATGATATGTTTCAGTGCTCAAGCCCTGACTTCCTCTGGAAGTTATACTATGAAATGTCTAAGGTTGGGTGAACATAGTTAAGTTAGGAACAGTGTAGAGTGCATGGGTATTTTGGTCCACATTTCTCCGCAAGTGATTGTATTGGTATGTAGTTTTGAGGTAGTATGGATAGGTGTCAGAAGCATCCAATTGAGGAGTTACAGAGTCTAAAGAGATCCAGAAGATCACCACAAAATTCCATGTTTTGGCAGCTGGTTTTCTAGTATTTCACCAAGGAAGAGGAGATAGTTATGAGTTCTATATTTCACCACATAAGGGCATCATGATATGTGGTTGATAATATATGGTCTTTGAGGCATTAGGAATGGTTGATGTGGTTCTTGGAGTCCCGTGTGAATCCTAGTGAAAGTGTTGGGATGACAGAGTCAATGTAAGTTGATAAAGTGTTGTGCTTGATAGGCTGACTCAGTTTTGAGATTGAATTCAAAGTTGCAGATATTTATATGGGTTAGATTAAGGTGTTGAGTGAAGGTGTGGCATTGTGATGTGAATAAACTAAATGTGTGTGTGATTTAAAAGTAGAGTTGTGATCAGAAGAAGATAGTAAGGGCAGAAGAGAAGAGTTTATGTAGAACAGAGCAGAAAAAGTAGAGCAGACAGTATGAAGTCTTTTGAATTTGTATATTGAACTAATTGGTACTACACCTTAGCATTCTATACATGCATTTGTAGCAGTTGTCTCCTAGCAATGAGTCAATCCTTCTTCTATCTTCTTTTCTCTTGGTAGTGAGCCTTTGTGCAGTGAGAACTTCTTCATAGGCCAGTGAGCCTTCTTGTAATTTGGTATTGTGCTATCATAATATATTGTGAGCTAACACTCACCATGGTTTTTTCCTTTTTGGGTTTTCCATGTAAAAATCTTGGTGTCCATGTGTTATGTCTTTATGGTTGCTATTCTTATGCTTATTCTTCTTTCATGTTATTGATTTTGGAAATTAGATTAATAAACTTGTTAAGAAGTGGTTTTGTAGAATATTGATTCACCCCCCCTTCTTAGTATTCCTTATATTCAACAAATGTATCTTCTCAAGATCTCTTTGTGTAGTGTCAAAAATTGTTACCTCTTACAATAGGTGTAGCACCCATTTTAGCTGTATATTCATATCTATTTAATACATGCACATTTTAGTACTTTTCTAAGAAACAAGGATAAGTCTATTGCAAGTATGGGTCTAACTGGCATTGTCATTGATGTCAAAATACTCCTATTGCACTAATGATAAGGATTGGATGAGATGTGAGTTGAGGATATTGAGAAAATTAGTCTCAATCAGGAACAGTGAAGAACAGTGATGACAGTAAGGTAAAAGTCCAAGATAGGATGAAGATAAGAGGATGTGGATTAAAGGGTTTGTAGATATGTGTCTTAAGGTGGTCTAGTAGAGATTACAAAGGTCCACATGAAGATCTGAAGAAGGTGTGGTAGTTCAAGTAAAATTGGTTCTGGCATATGTTCAGTGGTGACAGAGTAATATAGATAGGTCCGGTGAGATCCAAAAATGAAAGATCCTACTCTGCGGATTTGAGGGAGTGTTAAGGAAGTCTCTGTGGAGTGTTATCTAGATTGGTTCATGGTTTGAAGGTCCAGAAGCATATATTCTTCTGTGATAGTGATGACAGACTATGTTCTTGAGTTTTCAGATGAAGGAGAGAAGGATTCCAATAAGAAGATGAAGTGCGGATGTTGTTGGTGTTTCAGGATATTTTGTGAAGGTCTTCAGATCGTGTCTAGGCCGTATTGGTGGTCTGCATTGGATTTGGAGCTCGCAATTGAAGAATAACCCCTGGATGAAGATGTTCTTCCTGAGACTGGCTAACAGGATGAATTACACGTCTTACAGATATTCTTATGGATGTTTGCCGACTTAGATGATCATTCCTAAGTTGATGTCTTGTATAAGTAAAGGATTGCGAAGTCCTTTCAATGTTGTCCTTGTGGTAATGAGTGTGGAGTAGTGAGGAGGAGAGCAAAAGGTAGAGCAGAAGTATTGGGCTTAAATGGAATTGATTCAAGCATGGTGAGGATGCTATTCTCTAGTTCATGTATGTGATATTTATTTCTTGTAGACAATATGTCTCTTGTAGGCAGTGAGCCTCTTGTGAGTAGTGTGCTCAGGTAGTGAGCCCTAATTGGCATGTGCCATTTTGTTCTTTTTATTCTTCTAACAGAGAATACAATCTTGGGTTAATCACCCTATGGTTTTTCCCTTAACCGGGTTTTCCACATCAAAATCTTAGTGTCTTATGTGTTGATGTGTTTCTGCCCTTGATTTGAATGCATTATAGTTCATGATTAATATATTGCTAATCACTTAAAGGCTTTAAGTATTTAAATGGAGAAAGTTTTGTACAACTGATTCACCCCCCCTCTTAGTTGTATGCCCTAAGTCTAACAAAGTCCTCTAACATCTAACATTTGAAAATCTCAAATAACTAGGACACTGTTGATAACTGAGAGGGGGGGAATCAATTATCTTAATTATTTGACTTTCTTTTCTTCTTTAATGATTAGACAGTATCAAAACATATAAGCATACATGAACATGAGAGTAGAAATAAACTCAATACACATAACACAATGATTTTGACATGGAAAACCCTATTAAGGGAAAAAACCATGGGGTGACTAACCCAAGATTGTATTCTCTATTAAAAGAATAGAAGTACAAAATGGCACTTGCCAATTAGGGCTCACTGCCCAAGCACACTACTCATAAGAGGCTCATTGCCTACAAGAGACTCACTGTCTACAAGGTATAAAGAAATTGATCATGTGATTGAACTGATCAGGGGCATCCACATATGTTGAGGTTCAGTTTCAGTTAGGCTCAATATATTGATCTGCTACACTTCGTTCTTCCTCTTCTTAGAGCTACTATTCTGTCACATACTAGATTTGTATAGTTGCTTCTACACTGCTCTTTGCTTTTCATCACACTTCAGAACACACCACACACACCTTCTCATCAAAATCCATCTAGTATATATATCTACACCAAGGATTTCAACACCTTTCTAGTCGGCATCTAGAATACTCAAGATTTTCCCAAAACCTGGTCTATTGGTTGAATCCATGCTTACTAAGAGATGTGTATCAAAAAGATAGTTGTAGAAGTCATCAATCATGTTGACCAACCATGAATGATCCCTCAAGAATCTTGATCTCCATCAATTCCTCATCCGGATTAAGGTTTGATGCTCTGTCGGTCAGTTCTTCCTTAGTCTATTCTGCCCAACACTTAGGTGCTCATATCTTTTCACTCTTTCATCACTGGAGGCTCAATCTCTGGAATGTAGTAGTCATGGTACTCCTCATGACTTCCCCAAGTCCACACTTTTTTGAGATGCTTCCTCTGAGAGATCTAGACCTGATTGTCAGACCTTGTTGTATGCTATGTTCTTGTTCACCGGACAAAAACACTCTTCAATCTAACTTTCGGTATAGACATACTATGTGTTACAGATGAGTGGGATGGACTTTGTTGCCATCAATGACAACACTCATGAAGCCACATAGTGTCTCTTGCCAACAATCTCCCCCTTTGGCATTGATGGCAACACTTAGTGAAAAATGACTAAGTGTCATAACAAACTCCCCCTTGGCTGATCCTCTATCTTATGTATACTTTTACCAGAGCTCCCACTTAGCTAGATTCCACATTTTTCACTACTCTTCACTCATCCTTTGACATCAATGGTAAAGGGTAGAATCCAAACACCAAAATTTCCAAAAATCAACCTATACATATCCATATAAGTATATATACAAGTTATACTTACATTTACTTAAGTATATTTGCAAAGGTGGTCTTCAACTGTATAACTTCTATCGCCCAACTTTGCTTCATCCTGTCCAAAATTGAAATGTGACCACTTAGCAAAAATGTAAAGGCTTCTACCCTTTTTAGGTCTGTCGAATCACTAGTCCAAGCTGTGGTCTGGGCATCAGTTAGGGCCTCATGCATTGCCTCTAACTTGGGGATAATTATCCCTCCTAGTTCACTTAGCCTATTTATTCTATTTTTCTTCTCCTTCTCAAGCCTCTTTATCTCATTTATAGTGGCAATAGTCTGGCACTCTTGATTCATTATGGATGAGGTGAGAGGATCAAAACTCTAGGATAAACTTGATAATTTGTCCTCTTGTTCTTCCACCTTCTTTGCAATGTCTACTATTACTGTGGACCAAGATAAACAAAATTTGTATAATTCTCCACCATCTTTAAGAGCATTTTCTAGGCTCTTTATTCCAATATTTATACTTCTCCTATCATTTGCTATTAGCCCCTGTACTTCAGAGAATCTCTTACCCAAAAACTCTTTTATGACTTTATCTTCTGCTAACTTCTCCAAAGGATCAAAATGTGTGCTAATTGAATTAACAAGAGATTTCAAGTTACCAAATGAAGAGGCTGAAAGATCCTTCTGGAAGGATGGCATGATCTTCTCCAACACACTAGATGCAATCTATATTAACTCACAGTCTTCCATGTGAGACTTTAGAAGCTTTTCTTTTGCCTTTCCTTGGGAAAAGGATGCTATCTTCATTGTATAAACTGGGGAGAGGGAATCAAAATTGAATGGTCCTTGAAATAGCTCCAGTTCATCTAATTTCATCATTTCTTTGGTCAAGAAATCCTTAACTGTTTCTGTAGTGTCTCTTGCTAGAGACAGAGTCTTCTTTCCTTCTATAGCTTTAGAATTGTCATCTAGGGTTTTCTCTGTTTGATCTTTTTCTCTTCCCTTGACCTCTTCTTCTTGACTAATTTTCTCATCTTGTCTTTCTTCTCCTCCAGTTCCAGAGTCAGCAGGGGGATCTGAAAGAGAGATGTTTACTTCTTCAGGAACTTCCTCTTTCAGAGTAGAGGAATCCAAGTCCTAAGTCCTCTCCTTACTTATGTCCTTTGGCTCTTCTGCATTTTTCACAATAGATTCTTCTTTTGAGGTACTCAGTCCTTCGTCATCCATGGCAGAAGGTTCATCACTTATGTCCTCTATAATAGGAAGATTGAATCTTTTATATGCATTCCAAAGGATGTCTTCAGTCTCTTTTGCCACCTGATCAGTCTCTCTGAGCATAAGCTTGTTCATTCTAGTTTTGCTTTGGAACTCATCCTTGCAATCCTTGAAGATCATGTTGATTTGTTTAGGAGTGATGGAAGGATAGAGCTAAATACCTATCCGTTCTTGGATCTCTAGGTCCTTTGCCTTAGCATTGTTCTTTCTTATTTCAAGTTCCTTCTCTAGGCTTTTGGGAATTAGAGATATGATTTCAATGAATGCTTTATTATAGATGTTTAGATACCTGACTGTAGCATCTTGCAAGATCTTTTGGTCAGCTTCATTATATTCATCATAAAATTCAGTCATTGGTTTCTAGTTCCCATCCACGGTGACTAATTTGATGATATCATCAATGTAGAGAGTAGGCTTTTCAGCAAATTCTTCTGCCTTTTCTTCTGTATGTTTACCGGCAGAGAAATCATAGATGTTTTATTTTTCTTCTTCATTTTCTTGACCTCCTCATCTGTCTCTATCTCTTCATCATCCTTGTGCCTTGTGTATGATCTTGTAGCCTAACTTTGTTCTATTCTCTCCTTTTCTAGATGTCTTTGCTTCCAGTTTTGAGGCTTTTGAGCTCTTAGAGGTGGTAGGTGCAGAGCTCTTTGAGGATCTGGTTCAGGAGGGGGCTTGCACCGGATTACTTTCTTTTTCTACTTCTTGTTTCTCTTTCTCTACTCTTTCTAGTTTCTCTCTATTTGCATCGACTGCTTCTTTAGAAATGCCAAATATTTTGGCAACTTCCTCTACTTCTCTTCTCACTTTTCTCTTGATCTCATGCTGTCTTAGTTCAACATGAACTTTTACACTCAACTCTTGGAAGGTTCCAAACCTTTCTACCTTAGGATCCTTGGGCTGACTTAGTAGGTGTTGGATATGTAGTTCCAAAATTTTCTCATCCACCTCATAGCCCATTGGCATAATCCACACTATTATCAGTTCCACTGCCTCCATTAGGCATTGATCAGTGTCTACCATGAAGCACACTGTCTCCTTGTATTTTTTAACTAGAGATTGGGGGATTCTCTCTCTGGCCTACATCATGACTTGGAAGTTTTTGAAGTAACCCCAGAGAGCTATACTTTGTGTCTTGGCATCACCAAGCCAATACATATAGTCTCTAATCTGTATGGCAACTGGTCTGTCATTTTGCCATATCCAACCATTGGATCCAGGGAGCTCATTCATGTAGTAAAAGAAGAGACATAATATCAGGCTACCATATTTGAATGAGTTTTTCTTGTCCTTCTTGATCTTTTGTAAGTTTTCCAACAGTTGGCTCAGAAGAAGCTCGCAAAGATCATAATCTGCATTCTCCCTTAGCATCTGATAAGCAGTATAAATTACAATTTTGAATGCAGAATTCTCTCTACTAGAGTGATATATCTTATAGCCAATTATCATAGAGGTAAACTTGATATCTGGATCAGTGATATCTTCTATAGTCATTGCTCTCTTGTCAAATTTTGATCTAGTAGCCTCACTTACAGTTTGGTTTTTAACTGATTTGAGAGCAGGCAACCCACAAGATGAGTGTAATCCAGTTACCACCCTAATGGCATCTTTTGTGATCTTAAATGGCCTCATCAACCACAAGAAATTGTCATGCATTCTGCTAAGAACATACTGGACCCATTCATTTTCTACAATACATGGGAAATGGATGCAATGTCCAAAATACTTATCCCAGATGGCCTTGTATTGGGGTTTAAGTTCAAATGATTCATCTATCAATTCCTTGTGGTAGATATCCATCATCTTGGATTCCCCAAATTCTTCAATGTTTGCATGTATGTAGACCCTAACATCTTCTATATGCGGAACCCCATGCGGAATGCTAGAGAATGCGCCTAGGGGATCAACTTCTAGGGATTTGTAAAGATGTTTCTTGAACTTAGGGCGTAGTCTATTAGTGATTTTAACAACATTTGGAGTAGCCATCTTTCAAAGGATTCAGAGAGAGATATTCAAGTGTAGAAAATACCTTTTATGCTTCTAGGGTTCATGATAAGAGCCGAAAAGATAGTTGGTTGAATCAAATTCTGTGGTTGATCCTTGAGAGAGTTGAAGTAATCTTGTTGTAGAGCTCTTTCTTCCTTCTTCTCGAATGCAAATGTGCAAATGATGAACAAAAGAACCCTTTTATTTCTGTGTAAACCCTAATTCCATTTTGTAATAAATGTACAACTTAAGTTATTTTGGTTACCTTGTTCTCCTTGTCCCGAGAGATCTTTTTGAATCACTGAGATGTACTTAGAGTTATTTTCAGTGATTATTAACAATCTATCTTCCTTTCTCCAATCATTCCATTTATCCGTAGATCAAGATACCTCAATATTTGAATCATACTAGATCTAACTATGAAAATCTTGCTCTTATCAGATGACTGTTAAACTGGATCAATCTTGGATGATTAACCTCTTCAAAACTTCTTGTAGATCTTTTACCAAGGGTTATTTAGATATCTCTCGAGAACTCTTCAATCCGCAACACTCCATGTACCAATTTTAGGCACCAATTGACTGGCTAGGGGAAATTGTTTTCTTTTGTTACTCCCCCTAAGCCAGAGCTCATCTATTTAGTTTCTGGAAGGAATATTAGCACCAAATTCTAGTGCAGATTCATCCCCAACATTTTTTGTACTTCTCTTCACCCAAATCTTGTTCATCTCCCTTTGAATTTCATCCACATTCATTTTTCCTTTCCCTTTGTCTTGATTTTGATTATGATGTACCAAACCCTTTTTATCCTGATTTTTACTTTTGCAGAATCTGGGAATATGACCAGATCTATTGCAATTGTAGCAAACAATATTTCTTTGCATATTTGACTGATATCCTCTAGATCTACATTGATTAGCCATATGTCCCATTCTATTGCATGCAAAGCATCTACCATTGAATGAGTTGTTTATTTGCATATTTCTACATTCATGAGATTTGTGACCATACCTTTTGCAGTTAAAACACTATCTAGAGAAGGATGAATTAGTCCGATTCATTCTTCTTCTATACTGATTTGCTTTATGACCAAAGTTATTGCAATTGTGACAGTATCCATTAAAGGATGGATATCTTTGGGCATTTGGTTGTCTTACTGGAGGTCTTCTAGGCCTATTCCTTGGATTTGCTGATCCAGAGTTCTTCTAACTAGATCCAGAGCTTTCACCTTTCTCATACCCCAAGCCTTGCTTATCATCTACCCTCTTTTGGCTTTCAAGAAGAACTTCTAGTTGAGTAGAGATAATCTTGAATTTTTCTTTGTATTCATTTGTTGTTTGAAGATCCCTTTTAATTGTGTCAATCTGATTCTTAAGTTGTTCTTCATTATCTCTAGCTTCTTCAAGATCAGATTCTAGATGCCTAATTATTCTATCCATTTTGTGGCAGTCTTCTGACTTCTCTTTGAGAGATTGTTTTAGATTATCTTCAATTTTTCTCTTTTCTTCAATTTCTTGGGTGAATTTCATAACCTCTAATTCCATTTCATGTCTTACCATAATGACCTCTTTTGATAGCTTCTCACATAACTTATTCTTCTCATTCAGATCTTCATTAGTATCATTGGCTTCATTTTGACTTGCTAATTGTTGAAGTAGCTCCTTTCTCTTTTTCATAGAGATACTCAGTTTGTCTTTTAGTTCATTTATAAAATCATTAGCTTGTTTGAGTCTTTCCCTCAAGTTATTGACTTCAGAGTGAGATTGCTCAAGATCATCTAGGGCAGACTAAAGTTGATCCCTCATACCATACATATCCATTGAGATTCCCAGATCTTCCTCAAGTTGTTAAGCTATGTTAGGAGAAACTTAGCTCTAATACCAATTGTTGATAACTGAGAGGGGGGTGAATTAGTTATCTTAATTATTTGACTTTCTTTTCTTCTTTAATGATTAGTGCAGTATCAAAACATATAAGCATAGATGAACATGAGAGTAGAAATAAGCTCAACACACATAACGCAATGATTTTGACATGGAAAACCCTATTAAGGGAAAAAACTGTGGGGTGACTAACCCAAGATTGTATTCTCTGTTAAAAGAATAGAAGTACAAAATGGCACTTGCCAATTAGGGCGCACTACCCAAGCACACTACTCACAAGAGACTCACTGCCTACAAGAGACTCACTATCTACAAGGTATAAAGAAAGTAATCATGTGATTGAACTAATCAAGGGCATCCACATATGCTAAGGTTCAGTTCCGGTTAGGCTCAATATACTGATCTGCTACACTTCATTCTTCCTCTTCTTAGAGTTGGTCACATACTAGATTTGTATAGTTGCTTCCATACTGCTCTCTACTTTTCTTCGCACTTCACAACACATGACACACACCTTCTGATCGAAATCCATCTGGTATATATATCCGCACCAAGGATTTTAACATCTTTCTAGTCGGCATCTAGAATACTCAATATTTTACCAAACTCTAGTCTGTTGGCTGAATCCATGCTTACTAAGAGATGCGTATCAAAAAGATAGTTGTAGAAGTCATCAATCATGTTGGCCAACCATGAATGATCCCTCAAGAAGCTTGGTCTCCATCAATTCCTCATCTGGATTAAGATCTGATGCTCTGCCGATCAGTTCTTCCTTAGTCTATTCTACCCAACACTTAGGTGCTCATATATTTTAACTCTTTCATCACCGGAGGCTCAATCTCTGAAATGTAGCAGTCATGGTACTCCTCATGACTTCCCCAAGTTTGCACTTTTCTGAGATGCTTCCTCTAAGAGATCTGGACCTAATTGTCAAACTTTGCTATATGCTCTGTTCTTGTTCACCAGACAAAAACACTCTTCAATCTGACTTCCGATATAGACATACTATGTGCTGCAGATGAGTGGGATGGACTTTGTTGCCATCAATGACAACACTCACGAAGCCACATAGTATCTCTTGCCAACATACACTAGTGCCTAGTGCTAGAGTCTCGCTAGTTTGGTCCCAAAAGGTTATATTTGAATGTTGGCCTTTTCCTTAGGTGATGCACCTTGTTGGCCTCAAATCGATTGAGCCCTCAAAAAGTAATTGGGATTCATATATAAGCAAGTTTCTCTCACTTATTTAAACACATGAAACTTCCCTCTAACAAGCTCTCTCTCTCTCTACTTATCTATAAGCTCTCTATTTGTGAAGATTATTATTGTATGTACTAACCCTTGTAGGTCTGTGAGGAAATGTCTTCCTTCTCCTTCAATTTCTTATGGATTGCTACATCCATCCAACTAGGGTTTCATACTCATGGTAACTCTATTTCATTATTACAGTCTTTATTACATGTTTTTCCTTTACTCATCATGAGAACACACTCTCTATCACTCTTATCATTACTATTGTAAAGGTAGGAATACCAACATAGGGTTTGACTAAGGCAAGCCCCTATACAACACAATCATTTTCCCTCTTTTATGTGTGTAGATCCAAATTGGAAGTTTTAGACACTGATGAGAGATAGGAAGATGGAAGTAGCAAAGATCATCACACAAACTTTGTTAGGGTAGAAATCCTATGACTAGGACATCCAACACTCAAGTCCTCCTAGATCCACCCCTGTTTCTGGCTATAGGCTCCGTTTGCCCTGATCATTCTTGATTTTCTCTCTATTTCTATCAGTCAATCTGTAATACCAATAAGTTGTTCATTTTGTCAATTAGTTCATTTAAAACCCTAGATCTTGCTATTTGCAAATCAATATCCACTATTACAACAAAAGAACAAAGCCTAAACATCTTGGCTCTCCCTTGAGGACTGGAGCCAAGCGTACAAGTCTTCATCAGCTTCTGTTCTAATGTTTGATAGAAAAGATTGATCTAGTTAGTGCATAACTAATTAGGTCATCTTTTTCTATTTAACATTTTAGTGAACCTGACATATCTTACACTTATACAACCTTCTTAGTCTTTGTTGTGTTTGATTAGTTGATTAATTAATTAAAAAATTATGTTGCATATCTTCTTTTATCTTATGGATTTAGTTTAGATAGTAAAACAATTATACATCTTTATTGTTGTGGCTACCAAAATCAAACATTTTGGTGAACCTGACATATCTTACATTTATGCAACTTTCTTTGTTATGTTTCATCAACTGATAAATTTATTAAACACTTCCATATATTATTTTATATGTTTGCAAAATAAAACATTTAAACATGTCAAACAAAAACCAAAATAATAAAAACCTAAATATGCTCTTTTCTTCTTCCCTCTCCTAAAATTCCTCCTTCTTGTGAGGATATTTTGGTGCAAGAGGATGAAATCATTGACACATTCCTTAACATAACTTTACCTTTTCTTCATTTGGATTATTTCTCTTCTAGAGATGAGGCATTAGTAAATGTTGAGCATACTACTTCTACTTCTACCACATCTTCCATAGTCCATGATGATTCCATGTCTCATCCTATTGATCTACCTCCTTTGGTTGTATGTTCAACCCCATTGGACATGACTAAGGATGTGGAGACCTCTTTATCTTTTCTTCCTCCTTTGGTTGCATGTTTAAGCCCCTTGGACATCACTAAGCATATAATCATCAACAATTTTCTTAACATCACATTGCTTGCTCTTCATTCCAATGCCCTTCCTTATGGCAATGTGGCATTGGTTGATGAAGAGTCAAAACTCACATCGGATCCCCCATGGATAGATGTTGGTAAAAAACAAATCAATACAATTTCTATTTTTGGTTCCAAAAAGGAACTTGTCAAACCAAAAATTGTTGTACATCTTTTTTCTAACCCTATGATCATTGTTTGAGGTGTTCTAAACCCACCTTGACCTCCTAGTTACATTCTCAACTTTGCAAAACAACTTACACAAAACAACCAATTTGTTCAAAATGTGTCACAGCAACCTAGTTACCATTTGGGTGCTCACACGTACAATAATCACAACAACAAACAAAATAAAGAAGCATTGATTGTTCTTACTTATCTTCCACCCTCTCAACCTTTTCTTCCTCCACCATCTCATCTTTCTCAACATACTAACAAAGAATTTGATCTTATCAAGCTGCTTCGTGCTACTTCGGCTAAGATCTCACTCTGGGAATTAATACAAACCTTGCTTGCATACCATAGGATGCTCTAGGAGTCTCTATAGAAGGTAGTAATCCCACCTCCAATTAGATTTAATGACATAGCAACCCTGTTAGATTGTATGCATGCAATGAGTTTGGATATTGTCTTTCAGAAAAATGAGTTACCTCCTCTTGAAATTTAAAAACAAAATGATCTTCTCTTGATTTTGGTCATCATTAATATAAATGGAATAATATGTACTCTAATCGATAACAGATCAAGTCTTAATGTTTGTAGCATAGGCCTTTTGCACAAAATCGGTGTAGATACCTCTATCATTAAACTTGACACTCTTTCTATTTGTGGCTTAGATAATGTTAATGGATAGTCACTAGGTACAATCACACTACCAGTTGAGGTAGGACCTATGACTTTGCCTACACTTATCCATATCATGCCTGATTCTCTTTCATATAATATTCTTCTTGGTAGACCATGGATTCATGCCATGGGGGTTGTCCCATCTACTCTTCATCATATAATTAAATTCATTTATAACAACAAACTCTATATAGTTGAGGGTGATCTGAATCCAAAAAGTCACTTACAAGTAGAATCCAGATATCTATAATGTAGAAATGTTTGATCTAGTCTAAGGAGTTAAACTAGGTCAAAACCATCTTCTACAAACATTAGGACACAAACTGAGCTTGGCTTCTACCCAAAAAGGAGAGCTAAACTACAGGGGTTCTGCCCTTTGTTGTATTATAGATGGATTAACCAAGTTCAACCAAGGTTAAGAAAGCAAACTAAGACAAATGATCAAACCCAAGAAGATGATGATCAGACTATAATCAACTGTTAGAAGCAAAACTCAAGAAATAGAAAGTACAATAGAGATCAAAGGAGGATTCAAAACTTGGATTTTATAGCTGAAATGCCCAGAACCAAGGCACTTGAGCTTCCTAGGCCTTTTCTAGGGTTTAGCAGAATCTCAGATATCACCAGACCTATACCTATCTTCTCTACCTTCTTCCCAGAAATTAGTTCTAAGAACCTATTTATTTAACCTGCACACAAGGAAAGAGAAAAAGGTTGTTCTGTGTATAAGGGCTTGCCTCAGTCAAACCCCATGTTGGTGTTCCCACCTCCACTACAGTGATGATTAGATCCAAGAGTGTGTACCCTAGCAGGGCAGAGGCTGGATTTGTAATAATATGATAGATAATGAATGAAATTTATAATGATTACCACTAGAGGTATAACCCTAGTTGATGAAGATTGTTGGTTTTTTTAAATTCCCAACCTGATCTCAAGAAAACAAAACTATATAATAGCCATTTCTAATAACTGATTTGCCTTGAGGGATTGGCCAAAAAATAGTGAAGGGGCTTTCAATCCTTTTCCTCTACAATTTAGGCTTTGTCAAACCAAAGAGGGTATTCCTAACAACATTTAAGTGGTGGGTTAATTGACGTCTTCTCAAAATACTACTTTAAACACATATGTTATTTCTAAATTGCTTAAAGAATTACTGATAGAGTGAAGTAATGGGCTAGATTCTCAAGCTTTAACATAATTGTTTGCAAAAGAACATGTAGATAAACTAATGCCTATAACCTACAAATGAAATGAAAAGTTGTTTGATATTCAAATGAGGATGACCAGGGGATTTCATAAGATAACACTTCTGTAGGATCAGTGCCTAATTCATGGGTTATAGAGTCAAAAATGGATATAAATGAGAACCCTTTTGTAATTAGTGTATAGTTAGTTTACTATGACAATAAAATAATGGCTTACATTATAATATTTCACTAGTTTCAAGATCAACCATACTTAGTTGTCCTTGTAGATAGATACTACATTCAATATCCTCATATAGCAATTATTGTACTACTTGAGTAAATGCCCTGAGAGCAATATACAAACACAGGAAAGACTATGTTGATGAATCAATTGATCCTTAACCAAATTTAATTCATGAATGTAATAAAGTATACATGAGTAGGAGATGGTGTATTTTGAAACTCAACAACAATTTGTATAGTAAATTGATACTGATTTCCAAATAGTTCTGCAAATATATCAAAGTATGAACTTAGAATAACTGGTGCAGGAGCACCTAGGCCCATTTTGGCTTGATAAATTGAGAAAAAGAATGAATTAGGAAGAAGTATTAGTTTAGATCCATGTAATAAGGTCCTCAAAAGATAAGATTTCATAGTCTAGAATCATATTAGGACAAGTCTTGGTTAAACAAAGTCAAACATGCATGTAATACCTTGTAAAATTTGAATTCTCTTAACAAATCATAATGTAAAAAGTCTCCCAACGGTCATGTCCATTTAAAACTAGTCACCACCGATGGGAGAAAGATCTAAATAGATATTTAAAGCCTTTTCCAAGTCAAGGAAAGGCAGAAAAAACCAATTTGGATGTGTAAGTTTTATAGAATAAAGCAATTCATTTAAATAAAACTCAGTTTTTTATTGTTTTTCTGCATATCTCCTTGTTCTAATCAGTAACCTACTATTGTACGGTACTGTAATGGTGTGAATATCATCTACAAGTGTTGTAGGGATTATTACCCTCCCTTTCCCTTTCATTTGAATCAATTTCATCACGGATTGAGGAAGATATTAACTATTTTTGGACTTTTTTTAACTATTTTTTTCTTAAAAAGGGACTGTTCTAGGCCATACCCCAACACTGTATGGTATTTTTAGGAGGGAAAAAAACTTGGAAAAGGTAAAGAGGAAAGTTACCTATCATATTAACTTGATTGGAGTTCATTTCATTAAAAAAATGAGGGAGTAATCACGTTTTTTCTAGAAACTATCAAAACTGCAGTTTTTACACTATTTCCTGACTGCTCCAGGCCGTACCACAGCCCTATAATGTACTTACAAGGACTCAAACCACTTGGAACAGTTATAAAAAGGATTCTTATATCATTTAAACTTTATTGGAGCCAAAATAATTGAAATTTGAGAGAGATATTGAAGTTTTTCTAAAAATTGTCCAAACCCTGAACTAGGGTTCCTACAAGTGGGAAAATGTGATTTTTTGCCCATTATACTATTCAAAATCCCTCCAAACCAGTGGCATGGATTGAATTAGGATGAAATTAGATTTTCCAATACTTTTCAGATCAAGAAGTGAAGGTTTGACCACATTGGACCAAGTTTTGGCCTAATAAGCCCATGTATTAGGCCTATAAAGAAGACAGTCATAAGTTTTAGTGGACAAAGGTAATTATTGGGGGTGTGGTTGGCCAAGTTGAGTCATTTTGGATATAGCTCAGGGTTACAAAGTGGTTTGGAAGGCATAATTTCATTTTAACTACAAGTTCCTTCATTGAGGTGACCTAATTAGGCCTAATTAGCCCTTATTGCACACTGAATTTTGAATTTTTGAGACAAACATTGTGAAACAACCTATCCTCATCCTGAGATATGTTAAACAAAATGGAAATGGGTATCCTAAACAACTCTTAGTTTTCTAAGTGGGATAAAATTGAGAAAGATAAGTGGAAAAAACCCTCTAGGTAGGACTACAAGGCTTGAGGCCTATTTCTAAAGCAAGTACATGAAAACATTGAAATTGGTGAACCAAACCTATATGATTAAGTTAATTACATCACAACCACACCCTCATTGCATCAATAACACCAAAATTTGGAAAACTAAATCTATTTTCAAGTACTAACTATGCAAAGCTCCTCCAAGATTAGATTGATCCCATACTTCAGACCTAGTCTAAATAACATGACCTCGAACCAATACTTATCAATAAGCCCCAAATTCCCTTTTATAGAATAAGGGAGAAGACAAGATTTAGGCTTAAAAACAAAAGATGTCATATTTTCAACTGATAAGTAAAGTTGCAATAAGATGTAGATGTAACCATCTCTTAACTGACAAGAGATGCCTTTGTAAAAAAATACCTCCATCATGCTAAGATATTTGTTTTGATCTGTATGCTTCCTCACTTTAGCAGGAAATTAGGCCAGGCTATTATTGATGGTTGAGCACTTGTCAGACACCATTAGAGCTCAGATGCCCTTCAAGTGCCATCAAATTGTTCAATAAGAGCATTCATTGCTTTGCCTACTTCAACCACACGCTAAAAAGTGAGAATACTTGCAAGGAACAACATCAAAAGGAAACCCTAGAAACTAGAATTCCCTTCATTAAGCCTAGTGTTCTTTGCAAGGGTGTGACTCCTCACTTCTAATTGAGAGGTTTCCAACCTCCTCAACTAGATAAAAACTAGAAGAAATCACATGAGGCTAGACATGGAGCCAGGAGTGCAGTAGTAACAACAGCAAAAAAAAAAAATTGTCTCCTCATGTTTCATCCGAAGGGGCAACACTCTTACACCTAGAGTTAACGCTCTATTAGGAAAAATTAGATGTAAGGGAGGGGTAGAGGAGGCAATGATGCCTCTTTGCCTAAGACTTTAATCTACCAACTCAAGGGAAGTAGAAACTAATGGAGTATGGAGATTAAAACTTAGGGTCCACAGTCGAATGAGAAGACAGGAAGGATAAAAGCTCACAAGAGCTCAATGAATGTTGCTACTACCCCAGAATCTCCAATTCCCCCATTCTATAGCAGAAAATCCTCTAATCTCCTAATCTTGTAAGGATAGATTGCTAACCATGAGAATAGAGAAGAGAATCCTACACATCAAGGGAGCAAAAAGAGCACACAAAACTAGTGAAAATCCATATTGTCTACATGGACAAATGGTATATGGATCATTTTCAGAGGTGTCTATTTATAGAAAAATTGATAGATTTTGTACACTCTGGTATGTCCCTAATTAATGAATTCCAATCATTTCCATGGCATACTAGCCATAAATGGAAATCCTTTGATGATTCTCAGAAAAGGGCCAATAGATAACATTTCATCACATCACATAATTGAAAACATCACTTGTAGTGAAGCTGCCAAATCAGTTGTCTCAATTTTAACATTTAACCTAATCATCCTGTCACAAATTGTCATGAAGCAGATGAAAGGTCATTTCTATTAGAAGCCCAGATACCTAAGGGTTGATCGTGCATCATGCTAACCCTTTTAGTTAGTAAATTCCCTCATAGTGGCGGCGATGGAGACCCAACACATGCCTGAGAGATTAATTCCACACCAATAAACCCATATCACATGCCACCATGCCAATCTTGAGAATTTTGAATATACGTCATTGATCATCGTGGTAGATACCTTAAATCAATGGTGTCGATACAGTCAACAAGGAAAGAAACCATGTTATTAAAGCTAGACAAGCACGGGCTAATAATAGTACACCACAGGTGGACTACAACTAGTGCCACGACACTGAGAAGAATTTTTCAAATACTGCAGCAACGTATCTTTCTGCAATTTCACAATGAAAAGATCAAGCAGAAGATGGAGACCCATGGAATGGTAGAAACCGTTAGATCAGCCACATAAAATGGAGCAGATCCCAAAACACTCTTCAACCCATAAAGACTTTTCCATGTAGCATCTTCCATCTGCTTAGACCTCATCATGCATTCTAGATACTACATGTCACTATTCCACACTTCCACTGATCTTTGTCAGGACCCATTGAGAAGTTCCACAGAATGGTAGAAAACACAAGAGGTCACCACATGTCTATTGGGTACCCACTATTTATTAAAAGACAATGAGGAAGCCTACAGATCAAGGGAGCAAAAAGAGCACACAAAACTAG
Organism: Cunninghamia lanceolata; assembly: GCA_027924645.1. Lineage (NCBI taxonomy): Eukaryota > Viridiplantae > Streptophyta > Pinopsida > Cupressales > Cupressaceae > Cunninghamia > Cunninghamia lanceolata. The sequence continues at coordinate 9,652,930 of BSBN01000202.1, forward strand.
TGAAAATCCATACTGTCTGCACAAACAAATGGTATATGTAGCATTTTTAGAGGTGTCTATTTATAGAAAAATTGATAGATTTTGTACACTCTTATATGTCCCTAATCAATTAATTCTAGTCATTTCCATGGCATACTAGCCATAAATGGAAATCCTTTGATGATTTCTAGAAAAGGGTCAATAGATAACATTTCATCACATCACATAACTAAAAACATCACTTGCAGTGAAGCTACTAGATCAGTTGTCTCAGTTTCAACATTTTCAACCTAATCATGCTGTCACAAATTGTCATGAAGTAGATGAAAGGTCATTTCTATTAGAAGCTCGGATCCCCAAGGGTTGATCATTCATCATGCTAACCCTTTTAGTTAGTAAATTCCCTCACAATGGTGGCAATGGAGACCCAGCACATGCCTGAGAGATTAATTCCACACTAGTAAACCCATACTATGTGCCACCATGCCAATCTTGAGAATTTTGAATATAAGTCGTTGATCATCATGGTAGCTAGCTTAAATCAATGGTGTCGATACAGTCAATAAGGAAAGAAACCATGTTATCAAAGCCAGACAAGCATGGGCTAATAATAGTACGCCACTTGGATTACAACCAGTGCCACGACACTGAGAAGATTTTTTCAAACACTGCTAGCAAGGTATCTTTCTGCAATTCAAGAAGAAAAGATCAAACGGAAGATGGAGACCCATGGAATGGTAGAAACTGTTAGATCTACCACATAAAATGGAGTGGATCCAAAAACACTCTTTGACCCATAAAAACTTTGCCACATAGAATCTTCCATCCACTTAGACCTCATCACACATTCTGGATACCACATGTCACTATTCCACACTTCCACTGATGTTTGTCGGGACCCATTGAGAAGTTCCACGGAATGGCAGAAAACACAAGAGGTCACCACATGTCTGTTGGGGACCCACTATTTATTAAAAGCCAATGAAGAAGCCTACCAGATGGCATTATTCCAATATTCCATTGAGCTTCTTTCTTTATTATTTTATTATCCATGGAATGGTAGAAACAATAGAGAGCATGCCACCTGTCATCAAAAGTTAGTGGGGCCCGACCCTTGGCATGATCATTTAAAAACAACCTTAGTCTACTAGGGAAAAAAGGGGCCATGAGATCAAGGGTTTTTTAAATTTAAAACTTTGGCGCATTTGATAAATCTCACTAAACATGGGTAATAGAAGGTAGACAAAAGGCGAGGGGCTGGTTAACAATGTGTCACAAGACACTAACATGGTAACTTAAAGAACCCATCACTGACAATCAGTGGTCAATATTAAAATATAACAAAAGTAATCTTTACCACTTGTATTAAACAATACTAGGGTATAGGGTTTAAAGGGCATAATTTAAAATGTTTTAACAAGTAAGACCCTAGGCTAGAGACATTTTAGCATGATGAAACAAAATTTGGGGCAAATAACTAGAACCAAGGGAGAAAATTTTATAGGGTCCCATCAGTGGCTCTAGTTGGGGATGTCTGTTCAACTTGAATAGAGTGAGATCATAGAAAATATAGAGAAGCAGACCACAACACAACATAAAGACAATAGTTAAGAAACACATGACAACCCTAGGCTATCATGCAAGGAAAAAACAATTCCTGCCCCTATCAAATCTCCTATTTTCCAATGACATCATTAGGCCATGTCTGAAACCTTCATCACAATCCATCTTGTCTCCAACATGGATAATTAGATAGTTTGCAAGACAACTAATTCCATTGTTTTCAATATATCTCAAGTTCCTCTGATCATTGTAATCAAAGGGCAAGTAAAATATACCTTCATGTTGCTCTGTCATATCCAGCCAATCAAAAGATTTATGACTTTTTGCTTGCTAGTCCTATTTGAGTTCATCAAACAAATTTGGGAAGTGAAAAGATTCATATTCCACTAGATAACCTGCATTAGGAGTACCTTCTTTGTTTGTATTAAATATCAAACATTCATATTCAACCTCTTCTTGATATTCTAACTTTTTGAACATACATTCTAGTATTATGTCAATCACATTAGTTTGATCATAAGTAGAAGACTGGAAAATGCTAATAGAACAGACCTCTAGATTTTGTTCTAGCCATAAACAATTCTTGTCTTCAGGCATCCTTTCACATTTGACCAAATCATACTGTTATATAATACGAGATACCTATCATTGCTTTGATGCTTGTCAATTTCTAAGGATCCTTCACCATACTCATCTAAGAGTATGTCTTCTATAGTTTCTACAAAGATTGGGTTATCTCTTTACCCATAAGGTTCAACATTTCTTATTTCTAACAAATCAAAAGGTTCATCATAAAGTAGATTATGCCTTATACTTATTGCCTCTACATATTTTTCAACTTTTCTATCTTGATAGCTAATATCATCATTTGACTCAGAGCTCCCATAACTTTGAGAAGAACACTCAAACAATTGCTCATCATTTTCTGTGTTGCTGGTAGAGATTAATTCAACTTGATATTTAGGCTCACAAGTAGAGGACTCAATAGGTGATAAAACCTCATTATCTGAAAGCATATATATCCCATTACAAATAGGAATGTCATCCTCTGATTTTACCATATATTCATGAGATTTAAAAACCTTTTTGCAATTTATATAACTGTTAAAATTAATAGATTCATCTATTGTAAGGAAATGATTTGTTTCTTCATTTACTGTTCACCTACATTTCCCATATGTCCAAATACTATCTACATCATGAGTTACCCTATTAGTATGGGAAACTGGACACATCCATCCATCCTGAATAGGGAGGTCAAAACTATTGGTGGACTTATATAAACTTTGATTCCCATCATTTTTGTCATAAGCAAGATTTCTCCCTTCATTACTCAAATTTTTAGCTTCTTTCTTTGATAGATCAAATGAGGGCTTATTGAAAATATCCTGATCTTTGCCTTCAAGACACATGATAACATTATTGGATTCATTTCTCATAACAAAGTTTTTGGTTGTGAACTCACAATCTCTTATCCTCATATGTTTTAGATTGTTCTCAATATCCATGGCCATAGAGTATACTTGTCTCATAGTATTAGGTCCTTTGTCTCTTAGGAGATAACTATCCTCTTCATTAAATGCATCTAGATATATAATCAAACATATATCCTCATTTGGTCTAATATTTTTAGGGATATTCCTTACTATTTGGGCAAACCTTAGATTAAAAGTTGGGACTAATTCTTCTTCTTCTCTTTCAACATGAATAAGCCTTTTGATTAACATGCTAACATTAATCCTTTCACCAAAATGCTCCATAAAACCTACTTTTATATCTTTCCATGAAGAGATAAAATGAGTGGGTAAATATGTAAACCAATATCTAGCATCTTCTTTCAGGGTTTGAACAAATAATTTCATGACTACATCCTCAAGATCTATTTCATAGTCTCCCATTAAGTCACAAAAATCATGTAGATGGTTACTAGTTGTTTTGGATTTATCATTATTGAACTTTGGTATTTGATCTCTGATTTCATCTAGGATATGGTTTAGAAAACCACAAATATTACTAAAATGCATAGCTCTATACCTTTCCATGACAAATCCCCTTTGATAACATAAATGTGGTTGTATAGTGCACATTTTTAATAACTAGATCCATATAGAGATATATAGATAACACAATTTCCTTATACATATGTAAACCCTTTCTCTTATCCACTTTGCATTTTACTGTAATTTTGAAAAAATTCTTCAGGCTTTGTAAAATACCTGAAAAGTTGCTACTGCTGATGTAAACTTTGTCTTGATATGAGAATCAAGAATGCCAAAATATCCTTGATGTTTTCACTAGGTTCCTTCTTTATAGAGCCACCACCTCTACACATAGAGGAATGAACCTTGAGAGCATAATACTCCTTTAAAAGTTTCTTTTGTTATTAGTTTTCTCCCACATCAAAGTCACAAGAAAAACTTCAAGCATACAGATCTCTTATACAGTATGCATCTTCTTGACTTAATCAGGAAAGACAAAAATAGGGATGCCACCCTTTGCAAGGAATATAACAATTGATCTATGACTCAAAGTAAGACACAATATTGGTCATCTAGAGAGAAAAGGGAGGGTCCCCAATAGAGTCACCAATCTATTGGTTGTTTTAAATTCCCAACCTAATCTCAAGAAAACAATTTTATAAAATATCCATTTCAAATAACTGATTTGCCTTGAGGGATTGACCAATGAATAGGAAAGGGGCTTTCAATCCTTTTCCTCTACACTTTAGGCTATGTCAAACCAAGGAGGGTGTTCCTAACAATATTTAACTAGTGGGTTAATTGCTATCTTCTAAAAATACTACTTTAAACAGATATGTTCTTTCTAAATTACATAAAGAATTACTGATATAGTGAAGTAATGGGCTAGATTCTCAAGCTTTAACATAATTCTTTACAGAAGAACATGTAGATAAACTAATGCCTGTAACCTACAACTAAAATGAAAAGTTGTTTGATATTCAAATGAGGATGACCAGGGGATTTCATATGATAACACTTATGTAGGATCAATACCTAATTCATGGGTTATAGAGTCAAAAATGAATATAAATGAGAACCCTAATGTAATCAGTGTATAGTTAGTTTACTGTGACGATAAAGTAATTCCTTACATTATAATTGTGATCTATGAATCAAAATGAAGTTGAAATATAAATCAAATGCAAAACACAAATGATACACCTTCACATGACCCACAAATCCAAGATAGCGGGAAGGAGTTGCACCCGATAGCTCCTCAGATTTTACCCAATTTCATTGAAATGTGGATTGCTCAAATGCATTCAACACAATGTAGATGAAGGATTTGGACCTAGATGGAGATGGAGATGGGGATGAGGCATGATTTTGGCATTATGATTTTGGGATGAGAGGATTTTGGAAAGATTTTGGCAAAGGTTGGATGCAAGAAGAAGTCCCTCCTCCATGGCTTAGAGAAGGGTCTCATTTATAGAGTTTTGGAAATGAGGATGGAGGGTGAGGATCAAGAGTTGAGATCAAGGGCTAGAAATGAATGAGAGTTAATGTTAGGATTGAAGCCACAGCCTTGTGACAAGTGTCACAAGGGGAGTGGATGAGAGAGATCAAGGGTTGAAGCTTGGTCAATGGATTTGGAGGGCTCTCATTATTTGTGAATTTTAAATTCACATGGGGAAAGGTGTGGAGGACAAAAATGAATTAAAGATTCATTTTTGGGAAGAGTGGATATGACAAGTAAATTTTTAATTCAACTCATGGGGGAGTGTGAATTAAAAATTCACTTTTATGTGGAGATGTGAAGATGTACTCTTACATGTGTAAGAGGGTGATAAATGAGGGGTAAGGAGGATTTGACCCTTTGAATAAAAGATTGATTTTTATTCAAAGGTGTGTGGGAGGATGGGATAAACAAGGTTAATTAAGTATTTAGTTTAATTAACCTAGGTCTAGGGGATAGGTAGGCTAGGGTAGATTGATCAGTAGGATAGATTAATTAGATAAGAATGATTTATCTAATTAATAGGGATTAGGGAGATAGACAAATCAACTAAATAAAGTTTAGAAACATTTATTTAATTGATGAGGATAGTGTTGTGAGGTATAGTGACAATTTAAATGAATTAATTGATCACAAGGGATAGGCAGATAGTTAGGGATAAATTGATTAAATAAAATGACTCTATTTAATTAATAGGAGGGATAAATTAGTGTAGAAAGATGGGAAATTGGTTTGCAGAGCAAGTCAATTTTAGGTGTCTACATTTGCCCCTCTTTGAGATGGTGTTGTGGCTAAGTAACATCATTTCAAAGAAGTTAAAACATAGAGTTGGATTGGATAGAAAAAAGATTTTGGCTCAAAAGAATAGGGTAAGGTATGGGGATAATTGGTAAGGGTGATGCCCCCTCGAGAGGATAGGTGGGTTGCAAGAACACGGTTGTGCTCTCGAAATGGATGGAACAGATTGGTAGAAGTGGTTGGAAGATAAGGAGGGAGATGAAAGTGTGATAATGTTGGGAGATTGATTGGTGGATGATCATTGTGCTGAAAATGATTTAGAGCAATCCTAGGTTTGATATAGCAAAGTGGATATTTTCACCAAGGTATAGAAGACTAGGGTGATGATGTGTATCCAACTTTTGCATGGACTAGACATGTAGACAGAGGGATGATCTCATGCATGCCCAAGATAGTACAACCTTAGCTAGATGAGGGAAGGGGACTCATAGCATAAGCCCTTAATACACAAAAGGTATGATGGACCTTAGATGCATAAGGAGATCAATATGCTAGAACCGACCCTACAATCCACAAGATATGAATACTAGCTTGGAGTAATGAAACCAAACCACAAGCACAACATACAAAAGCAAGACTATGCCCCATTCTAGATGTTTTTGTCACATACCATGTTATAGTGAGATCAAGGTAGCTTTGATGTGATCTTCAAATAGGACAAAAGATAAAAAGAAAAAATGAAAAGACCAATGAACCAAACAAGTGACCATTGTATCTCTTGCCAAGATTGATGATGATTTGATAGATTCTGCCTATTGTAGGAACAATTTATCCTAAGGCAGGAATCAATGGATGATTGGATCATGCTTAGTTGATGTTGTAAGATTGGCTCAAGATATGATGGTGACAAGTTGTGGTTGATGCTGATTTGATAGTTGATGATTTTGATTAAGAGACAATGCTTTGATAGCTTATGCGATGCTTGGATCTAGTGTAAGCTCATTGAGGATAGATGTGATGATGTTGGAAGATGATGTTTTGGAGGATTTGGGTGATTTTGAGGATGTTGGACCATGATGAGATGTTGATGGAACAATATTGATTTTGTGATGGATATTTTTGGGATTTTATGGATTTTTTATTTTTTTGGACTTTTGATTTTTTTGGTGTTTTTGGATTTTCTAATTTTTTTAGGTGTTTTTGAATTTTCTAATTTTGTATTTTTTTTTTTTTGGATTTTCATGATTTTGGAAAAGGAATGGTTTATTATGAGATGGTTGCATTGGATTTCATTTGGATAACCTTTATGCTAGATACCAATGACAAGGGAACACCAAGTCTAGAGGTGAAAATGATGGGGTTGTATAGGGGGATTGGCGATGAAAGGATAATGGATAGAAGATCAGGTAGGGATATATGATAGATGGATGGGGGGTTTGGAAGTGGAAAGTGATAGAGAGGAGATTCATGATAGATGGATTGGAAGATAGAGATAGGGATGCAAGATAGATGGATGGGAGATGGGGATAAGGATTTTCTCCAAGGGCTAGGTTGTAAGGAATCATATGCCCCAATGCTTAGAATTTTGCATGATGGGTTCTCGTTTGAATGGATGGACTTTGTAGTAGGATGGATGGAGGATATACTTACAAAGGGAGTATGCCAAGAGGTCTCCAAAGCATGTTGTTGATATTTTGCCCCTTGTCTTTATCAAGATCTAAGGTGGGAGATGGTAAAAGCAAGATATAATGGATAGGATGGATGGGAAATGATAGGATAAATAGGGGCTAGTGGATAGGAATATGATAGGATAAGGATACATGGATATGATATGCAAAAGGATGTTATGGATGTGGATGATTAGATGGTTTTGCCCCCAAGTGTGGGGATACAAAATGGATGGAGAAGGGATTACACTTGACATCCACAAGGGGTTTTCATCAAGGTACTTGCCCAAGGCACCACAAGGAGTGGTTTTCACCATTGGACGGATTTTTCTCTTTACTATTTTCTTGATTTTTTTATTTTTTTATTTTTTTGATTTTTTCTTTTTTGATGGAATGGGGACTCTAGCATCTGTTTCCATAGCAAGATGAAGATGGTCACATGTTGGATAACATTATGGATAATGATTGCATGGATTATGATGTGGATTATGTGGACTATGATGTGGATTATGATGTGGGTTATGCAATAGAATGGACCATAGGAATGTGATGGGGAAGATATGTAGGATAGTGGATGAAAGATGGAGAAATGGGGGTATGTGGGAATGTCAAGTGGTGGAGGGGAACTAAGACCAACGGTTGCACACACCGTGATGTATTTGGAAGCTTGTACTTTGGATGTGGAGTTGGGAGTAATGGGGATCCATATGGGGGATTTTTGGATAGTCAATTTGGGGTTTTAGGGACCCAAATAGACTTAGAATTTGAGGGATTTTTAGATGGGGAGTGGGATGTTTGGGATTTTGGGGTGGATTGGGATGTGGATGCCTCATTAGAGTTTGGTGCTTTTTGTTTAGGGACCCACACCATTTTTGTTTTTGTTTTTTCTTGTGATGGTGTGGGCTTTGATAGCCTTTTGGATTTTTGATTTTTCTTGGAAGGGATAACATCTTTAGGATTTTGTGCTTTATGCATTAAGGCATTCAAATTATTACTTTTGAATCCCATGGATTTGGGGGAAGCTTCATATTTGAAAGATGTGTGCCTTTGTTGGTCTTGATTGGGAAACTTAGGTGGTTGATGGGTGGAGGGGTAAAAAGTGGATTTATGGATAAATGAATGAGGGGATTTGAGGATAGGGATGTTTGGGAGGATGGGAGGATAAGAGGATTTGTGGATAGGGATGTTGGGAGTTGGTAGGATAGGAGGTAAAGTGGATTTAATAGGAATATTTGGAGTTGGAAGTAGTGGAGGTAAATTTGATGGAGGGAGATGGATGGTCACATGCTTTTGCAAATGATATGATGATGGAGGAGGGATAGCAACATATGCTTTGGGGGTGTGATGAGATGAACCATGTTTGGGATTGGATGAGTGGATTTTGGAAGGTGTGTGGATGGTATCAACATGTTTAGATTGTTTTCCTTGGGATGTATAGCCAAGGCCATGCGAGGATGGATGGAATGTGGTGTGGATGGACTCCAAGATGCCTTGTTCGTGAAGGCCTAAGCCTTTGCCTTGATAGTTCATATGTTGGAGCATGCGACATGCAATGGGATCTTTGGTGCTTTGGAAACAAGACGTGAGTCCATTATTTTTTGAAGTAGGATAGGTGGTGGATGGAAATTGTTCACCTCCTACGAGGGAGTCATCACAGATGAAAGTGCTTTGTCCAAGTGAATAGGAGGGTGGATTTGGGATGGGATTGGTAGATGGAGGTAAAGGATTCATGGGGGATGGTAAAGGGGTGGTAGATGAAGGGGTGGGATCAATAAGTTGATCAATAGATGGGAGGGGATTGGGGATGGGATTAGATGGGATGGTTAGATTTTGATTAGGAGAAGGGGTTGATGTTTCAACATGCTTTGGATTTGATTCTTGACATAGCTCAGGTGCTTGGATAGAAGTGGGAGTGACTTGGATATATGTGATGGGTGCTTGGATGGATGTGATAGGTGCTTGGATGGATGTAATAGGTGCTTGACTTATGGATTCTTGAACATGGCTGCATGATGGTTCTTGAGTTATGATAGGAGATTGTTCAAGAGGTTTGGTGGATGTTGGTTTGCATGAGGGTGTTTGATTCCTTGCTAATAGCCAATGGATGGCATCCTTCATGAGTGTATGGGTTGAAGAACAATATAATGGATGGAGAGTAAGGGTGGTTGGTATGGGATTAGGATTGGGATTGGATAGGTGGGTGATAGGATTAGGTAATGATGGTTCTTGGATGGGTTCAAGGATAGGTGTGGGACTAGATGGTGGTTTTGGAGGGGTGGAGGATTTGGGGGATTCCTTTGATTTGCTTGGTGATGTTCTTTGGAGGAAATCCCACAAGGATTCTTTGGATGTCATGGTGTTAGGATTTGGAAGATTTGATGGTGGATGGGTGATAGGGATTGGTGGATTGGGAGATACATAAGGTGATGGATTAAGGTTGATAAGGTTGGAGGGATGTTGTGATGGGAGGATTGGGATTGATGGATTGTAAGGTAGGTAGGGTGATGGATTAAGGTTGATAGGATGGGGATTAGAGGATGGGGGATTTGTATGGGGAAATCATTGTTGATATAAGGTTTGGATTTCAGATATAAGGTGTGCTAGATTAGTGTTCCCTTGATCAAAGTAAGCATGACAAAGGTTGGGGGATGGATAAGTTGGAGGTATTGATTGGTTGGATAAGTATGATGGTATGGATGTGTAAGGGGATGGTAATTGACATGAGGGTGAAGGTTGATATGATGAAGGTTGATATGATGGAAGTTGGTATGAGGTTGAAGGTTGATATGAGGTTGATGGAGTGGCTATGTAAGATGTATGTTGGTATGAAGGTTGAAAGAATGAAGATTGATATGATGTGGATGGGGATGATGTGTAGGGTGTTTGTTGATATGATGAAGGTTGGGTAGGGGTTTAGGATTCTCTAATGATGAGGTGTGCTAAGGGCATATCTATAATGTCATTTTTGCATTTTTCCTTAGCATTAGGATCCATGTTCTCATAGACTTTTCTAAGTCTTTGTAATTGTTGCATTGATTCATAAGGATCCATTTTGTTGGAGAGATATGAGATGAAATGGAGGATAATGGATGATTGTGATGTTGGGAATCAAATTTCAAGACCTTAAGATGATTTGATTTTCTTCAAAGGATGGATGATTGTCTATACTTAAGGTGGACTAATGACACTTAAGTAATATAATTGATTTGGTTGATTTGATTGGATGATCAATTAGGGTCTTGATTTTTTGATTGGGTTGATTTGGATTTGGAGTTTGTTAGAAATGTTGGAGGACTTGGATGTTGATTGGGATTGATGTTGATGTGATATGATGATGACTTGGATATGATTAGGGTTTGATATGGAATGATTAGGGATGATTAGGATAATGATTAGGATGATGTTGATAGGACGAGGATGAAGGATGGAGATGTGGCTAGGATGTGCTTAGGGATCATTGGGATTGAGGTTGATTTGAAAAGAAGTGAAATAATGATGTTGATTGGATAATGATTTGGATAGAATGATGATGATTTGATGATGTAGAGTGACAAGGATATGATTAGGATTTATTTAGGATGACCTGGATGTGATTAGGAATGAAGTGGCTAAAAATGGATGATTAGGATGAATGTGATTGGATTTGAATGTGTTGGAAGAATGAGTTGAATGATTTGTCTTATGTGTTTGATGTTTAGCTTGATTTGGCAATGTTTAATCAAATGATCACACATGTACAAACAAGATTCGCTCATGCAAGACCCAAGTAATTTTGGATTTTGAATTTGAAGAAGATGATGATTAAACAAGCACACGTGGAAGACACATCAACAAGCCCTAATGTCTAGTTTGAAATGGGGTATGGCCAATTAGGTTTGTGGGCAATGTTTACACGAGGTTGACTAAGAATTGAAAGTGAAATCCTATCACACAGTTGGGAGAATGGGGTAACCCACCCTTCACCTTCACTTCCCAAAGGTAGAAAGTTCTTTGGGGCTTAGCCAAGAGTGACAAGATTCTGATTTCAATGAGGGTGTCTTTCAAGTCAGCCTCGAATGAGGTCGTTCCTAGGGGTGATGAAATCCCCTAGCAGGCCTCCTAGGAAAGGGTAAACAAAAATGAATCAAGTGAGGTATTTTTGATCTCTAAGATCACCTTGTGGTGTGAGGAGAGAGCATACACACGCACACTTGATTCACGCTCACATTTGTAAATTAACCCTTAGAAATTGAACATGTGAAGAAGACACTTCAAGAAGTGGTTCTTTTTATGCCCAAATCAAGATGTGAATGGAAGACACTGATTGATTTTATGCCCAATTTCAATCATGTGTGATCAAGCAATGTTTGTTTTAGAAGCCCAAATCAAAGTGTGTATGCAAAAAATGATTCGTTTTATATCCCAAATTGAAGTGTGTTTGCAAACAAGATTATGAAGAAATGAGAAATAGAATGAGTGCACCTAATTAATTCACTATCCAGATTTCTATATTTGTTGATCTTGATGTTGTTCCAGCTCCCTTGATGTCCCTACAAGTCACCAAAATCGAAAATGAAGCAAGTAGACTAGCATAGTAGATTGTTATGCAAAAATTAATATTCTTATAAAATATGATGAAAAATGAACTGATACAAAAAAATGACTACATAAACAGATTACAGATGAAATTCCATGCAATTTGAAAAAAAAATTCACTAAAAAAGGATCAAATTTGCAATAGATATGAGCATTTGACGTTTTCATGCATGTTTGACTTTGACTGCAAAAAAGCCTAATAAAATGGTATAGTCACCTGATAATTTCCTCACAACTGTGTAGTTCACCTCATCAGCTTTCTGGCAAGTCCTTGTTTGCGAATTTTTGACTCCGTATGTGAAAGTTGTGTGAGTTTGAAAAAAATAGCCTATTATGGCATGTAGAGGCACAAGAGGTCAAGCTAACAGTTTGATTTAACCACTAATGGTTTTGAGCACCCTGGTCACATGCTGTTAGTTATGGTCTTGGTGGTTAATGTTTGTTGTTGGTAGTTTGCTTGGGGAGTTAAGTGCTTAAGCCTCCTGGTCATCAATATGACCAGGGGCTGAATAGAAACAAAAAAATAAAAGAAGAAATAAAAGAGAGTTAATAACCCTCTAGCCCCTACATAACCATCTATGGCCTACACAAATGACCATGGCTGAGTGTTAAATCGTAGCAAGTTTATTAGGGCATGAGGTGATAGTAGTCTGTTAGGGCTTTAGGTCAAAAGTATTGGAGACAAAGGGAGCTTACCATAGGCGGCGGTTGGGAGATTTGGAAGAGGCAACGAAGTGGTGGAAAGAGGTTTGGACTATGGCAGAGAGGATTTGGCGAGAAATGGAGTGACAGGATGTGTTTCAAAGGTGATGGAAGTGTTAGACACAGGGAGTGGCGGTTTAGTGGTGGAGGTGTGGTCGAAGGGTTTGTGGGAGAGAATAGAGAGGGAGGTTGAATGCGCAGCGGTGGCGACTGGACTACGGACGGGTGGTTGGCACAGGAGTGGCAGATGTGGATTGAGTGGTGAGTGTAGGGTTTGTCGATCGTCGCTTAAGAGTTGTGACTGGGAGAATGGGAGGAGGATAGATGGTGATGCAGCAGTGGCGATTGGTGAGTATGGTGTCGACTGTGGTGAAATGGGTGGCGGGGCATGAAGTGGTGGTGGTAGAGGGAGTTGAGTAGGGTTGCAGATGGCATTAGGGTTTCGACAAGTAGCGATGTGGTGGTGACTGTAGTATAGTGGAGATTAGGGTTTTGATAGCTAAAACCAGAACCTGCAAATCAAAATGACCTTCACAAAAAACCACTGATTATAGAAAATAGGCAATGCAGAGATTAGTACGGTAGGGTGTGATAGATCTGTATGGTACAGACTGTACCCTAAAAAAATTTCAAAATTTTTTAAAAATTTTAGTTACAGAACATAGTCGACTTTACTATCAAAAAACTCAAAAACAACCTTCTAATCACAACAATGAGGTTAGTTTCTGCCCAAGATGCAACCTACAACAACTCACACCCAAAACTTGCAAAACTTCACAAAACTAGGGTTAGAAAATGAAGATTTTGACAACAAAACCTACACAAACTAACGATTAGATCCAAGACTAGGCATGCCAATGTGATCTATGAATCAAAATGAAGTTGAAATATAAATCAAATGTAAAACACAAATGATATACCTTCACATGACCCACAAATCCAAGATAGCAGGAAGGAGTTGCACCTAATAGCTCCTCAGATTTTACCCAATTTGATTGAAATGTGGATTGCTCAAATACATTCAACACAATGTAGATGAAGCATTTGGACTTAGATGGAGATGGAGATGGGGATGAGGCATGATTTTGGCATTATGATATTAGGATGAGAAGATTTTGGAGAGATTTTGGCAGAGGTTGGATGCAAGAAGAAGTCCCTCCTCCATGGCTTAGAGAAGGGTCTCATTTATAGAGTTTTGGAAATGAGGATGGAGGGTGAGAATTAAGAGTTGAGATCAAGGGCTAGAAATGAATGAGAGTTAGGGTTAGGATTGAAGCCATAGCCTTGTGACAAGTGTCACAAGGGGAGTGGATGAGAGAGATCAAGGGTTGAAGCTTGGTCAATGGATTTGGAGGGCTCTCATTATTTGTGAATTTTAAATTCACATGGGGAAAGGTGTGGAGGACAAAAATGAATTAAAGATTCATTTTTTGGAAGAGTAGATATGACAAGTGAATTTTTAATTCAACTCATGGGGGAGTGTGAACTAAAAATTTATTTTTATGTGGAGATGTGAAGATGTACTCTTACATGTGTAAGAGGGTGATAAATGAGGGGTAAGGAGGATTTGACCCTTTGAATAAAAGATTGATTTTTATTCAAAGGTGTGTGGGAGGATGGGATAAGCAAGGTTAATTAAGTATTTAGCTTAATTAACCTAGGTCTAGGGGATAGGTAGGCTAGGGTAAATTGATCAGTAGGATAGATTAATTAGATAATAATGATTTATCTAATTAATAAGGATTAGGGAGATGGACAAAGTAGCTAAATAAATTTTAAAAATATTTATTTAATTGATGAGGCTAGTGTTGTGAGGTATAGTGACAATTTAAATGAATTAATTGATCACAAGGGATAGGCAAATATTTAGGGATAAAATGATTAAATAAAATGAATTTATTTAATTAATAGGAGGGATAAATTAGTGTAGAGAGACAAGAAATTGCTCTGCAGAGCAAGTCAATTTTAGGTGTCTACAGTACCCTAAGGTGTTATAAATGTTGTGCTATATTGGTCTTGAGGATTTATTAGAATTTGATTATATCCTAAAAACCATCCATGAAAGATAGTAGTTCATGTCTAGCTATGGAATCAACAATCATATCGACATTAGGGAGTGGAAAATCATCTTTCAAAGATTCCAAATTCAAATCTTGGAAATCTGTGCACATTCTTATACAACCATCAGGTTTAGTGATGGCGACAATATTCAAAATCCAAGGTGAATAATCAATAGGTCAGATGAAACTAGCTTGTAGAAGCTTTTCTATCTCAGTTTTAACAAGTAGTGTGATCTTAGGATTCATTTTGTCAATCTTCTATTTAAATGGCTTAACATCTAATTTTAACATGATATTATGTGTTACAATCTAAGGATCAATACCAGGCATGTCAGAATACTTCCAAGCAAATAATTCTGAGAATTCATGCAATAACTTAGTCATCTCTTCTTTTTCTTCTATGTTTAAACAATCACCAATAGGGAGAGCTTTTTTAGTGTTATCCTTATCCATAATGATATCAACAGTCTTTCCATTGAGGAGAGTACTATGGTCTAAGGGATTATATGATTGTAATTGTTATTCAAATTCTCCATTGGGATTTATAGTAGCATTTATTATGCTAGTAGTTTTTCCAAAATATACGTTATTGTTTAAATAATAAGGTAGGCCACATTTATGATGATAACAAGGAATATTGTCATAAGCACCAAAGAATTCTATTATTGCTTCATCTGTTGAGAATACATCCAACGAAAGTGGTCCTGGAGGACAATTAGTGTCCATCATCTTAGGAAATATCAAACTAAGTGTTGATATTGTATTCACGTTAAGAGTAGGGTGTTTATGGGCTTTGGATTCCTTGAAAGGATTATATCCAATGCCACTAGAGCAATGTTGCAAAGCAAATTCTATAGGGACTTTGATTCCTTTTTGATTTATACCATAGCCTTTACCTACATAATCACAATCTTTATAAAGGATTCAGAATCCTCGACCATAAATATAAATCATTTTCTTAGATGAAGGTGGAGCTTCATAAGTGTCATAATTAGTTGTATAAGTAAATGTATTATCCACATTTGTTACCAAAGAAGCTTTATGTTTATCATTCGAAGCATGTGAAGTGATTGATGCATTATTTGATGTTTCAGGGATGGGGTTTTTAGGTTTGTATTCTCCTGTAGAGGAAGATGTAAAATCCAACGAACTCCAGTCATCACCAACAAATGCATTTGATTGTTTAGACTCTTGCATAACATTTTCAGTAGCAAGAGGAGTTGATAAATCCATTTTTAGATTGTTTAGAGTCTTGTTGATGGTGATGTTACTCACATACAAACATGAAATAAAAGTTACACTACAACCTTTATTTATCTTGAAAGATACGATGAATTCAAAGAATTCATGATCCCAAGTCTCCGTTGATTAGTTCATAATCTACTGACATTACTTAGTGGTTGATGTGTGTTGTTGTTTTCTATTTTCAAGGGGCCTTACATTGATCAGTAGATTCTATTTTCTATAAATATGCTACACAGAAAGGTTACTCTACACAGTATATTTCTTCAAATAATGTGTCTATAGGTTGATATTTGCATGATTTTTACCACTATTTGCAATTCTTTGCATGATATTTTCAACACTACATGTATTTAGCTCAAATATGCTAATGATATTCAGTTATCTATGAGATGTCAGCATATTTCTCTATTCTGCTTATTATTTATCATGATTTGCAGTTATGGAAGTGATTTCAATGAAATTAAAATGAGAAAAAAAGGGTTTAGAGAATGAGATTCCCAAAATTACTTGACTGAGATCATTGATCCACATACATGCTCTGATACAACAATGAATAGAAGAAAACTGGAATCATACTTCACCAATACATTCCACAAATCTGCATAATCCAGTGCAAATCTTCAAAGGAAAAGTTGACAACAACATGCAATAATATGAAAGCGCTTCTATTGAACACAACATTCACCATTACATATCCATAAATCAACTTGAAGATTACGTAAAGTTTACAATCAGGATGTAATCTGAAGCTTCATCTCCATTCAGTATGCTTTAGAACAAGTACATTTACAATGATCTGAAGAAAGAACCTTGACATTTCAACAATTCAATCCTCATTAGTCTTAGTAATCTGATCTCCTATATAAAACTAGCTTGGTCAGATTTTTTATGATTGACCTCCCATCTTTTTTTAAAAAGTAAAGGGGCTCGATATATAGCTCTAATTATCCCCAATACGGTTTCAAAACCCTAGTTAATCAACGATCCACCCTTCAAATGTAGCATCCACCAATGGAAAACAAATCCCGCCAAAAATCTCTGAGAAACATACCCATACTGGGCATAAGGATGCCCTTTGGAAACCCTAACAATCACCAAAATAACTGTTGCTCCATTTAATAATGTTTCTTTCCCCTTGCATTTTTCTCTGCATTGAAAGCCTTTACTCCTACTTCATTTGCAATCTTTTGTGATCCGATCCACCTCCTATGATGTCATCGCCATTAAAGCTCCACCCTCCATATCTCTGCAAACCTACCAATAGACATAAAAAAGATTAAACATTTATTACATGTTGCTTCATCAATTCATACCTGGTCAAAATGTTAGATGGGCATCAATACAGCAACTAATGTGCCACCAACTTCCTTTCAATTGCAGTCAGTCCAATTCTGCATATAAACCCTTGTTCACATTCCCTCTATTTTGTTATCGCGCTTTATATACTTCCATCAGCGTAACCCTCTCGGTCAGGTTGATCTTCAAATTTCCCACCAATCACATATGTTTGTCTGATGACCTTAATTCCTTATCGGATTGCATTTCTCTTTAGATACAAGGCCCAATACATACAAACGCCTTCATATGTACATTTGAACTTCAACCCCTTCATTAACCATAGTTTATTTACCTTTGGGTCCGCGATGTATAAAGTGCAATGTATCTTCCAATATTCATTCGGGAGTGATGCATGCTTTATACTGAATTTTAATTCCCTTTGAATTCCAGCTTTTATGTATCAAGAAATGTATGTTTTGAAACATACATACAAAGCACGAAATGTACAAGCATTTAACTCCTTTTCATAATGATTTCAAATCCGCGGCTTGTATATAGCCAATGTATATCGCAATGTATGTAAGACACATACATTGCGCAAACATACAACTTTATCTCATTAATAACTATTTCAGTTCTGCCCAATGTATATTTCATTATATATCACTGAAACATACAAGCCCGCATACATACAAGGACTTAACCTTGTTTCATAACTTTTCGGTTCCGTGGCTTGTACATGCTCATTGTATGTAACCTTTATATGTGAGATACATTCAAAGCAAAAGATGCATCTAGCGGACTTAACCACTTATACATTTCAACTGTGAATTTCGTCGGGTCCGCAACTTGCATGTACAAATAAAACATTAGTCAACTGCATGCAAAACCCCTTGTATGTAAACCTGATACACAAACAACGTTGTATGTGCAACATACAATGACTCGATATACAAAGAACAATGTATACGCGACCCATTGTATATACAAATGACTTTGTATATACAAACAAACAAACCCATTTAACAGTGCATTTACCCAAAAACATCCATAACTTGCAAAATACAAGGAATTTTAAGATGGTTCAAAAAGCAACCCCTATTCATTTTTGACAAGGAATTCACCCATACTCTGCCCTAGTACTCAATGCAATTTTTTCATTATTTTCAACATGGTTTGTAACTTCACTACCTTTTCCCTTTACCACCAAGCAAACAACACACACACAAGCAAAGGCAATAGCCACAACAGGGGTCCTCATTTTGCTAAGGAGTAAAATGGGGTGTGTTGTGAACATCACAACAAGTCTTAGGACAAACAACATGCTTATGAACTTCCATTTGTAAGCAATTATCTGGTTTAGGATCAGCATGAATAGTGTGTAACTTATCCTTGAATATAAACTTGATTGAACGATGTAAAGTAGAAGCAACTGCTCCTAATGTGTGTATCCAAGGTCTACCAAGAATCATGTTATAAGATAGAGAGCAAGGCATGACATGAATCAGGGTAAGCACCATCACAGGTCCAACTTGTATAGGTAAAGTTATAGTGCCCATGGATTGTCATCCAACATTGTCAAAACCATGGATACTTAGTGATTCTGATTTGATTGTAGATGTATCAACCTTAACCTTATGTAATAAATCAATGCCACAAATGTTAAGGGATGATCCATTATTGATCATAACTCTCTTAACTAATGTTTTGTTTATTGTAATAAATATAATCAAGGGATCATACTGATTTTGAACTTTGAGAGATGGCAATTCATGTTGTTGAAACAGAATATCAGTTTTTGTGGCATGGATACAATGTAATAAAGCAGCAACATCATTTAGTTTAATAGCAGGAGGAACAATCACCTTTTGTAAGGCTTCTTGTAGCATTCCATGGTAAGTAGGTGAAGTTTGTATAAGTTCCCAAAGAGATATCTTTGTAGGAGTACCATGAAGCTGCTCTACAAGATCATAGTCTTTACCACCTTTATATGTTAAATGAGGTGCTTAGGGAAGTATAGGTTGAGAAGTTAGTAAAGATATTGGAATACTTGATTGTTGTGTACTTTGTCTATTATTTTGAGTATTGTATGCATGAGCAACCACATTATGATTAGTTTTTTGTAAGTTTTGTTGCGCTAGTTATTTAGCATAATCATAAATGTGATCAGGAGGTTGAGAAGAAGTTGGACAACCTTTAACAGTAAACATAGGTTTAGAAGATGGTTGCACTACATTTGAACATAAAGTGACCATAATTTTTACTTTTTCAAGCTCTTATTTAGATTAAGGAACATAAATCGCATTTACAAATCTTTGAAATAATGATGGCTTTGAGGCCATACTGGAATGTTCAATCGAGATAAAGTCCTCAAGGGCTTCATCTAACATATCAAAGTCATCATGACTAAATGGCTCATCATAAGCATGAAAATCTTGCAAAAAATAATCTACCATTTTAACATGCTCTTTTTAATCCAAGATTCAAATGCACAATGATGGCCTATGAAAATGAAATACCATGCAAAACAATGAATAACAGTTTTTTCCAACTCTTTTAGTGAAAAGTTTAAAGAATATGATTCACAATTCAATGCATACAATTTTACCAAAGAGATTTTTCAATCTAAATATGCTCTAGGACAACAAATTATTTCAGATCTGAAGTTTAAAAGGATGCAAATTCTTTAAAGGTCAGGTTCACCAAAATGTTTAGTGGGAAAACTAGTAGTTTGTCTCAACTAGGTTAAGTACTAAGTTAATTCCTTTTGTATTAAACTAAATTCTATAGGCAGTGAGCCTCTTTTTGAGTAGTGAGCTCTAGACAATGCGCCCGAAGGCAAGTGCCTTCTCCTTTTTAAGTACTTTTAACAGGGTACGAATCTTATGGGTTAACCCCACCATGGTTTTTCCCTTAACCGGGTTTCCACATCAAAAATTCTTCATGTTAATTGTGTTAATTATGTTTATGCTCATGTGTCATAGTTCCATGCTTTAATGTTTGCATCATTAATCTATTTATAAATTGTGAAAGAAGATTAAAAGGAAGATAAAGTTAATATTATGGGACAACTAATTCACCCCTCCTCTCAGTTGTCTGTCCTAATTCCAACAATTGGTATCAGAGCCTGATCCTCTAAAATAAGCTTGACCACTTGAGAAGATCCATGATGTTGACTTATAAGAAGGAAATCCCAAGATTTGATGGAACAAATTACTCCCTTTGGAAGGTGCACATGTAGTGTCATTTGGAATGTATAGGTGATGCCTTTTGGTTGATAATTGAGAAAGAGTATAAAATTTTGAAGAATGGTCTTACAACACTAGATGAACTCAGGGAAGTGAAATGTAATATTTGAGCTAAAGAAGAATTATTGAGTGCCCTAATTGATACAAAATTGGCAAATGTCTTGGATTTGAAAACTACCCATGAAATCTAGAAATAGTTGGAAAATCTGTATGAAGGTGACAAATATGCCAAATGTGCTAAGCTACATAGCCTAAAAGGTAAATATGAAAGGTTGGTAATGAGTGAAGATGAAAACATTACTTCCTACATGCAAAAAGTGAATGAACTTGTGACCAGTATTAGAAATGCTGGTGGAGTATTGGAAGAACTAGAGATTGTTGCCAAAGTGCTCATATCCTTACCTACAACATACAAGCATAAAGTTAATGCCATTGAAGAAATTAGGATAGTGACAACTGTTACAAGGGATCAATTACTTGGTAAGCTCTCAGCATTTGAAATGAGTGAGTTTGGAGATTCTCTTCCTAAGTCTGAATCTGCATTTAAGGCTAGTGTATATGGAAAACAAAGATATGATCCTGGTGAAAGCTCTTTAGGAAGATCAAATAGATTTGCTAAGGCAAGGAAGGATCTTGAAGATGATGAAATTGAGTCTGCTGAACTTGAAGCTCTTATTGCCAAAAGAATGCCAAGAGGATCTGGTAAGTATGAAGGAAAGTTGCCATTCAAATGTTTTTCTTGTAATAAGATTGGTCATTTTGCCTCAAGATGTCCAGAGAGGGTTTCAAAGCCAAACCCTAATAGATATAAAGGTCAAAAGAAATGCTACTATGTCTAAGAAGCTAGAGAAGAAGGAGTCACAGATGATGAATTTGCTCATGGAGGTTCCACTAAAGGTGACTGGGTGTTCATTGCTATCAAAGAAGAAGATCCAATGTCTACTAAATCTACTGGCTATACAAATGTGGAAAGTGCCTTGGCTGCTTAGGTTGTTGAAAAGGATGAATGGGTGATTGATAGTAGATGTTCTCATCATATGACTGGTGATAAATGTAAGTTTGTAAGCTTTGAAAAATATGAAGGTGGAACTGTGAAATTTGGAGACAACTCAGCTAGTAGAATCTGTGGCAGAGGATCCATCTCTTTTGATGGTAAGAATAACACCAATGATGTTCTGTATGTGGAAGGACTGAAGCATAATCTTCTCAATGTTACAGTTGGTTGACAACGGTTATGATCTCTGATTCAAGGATGGAAAATGTAGAAACTTGGAAAGCTCTAGAATTGAAATTGCATCTGGTACTCAAACTTGAGGTAACATCTTTCATTTAAGTAGTTCTGGCAAAAGTTGTTTGATTGCTCAGACAGATCAAAGTTAGTTGTGGCATAGGAGAATATGTCATGTGAATTTTGATAACATTGTCAAGATAAATTCTACTTAGGCTATGAGAGATCTTCCAAAACTTGTGAAACCTGATAGCATGTGTAAAGAATGTCAATTAGGTAAGCAGAACAAAACTTCATTCAAAAGTAAAGAACAATTTTCAAGTGGACGGTTGGACCTTGTGCATATTGATCTATGTGGTCCTGCTAGAATCAGGAGTGTACAAGGAGACAGATATTTCATGTTGCTAATTGATGATTACTCCTCGATGATGTGGGTAACTTTCTTAAAAGAAGAATCAGAAGCTCTTGACAAATTCAAAGTGTTTAAAGTTATGGTGGAAAATGAGATTGGTGTGAAGATAAAGTGTCTCAGATCCGACAGAGGTGGAGAATTTACCTTCGATGAGTTTAATTCATTTTGTGAAAAGCATGGAATAAAAAGGTAGTTATTTGCTCCTAAGACTCCTCAGCAAAATAGAGTTGTGGAAAGAAAGAACCAGACCATTCAAGAAGTTGCTAGGACCATGATAATGGAAGCAAATGTTCCACAAGTCTATTGGAGAGAGGCTATGAGTACTGCTGTCTACACTCTTAACCAGGTGTAGATCAAAGGAAATTCTGGTAAGACACCTTATGAACTATGGTTTGGTCATCCTCCTACTGTGAGATATTTCAGAGTTTTTGGTAGTAAATGCTATATCAAAAGAGATGAGGATCTAGGCAAGTTTGATACAAGAAGTGATGAAGAAATATTTTTGGGTTATTCTACTCAAAGCAAGGCATACCGATGCTTTAACAAGAGATTGAAAAAGATTGTTGAAAGTGTAAATGTCAGAATTGATGAAAGCAAAGGACATTCCAGGTCTTGTGGATACAAATCAAATGATCAAGATGAAAGTTAAAGTCAAGGAAGGCAAGTTCAAACCCAAACTTAGATCTAGATTGATCCAAAAAATCTAGTAAGTCAAGAGGATGATGTAGAATTTGAGGAACAAGTTCAAGAAATTGAAGTTCATGCAAATCCCAAAACTCCCAAGTATGCAAGGATGAATCATCCTGAAGATTAGATCATAGGAGATAGAAATAAAAGTGTTTGAACTAGGAGAAGAATTGCTGAAGATCAAGAAGAGACTTGCTTGATTTCAAAGGTTGAACCAAAATTAGTAAGTGAAGCCTACAATCATGAAAACTGGATAAAAGAAATGGAAGAAGAATTAATGCAAATTGAAAAGAATCACACTTGGGATCTTGTTTCTAGACCAAAGGACAAAAATGTGAATGGAACTAAATGGGTCTTTTGGAATAAACTAAATGAAGATGGTGAACTTGTAAGAAACAAAGCAAGGTTGGTATGCAAAAGATATTCTCAAGTGGAAGGAATTGATTTTGAAGAAACTTTTGCTCCAGTAGCAAGAATAGAGGCAGTCAGATTATTTCTTGCATTTGCTACTTATAAAGATTTCAAGGTTGATGCAGAGTGGCACAAGGGAAGGTATCAACACAAGATAAGTTTGGTTTGTTCTCCTTAGCCCACTCACCCACTCACCTAGTCTTCAACCAAGCAAAGCCACTCACCAAGTGCAAATTATGGATTTGTGGTCTAGGCTATTGTCTAACCCCTGAGACTATTTCTACACCTTATGGAAGGTCTGCAAGCACCTTTCCAATAGTTGGTTTGGTTCCCAACTTCACACAACCCTCTAACCTTGACTAGGCCTAGTGAGGCTACTAGCCCTCTTCTACTAGTTTTCTTCACACCAAATGACAAAATCCCAAAGGAATAGGAAAACAAATGATGGAATTGAACACCCTTCAAGGCACCCTAACAAACCTCCAAATCTCCAATCCCAACTCTACTCCAGCAGTTCAAAACCCCACTAGGTCTCTAGGCCTAATCGATCACTTTAGGCCTGGGTTACAAAGCAAAGGGTTCAAATTGGGTTCATAGGTTAGGGGCAGAAATTTATAATGTCTCTACCAGGTCTCTACAACATAAAACCACCATTCTTTCATTCACCTTGTCTGGATTCTGTCACCTACAACGGCAAATAGCATAAAATAGGCCAAATACATGGTAATACTTGACCTAGGGCATCAAATTAAAAATAGAAGACTGCATTTCTTGACAAAAAGCTTTTCGAATCTTATAGTACATATCCCTAGCCTACATTTCACCAGTTTGTGTGAATTTTCACTAGTGGGAATGCATTCTAGGGCTGGATTTCTATGGCTGCCCTAGAAAATAGGGTTTCTGGACCTATTTTGAAAGAAAAATCAATAACTTTTGATCCCAACCACTTCAAGACCTCAAACTAGTTTCATTGGAACCCTAACTCCAAGCACTTTCAGAAAAAGTACATTTGCACCCCTGGAAAATCTGTATAGTCCATACAACAACATGTTTTCTTCAGAAAAATAGTCAAATTCTTGATTTTTATGCCCAAAATTGCATACAAAAACTCTTCCTCTGTACTGGAGTCAAATATCCACCATATTAACCCATCCAAGTCAGTTTCCAACTTCTACAATAGCATTCAACCACCCAAAGTGGTTTTTTTTAACCGACCCAACCCATAACACCTTTGACAACTATGGTGTTTTACATTAACACAAGGAGGTTGATTTGTTTGGCTTGTCCAATGGAGTCCAAATGATCAACACACTCCTTCCAACATACTAAAACACTAAAACAACCAAAAAAAAAACTCAAAACCAATCCCTAGACCTTCTAGGCCTAATTGGCACAACAAGGGTCCAAATGGACTAAGAGGGATTTGAGGTTTATATAGTCACCCCAAACCTCTTGACCATACAAAATGGACCAAACAACAATGGCTAAAAGCCTTATTACAAAACACATTGAACAAAAAAAACATAACTTCTCAAAATGCATCAAAATGCCTTTAGGAACCAAGGTGCTTCTAGGTGCCCTGCACCATACACCCACTGTCAAAGAGAACTCAAGTCTCTTGAGTTGGAATGCTGTCAAATGTGAAACTTGCCTTCTCAATGTCTACCTTGCTCATCCAAGTGGCATCCTCCTGAGGTTTGTTTAGCCACTTCACCAAATAGTCATGATAGGTGTGCCTTCTAGTTTGTTTTGCAATCCTCTTGTCCAAAATGCACTCAATCTGATTTGGAGATGAAGGAATGAGTTCTTGGAGTGTTTGATCAGTTTGATCTTCTTCCACAGTAGTCTGAGGATTAGATCCTTTATAGGGATAAAAGTCTGAAACATGAAAAATTGGAGACAAAGCAATGCCATCCGGAAGTCTGATTTTATAGGCATTTTCTCCACATTTCTTGAGCACTTCACAAGGCCCAATCTTCTTCATGAGTAGCTTGGTATGTTTACCTACAGCGAGCCTCTCCTTCTTCAGATGGACCATTACCAAATCACCTTCCTTGAACTGCAAATCCCTTCTTTTCCTATCAGCAAATTGTTTGTACTTCTATGAAGTGGACAACATTTTCTATTGTACTTGTTCATGGACATCTTTCATGACTTGAATGAAGTCTTTAGCCAAGGCACTATTGTTTTCTAGTCCTTTAACCTCCCTAAGTTCCAAAATACCCCTTGGGTGAGTGCCATAAACAATTTGGAAAGGAGACATGCTGGTACTTCTATTGACAGTGTCATTGTATGAGAACTCTACTTGAGCCAAAATTGAATCCCAACTAGCACCCTGCTCCTTTGTTAGGCATCTTAGGAGGTTGCCAAGTGACCTATTAATCACCTATGTTTGTCCATCAGACTGAGGGTGATAGGCAGATGATAATGACAAGTTTGTACCTAGTCTCTTCCACAGTGTCCTCCAAAAGTGTCCTATGAACTTGGGGTCTCTATCTGAGATTATGGACAAAGGTAAACCATGTAACTAGACTATTTCTTTGAAGAAAAGACCTACTATGTGTGAGGCATCATGTGTGGTTTTACATGGGATGAAGTGAGCCATTTTTTAGAACCTATCTACAACCAAAAAAATGTTGTCATACCCATTCTTTGTCCTAGGCAAACCAAGTACAAAGTCCATGCTTATGGAATCCCAAGGCTTTGAAGGAATAGGTAGAGGAGTGTATAAACCTGCATTTGAGGTATGCCCCTTTGCTCTTTGGCAAATTTGACAAGTTTCAACAAACTTCCTTACATCGGTTGGCAATTTGGGCCAAAAATAGTACCTCCTAACCAATTCTAGGGTCTTATCAATACAAAAGTGACTTGACATGCTGCCACAATACTTTTCCCTAATTATATTCTCTCTAACAGACCCTCTTGGGATACACAACATGCTACCCTTGAAAAGATATCCATCTTGCAACAAAAAATTAGAAAAATCAGTATTATACCTTCCTGTCATGGCCTTGCAAGAGAGGTATGGTTCTTTAGAGTCTGCATCTACTACATACTGATCTTTGACGGCTTGAATACCTGTACTTTCCAACTGTATGGTCTGTACAACAAGATTCATCCTACTTAAGGCATCAGCTACCTTATTGGCCACTCCTTTCTTGTGTTTTATGGAGAAGGTGTATGCTTGGATATACTCCATCCACTTGACATGTCTATGATTCAACTTTTGCTACCTGTTCAAGAAGCTTAATGCATGGTTGTCAGTAAAAACTATAAATTCCTTTGGCAATTAGTAGTGCCTCCACTTCCTTTATGACTGAACCATGGCATATAACTCTAGATCATAGGTGGAGTAATTTTGTTTTGCGTCATTTAACTTCTCACTAAAGAATTCTACAGGCCTCCCATCTTGACTTAAGACTCCCCCAACAGCCCTCTTACTTGCATCACACTCTACCACAAAGGCCTTGTCAAAATTAGGTAGCACTAGGACTGGTTTTTCTGAAATTTTTTTCTTTGATAGTTCAAAGGCTTGAGTGGCCTCATTTGTCCACACAAATACACATTTCTTGCCCCCTTTTATGGTGTCAACAAGTGGAGCACAAATGCCACTAAACCCTCTAATGAACTTTCTATAAAAGCTACACAAACCATGGAAACTCCTTACCTCCGAGGCTGTTGTAGGTGTTGGCCAATTAAGAATGGCTGCAACCTTATTTGGATCCATTTTTAGGCTGCCCTTGGAGATGACAAACCCCAAAAATATCAACTCTTCTTGTAGGAAGACACATTTGTCAAGATTGATTCTCAACTTCTCCTCTTGAAGCCTCCTGAGCACTTGATGGATATGCCTTATGTGGTCTTCCTTACTGTCACTAAAAATTAGTATATCATCCAAATATACAACAATAAACTTGTTAAGGAAAGGTTTTAGCACTTCATTCATCAATCTCATGAAGGTGCTTGGTGCATTTGACAAGCCAAAAGGCATGACAACCCATTCAAATGGTCCTTCATTGGTTTTGAAGGCAGTTTTCCACTCATCTCCTCCCTTATCCTGATTTGGTGATAACCACTTTTTAGATCTATCTTGGTAAAATACTTAGCCCTACCCAAGCAATCCATTAAATCTTCTATTCTAGGAATTGGAAATCTATACTTGATAGTAATCTTGTTGATGGCCATGGAATCAGTGCATAGTCTCCATGTTCCTTCCTTCTTGGGTGCAAGTACTGTAGGTACTACACATGGACTAATACTCCTCCTGATAAGTCCTCTATCCAATAAGTCTTGGATTTGTCTTGCCACTTCCGCATTTTTCTCTGGAGTCAACTTGTAGGCTACTTGGTTTGGTAGGGTTGATCTAGGGACGAGATCAACGCAATGACTAATCTCCCTCTTTGGTGGAAGGGCATCCTTGCCTTCATCAGCTATCACATCCTGAAACCTCTCCAATAGTTCTTCCACTTCCTTTGGTCCAATCCTCCTAAGAGGTTGCTACACTTTGACCTTCTTGGGATTCACATCCTTGGGCTTGATGACTATTGCAAAACATGGCACTTTCTCTTCCTTGAGGTTAGCCAAAAACTGTTTTTCACCTACCAACATAACTGAACTAGAAATGACTTTCTCTTTGCAATCATCAATCAAAGGAGTCATTGTAAACTTTTCACCATTCTTGGACAAATGAATTACATTGTTCTTACCATCATGTTGGGCACTTGTGTCATGTTGCCAAGGCCTTCCAAGAAGAAGGTGGCATGCATCCATATCCACTATCTCACAAAGAACCTTATCATGATATTCACCTATCTTGAATTCAACCCAACATTGCTCTTTCACCACAATTTGTTGTTCCTTGGTTAGCCAAAAGACTCTATAGGGGCTAGGATGAGGCATTCTTTCCAATCCTAACTTAGTCACCATTTCATTAGAAGCCAAATTTTTAGAGGAACCTGAATCTACTATTACCTTGCAAACTTTTCCTTTCACCTTGCAAGTGGTTCTAAACAAGTTGTTTCTTTGGGGCTGCTCCTTGGTGGCTGGCATGATGAGGGATATATTAAACATGATGCATTCTCCACTCTCAGCTACTGCAGACTTGGAAGAGGCTGTTTGGTATGATGTGGTGCTTTGATAGTCCTCTTCTTGAAGGAGTTGCACTCTTCTTTCTTTCTGATTGGCAACAGTGTTTCCCATCTTCTCCGGGCATCTAAAGGACTGATGTCCAATGTGATTGCAAGAGAAACACCTTCCAGTAAACACATTGGGACCTCTGCCCCCACTTCTTCCTCTGCCATTTCCTCTACCCCTAAACTGACCCTTATCAGCACTATTTTTATCAGCCTGTCCTTGGCTGCCTTCTTGCGATCCGCCACCTTGGAGTCTAGAGAAATTATCTCTATTTTAGAATCTGCCCCTACCCCTAAAGTTCTAATTTCCTCTGCCTCTGCTACTATTGCCAAAATCCCCTTTTCTTCTTTGCTTATCCTCAATCCTTAGTGCCATTTGAAAGCACTTATGGACTGTCTCTGGGTTAAAGAGAGTTAATTCATCTTGAATGGAGAACTTGAGGCCATTGAGATACCTTGCAAGCTTCTGCTTTTCATTCTCAGGCATCTTGGCTTTCAATGTCATCTTGTGAAACTCCTCTATGTAGGTGCTCATGTCCATGTCCTTCTATCTCAAGTTGCACAACTTCTTGTTCAAGTTGACTTCATAATCCCCAGGGACAAATTACTTCTTGATTTCAAGTACCATCTTCCTCCATGTAAAGATAGGATTCCTATCATCTTCTATCCTCTCATTTTGAATAAAATTCCACCAACTCAAGGCTGACCCTTTCATTCTTGATTTGGCAATCTTCACTTTCTAATTTTCTACCACTTCTTCACATTCAAAATAGTTCTCCATTGCCTCAATCCAATCAAGGCACTCCTCTAGATTCATCTTACCAGGAAACATAGGTAAGTCTTCCTTAGTGTCCTTCCTACTCAACTTTCCAAGTGCAACTAGGAATTGTCTCTTTGACATGCTTCCTTGTGGCTCTTCCATTGGCACTTCTTCTTCCTCATCTTGATCCTCTTCATCTGAATCCAAGATGACCTCTGGCTTCTTCTTCTTGTCTTTGTCTTTCTTCAACTTTTCTATCTCAGCCTCCATCCTTTTGTTCTTGGCTGCTTGCTCTCTAACTATCTTTGCCAACTCGGCATTAGTCACTCTTGAAGGGACTTTCTCCTCTTCTTCTCTATCTCCCATCTCTTTGATGGCTCTGATACCTCCTGATGCAGAGTGGCACAAGGGAAGGTATCAACACAAGATAAGTTTGGTTTGTTCTCCCTAGCCCACTCACCCACTCACCTAGTCTTCAACCAAGCAAAGCCACTCACCAAGTGCAAATTATGGATTTGTGGTCTAGGCTATTGTCTAACCCCTGAGATTGTTTCTACACCTTATGGAAGGTCTGTAAACACCTTTCCAACAGTTGGTTTGGTTCCCAACTTCACACAACCCTCTAACCTTGACTAGGCCTAGTGAGGCTACTAGCCCTCTTCTACTAGTTTTCTTCACACCAAATGACAAAATCCCAAAGGACTAGGAAAAAAAATGATGGAATTGAACACCCTTCAGAGCACCCTAACAAACCTCCAAATCTCCAATCCCAACTCTACTCCAGCAGTTCAAAACCCCACTAGGTCTCTAGGCCTAATTGATCACTTTAGCCTTGGGTTACAAAGCAAAGGGTTCAAATTGGGTTCATAGGTCAGGGGCAGGAATTTAGAATGTCTCTATCAAGTCCGTACAACACAAAACCACCATTCTTTCATTCACCTTGTCTGGATTCTATCACCTACAATAGCAAATAGCATAAAATAGGCCAAATACATGGTAGTACTTGACCTAGGGCATCAAATTAAAAATAGAAGACTGCATTTCCCGACAAAAAGATTTTGGAATCTTATAGTACATATCCCTAGCCTACATTTCACCAGTTTTTGTGAATTTTCACTAGTGGGAATGCATTCTAGGGCCAGATTTCTATGGCTACCCTAGAAAACAGGGTTTCTGGACCTGTTTTGAAAGAAAAATCAATAACTTTTGATCCCAACCACTTCAAGACCTCAAACTAGTTTCATTGGAACCCTGACTCCAAGCACTTTCAGAAAAGGTACATTTGTACCCTTGGAAAATCTATACAATCCATACAGCAACATGTTTTCTTCAGAAAAATAGTCAAATTCTTGATTTTTGTGCCCAAATTGCATACAAAAACTCTTCCTTTGTACTGGAGTTAGATATCCACCATATTAACCCATCCAAGTTAGTTTCCAACTTCTACAATAGCATTCAACCACCCAAAGTAGTTTTTTTGAACTGACCCAACCCATAACACCTTTGACAACTATGGTGTTTTGCATTAACACAAGGAGGTTGATTTGTTTGGCTTGTCCAACAGAGTCGAAATGATCAACACACTCCTTCCAACATACTAAAACACTAAAAAAACCAAAAAAAAAAAAACTCAAAACCAATCCTTAGACCTTTTAGGCCTAATTGGCACAACAAGGGTCCAAATGGACTAAGAAGGATTTAAGGTTTATATAGTCACCCCAAACCTCTTGACCATACAAAATGGACCAAACAATAATGGCTAAAAGCCTTATTACAAAACACATTGAACAAAAAAAACGTAACTTCTCAAAATGCATCAAAATGCCTTTAGGAACCAAGGTGCTCCTAGGTGCCCTGCACCAAAGGTCTATCAGATGGATGCCAAGTTAGCATTCCTAAACAGAGAATTAGAAGAAGTCTACAATGAGAAACTAGAAGGATTTCAGTTGTCTGATTAGAAATATATGGTCTGCAGGTTGAGGAAAGCATTGTATGGACTCAAACAAGCCCCAAGAGCCTGGTATGCAAGATTAGATAAGTATCTACTAAAGCTAGGTTATAGCAAAGGCACTGCTGACAGTAATCTTTACTTCAAGATTGATCATGAGAAAATTATGATTGTTGAGATATTTTATGATGATATCATTTTTGGTGGAAATGAGAGTATGTGTAAAACATTTGCTGATCAGATGCAGAGTGAATTTGAAATGTTCATGTTTGGTGAAATGAATTTCTTCCTAGGTCTATAAATCACTCAGTCAGGTAAAGGTATCTTCATACCTTAGTCTAAGTATGTGAGAGAATTGTTGAAAAAGTTTGGAATGGAGGAGACAAAACCAGTAGGTAATCCCATGGTAACTGGATGCAAGTTGAGTAAATATGATGATTCCCCTAAGGTAAATTAGAAAAGGTATAGATCAATGATTGGAGGACTGCTCTATTTAACTCAAACTAGACCTAATATCATGAATGCAGTGTTGTTATATGGAGCCTAATCAGACTCGGAGGTTATATTTACCCCTCTTTTATCAGTGCAGTTTCCCCCCCAAATCCCTATGGGGTCAAGGGGCAGTGCCCCTTGTGGGGGTTTGGGGGCAGCACCCCCAAGATGGGGTCAAGGGGTAGTGCTCCTTGCAGGGTCCAGGGGCAGTGCCCCCAAGATGGGGTCAAGGGGCAGTGCCCCTTACGGGGTCCAGGGGAAGCACCCCTGGCATGTTCCTTGTCACGATATAGGGCAAGGTCGAGAGGCAGCGCCCCTGTGGGGGCTCGGGGGCAACACCCCCGAAACCTCACACAGTTTTTTATTATTTTATAAAGCACCAGAAGTTATTTTTCATTAACCGACATAAGAAAACCCTATTTTGTAACCAACAAAAAGCTTAATAAAAGGTGGCCAAGGGTTAGGGTTTGGGTATTGTATTGTAGCATTTTGCAGCGGTATTGAGTTGTAGGGATTGCTGATTGTAATCAGTTTTGATATACTAGATAATAATATTGGACTCTCTGTTTGGTGGATGTAGCCTGAGTTTGGGTGAACCATGTTAAAACTTGTCTCTCGCTATTATTATTTCTGTGTATTTCCATTCCTCTATTTAATCTTTATTTGCATTTAATTGATATCTTCTGCCGGCTAACCCTAACATGCAGTTGGACTTGTTGCTAGATTTCAAGCTGATCCAAGAGAATCCCATGTTGTAGCAGTCAAGAGAATTTTTAGATATCTCAAAGGTACACTTGATTATGGCTTATGGTATCCAAAGGATAATGACTTCACTCTTCATACATATAAAGATGTTGATTGGGTAGGAGATGTGGATGATAGAAAAATTACTAGTGGTGGTGCATTGTTCTTGGGAAGGAGATTGGTTTCTTGGTTGAGCAAAATGTAGGAGGCAATATCTATGTCTACTGCAGAGGCATAGTATATAGCAACAACAAGCAATTGTACTCAAGTCTTGTGGATGAAGAAAATGTTGAAAGATATTAGAATTGTGTTTAAAGAACCTGTTACAATCTTCTGTGATAATTCAAGTGCAATAAACATATCAAAGAATCTGGTGTTGCATTCAAAGACTAAGTACATATCCATTAAGTTCCATTTCTTAAGAGAGAAAGTAAGTGAGAATGAAGTCAAAATGGAGTTTTTTCTTCAAAGGATCAGATTGTAGATATTTTTACCAAGCCTCTACCTAAGGATACTTTTGGGTATTTCAAAGAGAAGTTAGGGGTTATTACCCATCTTGTTCTAAACTAAGATGCACTAAGGTGCATCAGTCCAGTGGAGTACACAAATCATATCTTGTGATCCGGATTGATGTTAAGGAGATACTACTCAGGAGGAGGAGTCAGTATGCAAATTTTGGAGATCATTCTGAAACAAAAAGGGGGAGAAAATATTGCAAACATGTGCCCTTTTACATTGATGTCAAAGGGGGAGAAAAGTCATGTGAAAAACTAGTTGTTGATGAAAGGGGGAGTAGTGAAGAAAGTAGTTGCAGAAGTAACAAGAGAAAGTGGGAGAAGTTCTTGTCTTTATGGTTGAATCAGTTTTTCACATCATATGTTGCCATCAATGACAAAGGGGGAGATTGTTGCAAATATGTGCCTAATTGGTGTTGTCATTGATGTCAACATATCCTTGTTGCCATTGGTGTCAACTGTATTCCTTTTTGTTGCCTGTTTAGAAGACCAGAATGTTGAGGATATTGAGAAAATTAATGAAGCTCAATGTATGCAGACCATATGGCTGTGTAGAGGATTGTCTGAAGTAACTCCAGTCAAGATTTGAGAGGTCTGCATAATGATTTGAAGAAGCTATGGCCATCTAAGTAGAACCAGGTTTTGCTATGTTCAGAAGAGATAGAGTGATAGTAAACTAGTCTGGATTGCTCCGCATTAAAATATTATGATCTGCAGATCTAGAGGAATGTTTGGGAAGTCAATGTGTATCATCAACTCAAGTGGTTACTAGTTTGGAGGTCCACAAGCAATCTTTATTATGTAACAGTCATGACAGATAGTGTTCTTGAGGTTCTGGATGAAGATGCAAGTGATTCTGATAATTTGGAGGAGTGCAGATGTTTTTGTTGAATTCAATGTGCTTGTGGAGGTCTCTAGATCATGTGACTACTATGTTGGAGGTCCTCATTGAAGTTTGAGCTTGTTGGTGAAGATTGCCTTCTTGGTGTTGCTATTCTTCCCAGTCTTGGCTGATCAGATGATTCAAGAGTGTTGTGGATGATCTAAGAGCAGTTTGATGGAGTGTGGCATGTTCATCAAGGAAGATTTGAGTTCTAGTTATGTTTGGATGATAGCTTAGTGATTTGCATTAAGTCAAAATCTTGTAGTGCCAACCTTGATGTTTATTCCAAGGTTGGTGAAACATATAAAGGCATGTAGTTGAGTTGTTGAAAATGATCCTTGAGCAAAATAATCAAAATCCCAAGAAAGGATCAGAGGCAGAGCAGAGAAGAGGAGGAGCAGAGAAGCAAGAATAGTAAAGGATGAAGTGATAGTGAAGAAGTATTTGTGAAAAGAGCAAAAGTTTTATGAGCACTAAATTAGACTAAACTAGGCATGAAGAAGATGCTATTTCTCAGTTAATTCTTTTTTGTATTAAACTAAATTCTGTAGGCAGTGAGCCTCTTTTTGAGCAGTGATCTCTGGGTAGTGTGACTGAAAGCAAGTGCCTTCTCCTTTTTTAAGTAATTTTAACAAGGTACAAATCTTGTGGGTTAACCCTCACAGTTGTTTTTCCCTTAACTAGGTTTCCACATCAAAAATTCTTGGTGTCAAGCGTGTTAATTCTGTTTCTGCTCATGTGTTATTGTTCCATGCTTTAATGTTTGCATCATTAATCTATTTATAAGTTGTGAAAGAAGATTAAGAGGAAGATGAAGTTAATATTATGGGACAACTGATTCACCCCCCTCTCAGTTGTCTGTCCTAATTCCAATAGAGGTGGCTGCGAAGGGGAATGCCACATAGACAGTTTCGGTCAAGTCAAACTTGCCCGAGTTCAACTCGCCTAGATCAAAGTCAGGTGAGATCAACTCACCCAAAATCATACAATTTCAGTGACCACCACCAGTCAGCGGTTTGTTTGTTTATTTATTTTTTATTTTTTAAACTTAATTATATATATATGGCTTTATTTTTGTGTTTTTTCTCAATTCAACCATCAAGGAGAAAATAGAAGAAGCAGAATTTTTCGCAATAGAGGCTAAAAATTATTTTAAAATTTTTTTTTTCAATTCAAACATTTGGAGAAACCACACAAAAGGAGTTTTTTTGGCAAGAGAGGCTACAAATTTTCAGGTATGTAACATGATTCCCAACTTATTTACTCATTTTACCATGTATAAATTAAACTTCATGAGTTATTTATTAGGATGTATATATGTGTGTAGGTGAATTAAAACAAGCAATTTGTGATGAGGAATAAAATAACTAAATCAAGGTTGTATGAGCGAAAAAGAGATGAAAAAACCCTAGGAACATCTAGTCAAGAACAACCCATTGAAATTATTGAACAAGTTGAAGGCGTGTTAATGAACAAGTACAAGATGAAATTGGTAGTAGTGATAGAAATTTTTTGCATGGAATGAAAAATCTTATGGAGATGGATGAGGATGCTCTTTTCAAAAACATTTCACCTGAACATATGTTACTTGAAAGCACAATAAAATAGAACTCTAAAAGAATTTGGGATGAATTTTTTGAAGATAAATCTCTAATTAGAAGAGCACAATTATGTGCAAAGTTATTTAGGAGAAAAGAAATGACCCCTATTTTGGAGTTGTTAGGAGTTCATAACAAGAAAAAGTCTTCAAATTTAGTAAATCAGACAGTAATTGAAAACTTGCAAACAACATTGGATTGTATTCAAACCAAGAGTCAAAGTTCTAATTTAAGTGTTGCACGTAGAGCATTGATGACTGTAATTTCTAGTAAGAAATTATCACATAGAAGACAAGTTAAAGAAATTGCCCAATTAGTAAATGTATCTAGGAGAACTGTTCAAAGATATATCAAGAAGAGAAATAGATTAGATGAAAACATTGAAAATAATTGGGTAAATATTTATCGAGTCTCTCAGAGAGATAGAATTTCAGAAGATGTAAAACAAAAAGTAATTGGATATTGGACCGAGCACTCCCATGTTTCTTTCAATAGAAGGGACACTATACAAATAAAATATGAAGATGGTAAAAAAATTTCTCATCCAAAGCATTTTATAGATACAACACAGTGAATTTTTTTAAGCATTCAAGCAAGAATTTTCAGAGGTGAAGATTTCTCAAAGGATGTTTGACAATTTATGACCATATTTTGTATGTATAAATAAAGTACGTGAAACTTATTTCTGTCAAAATCATGTTGAATTTCATCTACACCTACAGTCATATAAAAAACTAATGGCAATAGTTAATCCAAATGTAGCCATCCCTGGAAGTACAACACAATTTGTGAAGTCTACCTTATGTGAAAAATTAGAAGATTCAGATGAATTCGATGTACAATGTATAAGAAATATGTGTAGATTGTAGAAATTTGAAGAAATTTTTACCATTTGAGAATATTGATCATTCAATGTTATTTGTTTGGAAGAGATTTGAATATGAGAAATACTCAATGAAGTCAAGAGCTGAATCCAAAAAAATTGTTTTGAGAGAGAGTGAATTGCCTTGCAACGAGTTTATGAACAAATTTCGTAACATTGTATACCCACATATCCAACATTGTCATGGCGCAAGATGGCAGGCTAAGCAATTTCATGACTCAAAGAATTGTTTTCCACTAGGTTGTATTCTCTCTATTGTAGATTTTTAAAAAAATTATACATTTAGTCCTCAAACTGAGATTCAAAGTCAATATTATCATTTAGAGCAAGTCGTAATCTTTGTACAAGTTTGCTATAGACATGCTGAGTTATTTGTAGATGAGGTAGAGAGTACCGAAGATGAATGAATTATCATCAAGGAGGTTCACTTCTATATCAGTGATGATATGGTTCATGATAGAAGCTATGTAGCACATTGCTTTCAAATGTTTTTTGAAGATTTGAGACAACGTGCCATTACTGTATTACAACACTAGATTTGGTCTGATGGATGTACTGGTAAGTGTTGATTTTATTATTATTTTTTAATTTTTAATTTAAAAATTTATAAAACTTTAAGACTTGAATTTTTAACTAATTTTTGGTTTTCAAATCATTTTTTATATATAACTATTTATACAAGACATTTTAAGTCTGCAAAAGCATTTAATTGGTTAATGCAACAACATGCTAGATTTGGCATAAAATTTTTGTGGAATTTTTTTGAGAGTGGACATGGAAAAGGAGAGAATGATGGAGCAAGAGCATGTGTAAAGTGTGCACTTCACCAATATGAACTTGCAGGTAATGTACTAGATACGGAATTTACAAAATTTAAATTTATTGAATACTTCTACAATGATTTATGTAATTGATCTACATGTATTGTAATAATTGGATGTACATGCAAACTTTTTTAAATTCTTACCTCTTATCTGGGCACTTCACCAACATGAAATTGTAGGTAACACCATATGAAATGCAAATCAAATTGTTGAATGGTGGAAAAGCCATTTTGGTGCTCGTGACTCAATATACAACAAACCCTATTTTTGGGAAGTTAAAGGTATGTTACTTGAATTTATGTTATTTGAAAACTTTAATATTTAAATTTAAGTACACGTGATTTAATTGAATTTTAGTTTTAATTGAGATCTGCTCAAGAATTTGTTCATACGTGCAGATATTAATCAATCGAATCCATATAATTGTCAAGCAATTAATGGTGTTAGAAGTTTGCATCAAGTCATGACTACAGGACATAGCAAGCCTCTTGCTATTCAAGTGAGAAAAATCCTATTTTTGTGTTGTTTGTATTGAGAACAATGTAAATATTCTACAATGTCCAAATGTAAGGGATGGATATGTTTCACAATGGGAAATGAAACAAATAGTATCAATGCCTCCTTTTGAAGATAGTGACATTGTAGATGTATATGATCCTATATATTCAGTTGATTATGAATGTGTATTAGATTTAGTTGTTATAGGTAAGTTACATAATTGATTTATATTCTAGATTGTAATAAAGTTTTGAACATTTGATTTACATTGTTCAACTCAAATGTACAAACATGTTTACTTATGGTGTGTACAAGAGATATTTTTACTATGGTTGCAGATCCTAACAATACAGAAGGTGTAGATTACTATCTACTAAGATGCAAACAAGCAAATTCAAAATTGTTAGAATCAATGATAGATAGGAATGGACAATCATATCCCATTGGATTAGTTGTTGTTGAAGGCACCTATTATCAACAAGTAAAGATAGATAAAAATGGTATTATATTTATTGATTATATGCCAGGACAAAAGGTTCTATAGTATAGTCACTTAGTTATAGCAACAAGATTAAGTTTGGAAACTTTACAAAAAAGAGGACGTGGCTAACAAAAGTGGAGGTTGTCTATTGAAGATCATGAAAAGATTTTAGAGATAATAAAAGATAGAGAAGATCTAGATTATATGTACCAAGAGCTCTAACTACATTATTGAAGAGTGAGTTGAACCAATAAATACATGGTATGAAGGTATATGCACTTGAATTATATATTGATCTATTGATTTATTTTAAAATGTACATGATTCTTGATCGTTTTTTCCTTTCAAATTTTAATTTCAATGGTTCTTAGTTCAAATTTTATTATAAGCAAACATGATCAAGCTACAAACGAGCTATATTTATTTATTTACATAGATTTTTATTTTTGTAATTATGTAGGTCTATGCCAATAAGTATTTCCAGTTATAAAATTGAACTTCATGTTATGTAGGTATGATCTCTAAACTATATATAGATAGTCTTAAATGTCTTAGGTGTCTTAGGTCTTACAGTTTCTTAGGTGTTTTAGGTCTTAGGTGTCTAGGTATCTTAAATGTGTCTTAAATATGTCTTCTAGACCTATCTTAGGTCTTACGTGTCTTATATATATACCTTAAGTGTCTTAAAGGTAGATTAGGCATCTTAGACCTTTCTTAAGTGTTTTAGGTGTCTTAAATGTGTCAAGTAGATATGTCAAGTGTCTTAAAAGTCTTAGGTGTCTTACTGTATATGTCTTAAGTTTCTTAGGTTTCATAGATTTGTCTTAATTCTTAGGTGTTTTAGAGGTGTATAGGTGTCTTATAGGTCTTAGGTTTCTTAGGTGTTTTAAGACTTAGGTGTCTAGGTGTCTTAACTATGTCAAGTAGGTATGTCTTCTAAGTGTCTTAAAGGTCTTAGGTGTCTTAGTATATGTCTTAAGTGTCTTAAAGGTCTTAGGTGTCTTAATGTATGTATTAAGTGTCTTAAAGGTGTCTTCTAGGTCTTAGTTGTGTTCTAGGTCTTAGGTCTTAGGTTTTAGGTGTGTTAGGTCTTAGGTGAGACCACTGAGCTTCCACCTTCATGTGGTTGGCCTTGTCAGTATAGAATAAATATTTCTCGAAGCTAAGGGAAGTTCTTTTTTTTGTATCCTTATCATGTAGGGGTCTTGAAGATTTTGTGA
The DNA here is from genome assembly GCA_027924645.1 of Cunninghamia lanceolata. Lineage (NCBI taxonomy): Eukaryota > Viridiplantae > Streptophyta > Pinopsida > Cupressales > Cupressaceae > Cunninghamia > Cunninghamia lanceolata. The sequence continues at coordinate 9,692,178 of BSBN01000202.1, forward strand.
GATTGGAAAAAGATGAGCAGAAGCTTGGGGATTCTTGTGAAGTTGCTGCACAAAGTGGCATGTCACGTTGTGACAGTGGAGCTCAAGAGTAGCGAGCTTTACAGAGGCAACATGATTGAATGTGAAGATATCTAGAATTGCGAGCTTGAGGGCATTACTTACACCACCAAGGTATGTATGTGGTTGTATGCACATTCATTACTTCTTTTTTCTTGTTCCTTATTCTTTGCCTTAAATGACATTCTTTTACCCTTTTTGACTTTTCTTGTCTTAGCCTTTAAATTTAACTATGGGATTGTTTAGGGCTTATGTAATTATGCACCTTCCATAACTTTTACATACAAATAATATAAGCCCTCGGTCATATCCATTAAAACCCTAGCAAAATGAAACAAAATAAAGAACCCAATTTTAAGCCAGGTGAAAGAAATAATATGAGGGGTTGTGAAGAAAAGAAGGCCATAGAAAAGAAAATTTTGAAGGAACCTCAATTAGTACATTAGGGTTTATCGAGGGTTTGAGATTTTGTGAGGTTGGAAAAAGACGAGCAGATGTTTGGGGATTCTGATGAAGCTGCTGCACAAAGCGGCAGGTCACATTGTGATGATGGAGCTAAAGAGTGGTGAGCTTTATAGAGGCAACATGATTGAATGCAAAGATAACTAGAATTGCCAGCTTGAGGGTATTACTTACACTGCCAAGGTATGTATGTGGATGTATGCACATTTATTACTTCTTTTTTCTTGTTCCTTATTCTTTGCCTTAAATGACTTTCTTTTACCCATTAGTAATACTTTCACTACAAGTGGTTGTCGAATGTAAGATTTAGTCAGGTGGTTGAAGTCTAGGCAAGAAAACTTTTGAGAATGACTTTGTATTTTTTTCATAGGAATAATATCTTCACCCTTCCACTTAGATGCCATCACCCAATGATTTGTACATCTAAGCATGTAACATGAGGAGTTGGACATGGGTTGCCATTATGAAAAGCCCCACTGATTTGTACTTCAGCTCATGCCATTGTCAAGCAATGATGACCCTATTAGAAGCCTTCTTTTGGCTTATATAATTATTTGTTTGTTTATTTCTTTTGGGTTTCATTTCAAAATGTAGTGCATATTATTAGAGATAGTGTCACCTCTTGCTGTGATTTAGTCACTTCATGTTCTTGATATTCTTTGCAAATTTTTCATAGATAATGCAAGGTTGTTATTGATTCTTCCATCTATTGGACATAAAAAAAATTATGATTTAGTGTCTTTTCTAGCGTTCTTTTCCATGGAAATTATGTTGTAGCTTTTAAGTCGTAGGCCAAGTTGGGTGTTCCCACTAGGCGGTAAATTAACTGGTGGGCTAGTCCTCCCATCAAGGACATCAGCTATATTCCTACTGTATGGGAATAAATTTGACCATTATTTCTACGGCAATTGTTTGGTTATACAACTTCCTCCTTCCTGTCAGTCTCTGTATCTATATAAGATAATACACATGTTAAAATTTCTTGTTATACCACATCATGGTCTAATAGTACATAGTGAGGCAAGAAGTCTTTGTGTATTGTTGTTTTTGCCAGCTTTTCTAAAATTTGGAAAAGATATCACATGACAAGATAGGCCCACAAATATAAGCAACAAAAAAAAAAACCTAATTTCAACCCAAGCAAAAGAAATAACATGAGGGATTGTGAAGAAAAGAAGGCCATAACCAAGAAAATTTTGAAGGAACCTTAATTAGTATATTAGGGTTTATTGAGGGTTTTCAAAACATAACAAACCTATTGTATACGCCTAAAAATGACATGATTCAGTCTAAATAAATATTCTTAATATTTATTCCCTTCTAATTCCTCTATCAATAAATAAATAACCAAATTTATTTATTTGATTCATATTCTTCCAAATTAATTAAATATCAAAATATTTAATTACCCCTTCTAAAGTCAAAATTAAATAAAATCCTTTATTTAATTAAATTCTTCCAAGCAATTACATAATTCTTAATTATTTAATTAAAATTAAATCATTCTTCCAAATTTGAATAAATCAATCAAATTTATTTAAATCCTCCCAATCTCTAAAGAATAAAATATAATCAAATATTTTATTTATTCTTCCAAATCATGCCCAACAATTAAATAAATTTATTTATTTAATTTGCTTTCTTGTCTTCTAATTCTTCAAATATCTTCCAAATCTTCTAAAAATAAGTCTTCTTCTCCATGCACACAAAATTAAATAATTTATTATTTAATTTCTCTCAAAATCATGCAAAAGCAAATCTCAAGTTGAGTTATCTATTCGATCAACCTTGTTTTTATCAATATCTCTTAAATTAGAAAAAAGCTCTCTAATTTATGAAAAGCATGTCTTATCTTTAGAAAAGAAAGTAGTTAACTCAAATAAGATAGCTTTTGGGTGACACTTGTCTTCTTCCTATTTGTGCATGTTCCTCAACCATTCTATATCATTGATCTTCTCATTCTTTCTATACTGTTGATCTTTTCTTTCCCAAGTCTATAAATTGAACCCTATTCTTCTATTTCATTCATCCAAGCTTTAAGTATCGTTACTCTGTAGGAATTACAGTGCGCCTTTGGCACCAATTCCTTTAGTGCCTGTGATCACATTCGTTACTATGCACTACTACCATCGTTGTGAAGCTCCTCTTCATGGCGGTATTATCACAGTCATTCCCAATTAACATTCTTGAAGCATAGCAAGGAAGTGCACTCTCTAAGGGCCCTATTTCATACATGCAAGATCGATTGTGATAGGTGATCAATGGAAGCTTCGAATTAAGGAGGTTTACTTTATTATTGTTCATTGTTTATTGAATCTCTTTTGTTCACCATTTAATTGAGTTTTGGGTATCTTGATATTTGATATTATTGATTATTCATTTAGATCTAATTTTCCCTTAACATTTTTGGTGCCCACCATGGGGCCTAGCCCCAAATTTAACCCAAAAACTAAGTTTTTGTGATTTAGAAAGCCATACATAGGAGGAAACAGTGTATCTAACACATTCTAACATGCATATACTATCTATTCTGGTGCATACATCCTTTTGGCACATACAGACTCTGTTACGACGCATTTACCCTCTGATACAGTGCATCTATTATTTCATCGCATACAGTCTTTATTTCGGCGCATCTGACCTCTGATACAACACATTTACTGTTAGATTCAGGATAGATAACTGAGAGGGGGGTGAATCAGTTGTCCAAAACTTTCTTCCAATTAAACACTTAAATCCACTTTGTAATTTAGTAGCATAATAATAAATCAATCATGCATTAAATCAAGAGTAGAAACACATTAACACATAATACACCAAGATTTTGATGTGGAAAACCTGGTTAAAGGAAAGACCATGGGGTGATTAACTCAAGATTGTATTCTCTGTTAGAATAATAGAAAGAATAAAATGGTACATGCCAATTAGGGCTCACTGCCCAAGCACACTGCTCACAAGAGGCCCACTGTCTACAAGAGACACACTGTCTACAAAATAATAAGTATCACCTACTTGAACTAGGAAATAGCATCTTCACCATGCTTGAGTCAGTTCCATTTAAGCCCAATACTTCTGCTCTACTTTTTGCTCTCCTCTTCGCTATGACACTCTCATCTCCTCAAGATCACTTTGAACTAACTTTATAATTCCTTATTTATACAAGACATTGACTTAGGAATGATCATCTAAGTCAGCAAACATTACAAAGAAAATACATAAATAAATCATGACTAAATACAAAAGACTTCATGTAGAACAACACACTATCAGCCACACAAATCTGAGACTTCAATCTTCTTCTAAGAACATGCCAATCTTCACATAACATCTTCAAGATCATCCGCAGGATGTGTAACTCATCCGGTCAGCCAGACTTAGGATGAACATCATCATCCAGAAGTAATTCTTCAATTGTGAGCTCAAACTCCAATGCAGACCACCAACATGAACTAGACACGATCCAAAGACCTCCACAAGCTTGCCTGAATCACTAGAAACATCCATACTACATCTACTTACTGAAATCCTTATCTCCTTCACTCAGAACCTCAAGAACACAATCTGTCATCACTATCACAATGGAGTAGATGCTTGCGGACCTCTAGACCATGAACCAATTGAGTTGTCAAGTCACATTGACTTCCTAAACATTCACTCAAATCTGCAGAGCATGATATTGCATTTTCGGATCTCACCGGACCTATCTGTGTCACTCTTTCACCTCTGAACACCTGTCGGACCTAGTTTTACTTGAGCGACCACAATTTCTTCAGATCTTCATGCAGACCTCTAAAATCTTTGCTGGATCACCTTAAGACACATATCTACAAACCCTTTGATACACATCCTCTGATCTTCATCTCAGCTAGGATTTTTAGCTTGTTGTCTTAACTGTTCTTCTCTGTTCCTAATTAGAACTAATTTTCTCAATATCCTCAGCACACAGCTCATCCAATCCTTATCATTAATGCAACAGGAGTATGTTGACATCAATGACAACACTGGTTAGGCCCATACTTGTAACAATCTCCCCCTTTGTCATTGATGGCAACATATGATGTGAAAAATTGTTTTAATCATCAAGACAAGAACTTCTCCTCACTGTCACAACTTCTCTTCCTTTCCTACTCCCCCTTTGATTAGCCACCACTTTTTTTTCACATGTCTTCTCTCCCCCTTTGACATCAATGGCAAAGGGCACATACTTGCAATTCCACCACTTTAGAAGCATACCAACTACTCCCCTTGAGTAGTAGCTCCCCATCATCAATCTGAACCACAAGATATGACAGTGATATCCACCAAACTGATGCACATTAGTGCACCTTAGTTCATCATCGGAGGGGTAATAACCCCTAACTTCTCCTTGAGATACTCAAAAGAGTCCTTAGATAGAGGTTTGGTAAAGATATCTACAATCTGATCCTTGGAAGGTACAAACTCTAATCTGACTTCATTCTTGTTCACTTGCTCTCTCAAAAAGTGAAACTTGATGGATATATGTTTAGTCTTTGAATGCAACACCGGATTCTTAGATATATTTATTGCACTTGAATTATCATAGAAGATTGTGATAGGCTCCTCATACTCCATTCTTATGTCTCTTAGCATTTGCTTCATCTATAAAATTAAGTGCAAGCTCCTGCTACTGCAATATATTTTGCTTCTGCAGTGGACAGAGATATTGCCTCTTATTTCTTGCTCAGCCAAGAAACCAATCTCTTCCCCAAAAAGAATGCTCCACCACTAGTACTCTTCTAGTCATCCACATCTCCTGCCCAATCTGCATCTATGTATGCATGAAGAGATAAATTATAATCTCTAGGATACCACAAATCATACTCAACTGTTCCTTTCAGATACCTAAAAATCTTCTTGATTGCCATGACATGAGATTCTCTAGGATCAACTTGGAATCTAGCAACAAGACCAACAACATTCATAATATCAGGTCTAGTTTGAGTGAGATACAACAATCCTCCAATCATTGACCTATACTTTTTTTGATCAGTCTTAGGAGAGTCATCATCTTTGCTCAATTTACATCCGGTTGCCATGGGAGTGCTCATTGGTTTTGACTCTTCCATCCCAAATTTCTTCAACAATTCTTTCACATATTTGGTCTAAGAAATGAAGATTCCTTTCTTAGTTTGAATGATTTGCAAACCCAAGAAGAAATTCATTTCCCCAAGCATGGACATCTCAAATTCACTTTTCATTTGATTTGCAAAGGTTTTGCACATACTATCGCTTCCTCCAAAAATGATATCATCAACAAATACTTCAACAATCAAGATATTTTCATGATCAATTTTGAAGTACAAATTACTATTAGCAGTACCTTTATTAAAACCAATTTTTAAAAGATGCTTATCCAATCTTTCATACCAGGCTCTTGGGGCTTGCTTGAGTCCATACAATGCTTTCTTCAACTTGTAGACCATATCACCATGATCAGACAATTGAAATCCATCCATTTGCTCAATGTATACTTCTTCTTCCAAGTCACCATTTAGGAAGGTAGACTTGACATCCATCTGATATACTTTAAAATCCTTGAAGGTAGTAAAAGCAAGAAATAATCTGACTCCTTCAATTCTTGCCACCGAAGCAAAAGTTTCTTCAAAATCAACTCCTTTTATTTGAGAGTAACCCTTGCGGACCAATCTGGCTTTATTTCTGATTACTTCACCAACTTCATTTAGTTTATTCTAGAAGACCCATTTGGTTCCAATCACATTCTTGTTTTTAGGTCTGGGAACAAGATCCCATGTGTGATTCTTCTTAATTTGCATTAGTTCTTCCTCCATTGCCTTAGTCCAGTTTTCATCATTGCAAGCTTCATTCACTATCCTAGGTTCAACTTTTGAAATTAGACAATACTCTTCTAAATCTTGAGCAATCCTTCTTCTTGTTTGTACACATTTGCTTTTATCACCTATAATCTAATCTTTAGAGTGATTCAGTCTTACATACCTGGGAACTTTGGGAGTTTCTTGCACTTCTAATTCTTGAACAGGTTCATTCAAACTTATCTCTTCTTCCTAATTTACCAAATCGGTTTGAATCTAAAATTTAGGGGGAGCTTGGACTTCTTGAACAAAAACATCATTTTGATCATCTTCATCATATTCATAAAACCTTGAGGGTTTTTCAATTCCTTCATCAACCTTCACATTTGTACTTTCCACAATCTTCCTTAATCTCTTGTTATAACACCAGTATGCTTTGCTTTGAGTAGAATAACCCAAGAATATTCCTTCATCACTTCTAGCATCAAATTTTCCTAGATCTTCATCTCTTTTAATATAACATTTGCTACCAAAGAATCTAAAATACCTCATAGTAGGAGTGATGCCAAACCAAAGTTCATAAGGAGTCTTATCGATATTGGTTCTTATTTGTACTTGATTGAGAGTATAGACTATAGTGCTGACAACTTCTCTCCAATAGATTTGAGGAACATTTGCTTCTATCATCATGGTCCTAGATGCTTCCTGGATGGTCCGGTTCTTTCTCTCCACTACTCCATTCTGTTGTGGAGTCCTAGGAGCAGACAACTGTCTCTTTATTCCATGTTTCTCACAGAATTCTATGAACTCACCGGATGTGAATTCTCCACCTCTATTAGACCTCAAACATTTTAATTTTAATCTGGTTTCATTCTCTACCATAGCCTTGAATATTTTGAATTTCTCAAGAGCTTCTAATTTCTCTTTCAGAAAAGTAACCCACATCATCCAAGAATGGTCATCAATTAATAACATGAAGTATCTATCACCTTGCACACTCCTTATTCTTTTCGGACCACATAGATCAGTATGCACTAAGTCTAATAATCTGGTAGAAGATTATTCCTTGCTTTTGAATGAGACTCTACTTTGTTTCCCCAACTGACATTCTTTGCACAAACTATTTGTAGGTTTCACTAGTTTTGGAAGATCTCTTATAGCCTGAGTGTTTCTTATCTTGATGATATTATAAAAATTCACATGACACATCCTCCTATGCCATAGCCAACTCTAATCAATTTGCACAAATAGACAACTTTTACCAGTACCAACTAAATGGAAGATATTACCTTTTGTTTGAGTACCGGATGCAATATCTGTTCTGAAACTTTCAAAGATATTGCATTTTCCATTCTTGAATCGGAGATCATAGCCTTTGTCCACCAACTGTCTGTTGACCCTATTTCTACACTTCAAAATTTAAACTTTTTGTGTCAAAATGACAAATCTAACCATACTTTCAACCCTTTCTCCAAGTTACCTTTCGATTGCAAAACACCAGTTTCACATTTTTCCTGCATGAGTCATTGAGATAACTTATTTATGAGATGTCACAATCTGTTTCCCTACATTGAACTTTGCATAACAACATCATTTTGGAGCAGAGATGCTCATCATTTCACTAAGTTTCTCAGGCACGCTTGTCCAATTTGCAACATTTTACGAAAATAATTAAATATTGAAAATCTGTGACAGATGTTGTGAAATAATTTTTATAGCAGTGTTCGTGACTCCATTTCACCTAATGTGGTGACTTTTTCTTTGAGAGATTTTAAACTTTCAATTTTTTGGCGGGTGGTTGGCAAAAATAATAGAATTGTGGCTTTTGTAAGGGCTAGAGCAAAATTGTTTGGCACAGAGATTTATAATGTTAATACGGACAATGTGGCAAAATTTCACAATGATTTGACTTTCCAATTGAAAGTTATGTACTTTTTTCCATTTATCGCTCCTACACAGTTTGCAAGTTGCAAATTCGCCTAAGTTGAAAAGATATCACCTGTGAATTTGGTTAAGTGGAGAGTTTGCTTTCAAAAATAAGTTGTTTTTGGCCTACTTAGGAAAAAGTGAAAGTTCACATCAAACTTGTACTTTTTGCAAACCTCGAGTCAACTTTCACTTCTCGAAAAGTTTGCATTAACTTTCAAGTTCGGATAAGTTCGCACGCAATTTTAGTTTTGGCAAAGTTGTCCAAAAAGTTAAAAAAAAGAAAAGAAAGCAACTTGTAGTTTTGACTAAATTGTGAAAAGAAATATGGTTACAAATAAAAGTAGTTATTATAACTACTTAGAAGTTAAAACCCTCACCAATCTCCAACCTTGTGAAACCAGTCATGGGCAATGGAAGTTTTCTCATATCCTTATCAGTTCGAAATGCTCCAGTAGATACAAATGCAAGATGAAGGCTTAACAACTGTTTGACAGAATGTTGCAAAGATATTTTATATGTGAGCATTATCATGCTTGGAAGATTGTCTCACGCCACCAGAAAGACTTTCAAAACTCATTGGTTGTTCCTATCGGCGTATTCCTTGAATCTCTTATGGGTGCAAGTACTACTATAGTTGGAAATGCACCGGTAATTATGCAAGTTGTAGCAGCACAAACAACCTTTGATATTTGAATGCAAATAAATGTGGTTATTTCGCATACACAGCAAACAGACGTGTTGAAAAGGCCTTGGAAACTTTTAAGCAAATACAATTGGTAGGTGTAAAGAAAAACTCCACAACCCATGTAAGTATCTGCCTATAGCATATAGAGTATGGATGTCCATGAAATTGTAATGAAAGAGTAATCTTTGTTAGATCTTATAGTTGGAAATGTGTGGTAGACATACGCGCAAAGTATTGTGAAAACATAGACTCAACACTGCTTTACAGTTTTGGGCATCTTGGAGGCGTCACAGTGGGCATTGATGCAATGAACAATGTCTTCCTAGTCTTTGATCTTGAAGTAACCCTTTATTTTGCCGCATTTATCACCGTAGCTCTCCAAAAGACAACAATAAAGGATAGGTGCAGTATTATATTTGTTTGAAATGGTTTTAGAAACTTACAATTGGTGGAAGTCATAGAGAACGCTCATGAATAGTTTGACAAAATCTTCAAAGAAATGTAATCTCACAGCATGCATTGATTGCAGAATATGCAACAAATGAATCTTGAAAAGGTTTTAAAAAGATTTCAAGAAAAAGCAATTTACAGGTGGAAATCCAAATTCCTTGACCCTTGCCAGCATCCTCCTAGCCCATACCAAAATGGGAGCTTCAAAAAAAGATATGGAAATCTATAAAAATATAGTTGAAAGTGGATTTTTGTCAAATGTAGCAGTTACAAATGCCACAGTAGACATATATGTTTCCTGTAAATGCATAGACAATGCACATAAACTGTTTGGTAAAATGTTTCAAGGAAATATGTTTTGGTACATCATATACACATGATGTGGAAGCATAGCCAAAGTCCATGAACTGTTTGATATAATGCCTCAAAGAAATGTTGTATCATGGAATTCAATGAGTGAAGGGGGTAGCTTGGTGGAAGCTTTCCCAACTAGAAGATGAGGATAGCAGCAATGGGGAAGCAGTTTACCAAGTGTGAGGCCAACGACATTAAGATTTTATGCAAGTTATGATGTGAGTGTGCAAGACATAACCATACTAAACAATCCTCAATTTCATCTTAAGTTTGACTCTTGCACCTCTGTCAAAGTGGCTGGCGTGACAATATCCTCTCCTACAAATAGCCCAAACACAGATGGAATTCACCTCCAGAATTCTAATGAGGTTGAAATACATTGTTCCTCTATGGCATGTAGAGACGACTACATGTTGATTCAAACAGGCTTCTCAGGCATTCACATTCACAACATCAATTGTGGCCTTGGTCATGGTATCAGTATTGGAGGACTTGGAAAAGACGGAATGAAGGCCTGCGTTTCCAATGTGAGTGTCTATGATAGCAACATCCAAGATGCTTCCAATGGAGTTTGGATCAAAACATGGCAGGGAGGAGTGGGATAGGTGAAAAGCGTATCCTTATCCAACATATAGGTTTTCAACGAGCGAGTGCCCATTAAAATCGATCAATTTTACTCTGACAAAGAGGCCTACAGCAATCAAACCTTAGGGTATTTATATCAGACGTCACTTACCAGAAAAGCACTGTCACTTACATGGAAACTCTAGTTTATTTGGCTTGCAGCGATGATGTGCCCTGTACTGATTTAAATCTTTTAGATATTCAACTTTAGCCTACTGATACAAATGAGAAGAATCCCTTGTGTTGGAATTGCTACGGATCACAATGATTTCTTGTCAATTCTGGAAAGCACAACAGAAAGAGGATTTTTGTCTGATGTTAAATAGTTATGAATAGTCTAGCAGACATACTTGCAAAATCATGAAAAATATAGACAAAGTATATACAATAGATCCAAGTTAATGGTTGGAGACATAGGCAACATTCTTGAAGATTTTGAGAAAATCTTTAAAGTTTGTTACATACTAATGTTGTATTCTATCTTCCATTAACTGAGAGAATCAAGGAAAAGTTAGAAGGTGATTGAAACTTAATACAAGGCGATTTTGAGAAGTTAGATCATATGAATACTGCATCTCATATTCTTCTATCAAACATTATCTAGAGATGGGCAGATAGGGTGATGCTTTAAATGGTAAGGCAATTAAAGAAAGATAGAGGAATTAAAAGAGCCCTAGATATAGTCAGATTGATGGACATAAAAGAAAATTTGACTTGGAAGATGAAAGTTGGGCATCTTCAAAATTCAAGACATTTACTTGATAATGTCTGAGGGAAGGAAATATAATTATTTTGTCACCATTATGAAAAGTTAGAAATTACATTTGGTATGGAACATCTTAGATTGTTGCAAGAGTAATTGTTCTGAGAGAGGTAAACTAGTTTCATCATTTCAATCAAATGCATTGTTCTTATGGAGATTGTTGATGATGCTTAGTGAACTGAACGAAAAATGTGTGCTTGGTGATTTGGTGATACAATGTGGTGGCTATAATACCAAAATCTTCAAAAAACTTAATCTTATGGAGTTATTTTCTTGCATGGGAGTAAGATGAGATAATGGAACCATATCTAGTCCTAATATTTTAAACGGTGAAAATGAGCATCAATTGTCAAATGGATATGTTGAGGCAGACTTAAAGAAATGGAAGATGCAGTTGATGGTCAGGAATTTATAGAGGTAGTTGGAAGCCTACTAGAAGATGATGAGAATGTCAATGAGATAGAGGGTAATTTAATAGTGAGAGGATGATTCATGATTGGGAAGAAGATAGTCTTCTTAAAAAGATTGTAGGAAAAATAAATTTAAGTAATCATTGGATATCTGTCATGCAAGTGATCAACTGGTGGGAGGTAGGGTAGCCCCTATCTTGCCTAAGACATATTTTTGTCTCACTTTCAACTATGTCTTCAATGGATACATATGGTTGTTGTTGCTTCAAATGATCATCAAATTTATCTCTCCATAAATTCAAGTATTGGGAGTAGTGATCATTTTGAGTAGGATATGAGTATTCTAGTGGATATGAAGCTACCACTTTGTTGAATCCCTATCAATACACATATGATTCTTCATGGCAATTATTATGCAGAGTTAGCAGACCGATTTCATCTACCATATTTCAAGCACTTGGAAAGAGATGTCAAGAAACAATTAAAGAGATGACTATCGGAAAGGAGTAGAATAGAAATAGAAAGTAACTTAGTTAAATTCACAACTCAAAAGTTGTATCTTTGAAAACTATCATTTTGAAAAGTGACTTGTTTCACTTATTGTAATTAAAAGTTCAAAATTAGGTTTCCTTTCGAAAAAGGTAGTTACTTGAAGTGGTTAGGAAGTAGTTACAAGTTGGTTATTAGGTGGTTATGTGGAAAAGTTTATATATATTGGACTTCACATTGTAAAAGGGGAGGGTCTCTTTTTAGAGAGAACTTTTGCAAGGGGAACTTATGAAACTTCTTGGAACATTTTTGGTCTTACACATGGTATAGTTTACCTTTGAAATTGTATAATTTTGAAAAGATAATGAAGAATTGCATTTCAATTCATATGTTCTTGATGTATTTCTAAATTATGATTACTAGTTTCTCATATGTCAAATTGGTAATCTTTCTATGTATTTGTGTAAATCAAAGTTATCCATTGAAGCATGCAATTGGGGTGATGAAACACAATCATGTCTCGGTATCCTGATTTGAAAGTGTTAAGATAAGTTATCTCTTCATATGTTGAGATTTGCCATCCTTTTTCATTGTTGTTGCACATTTCTCACGAAATTCATCATGGATTTTAGGAAAGTGGTTTCTATCTTTGTGGTGAAATCCCCTCATACTTTTCAATAAGATTGTGAAACTCCTGTTGGTTTTCATACGTCTACCACGAGGGTTTCTACATACCCATCTCTCCTGTTATTTTGCTTTTCTTCCTTTTTGTACTTTAAGGTTAAAAGTACACAAAAACCTACAAATAACCCTTTCATACAAGGGAGTTGCCCCTCTCAAACGCAGAGGAAAGTTGTTAGTCCATTAACAACTTCTCCAACTGTTGGGACAATTTAGTCACCGCTCTAAGGGCAACGGGTCATTTTCAAGGTTATTTCATGGTGACAAATCTGTTTACCAACAAATTTTTGGTGACTCTATTGGGGATCAAACTGAAGCATTGGTGCCTTTTGATTCCTCAAGAATATACAAGTATCTCCCCTAGAAAAGAAATTGGCGACTCTATCTGAAAGAAGAATCCTGAAAGATGGTTTGGTATCAAAGAACCCAAATACATAACATGGAACTTCCTAAATCAGACAGTGACAGTGATGATGAAGATTATCCTTCTCCTACGTCATCTGCTCAACAAAATCAAGTTCTTGATGACCCTAAGCAAGTAGAGTTTTTGAAGAATTTCTATGGTGGCATGCAACTCGATTCTAACTAGATTCATCCTTCTTTGCTTCAAACATTATAGAAGATTGAAGAAAAAGATGGGAAGGAGACTCATTTTCTTGCTTGTGATCATAAGCCCCTACCAAAGGAGATTCATATAGTAGAAGATAAAAGAAACTATGTTGAGATGTATCATTTGCATGATGAGGACAGTAATGAAAAGATAAAGATTTTTCCTACAAATGAACTAGTATTGAATGAAATGCCTTCTAATCAAAGGCCTGAAATAAACTTATCAGAACATGCATGTTTACTCAAAGAAGACCAAAAAGAAGCAGTGATGGAGATAGAAAAACAAGATTGTATGGAAGCAAGAAATGATGAAGAAGAAATCTATCTAGACAATGACATGTTCTTAGTTTCTTCAAAGAATCTCACTCCTCTTGTGATAACTTGCTCTGGTTTCACAATTACAACCTCCGAGAGAGATTTCCATCACATAGTTGCTATTCTAGGGAGTGAAGAAGAAATTTTGAGCCAAAGTGTGAAAGAACATGAAGATGAGTCACAAAATATTTTCCTGACATGCATGCAATTCGAGCAAGAGGAGAATCATGATGAAATGGTACCGGAAGATTTCTCTCATGAGGTTTTGATTACAAATTGGTGTCTCAATACTTCTGTTGATGATTTTGTTTGTGAAGAAGAAGCCACCCTTTCTCCTTTATCATATGTTGAACAAGAATACTCAACTATTGAAAATAAAGGTACTACTCAAGACAAAGAGTTGAGTACTCTAAATGCACAAAAAGATCATAAGGATACTGGGTATGAATTTGTACAAAAAGAGGTTAGAAACAAGTTTGTGCCTAAAGGTTCTGGTATATCATATTCTCAATACCTTTGTCCTTTGGATGCTAATGAGAGTGCCAAAGAAGCTAGTGTGAGAAATGTTTTTGAGAGCATGCACAAGATTGCAAATATGCAAAGTATTGATGAGGAACTACATGTTCTAACTTGTTCTCCTTTACCATATCTAAAGGATGAAAATATTATTTATTCCTCATCAATAGTAAAAGAGGATTTTCAAGATGATAAAATGTATGATGCAGATCCATTACTTTCTCTTCCTCATGTACCATCATTGGATAATGGGCATTCTGGGTTAGCTATGACAAAAGAGGAGGAATTTTCTTTTACAAGAGATGATTCCATAATAAACAAGGATGTTACTCATAAAGGTGGTGTACATGCTAGATCAGGTGATTATGGTGAAGATAAAATCACTTCTATGGGTCAGTCATTTGATCCAGATAAGTTAAGATATATTCAGATAGAGAATATCAGTATACTTAGTTCAGTGCATGAAGAACAGAGAAGTGTAAATGAAAATCCAGAGGCTTCCTATACTTGTGTGAGTAATGGTTATGATAGTGATAAAGGACATTGGATTTCTAATGTTTGTCAGAACATGCAAGAAATTGGAAGTGTTCAAAAGATTGATGAAAAGCTACATGTTATTTCCTCTTCATCAACAGTAGAAGGGACTTTTCAAGGTGGAAAGGTACATAATGCAAATTCATTGCTTTCTCATCCTCATATGCAATCCTCTAATAAAGCATATCCTGAGTTGGTAATGGTAAAGAAGGGGGAATTTTCTTTTGCATGTGATGATTCAATGATAAAGGAAGACATTTCATGAGAAAGATCAGTCACAGAATATTAAGTTTTCTCTGCTAATTGGTTCACATGAAAGATGTCTGATTTGTGATTTAGTTTTCTTTGATTCAAACTATCAGAAGAATTTTTAGATAGAGGATATTCATGTGCTCGACATGATGTGGGAAGACATGTTTGAAGCTATACAAGGCAACACCAATGCGATTTGGAAGGACTTAGATGCTTATGATGAGAAATGTTTGTTTGGTTTGTTATTCAAGGAGTCCTCATTTTTCATGCAGCTTATTTTTCTCATCACTTTGGAATGGTTACTGGGTTCATAGGCACCTCATCCATGCTTGTCTCTTTTCCGTACAAGTGCATATTTTTCTCAGCCTGTCAATGGGTTCACTTGATCTTTCCCAAGTAGTTTGAGGTAGGAGTCACCTACCATGTACATAGGTTAACTTAGTGTTTTGGTTGTGTCTGTCTTGTTTCAGTTTCAGTTGTTTTTGTCATTTGCCTCATCTCTGTGTGTCCTTGTCTCCTTGTTTCCCCTTGTACATCATGTTATCTCCTGACTCTACCTGCCCAATGCATAAGGCACTTTTCATTACAAGAGATTCTAGGTTCATCCTACGTCCACAAGGTCCTTGTCCCCAGTTATAGCTAGTTGTTGACCCTATTTTTGCACTTCAAAATTTAAACTTTTTGTGTCAAAATGACAAATCTAACCATACTTTCAACCCTTTCTCCAAGTTACCTTTCGATTGTAAAACACCAGTGTCGTGTTTTTCCTACATGAGTCATTGAGATAAATTATTTCTAAGAAGTCACAATCTGTTTCCCTACATTAAACTTTGCATAACAACATCATTTTGGAGCAGAGATACTCATCATTTCACTAAGTTTCTCAGGCACACTTGTCCAGTTTGCGGCATTTTACGAAAATAATTAAATATTGAAAATCTATGACAAATGGTGTGAAATAATTTTTATAGTAATGTTCGTGACTCCATTTCACCTAATGTGGCGACTTTTTCTTTGAGAGATTTTAAACTTTCAATTTTTCGGTGGGCGGTTGGCAGAAACAATAAAATTTTGGCTTTTGTAAGGGTTGGAGAAAAATTGTTTGGCATAGAGATTTATAATGTTAATACAGACAATGTGGCAAAATTTCACGACGATTTGACTTTCTAGTTGAAAGTTATGTACTTTTTGCCATTTCTCGCTCCTGCACAGTTCGCAAGTTACAAATTTACCTAAGTTGAAAAGATATCACCTGTGAATTTGGTTAAGTGGAGAGTTTGCTTTCAAAAAGAAGTTATTTTTGTCCTACTTAGGAAAAAGTGAAAGTTCACGTCAAACTTGTACTTTTTGCAAACCTCGCGTCAACTTTCACTTCTCAAAAAGTTTGCATTAACTTTCAAGTTTGGATAAGTTCACGTGCACTTTTAGTTTTGGCGAAGTTGTCCAAAAAGTAAAAAAAAAAAAAAGAAAGCAACTTACAGTTTTGACTAACTTGTGAAAATAAATATGGTTACAAATAAAAGTAGTTATTATAACTACTTAGAAGTTAAAACACTCACCAATCTCCAACCTTGTGAAACCAGTCATGGGCAATGAAAGTTTTCTCAGATCCTTATTAGTTCGAAATACTCTGGCAGATTTAAATACAAGATGAAGGTGTAACAACTGTTTGATAGAATGTTGCAAAGAAATTTTATATGTGAGCATTATCATGCTTGGAAGATTGTCTCACAACACCAGAAAGACTTTCAAAACTCATTGGTTGTTCCTATCAGCGTATTCCTTGAATCTCCTATGGGTGTGTTAGGTCTCAAAAATGTAGGTTGCCAATCCTAAGAGGATGCCAAGCTCTATGTTTAGATTTGCAACATTTTTGAACTAACTTGACGAAATCAACCTTCAAGGTTTGATGATTTTCTACACTTCAGGTCCTGCTACACCTAGGCGGGTGAACCTTGGAAAATTAAAGAAGATTGAATGTGAATGTATGGACTAATTAAATCTATCTACAATGGCAAAGGATGTAGGATATATGAAAAGCTTGCTATCTAATTCTATATCTAATGCCTAATGAGTGATTGGTAGAAATTGTATAAGCAATATCAAGGTAAAAAGGATTTAAATAATGAGTTTAAATAGGACCAGTGCCTCATTAGGTAACAGAGTCAATTGAAGGAGTAGGACTAGTGGCTTATAATGGGTACTAATTCTAATTGTTTGGCACAACTCTGGTTTATAACTTGTATAAACGTGCAAGGGAATGACTGACAAACTCTTCTTGATAATCCAACCAATATAATTAGATATCTTATAATTCACCAGAAGGTATTTTAATCCTTACTTGAAGGAACCAAATGAAATGAATGAGCAAGATTTAACAAATAATATTGTCTTGGAGACAAAATGGCAATCCTAATTATATGGCTCTACTTAGTAATCCAAACTTAATATTTCTAGGCTACTGTGACTGAATCGGAAGGGTTTAATTCCTCAAATGGACACCAACCTACTTAATCACACAGATACAACAAATGTGTATTGACAAATTAAATATATACTTGATACATTAATCTAAATAACAAGGAAATGCAGAAATGGAGACAACCACACAATTGAATAAATTTAACAAACAACTAATACCAAAGTAAAACCACTGAATAAGAGAACTTCAACTTCTTCTTCAAATAAAATATGTAAATGGTTATTATGAGACATTGTATATTATGTATATGTCTATCTTCTACTACTGATGATCTTTCAGCACCAATTGTTTGAACTTATATAGATATTCCTATGAAGAGACATAACTCTTCAATAAGTCTTTTGGGAACTTAACAAGCATTAAGAACTATTACATAATCATGATTAGGCTTTATTCAGCCATAAGCAAACTTTAGCCAAGTGATCCAAGTACTCCTAATCACGATGAGAATCAGTAAGCTTAATAGCACCTCTGGTAATCACATCAAGCGTGACCATTCTTTCCAGGTGTCTGCAAGCTTCTCCAAATGCAGAGACTGTGTCTTTCAGAGCTCCTATAGCCTCGTGTAATATAACTTGACAATCAACAATCCATTCTTCTTTGCTCTTTACCTCTCCATTGTCTTTAAATAACATGAGCACTCCTGTATTTGAAGCTTCAGTACCTTCCTTAGCATCAGCTTTAAGTTTGTCATAGTATTTTTGGTGTTGTTTGAGAAATGCTCCTATATTTGAGATATCTGCACTATCAGAAGCACCTTTGCTTTGCATCTCAATCAATTTTTTCTGTATTCTTTGTTCAAGTCTTTCATGTTCTTTAATTGCTTTGTAATTCTGAGAATAGTTATCTCAAAACAGGTTTAACCAATGTACCATGTTTGCATATCTACTCTGCAACACTGTGACAAATGCATCTATTTGAATTTGTGTTGCCTGGTCAGGGGATAATGCTTGAGTGTCTTGTGAACTCTCACCCTGGGTTATTCTCTTTGTTGATTGGCCAAAAGTACTCTTAACAACATCCTTCAAGTAGTCATTTTCTTTTATTAATCTTTCACAGTTCAATATGTATGCATCTCTCTCTTTGATCAACATTTGAGCTTGTGCCTTGATGCCAATGTCTACTGTAATCAGAGGGTCAGTTTCCCCTGCTTTCAAAGTCATGACATGGCCAAAAGTCTTCTCAGTGTCTATGATGGCTATCTTCTTATGAGGAGGATATAACGCCCATATCATCAAGGAATTTTCATCATTATTGTATTTTGTACCCATATATACTTCGTTAACTCCATCTGGAGTGAGTTTATACTTATCATCTGCACTATTTAGAAAACTCTAAAAAACCAAAGCAAAATTTAAATTGAGACCAGGAAAAATCATAATCTTTGCATCTTTAAGCAACTATCTGCCCTTGCTAGGTGTCATGTCTTTCATCTCCTTATCTACTATTACCTTCAGCATATCCAACAATTGTCTTTCATTATCAGTAGAAACATCATCTACTGACTCTCTGATCTCTTTCTCTTTGTGTTTATACAAGAATGACTTAAATTCTTTTGACTGAATAAATTTATCATCAGATATGAAAGAATCATAAGCTATCTGGCGTGGATCCTCATCAGCAGACCCCTCCTCATCATGTATCATAACAGGCGGCTAATATTGTAACATTTTCCTTTTAGACATTTCTACTGCTTTATCCTGTGGCTCTTCTTGTCCTGCCAGTTCTTCATCTTCAGAGGATACAACCTCAATCTCTGCTATCTACTTTTTCTTTTCACTTAAATCCCTGTTATATTTTTCTACCACCAATTCAACTTCAGCCTCTTCTAGACTTCTAATAACATCGTCATGTGGATAATGTATGTGCAAGTATCCACTGAGATTTTGTTTTCTTCATGCAGAGTCAATAAAACCTTTAGGGTCAAACCCTTTCCTTGCCTCAGCACTCCTCATGTTATAATGCATCAACTTATCCAAAATGAGATTATAACCTTCTTTTGAAACCATAGTAAAATCTCCAAAACATAATGTGCTGGGCATAAATGATTGTTTATCATGTGAATTCAAATGCATTACATTTGAGCAATGCTTTTGCCTGATTATCTCTAAATATGCTAGTCTGTCAGGGACAGTCTTGGCAATATGAATGGAGTATCCTCAAAACCATAGATTCTAATCATAGTAGCATCCTCGAAACAATACCAGTCTCCCCAATTATGAGTGATAGTAGGGGGCCACCAAAATCCTTTGGCCTGAGGAACCTTTTTATTTCAGTCAAAATTGAATATTCACAGGGGTGGTTGAAACACCTGTACAACACTTTTACACAATGTTCTTAAAATTGGGCATAGCTGGAATGGGCATATCTACTGTCCCATATTTTGGTCCACATTTGTATGGGTATCTTTTCCCCTCTCTTATCTGTAGAAACAACATTAATCTCACTTGGCCATAACCCTATTTCTTGGCCAAAATACAACACCATATGCATAAGCAGTGAGTAATGCTCAAAAGAGTATGTTGGAGCACTGTTTCTTATTGCAAATAAGCTAGAATCTATTCTATTAGCAATATAGGCAGCATAGTCAAACTGCCTTGCATTATGACACTGAATATCAGAGGCTATAACCATTAGAGTGATAGTCATGAACTCAAGGACCTCTGAACCAAGGACTTGGCCCACAGAATAATAAGTATGCTATATATATGGTTCAAATATAGCTACATGAAAAGGAGGGCCATCATTTTTAGTTAAGAGCATCACTTCTCCTGCAACCTTGGGTCTATGGATGGGCAACCTCCATCCATTGTAGGTTGTGTCCATTCTCCAATATTCCTTCTCTAGGTCTTCATAAATAATGGGGACTGTGCACAAATCATCTAAATTAAACACTTCGCAAATAGCATTTTTTGACAAGTGTATAATTGGTTCCCCCTGTGGGTTGCATATGGCTTTCATGCTTGAATTGTAATGTTTGGCAAGCTGTTGGAGGAGTTCTACATTTAAGAATATGTTAGACACAACCAGTTTTCCTAAATTCAAGTGCCATGGGTTTGACATAGGAGCATTCCTAAACCTTCTATTATAATGGAATCTGAAAAGCTCATATCCCCTGATTGGGGTCTAGATATCTCCCAGGTGCTTATGTTTATCTTCTAATTTCTCAACTTCTACCCTAAGTTGAGCAGACCTTCTAGCCTTGGGAGTTGACCCAGGCAATTGGTCAATTAAGTCCTGATTGAGTTTTCTGTCTTTTAGTTTTTTCTTAGGGGTTTGTTTAGTTTTTTGTTTTTTAGGCTTACTGGTTTCCCCTTGTGATTTTCTTCCTTTTCCCTTTCCAGGAGTCTCCATATTTATACTTTGGCAAAAATTTGAAACATAGGCTATACAATGGTTTGTATGTATGTACCGGTCGTTCGGTGGCTGTAATCGAAATCCTCTGCTTTTGCTTCAAGAGTTCCTCTGTATTCTCCTCTCAAACAACCCTGTAATTATAATGATCATAAAATATTTCATAGCCATTTGCATTTAATTATCTGATCAATTCAATGTCATTCATCGCTACGAAATGTCACATCGCCATAACTCCTCTCATCGGCGTGATTTTTAAAATGTCTGAGCGACCTTGATACTTCTTATGGCACGAACAATCAATCAGTGTGACCCCTCAATAGTATTCCTGATGCTATGTCGAATCATATCTAAGTGGGCGCGACCATTGGCAGGACTTATTTCATCATCGTGTGATTTAGATTTCCCTCTGATATAGTGAGTCTTACCGATATGACTATCGGTAAGAGTCTCACCGATAATAATTCATTTATCAGGGTGATCAATACTATCGGGATAACATATTTATGTTTCCCTGAGCTTCGTCGTCTTACCAATAATCTTCTTTACTTTGGATCAGAATGACTCTATTAATGTCTCGCCGATATAGTTAAAACTTCTCATCAACAGGTATGACTTTATTTCCATCAGAATGAGATATACTATCAGGATAGTTTTAAAAAGATAACCTGATCCCAATTGTCTCCCCGATGGCAATTTTATATTCCTTATCGGAGAGAGTCTATCAAAGTGTCTCTGACACCTTTTAATCACCGTGACTTGTGAGTCAGCAAGACATAATTGCTTTGTCCCGATATGTTAAGTTACTCTGATAGATATGTGCATTGCTGTGAGTCTCACCGAAAGTTCTCTTTATTGTTTCACCAAGACATTGAGTATCAGAGACTTATTTTCTTTTCATCCCAATGATTCATTTATTGCCGATGGCTATTGTTTCATTGCCCCCACAGGATGTTCAGTGAAACTCCTGCCTAAATACTTCATCAGTATGATATATACCGTCGGGGTAGCTTTTGAAGGACCATCTGATGATTATTAGTCATACCGATCGGTATGACTACTTGGTTCTCTTGCCGATGAAAGGTCATCGGTATTACTTCTTCTATCAGCGAATTCTATAAATCTCTTTATGATCTCTATTCTCACGCTGATGGTTATTTTCAAATGATTTCTTATGTATCGGTATAAACAACATAACATCTTGCCGATAGATTGACATTTAAGTAATTTTTGCACTGCTTAGCTATAGACATCTTGTGAGATATATCAATTTTTTACTATGGTTTTGGGATATTTTTTAGGATTTTCTCAAATATGGTGAAGTGAGAAGACAGTAAAAATTTTAAATTTTTACTGTCCTAATAGTGGCTCTGTCTGGGATGTATACTCCCTGTGAGTATGACAAGGATCCCAATCTCTTGGGGAAGTAGACCACATGTTTTATTTATTTGGGGTGATGTTTTTATGAAAATGGGAAAAGGAAAGTAACAAATGATGGGGAACAGGAATGATTCCTAGACTACTGTGCATTGAATAAAATATTTTGAGAATTATTTGAGGGTTGTCCATGCACTGGCAATGCTCAATCCTCTTTGTACATGTTTATGAAAAGAACTGCTTCAAGTATTGCCCAGATACAAGCATTTCTTGCTCTTCTCCTGACATATTCTATAAATAGTAAGAGTCATCACCTCCCTTGCCAGTGATAACGAAAGGACCCAACCATAGGGCTTCAAATTTTCCATGCTTTCCTTTGTCCTAACACCTTGCATTCCACATCAGTACTAGATCATTTATTTCAAACTTTCTATCTTTGGCCTTCTTGTCAAAGAGATATTTTACTTGTGATTGTAACATTTTGCGTCTAAGCTATTCTTCTTGTTTCATCAAGTTCTGCTAGTTGTTCCAACCTTTCCTCCATTGATTAAGGAATATTCAAGTCTTCCTAGAGAATGAATTTGTATACTGGTATAAGATTTTTCAATGGTATTCTTGGTTGTGTTCCATACACCAACTCATAAGGAGATCTCCCAATTTCTCTTTTTATAGTAATTCTATCAGCCCACACTGCCATACTTAATTTTGAATCCCAAGCCTTCTTGTTTCTATCCAAAATTCTTTTTATGATTTTTAGGAGGCTCTTGTTACTTGATTCTGCTTGTCCATTGGCCTGTGGATGGTAGGGGGTAGCATAGGAAACAGTGATACCATGTGTACTACAAAATCCTTTGAATTCATCAGATCTAAAACACATCCCATTATCTGTAATCAATCTTACTAGAGTACCAAATCTGCATATAATATTCTCCATTAGGAAGTTAATCACAACCTTACTTGTTGCCTGTTTAGTTGGGATCACTTCTACCCATTTTGTAAAGTAATTAGTAGCCACTAAAATCCATTTGTGCCCTCCACTTGATTTCTCTAAAATTTCACCTATAAAATCAATACCCCATTGATAAAATGGAGCCTCAACCTGGATAGGTTTTAAGGGTAGTGCTCCCTGATATTTTAACTTCCCTGAGAATTTTTGGCATGCTTCACACTTTCTAGTGTAATGGTATGAATCATTATAAAATTTAGGCCAATAGTATCCTGCCCTCAAGATTTTGTGGGCTGTAGTCTTTGCTGAGAAATGACATCCACACATGCCTTCATGCAACTCCTTCATAATATGTTTTGACTGATATTCATCCAAGCATAATAGTAAAACCCCATCTATGTTTTTCTAGTAAAGATCCCCACTGATGAGTACATATTTTGAAGCTTGTAGTTTGAGTGTCCTCCTTTCATTATCATCGTACCCTCAGGACACATCATATGTTTTAGATAATATATTATATCAGCATACCATGGAGTATGCTCAATACTGGTACTTGCATCAGCATTACATATCTGAGAGGCTTCAAGATTACTTTCAGCCATCAATTTGGCAAGACCCTATCCCCTCACTAATTTAGTGATTAGGATTTCAATATTGAATTCCTGAATCCTATTGATCCACCTACATCTCCTACTGGTGACTTTAGTTTGGACCAATACATCCTTCACTGCAGCATTAGGAACATATGCTGTGATTTTAGCCCCCACCAAATATGGTCTAAAAGTTTTAACTGCTTTTACTAATGCATATGCCTGCTTTTCAATAATATCATACTTTAACTCTGCATTCTGAAGGGATTTGCTGAAAAAAGAGATAGGTTGTTCATATCCATCATTGTTTTTCTACAATAGCACTACTGCAACTGTATGATAGGAAGCAAATGAAAAAAGTTGGAATGATTTACTGAAGTCAGGGGATATTAAGACTAGGCCTTGCTTGATTGCCTTCTTAATATTGGAAAATGCTTCTACTGTTTCTGTTGTCCATTTTACTTCTGAGTTCTTCTTCAGCATTTTTGATATAGGACAAACAATTTCTGCAAAATTTGGTATAAATCTTCTAACAAAATTTATCTAACCAAAAAATGATTGTATAGCTTTCACATTTTTTGGAATAGGCACTTGATCAATTTCCTTTACCCTTTCATGATCTATTTTAACTCCTTCCTTTGAGACTAGATGGCCAAGCAATTTTCCTTCTATTACTGCAAAATGGCATTTTTAGGGTTCAATGATATCCCATATTCTAGGGCTTTGATAAATATTTGTTCTAAGTGTGTGCAATGATCTTCAGCCCTTTTTGAATATGCTGTCAAGTCATCCTGATATACTATCATAATCTTATTAATCAACTCAGCAAAAGCCACATCCATTGCTCTTTGGAATGTTGCTCCAGCATTAGTTAATCTGAATGGCATTCTCAAATATACATATGTTCCCCACGGAGTGGTGAATGCAGTCTTAAATTGTTCTGACTCCTTGACTTTTACCTGATTGTAACCTGAAAAGCCATCCATCATTGATAACAATTCACATCCATTGACCTTTTGTAGTATTGCCTCCATATTGGGGAGAGGATAATTATCTTTGAGAGAAGATTTATTCAAGTTTCTGAAATCCACACACAGTCTAATATCACCATTTTTTTTCCTGACAGGTACTAAATTTGAAACCCAGGAAGAATTATCTTAGGGGCTAATGTAGGATTGATCAGCCTCTGTTTCTGCCTAAATGGTTTAGCATCTAGTTTCAGTGGTATTTCATGTTGAAATAGATCTTCTCTATATGCCTTTAAATCATCATATGACCAAGCAAATACATGCTTGAACTTCCTAAGTAAGTTGATGATTCTGCTCCTGATTTTTGGGTCAAGATTTCTTCCAATATACACATTCTTTGGGGTTGTTTGTGTCCCCAAATTGATTTCTTCAAGGTCATTAGGTATCACTGGTGTGTCTTTATTTTTATATCTGTCATGTCCATCAAATGCCTTTTCTAATGCAATAAATCCCTTCGGTATCTTATTCATTTTCAACTGAACTACCTCTTGGCCAAAAAGGGTTTCCTTCCCATCATGTTCCTCCACAAATGCATTGAAATCAATTTCTCAATTTTCATAATAATCGGCACAATGTAAGAAATTGATTATATTAGCATCGTTGTCAAACACTTGCCAGTTCTTTATATTATCAGGGATGGTAGGTCTAGTTTTGAATTCAACTTCTATAATCCATCCTAATGTGACATCATCTCTCTTTAATGTGATGTTTGCTAAAAAATCTGCCATAATGTTTTTAGACCTATCAACCCAGTTGATTGAAAAGGCATCAAACAGTTCAATATTATCCCAAACTGCATTTCTGTACTGTCTTAGCCTTTTACTTTTGATAGGTATTTTTCTCTTACTTGGGAGATGACCAATTCAGAATCACCATAGACAGCTAACTTTTTTATTTGGTGTTTAGTGGCTATGTTTAGACCAATGAGCAAAGCTTCATACTCAGCTACATTATTTGTGCATTCAAATGTCAATAGGAAAGAGTATTTGAAATTTTTACCTCTTGGTGAAATGAAAATTACCCCAACCCCATTTCCTATTTTGCTACATGCACCATCAAAATACATTTTCCACACATCATTTTCTTCTTTCATAGGTTCAGTGTGTATTGGATCAGTGTTATGCAATTCTGGTGTAGTTTCTCCAACTTTGAAGACTCCTAAATCTGTATCACAAAAGAAATTTATCTGATGCTGATCCATTCTTTCTATAATATTGTCATATCTTGGCTCTCTGCACAACTTGATTTCCTTGCCTCCCACTAGTATGGTGGCATATGATAAATCTAACTAAACATTACCTCCTGCCATTGCAGCCCATTGCCTTGATAGAAGCATTCCATAATACGGTGGGATGTCAACCATAGTAATGTCAATGTTATAAGTTGCTTCAGGGTGTGAGGCAAGCTTTATCTCTACATTCTTCATAATACCAACTACTGGAATAGATCTATTATCCATTACATAACACTAGCCAAATGTAGTATCAACCCACATTCCCAATTCTTTCATAACTACTATAGGCATGATGTTCATGGCAGCACCTAAATCAATCATGCAATTCCTAACTATCTTGTTCTTGATTACTAGTGTAATATAGAATGGGTCTACCTATGAGGGATTTTTTGTGTGTTACCAAGGTATACCTCAGGCATTTTGAATGTTTCTTGATGCACATGATTTGTTGTTTTTTCAAACCCTTTATGTTTTGGATTTGGTGTATCAGAAATCAGCTTGACAACTGTATTCCTATAATTATCTATTTTCATCATCTCTAGGAGTGGAACTGATATTTTCACCTGAGACACTGCATGGGCAATGTCAAAAGAATGGGCCACAGTCTGGTCATTCTTTTCTATTTTTGTGTTCTCTTTTTCTTGATTTTCTTTCATTTTACCTTTATCACCCTTTTTTGGTTCTTTGGATGATGATTTTGTATTATTCTTTTTGTTATTCTGGTCTTTTATAAACACACTCTCAGGAGTTCCTTGCTCAACATTTGTTGTTCTATTCCTTAAGTTGTAAGTGTTTCGAGCTTGAGCCACTGCAGCCACTGTGAGAGCTTCTCTTTCATCCTTAGTAGGCTTTCTCCATTGACCATATGACTGGTTGTTATAACAAATAGGTTGTTCACAACTATCTTCCTGGTCTGAGAACACTTATTATTCTCCCATGTTGATGTGATGCCTCTAGTTTCCTACATCATATTCATATCCTTCTTCTTCTGAAGAAGAATAGTCTTTAGTCACCACACATGGTGTATCCTACATCATATTTATGGTGTGATTATCTCTATTATAATTGTATAGCATTTCCTATTGTCATACTGATTTAGCTACCTCACAGTATTCAGGTAAATGTGGTAAATTACGAACCAAGCACCACGGTTTATTTTCTGCCATATGTGCCATGTTTCTTTTTAGGGGATCAGGAGTATCCTTTCCATACGGTTGCTTTCTACTGTTGTTGATGGGTCTCCCATCCTTCCAATTCGTATTGTAGCGCATATCGTGTAACCTAGGCCTTTCATGCCTATGTTGACCCTCTGGTTTAGTCTGTTGAACATTTGGATTCTGAAGATTTCTATGATTGTCCCTCTTACTAACCATTCCTGCAGCCTTCCTATTGTTTTCAATGGTTAGGGCCACTTTTTGTGCTTCAGCCAAAGTTGCAAGACACCTATTTCTAAGCTCGTACCCTATTTTGGGGTCAAATGCTTTCATATAGATACTCAGTGCTACCAGGTCAGATAACTTGGCTCCATGTGGTACCTTATTATGTAACTTGGAAAATTTCAAGTTGAAATCAAATACTGATTCATTTTGATACTTCTGTATACTTATCAATTCATGTAATGCAAATTCAGGGGCATATTGGTTGCCATACTGATCCTTAAACTGGTTATGGAAATCAGTTATTGAATTGATTGAGGCATCAAGCAAGCTGTTAAACTAATCTCTAGCATCTTCAGTGAGGGACATCATAAATAACCTCATTCTAATATCCTCCCAGTCCATACCAATATCTTGCACGAAAGCATTGAAACTCCTAATATGATCTTCTACAGATATTGCATTGTTTCCAGTAAACTTAGGAACCATATTTCTACAAGTACTATCCATAGGATATGGATACAATTAATATCCAGTTAAATTAAATTGACTACATATATTTGCAATGTTTTGTGGTGGGAAGTTCACAGGTGGCAGATTGGGATAGTAATTATATCCACCTGGTGGCTGATGATATGTATATTGTTGTTGTTGGTTCATGTGGGGGTTTGTGTAAGAGTTCTGTGGTCTACAATATTGTTAGCTCGGGGGTGGGTAACTATTTTCCATATGTTGGGATCCATTATGCATTGGAGGTGGCCTAGGGTTTTGAGGAATAGTATTCTAATGACTTCCAGATACATGTGAATTTTGAACACCACCTGTATTTTGCTGTGTATTTCTTGAAACGTTTCCTCTATGCGGAGGTACATATTTTGGGGGAGCTATTTTGGCTTTACTTTTCCTCTATTGAATTTCTTGCTACAACAACTCTCTCTCTTCCTGTATCTTGTATCTTTCAAGTTCTTTCCGAAGCTTGAACAACTCTTGTTGCTCTTCACTCATACTTCTTAGATCCTCTGGATCGTCATTCATTTCTTGATCTGAAAACCCATGTCTTACCTCCTCTCCCTGATGTAATGACATCTTAAAATCATATTTAGCTTGATTTTGGTCAATATCCCTCATGACCTTTGCATCATGCTCGAGTTGTTCTTGAGGAGTTGGTCTGTATCTTGCCAAAATATTATCAGTTGCTCCACTGAGATTCTCATTTGAATCATGTAAAGGTGTGAACTTGTTGTGAATTGAAATATTTTGCTCTGAATTATTCTCTTGGATATCTAGATTATTATCTTTGTGAGAATAATTTGAATTTCCATTTCTTTCGAAATGTTTCTAAGCGGTGGAGATGACTGTAATTTTTTACCGTCCATCTTGGATCTCCTACCATCCATTTGATATTGAATCCTGTGTTATAACTGAAACTAGAGTCGCCACTTATTAATAAATAGGAAAAGTTTGTATTTTATCTATAGGGTTCTTGTCACCAGTAGAGTTACCAAATTAAATTTTTTGAAATGACTCTATGGTAGAAAGGATTAATTTCTAAGGTCTTTTACTAAGTCCCCAGTAGAGTTGGCAATTTGTTAGGTCTCAAAAATGTAGGTTGTGAATCCTAAGAGGATGCCAAGCTCTATGTTTAGATTTGCAACGTTTTTGAACTAACTTGACAAAATCAACCTTCAAGGTTTGACAATTTCCTACACCTCAGGTCCTGCTACACCTAGGCAGGTGAACCTTGGAAAATTAAAACAAACTGAATGTGAATGTATGGACTAATTAAATCTATCTACAATGGCAAAGGATGTAGGATATATAAAAAGCTTGCTATCTAATTCTGTATCTAATGCCTAATGAGTGATTGGTAGAAATTGTATAAGCAATATCAAGGTAAAAAGGATTTAAATAATGAGTTTAAATAGGAGCAGTGCCTCGTTGGGTAATAGAGTCAATTGAAGGACCAGGACTAGTGGCTTACAATTGGTACTAATTGTAATTGTTTGGCACAACTTTGGTTTATAACTTGTATAAACGTGCAAGGGAATGACTGACAAACTCTTCTTGACAATCCAACCAATATAATCAGATATCTTATAATTCACCAGAAGGTATTTTAATCCTTACTTGAAGGAACCAAATGAAATGAATAAGCAAGATTTAACAGATAATATTGTCTTGGAGACAAAATGGCAATCCTAATTATATGGCTCTACTTAGTAATCCAAACTTAATACTTGCAGGCTATTGTGACTAAATTGGAAGGGTTTAATTCCTCAAATGGACACCAACCTACTTAATCACACAGATACAACAAATGTGTATTGACAAATTAAATATATACTTGATACATTAATCTGAATAACAAGGAAATGCAGAAATGGAGACAGCCACACAATTGAATAAATTTAACAAACAACTGATACCAAACTAAAACCACTGAATAAGAGAACTTCAACTTCTTCTTCAAATAAAATATGTAACATGGTCATTATGAGACATTGTATATTATGTATATGTCTATCTTCTACTACTGATGATCTTTCAGCACCAAATGTTTGAACTTATATAGATATTCCTATGAAGAGGCATAACTCTTCAATAAGTCTTTTGGGAACTTAACAAGCATTAACAACTATTACATAATCATGATTAGGCTTTATTCAGCCATAAGCAAACTTTAGCGAAGTGATCCAAGTACTCCTGATCACGATGAGAATCAGTAAGCTCAATAGCACCTCTGGTAATCACATCAAGCATGACCATTCTTTCCAGGTGTTTGCAAGCCTCTCCAGATGCAGAGACTGTGTCTTTCAGAGCTCCTGTAGCCTCGTGTAATATAACTTGACAATCAACAATCCATACTTCTTTGCTCTTTACCTCTCCATTATCTTTAAATAACATGGGTACTCTTGCATTTGAAGCTTTAGTACCTTCCTTAGTATCAGCTTTAAGTTTGTCATCGTATTTTTGGTGTTGTTCAAGCAATGCTCCTATATTGGAGATATCTGCACTATCAAAAGCACCTTTGTTTTGCATCCCAATCAATTTTTTCTGTATTCTTTGTTCAAGTCTTTCATGTTCTTTAATTGCTTTGTAATTCTGAGAATAGTTATCCCAAAACAGGTTTAACCACTGTACCATGTTTGCATATCTGCTCTATAGTACTGTGACAAATGCATCTATTTGAATTTGTGTTGCCTGGTCAGGGGATAATGCTTGAGTGTCTTGTGAACTCTCACCCTGGGTTATTCTCTTTGTTGATTGGCCAAAAGTACTCTTAACAACATCCTTCAAGTAGTCATTTTCTTTTGACAATCTTTCACAGCTCAATCTGTATGCATCTCTCTCTTTGATCAACATTTGAGCTTGTGCCTTGTTCAATTTTGCAACATTGATGCCAATGTCTGCTGTAATCAGAGGGTTAGTTTCCCCTACTTTCAAAGTCATGACATGGCCGAAAGTCTTCTTAGTGTCTATGATGGCTGTCTTCTTATGAGGAGGATATAACACCCATATCATCAAGGAATTTTCATCATTATTGTATTTTGTACCCATATATACTTCATTAACTCCATCTAGAGTGAGTTTATACTTATCATCTGCACTATTCAGAAAACTATCAAAAACCAAAGAAGAATTTAAATCGAGACCAAGAAAAATCATAACCCGTGCATCTTTAAGCAACTATCTACCCTTGCTAGGTGTCATGTCTTGCATCTCCTTATCTACTGTTACCTTTAGCATATCCAACAGTTGTCTTTCATTATTAGTAGAAACATCATCTACTAACTCTCTGATCTCTTTCCCTTTGTGTTTATACAAGAATGACTTAAATTCTTTTGATTGAATAAATTTATCATCAGAGATGAAAGAATCATAAGCTATCTAGCGTGGATCCTCATCAGCAGTCCCCTCCTCATCATGTATCATAACAGGAGGCTGATATTGTAACATTTTCCTTTTAGACATTTCTACTGTTTTATCCTATGGCTCTTCTTGTCCTGCCAGTTCTTCATCTTCAGAGGATACAACATCAATCTCTGCTATCTACTTTTTCTTTTCACTTAAATCCCTGTTATATTTTTCTACCACCAATTCAACTTCAGCCTCTTCTAGATTTCTAATAACATCGTCATGTGGATAATGTATGTGCATGTATCCACTGAGATTTTGTTTTCTTCATGCAGAGTCAATAAAACCTTCAGGGTCAAACCCTTTCCTTGCCTCAGCACTCCTCATGTTATAATGCATCAACTTATCCAAAATGAGATTATAACCTTCTTTTGAAACCATAGTAAAATCTCCAAAACATAAAGTGTTGGGCATAAATGATTGTTTATCATGTGAACTCAAATGCATTACATTTGAACAATGCATTTGCCTGATTATCTCTAAATATGCAAGTCTGTCAGGGACAATCTTGGGCAATATGCATGGAGTATCCTCGAAACCATAGATTCTGATCATAGTAGCATCCTTAAAACAATACCAGTCTCCCCATTTATGAGTGACAGTAGGGGGCCACCAAAATCCTTTGGCCTGAGGAACCTTTTTATTTCAGTTGAAATTGAATATTCACAGGGGTGGTTGAAACACCTGTACAACACTTTTACACAGTGTTCTTCAAATTGGGCATAGCTGGAATGGGCATATCTATTGTCCCATATTCTGGTCCACATTTGTATGGGTATCTTTCCCCCTCTCTTATCTATAGAAACAACATTAAGCTCACTTGGCCATAACCCTATTTCCTAGCTGAAATACAACACCATATGCATAAGCAGTGAGTAATGCTCAAAAGAGCATGCTGGAGCACTGTTTCTTATTGCAGATAAACCAGAATCTATTCTATTAGCAATATAGGCAGCATAGTCAAACTGCCTTACATTATGACACTGAATATCAGAGGCTATAACCATTAGAGGGATAGTCATGAACTCAGGGACCTCTGAACCGAGGACTTGTCCCACAAAATAATAAGTATGTTGTATATATGTTTCAAATATAGCTACATGAAAAGGAGGGCCATCATTTTTAGTTAAGGGCATCACTTCACCTTCAACCCTGGGTCTATGGATGGGCAACCTCCATCCATTGTAGGTTGTGTCCATTCTCCAATATTCCTTCTCTAGGTCTTCATAAATAATAGGGACTGTGCACAAATCATCTAAATTAAAAACTTCACAAATAGCATTTTTTGACAAGTGTATAATTGGTCCCCCCTATGGGTTGCATATGGCTTTCCTGCTTAAATTGTAATGTTTGGCAAGTAGTTGGAGGAGTTCTACATTCAGGAATATGTTAGGCACAACCAGTTTTCCTAAATTCAAGTGCCATGGGTTTGACATAGGAGCATTCCTAAACCTTCTATTATAATGGAATCTGAAAAGCTCATATCCCCTGATTGGGGTCCAGATATCTCCCAGGCGCTTATGTTTATCTTTTAATTTCTCAACTTCTACCCTGAGTTGAGCAGACCTTCTAGCCTTGGGAGTTGACCCAGGCAATTGGTCAATTAATTCCTAATTGAGTTTTCTGTCTTTTACTTTTTCCTCATGGGTTTGTTTAGTTTTTTATTTTTTAGACTTACTGGTTTCCCCTTGTGATTTTCTTCCTTTTCCCTTTCCGGGAGTCTCCATATTTAAACTTTGGCAAAAATTTGAAACACAAGCTATATAATGGTTTGTATGTATGTACCTGTCATTCGGTGGCTGTAATCAAAATCCTCTACTTTTGCTTCAAGAGTTCCTCAGTATTCTCCTCTCAAACAACGCTATAATTATAATGATCGTAAAAGATTTCATAGCCGTTTGCATTTAATTGTCTGATCAATTCAATGTCGTTCATTGCTGTGAAATGTCACATTGCCATAACTTTTCTCATCAGCGTGATTTTTAAAATGTCTGGGTGACCTTGATACTTCTTATGGCACGAACAATCAATCAGCGTGACCCCTCAACAGTATCCTGATGTTATGTTGAATCATATATAAGTGGGCGCGACTATCGGCAGGACTTGTTTCATTGCCATGTGATTTAGATTTCCCTCTAATATAGTGAGTCTTACCGATATGACTATTGGTAAGAGTCTCACCGATAATAATTTGTTTATCGAGGTGATCAATACTATTGAGATAACATATTTATGTTTCACCGAGCTTCGTTGTCTTACCGATAATCT
This sequence comes from Cunninghamia lanceolata, assembly GCA_027924645.1. NCBI lineage: Eukaryota > Viridiplantae > Streptophyta > Pinopsida > Cupressales > Cupressaceae > Cunninghamia > Cunninghamia lanceolata. Next base: position 9,725,670 of record BSBN01000202.1, read on the forward strand.
TCTTTACTTTGGATCGGAATGACTCTATTAATGTCTCGCCAATATAGTTAAAACTTCTCATCAACGGTTATGACTTTATTTCCATTGGAATGAGATATACTATCGGGATAGTTTTTAAAAGATAACCCGATCCCAATTATCTCCCCGATGGCCATTTTATATTCCTTATCAGAGAGAGTCTATCAAAGTGTCTCCGACACCTTTTAATCACCGTGACTTGTGAGTTGGCAAGACATAATTACTTTGTCCTGATATGTTAAGTTACTCTGATACATATGTGCATCGCTGTGAGTCTCACCGAAAGTTCTCTTTATTGTTTCAGCAAGACATTGAGTATCAGAGACTTATTTGCTTTTCATCCTGATGATTCATTTCTTGCCGATGGCTATTGTTTCATTGCCCCCACAGGATGTTCCGTGAAACTCTTCTGAAATACTTCATCAGTATGATATATACTGTCAGGGTAGCTTTTGAAGGACCATCCGATGATTATTAGTCATACCAATTGGTATGAATACTTGGTTCTCTTGCCGATGAAAGGTCATCGGTATTACTTCTTCTATCGGCGAATTCTATAAATCTCTTTATGATCTCTATTCTCACACCGATGGTTATTTTCAAATGATTTCTTATGTATCGGTATAAACAACATAACATCTTGCCAATAGATTGACATTTAAGTAATTTTTGCACTGCTTAGCTATAGACATCTTGTGAGATATATCAATTTTTTACTATGGTTTTGGGATATTTTTTTAGGATTTTCTCAAATATGGTGAAGTGAGAAGACAGTAAAAATTTTAAATTTTTACTATCCTAACAGTGGCTCTATCTGGGATGTATACTCCCTGTGAGTATGACAAGGATCCCAATCTCTTGGGGAAGTAGACCACATGTTTTATTTATTTGGGGTGATGTTTTATGAAAATGGGAAAAGGAAAGTAACAAATGATGGGGAAGGGGAATGATTCCTAGACTACTGTGAATGGAATAAAACATTGTGAGAATTATTTGAGGGTTGTCCATGCACTGGCAATGCTCAATCCTCTTTGTACATGTTTATGAAAAGAACTGCTTCAAGTATTGCCCATGTATAGGCATTTCTTGCTCTTCTCTTGACATATTCTATAAATAGTAAGAGTCATCACCTCCCTTGCTAGTGATTACGAAAGGACCCAACCATAGGGATTCAAATTTTCCATGCTTTCCTTTGTCCTAACACCTTGCATTCCACATCAGTACTAGATCATTTATTTCAAACTTTCTGTCTTTGGCCTTCTTGTCAAAGAGATATTTTACTTGTGATTATAACTTAACATTCTGCCTCTAAGCTATTCTTCTTGTTTCATCAAGTTCTGCTAGTTGTTCCAACCTTTCCTCCATTGGTTAAGGAATATTCAAGTCTTCCTAGAGAATGAATTTGTATACTGGTATAAGATTTTCCAATGGTAATCTCGCTTGTGTTCCATACACCAACTCATAAGGAGATCTCCCAATTTCTCTTTTTATAGTAATCCTATCAGCCCACACTGCCATTCTTAATTTTGAATCCCAAGCCTTCTTGTTTCTATCCAACATTCTTTTTATGATTTTCAGGAGGCTCTTGTTACTTGATCCTACTTGTCCATTAGCCTGTGGATGGTAGGGAGCAGCATAGGAAACAGTGATACCATGTGTACTACAAAATCCTTTGAATTCATCAGATCTAAAATGCATCCCATTATCTGTAATCAATCTTATTGGAGTACCAAATCTGCATATAATATTCTCCATTAGAAAGTTAATCACAACCTTACTTGTTGCCTGTTTAGTTGGGATCGCTTCTACCCATTTTGTAAATTAATCAGTAGCCACTAAAATCCATTTGTGCCCCCCACTTGATTTCTCTAAAATTTCACCTATAAAATCAATACCCCACTGATAAAATGGAGCCTCAACCTGCATAGGTTTTAAGGGTAGTGCTCCCTGATATTTTAACTTCCCTGAGAATTTTTGGCATGCTTCACACTTTCTAGTGTAATGGTATGAATCATTAAAAACTTTAGGCCAATAGTATCCTGCCCTTAGGATTTTGTGGGCTATAGTCTTTGCTGAGAAATGACCTCCACACATGCCTTCATGCAACTCCTTCATAATATGTTTTGACTGATATTCATCCAAGCATAATAGTAAAACCCCATCTCTATTTTTCCAGTAAAGATCCCCACTGATGGGTACATATTTTTGAAGCTTGTAGTTTGAGTGTCCTCCTTTTGTTATCATCATACCCTTTAGGACACTTCATATGTTTTAGATAATATATTATATCAGCATACCATGGAGTATGTTCAATACTAGTACTTGCATCAGCATTACATATCTGAGAGGCTTCAAGATTATTTTCAGCCATCAACTTGGCAAGACCCTATCCCCTCACTAATTTAGTGATTTGGATTTCAATATTGAATTCTTGAATCCTATTGATCCACCTACATCTCCTACCGGTGACTTTAGTTTGGACCAATACATCCTTCACTGCAGCATTAGGAACATATGCTGTGATTTTAGCCCCCACCAAATACGATCTAAAAGTTTTAACTGCTTTTACTAATGCATATGCCTGCTTTTCAATAATATCATACTTTAACTCTGCATTCTAAAGGGATTTGCTAAAAAAAGAGATAGGCTGTTCATATCCATCATTATTTTTCTGCAATAGCACTGCTGCAACTATATGATAGTAAGCAAATGAAAAAAGTTGGAATGATATATTGAAGTTAGGGGATATTAAGACTAGGGCTTGCTTGATTGCCTTCTTAATATTGGAAAATGCTTCTATTGTTTCTATTTTCCATTTTACTTCTGAGTTCTTCTTTAGCATTTTTGATATAGGACAAACAATTTCTACAAAATTTGGTATAAATCTTCTGACAAAATTTATCTGACCAAAAAATGATTGTATAGATTTCACATTTTTTGGAATAGGCACTTGATCAATTGCCTTTACCCTTTCAGGATCTATTTTAACTCCTTCCTTCAAGACAATATGGCCAAGCAATTTTCCTTCTGTTACTGCAAAATGGCATTTTTTAGGGTTCAATGATATCCCATATTCTAGGGCTTTGATAAATATTTGTTTTAAGCATGTGCAAAGATCTTCAGCCCTTTTTGAATATGCTATCAAGTCATCCTGATATACTATCATAATCTTATTAATCAACTCAGCAAAAGCCACATCCATTGCTCTTTGGAATGTTGCTCCAACATTAGTTAATCTGAATGGCATTCTCAAATATACATATGTTCCCCATGGAGGGGTGAATGCAGTCTTAAATTGTTCTGACTCCTTGACTTTTACCTGATTGTAACCCAAAAAACCACCCATCATTGATAACAATTCACATCCAGTGACCTTCTATAGTATTGCCTCCATATTGGGGAGAGGATAATTATCTTTGCGAGAAGATTTATTCAAGTTTCTGAAATCCACACACAGTCTAATATCACCACTCTTTTTCCTAACAGGTACTAAATTTGAAACCCAGGAAGAATGTCTAATAGGTTTGATTATAGCTCCATCCCTTAACTTTGTAAGTTCCTCTAGCATCTTAGGGGCTAATGTAGGATTGATTGGCCTCTGTTTTTGCCTGAATGGTTTAGCATCTGGTTTTAGTGGTATTTCATGTTGAAATAGATCTTCTCTATATGCCTTTAAATCATCATATGACCAAGCAAATACATGCTTGAACATCCTAAGTAAGTTGATGATTCTGCTCTTGATTTTTGGGTCAAGATTTCTTCCAATATACACATTCTTTGGGCTTGTTTGTGTCCCCAAATTGATTTCTTCAAGGTCATTAGGTATCACTGGTGTGTCTTTCTTTTTATATCTGTCATGTCCATCAAATGCCTTTTCTAATGCAATAAGTCCCTTGGGTATCTTATTCGTTTTCAACTGAACTAACTCTTGGCCAAAAAGGGTTTCCTTCCCATCATGTTCCTCCACAAATGCATTGAAATCAATTTCTTGATTTTCATAATAATCAGCACAATGTAAGAAATTGATTATATTAGCATCGTTGTCAAACACTTGCCAGTTTTGTATATTATCAAGGATGGTAGGTCTAGTTTTGAATTCAACTTTTGTAATCCCTACTAATGTGACATCATCTCTCCTTAATACGATGTTTGCTAAAAAATCTGCCATAATGTTTTTAGACCTATCAACCTAGTTGATTGAAAAGGCATCAAACAATTCAATATTATCCCAAACTGCATTTTTGTATTGTCTTAGCCTTTTATTTTTTGATAGGTATTTTTCTCTTACTTGGGAGATGACCAATTCATGGTGCAGGAGCACCTACCTGACAGCTGGCCTTCATGAGGCAGTTAGTTAGTTTGAGTCTTGTTAATGTTTCCAAGAAGGTCTGATAAGACCAAATGCATGTAATAAGGTCATGCTGACCATACTAAGATCATGCTGACCATGCTTTGCTATTTTTAGGTAGTTTGTTAGGACAGTTGTCATGCTGTAGGTCCGGTTGGATCTCCCAGCCGCCTGGAGAGATTTCCCAGCCGCTTGGAGTCGGGTCAGTAGTAGTCGCAGGAAAACCTATTTATGCATGAGGATCGGTTGGTATTATATATCATCGATCAGACTTTGCGAGAGAGAGACAGAGTATTGTAATAGCATCTTTTGAAATCGAATAAGAGATCCTGTTGTGTTCATTTTCTGTTTGGTCTCCACTGTGTGATCGTTTTGCTGTTTTGGGTGGTTTCATGGATTCGCTGATCCATTCCACCGGTTGATTCGTCGGATCGGTGGAATGGCGATGTACAATAGGTTAGGTTTTAGTTTGCTTTCTGTTTGCATGCAGGTGTGTAGGATCGCCGTCGAGAGATGTTGAGAACCCTAGCATGGGTATGTGCTAGGTCGAGCTGAGAGATTAGAGTGTGGAAGATCACCCTGAAAGTGGATCGGGTCATCCCAGGAGGATCGGCGAATTGGAAATTCGCTAAGGTTGGAAGTTCGTCAAAACGGCATCATCAGGATATTTCCGCATATATCCTGCAGTCACTTCGGGCATCGTCATCCGGGTAGATGGAGATGAGCATGATGCTTTTGATTGCATGAAGTGAATGAACGTCGAGGTGATCATCATCAGGAGTTGCCGAGGAGGAGCGTATCGGCATCAGGTAGAAGATCAGGTTGATCGCGGGCCGAAAAAGTTAAGTTTGGCCAACAGCAGGATATGATGTCATCATCATCAGGATATACGTCATCAGGATATTGCGGAGCAGCAGGATATTGAGGAGCTGCATGTGACGTCATCGTCATCAGGATAATCATCATCAGGATATCGGGGTGACGTAAGCATTGGAGGACAGGTGCGTGAAGTTGAGGGTCATCATCAGGATATATGGAAGGAACCGGATGTTCCTTATCCTGCTGATGAACATGATGTTGAACATCATGATGCTGAAGATAGTGAAGGTAGAGGTTGTCGGTGAAGTAAACAGTGAACGTCAGGAGGATGTTCGCACTTGCCGAATGTGATGATGCTGCCGATAGTCAGATATGATGATGCTGCTGACATGCAAAAGGGCGAAGGCTTGTCTGCAGGAGGATATCGGTCGACGAGAGTAAATATGATGATGCTGACAGTGTTAAGGAAAACATGATGATGATGATGATGATGATGAAGGGTTGCGGACATCCATGCTGTATGTTAAGGTTATAGTGTGGATGCCTCTGCATCATTATTATACAAGCCCAATGTGCAAGCGGCAGGACCAACCTTATTCCTCACTCATATTCCATGTTACAACACTACTTGTATCCGACCTTCATATATAATGCCTAATACATACAAACTCAATTGTATCTCCTTTCTTTTATGAACCATAGTTCATTCATTTTCAGCTCCGCCATGAATATAAAGTGAAATACATCTTTCGATATACATTAAAGTATGATGCATCCTATTGGTTATTTCTTCTGAATCAGCATTAGGGTTTGCCACTTCTAATGCACAGGCAGATTTAGCCAACTGAATACAGGAGGTTGCATGAGCTCCTCCCCTTCACTTCTGGTTCTGCCGCACCAAGGGGGGTATCCCTATAACTCAAGATGTAACCTTGACTAGCTCAAAGATAGAAAGATCTAGCTTGACAACAACAGGCAGAATACTCTCATGTATTGACCAAGATCTGTATGATAGATCACAAGGCTGGCAACATTCTTGGACATGATGTCTGGTTGGGTATGAGAGCATGCAGGGGGTTCCTAATACTACTCCTACAACTAACAGGTGGAGGTATGAAATGTTTTGATATGAATTTGGATGCAAAGCTGGACATGGTGTATAACACAAGAACACAGCATGATTGGTGCCTATCCAGGGCTTGGAGTCGGTAGACATACACCTGTGAATGATCAGCATGAATAGCTAAAACTGGATTTCAGGGGGATACACATGATATCTGCCTTACAGATATCTCCCAATGAAGAGTGTTAAGTTATCTCTACTTATGGCATCCCTACTGCAGTATACCCTTCCCAATGTTCAACCTGAAAATAGTTTAATCTACCCCTTGAGCAGAAGTTAAAAGATCAGACATTCAACATAGGAATTCTATGCTCTAGAATCTAAACATTAAGCAAATATCCAGATCCAGAAGAAGAATACATGCAATACTGGAGACAGAATTAACACAACACATGCTAAAACAGCATTACTCATATAAGATCAACCATGAAATCAGTGGATTCATGCCAAATCGTACAACAGGAGATACATAAACTCACAAGTTAGACTGTACAGAGCAACCAGATCAGGTGGTTTTGGATTACAGAGCCAAAAATCCTCAACTTTCAACAACCTTGAATGAATAACACCGTCTGCATTATATAGCAGGAGGGTGTATTCAGCATTAACTACCAGGTTGACCAAAAATCCCGCCAGATATACAGTATCATAAAAATGGCGCTCAAACATTAATGCAGTAGGTAGGGGAGGAGACAGGAAGATTTTTCGAGCCCTACGCCACCGCCTAGGGATCCAGATCTTCAACCGGGTACTAGATCAGCCCACGCCATCGCCCATACCTCTGCAACAATCACCATTAATGGCGCACCAACCCGCGGCCTTGGGAAGAACATCAGACAGTTAATCGCAACCATTTCCCGCCGAGATTCATCATCATGATATTTCGAATATGCAGGATAACATTATCCCACATGCACCCCGTAGCAACCTCATTAACACTTTATTTACTAGGTCATGAGCATATATCATGTTGGTGCTTTTGCTCCTGACGACACTAGCATAAGACTTCATCATCATCATCCTCCAGCAGCATGATATCCTGTTGCCCGAAATATCACCCTGACGTCATCATCATATCGCAATACAACTGCATGATAATCGCCTTCATCGGCACAACCTGATCCATCGGAGGAACATCCTCCTACTGAGCCTATACCAAAAGTCTGGCCGATGAACATCCTGATGACGTCATCATCATATCTACCTACTGCGCACCTCCTCATATCCGGATGACGTCATCATCATGTTTGCAAATATCGGGGGATCTCCACAAGATGATCTGTATTAGAAATATGACCCCCCCGGACCTCGATGACGTCATCATCATATTAACATCAGGATGATATTCGGAAGACAACCGAATATTTGGAAATATCATCCTGATGCACAAACATCATGTTGCACTGTAGCTCCACTATAAGATCGGGGCGATAACTGAATATGATGATGCTTGAAAAGATCACCCCCACTAGATAGCGCACGAAGCCGGCAGGCGGATATCTCCTCATATCAGCATCATCATGATGCTAGAACAAACACACTCGAGTGATATGAAAATATCACCCCCTCCTTCGGAAATATCATGATGCAGATAGGCAGAAAGAAAGATATCACCCTGATGTACGGATGACGTCAGCATCATCAGGATGACAAAACAACGAACAAGTGATACAACATCATCAGGATGATATTGACTAAGATCATCCTGACGTTCAAAATATGATGACCCTAGTGAATATCGGGTCGCACTTAGAACTCTTCAATAACATCATCAGGATGATCATAACCAAGATCACCCGATGATAAAAACATCACCCCGGCGAAATATCATGAAGGCAAAAAATATGATGACCCTCGCAAGCAACACGGTGATAACTGAAAATATGATGATGATGATGACGACCCTTAAGAAAAAGCAAGTCAGGTCGAACAACTCAAAGAATAACCCCTTCAGAACATCAGGGCAACATCATCATCATGTTTGGGCAAGGTGATAATTGGAAGATCACCGGAGACTTTGAAAAATCACCCTCGCAAGCAGATCAGGGTGCACTGTAGCTTGTCAGCATCATCAGGATAAAAACCAAACATCACCCGATATTTCAATATGATGATGACGATGAGAAACCGGTCGACGGAGAACATGATGATGCTGACCTTCATCGAAACAAACATGATGATGATGACCTCCTCCCCAAGAAAATATGATGATGCAGCTGAAAAATACTGAGGAGGTCCAATACTTAGAACATTTTTTGGATACTTAGGGAGAGTGCCTGAATGAAAATTGCTCAAAAAACTACCAGTCAATTCAGGCACTAACAGTGGCTCTGTCTGGGGACGTGCAGGTGCAAGACTGCAGCGAGAACCCCAGATCTCTGGGATGCAGACCAGTCCCTTATCCATTGGGCACAGAGTCAAATACTGCATTGACCTGCATCACCAAACACACTTGATGGCCTAAGGCCACCAAGAAAAGAAAAACATGTATCTCCCTTTGTCAAATATCTTGTTTTCATCTGCATGCACTGGGTCAAGCTTGGAGATACTACAAAGATTCACCCACAAACAAATCTTGTCATCTGCAAATTCAACCCTCTGATTTGGCTTGTCATTATCACCCTTGTGCAGGTAACCCTCAGCATCATGTGACATGTGGGTGCAGAATGTATCAAACAATGCATATTCATATGGCATATAGCACTTATCACCTATATCATCATCATGCATTGCAACATGATCTCCTAGCTGGACTGCAAATAGGAAACACTTGGAGTCCACCACAAAACTAGGAAGATCAAGGCTCAATGTATTATATGCTGGCTCATCAAAAGAAAAGCTTTCAAAATCACAATTGTGTACATCATGTACACAACCATCTGGTACACCAGGCTAGAAAAGATCAGGCTCTGGCATCTCTTTTAAATCAGGCACATCTTCACAGTCACTCACCTGATGTATGTTGTTTCCTCTTTCATCAGGATGAGAAACAGAATCCAAGCCAAAAATAATGTCTAGATCCTCACCATACTCAGACAGATCCTCATCACCATATGTGTCATAAATGGGTGACCCAGGTGCATCAGTTTCATCATAGTATGCCATTTGTTCATGGGCAGCAGAGCACACCTCTTCATCATCAATGGATTCACTCTGTGGAGGAGTATCAGCCTGTGTGTCATAAGCAAAACAGCCATCAAATGAAAAACAATCATGCTCTGAACTAGCACTTATTTCAATTTCTGACCGCTCTTCATGATCTCCATGTGTTTGAAAGGTAGGCAATGGGTCACACATATGACTGCTTCTCTGTTTGCTTATATCTTCTCTGTCTTGAGTACAATACTCACAATTGTCTCCACAGGTCCATTCCAAAAATTGCTCATTGCTGTCCACAACCTCGTTATTGTTTTCATGGTCAGCTGCCTCATCATTGCAATGGGAATCCTCATTAGTCCTTTCACTGGCATCCTCAACTGGTGAACAATCCAGTTGAGCAGTATTGTTAGCATTATGTTCAAATACAGCAGTCTCAACCTCTATGCTTTTATTTTCATTTTTATCTGCACATGATGCCATAATCATTTGGTCATTTGCAGCTTCATAACCATTATTCACACCAAGGCCTGGGGACAGGGGTTTCAGCAGGTGCACATTTCTCATTTCTTCTACATTTTCTAAAAATTTGTATGCCATCTGCATACTTGTCACCTTGAAATCCCTCAGTAATGCACTAGAGCCCTCCTCAAAAGCTTCAAAGAATATGCCAACACAGGCTGAAATATCAGGTCTGAAACTTTCAGGGACATGTGAAAGGGCTACTACAAACCTATGACTGAAATCAACACATGGCTCTTCATCTTGTTTTCTGATTCTCATCAATTCTGCAACAAGATCAGCCGGTTCTTTTGCAAATTCTTCCTTGAAACAGTCAGCAAGCTCATCCCAACAGGCAAAAAATTTCTTTGGAAAGCTCAAATACCAGTCTTTTGCTTTTGCATCAAAGGACCTAACAAAAAACCTCATCCACATATCCTCATCTCTGAATGAATGTTTTCCCATAAAACTGTGAAAATTTTGGATATGTGCATTCCCATCACATACATTGTGACCACTAAATCTAGGCATCTGACAGTATATCCTAGCAGGCATAGTTTCTACTTTATAATCCACCCATGACAAATCCAGTTGGTCATACAAAGGATCAAAAGGGCTGACAGGAGGTTTAGCCTTCTGACTGGCAGACACAACAGGGTTACTGCTTCTTAACTGGGCCTGCTCAGCCTCTAAGAATATCAACCTATTTCTTATCTCTTCTATTCCTTTATCCAACATTTTACCACTAAGTATGGGATAATCCATACTTGGATTCATAAAAATCTTACTCTTAGACATCGTTTGTCTGTCTAAGACCCAAGGCTTCCCCTGGCATCTAACTTATGCAGTAAAACAGCAAATATAAAGGAGAAGGAACAGGGTACCTTTTCTCATATAGATGCAGAAATATGTACATCTTTCAACCAATAACATACATCTATCTTTCATGTGCATTTAGATCTTTTTTGCAGAGTCGCCACCTCTCCAGAGAGGACAAAATTTTCAATAGCTGAAAGCTACTTTTCCAGGTTCATTCCACCAGCAGAGCATCATTTTGTTAGTGACTCGGATGGGCCACAAGTATATCATTTTTTAGTCCATTCCCCAGTAGAGTCACCATTTTGTTGGTTATTTCTTCTGAATCAGCATTAGGGTTTGCCACTTCTAATGCACAGGCAGATTCAGCCAACTGAATACAGGAGGTTGCGTGATCTCCTCCCCTTCACTTCTGGTTCTGCCGCACCAAGGGGGGTATCCCTATAACTCAAGATGTAACCTTGACTAGCTCAAAGATAGAAAGATCTAGCTTGACAACAACAGGCAGAATACTCTCATGTATTGACCAAGATCTGTATGATAGATCACAAGGCTGGCAACATTCTTGGACATGATGTCTGGTTGGGTATGAGAGCATGCAGGGGGTTCCTAATACTACTCCTACAACTAACAGGTGGAGGTATGAAATGTTTTGATATGAATTTGGATGCAAAGCTGGACATGGTGTATAACACAAGAACACAGCATGATTGGTGCCTATCCAGGGCTTGGAGTCGGTAGACATACACCTGTGAATGATCAGCATGAATAGCTAAAACTGGATTTCAGGGGGATACACATGATATCTGCCTTACAGATATCTCCCAATGAAGAGTGTTAAGTTATCTCTACTTATGGCATCCCTACTGCAGTATACCCTTCCCAATGTTCAACCTGAAAACAGTTTAATCTACCCCTTGAGCAGAAGTTAAAAGATCAGACATTCAACATAGGAATTCTATGCTCTAGAATCTAAACATTAAGCAAATATCCAGATCCAGAAGAAGAATACATGCAATACTGGAGACAGAATTAACACAACACATGCTAAAACAGCATTACTCATATAAGATCAACCATGAAATCAGTGGATTCATGCCAAATCGTACAACAGGAGATACATAAACTCACAAGTTAGACTGTACAGAGCAACCAGATCAGGTGGTTTTGGATTACAGAGCCAAAAATCCTCAACTTTCAACAACCTTGAATGAATAACACCGTCTACATTATATAGCAGGAGGGTGTATTCAGCATTAACTACCAGGTTGACCAAAAATCCCGCCAGATATACAGTATCATAAAAATGGCGCTCAAACATTAATGCAGCAGGTAGGGGAGGAGACAGGAAGATTTTTCGAGCCCTGCGCCACCGCCTAGGGATCCAGATCTTCAACCGGGTACTAGATCAGCCCACGCCATCGCCCATACCTCTGCAACAATCGCCATTAATGGCGCACCAACCCGCGGCCTTGGGAAGAACATCAGACAGTTAATCGCAACCATTTCCCGCCGAGATTCATCATCATGATATTTCGAATATGCAGGATAACATTATCCCACATGCACCCCGCAACAACCTCATTAACACTTTATATACTAGGTCATGAGCATATATCATGTCGGTGCTTTTGCTCCTGACGACACTAGCATAAGACTTCATCATCATCATCCTCCAGCAGCATGATATCCTGTTGCCCGAAATATCACCCTGACGTCATCATCATATCGCAATACAACTGCATGATAATCACCTTCATCGGCACAACCTGATCCATCGGAGGAACATCCTCCTACTGAGCCTATACCAAAAGTCTGGCCGATGAACATCCTGATGACGTCATCATCATATCCTGCTGACGTCATCATCATATCTGCCTACTGCGCACCTCCTCATATCCGGATGACGTCATCATCATGTTTGCAAATATCGGGGGATCTCCACAAGATGATCTGTATTAGAAATATGACCCCCCCCGGACCTCGATGACGTCATCATCATATTAACATCAGGATGATATTCGGAAGACAACCGGATATTTGGAAATATCATCCTGATGCACAAACATCATGTTGCACTGTAGCTCCACTATAAGATCGGGGCGATAACTGAATATGATGATGCTTGAAAAGATCACCCCCACTAGATAGCGCACGAAGCCGGCAGGCGGATATCTCCTCATATCAGCATCATCATGATGCTGGAACAAACACACTCGAGTGATATGAAAATATCACCCCCTCCTTCGGAAATATCATGATGCAGATAGGCAGAAAGAAAGATATCACCCTGATATACGGATGACGTCAGCATCATCAGGATGACAAAACAACGAACAAGTGATACAACATCATCAGGATGATATTGACTAAGATCATCCTGACGTTCAAAATATGATGACCCTAGTGAATATCGGGTCGCACTTAGAACTCTTCAATAACATCATCAGGATGATCATAACCAAGATCACCCGATGATAAAAACATCACCCCGGCGAAATATCATGAAGGCAAAAAATATGATGACCCTCACAAGCAACACGGTGATAACTAAAAATATGATGATGATGATGACGACCCTTAAGAAAAAGCAAGTCAGGTCGAACAACTCAAAGAATAACCCCTTCAGAACATCGGGGCAACATCATCATCATGTTTGGGCAAGGTGATAATTGGAAGATCACCGGAGACTTTGAAAAATCACCCTCGCAAGCAGATCAGGGCGCACTGTAGCTCGTCAGCATCATCAGGATAAAAACCAAACATCACCCGATATTTCAATATGATGATGACGATGAGAAACTGGTCGACGGAGAACATGATGATGCTGACCTTCATCGAAACAAACATGATGATGATGACCTCCTCCCCAAGAAAATATGATGATGCAGCTGAAAAATACTGAGGAGGTCCAATACTTAGAACATTTTTTGGATACTTAGGGAGAGTGCCTGAATGAAAATTGCTCAAAAAACTACCAGTCAATTCAGGCACTAACACATCCTTTATATTAAACTTTAACTTCCTTTGAGTTCCGCGTTGTATGTATACCGCAATGTATGTATCTGAAACATACAACAATAAAACCGTATTTCATATCCCTTTCAGTTCTGCGATGTATATTACTGTTGTATATCCCCTTGTATGTTTTATACGAATGCATTTGTACATGCATTTGCCAGTTTTGTATTTCGAATGCTTTATGCATTTGTATCTTCTCACTATTTGTATCTGGTATACATGCATTTTGATCAACATGCACTTTGTTTTTAAGGATCTTGATTCCTCTATTTTTTGCTTCAAATCTCTGCTCTATTGGGTGATCGGTGAGAATCTCACCAAGCTCCTCCATCGGTATGACTTATGCTGTCAGGAAGGTTTTCAGAGTATTCGCCGATAGTAACATCTTATACCAATCGGCGTGATTGGTAAATTTCTTTCCAATGAAAGGTCATCGATATCATTTTCTCCATCGGTGATCATTAAAATCTTCTTGCGGATCCTTATTATCATGCCGATAGTCATTTCAGCAAGTTTCTTATAAAGCATGGATCGATATAACAAAAGGGAGGTCTTTCCAAAACTTAGGACTTGAAGCCATTGATTCTAGTGTAATTCAACGAGTGATACACTCACTTGTGGTGAAATCTTGTGATCTTTATGGAATACACCAGTTATCATCATGACTTTGGGCATAATGTTTTTTTATTTAGTCAGGTATGGATGAGTAAAATATAAGAAAATTTTAAATTTTCCTATCCCAACACGGAGTGCCTTTTAAATACCTTAGGACTCTCTTAACTTCCATCACATGTGATTCTCTTGGATCAGCTTGAAATGTTTCAACAAGACAAACTGCATGCATAATATTAGGTCTGGTTTGAGTTAGATAAAGTAATCCTCCAATCATGGACCTGTACTTTTTCTTATCAGTCTTAGGTGATTCATCAGTTTTTCTCAACTTGCAGCTAGTCACCATGGGAGTATATACCAATTTAGAGTCTTCCATCCCAAACTTCTTCAACATCTCTTTAACATACTTAGACTGAGATATGAAGATTCCTTTATCTAATGGATTGATTTGCAGACCTAGAAAGAAATTCATCTCACTAAACATGGACATCTTAAACTCTTTTTACATTTCACCAACAAATTTCATACACATAACTTCATTTCTTCCAAAGATAATATCATCAACAAAGACTTCAACAATCAAAATTTGATCACCATTAATTTTGAAATAAAGATTACTGTTAGCAGTACTTTTATTGTAGTGCCCCTCCATTCCCACCTTGGATGTACAGGTGAACCGATCAAGGCGCATGAATCTAAAGGTATAATAACAGGAATAACTAAGGTAAGGTAAACAATTGATGTTGTACAATATAGATAGATGTTTCATCCAGGTGTGGTTTCATATGATAGTTAATGTGTTTTATTGATAATCTCTATTGTGACACTGATAATGTAGGCTTTGACATTGTTTTGCATTCTAATGATTAAGATGTCGATCTTACTACAATTGTTATATGTTAGAATGGATCTCATAGACTGATTATGTTAGATTTAATTGTTATGATGGTACTTCTGAGACTTATTCAATTTCATGCACCTATATGTTCAGTGTATGGTTCTGTTCAGATAATGAGGTAGATTCGATTTGGTTATGATTATGTGTTATCTAATCTAGATTGATATGATGTGGAAAGGATAATGTTGCATCACTCGCTTGCGAGTGCCCTCCAATGTTGTGAGTCCTTTTTCACCTAGTGTCAGCTGATATGCATCTATACATGCTTGACTGTGTCATTTGTTGCAGGATGCAGGTATCTGGCATCGACTCCACCTAAATTAACAGGTCTGAGCATGCCCTGAACCTAAAGGATAAGTTGTTCCGGAGATAACTTAAGGTCCCACATCCCAAGTCATCATCCTCGATCAGGATGCACGACATGTCTAGTTCAACCTGTTAGTTCTGTCAGTATGTCAAGTCTTGCAATTGATTTATATTTGATGGATCTTGTTGGTCAAGTGTGTTTTGGCCCCGATTTGTGAACATGTTTGATTTGGCTTCCAAGGGCTGTCTTTCTCAGTGGGTTATGTTGTATGCCTAGGTTTTGTTAGATAGTCATACTAATATTTGATCCACTATAATATTTAATAGGGTTATATAATACTCTTATTATTATTATTTAATAAGAATAAATTGGTAATTGATAATTACCTAGTTCAAATAATTATTTAAAGTTGTTTGAATATGAATTATTTTATTACTACTATTAAATTGATTTAATTAAGGGAAGGTCGCTGAACACTAGTAAACACACTAACCAGACCCTAGAGTAGAGAGGAGATAGTCTTCTTGTTGAGTGTACATGTAGAATTATTATGTTAATGGATGATGGTGGTCATTTAGCCACTTTATGTCTTTCTGTGTGATGTCTGACCTAGGCATGGGGCCCTAAGGTCTATTGGCCATGATGTTAAGAATTA
Source organism: Cunninghamia lanceolata (assembly GCA_027924645.1). Taxonomy (NCBI): domain Eukaryota; kingdom Viridiplantae; phylum Streptophyta; class Pinopsida; order Cupressales; family Cupressaceae; genus Cunninghamia; species Cunninghamia lanceolata. Next base: position 9,741,884 of record BSBN01000202.1, read on the forward strand.
TTATTTTTAGTTTTATGTGATAAAATGGTTATGTTCTTGTGTGGGATTTAACCTTGTAACTTTTAAAATGATTTTTAAGTGTTTTTAAGAGGTCTAAGTTGTATTTTATGTTTGGAAAATTGTCTTATGTCCAAGGTGCATAGGTAAAAATTTCATTTTTGTCATTTATAATATTTTAAAAGGTTTTTAGACCCTCCTTTAAGCCCCACTTACAAAAGTGACGAAAATGGGAAGGTGGTTGGTTGAATTAGTTGGGTGGTTGAGTTAGTTGGGTGGTTGAGTTAGTTTTGGGTAGGAAGTTACTCTTTCCTTCTCTTTAAAAACTCTTCATGGAGTGGGGGTGACTTGCTCATTTTATGATTTTCATTGAAGGATTCTACCATTAGTGGGATTTTGCGATTGAGGTATCATGTTTTCTTTATTAATTAAATATAAATATTATATGTTTTTCTTTATTGATTAAATGTAAATTTTATATGTTTTTCTTTATTGATTAAATATAGATATTATATGTTTTTCTTTATTGGTTAAATGTAAATATTGTATGTTCTAAATATTATATGTATCATTTATTTATTAAATTGTAAAGGTTGTTTTTCTAAGGGTTGTTGCTTGTGAAATTGGAAAAGCAAACATTTCAATGTAAATCTTGAAAGAAGCATATTTGTTGCCTTATTTGCATGTCATAAACCTAGATCATCATAGCATGAATTATATTTTTTATTTTTACATTAGATCTTCCTATAATTATAAGATAGTAATCGCCATATATATTGGCATTAAGGTTTGCATATAATCATAGGTTATCTATATATTAGTATTAAGATTTCTATATAATCTTATAATTGCTAAATGTTGGTGTTAGATCTTAGAAACGATGGTTTTTATCTATTTTTAAAAGGGGTTATGAAATCATCTTGCTAAGGATCTGTTAGTTTGTTCATATCCTCTAATAAATAAACTAATGATGTTCTTTGTGTACGTAAGTATCTTTGAACCTTGTCAAACAGTTCAAGTACCTTGTCCATTAGAGTATTCCTTACTTCTGCCTTCTATTAGATCTAGATGGAAATATTTTTTCTTATGTGCATTAAGGTCTCATATAAATATGGACTTTGGATCATATAAAACTGCCCACTTTTGCATAGATTCTTCAGGATCCAATTCTTATAGTAGATTGTATAACATCTTATTAGCTCTTCATTTAATCAATTTATATTTTGGGTGTCTTGTTCTTGGTGGTTCAAATCTTCATAGTATTCTTGATCGACCATAATCCAAATCTAGATAACCCATTTAATACAGTGTGCATACTCCTTAAGTCTGTCAAACTCCATCCGCTAGGTGAGACTCCAGCCTTGTATAACAAAGGTGTTTCAAATTGGGTGTGGTGGTCTATGAAGTCGTCGCTTGAAGAAATGGAAATGGTGTGGCTGCTACTCAAAGGTAGAGTGGTGTTGTTTTTAAACCGTCCAAAATTTGAAGGTTGATTGACCAAATCTTACCTTGAGGATAGGAATAACCTACACAAGTGCATGAACATGTATATAAACATTTATGTCATATGGATATTTGTATAGGTATCAATTATTAATTATAAATTAAATATGAATCCATGCATAGTTAAGATCCACGATTTAGTAGATGAGTTTGTTGGAGTATATATATATGATATAGATATTAACGTATGAAACAAAAGAAACGTAGTTGTTATAGTTTAATATGAATGTTTATTAAACTAATCGATATGATCGCATATTTACTGTAATATGGCATTGATTCTATTTTAATGGTTTTGTTAGTAGAAATATGATATATGGGTTTGGATTATAAATGTTGAAATTAGCATTTAAGTTATAAGTATTTGTAATTAATATTATCTATGCATTGTTTAGCTTGACGATTATATGTAATTGATGAGTGATTAATATAATAGATAGAACTAATATTAATTAAACTAGACCTAGGTTTTATGAAATTCTTGGTGGAGATGTAACTTGAATCCAGTTGCTAATTTGATTAAATAGAATTGGATATGACAAAATAATTAGTGTAGATGAAATTTAATCTAGTTGATTTGGTTTTGTAAAGATCTTTTATAATGATTTTGTTAAGTTGAAATTGGGTTTAAAGTTTGGAATTATGTTAAACAACAATGTACTCGAAAATTTAACCTTATAAGTAAAACTTATAGGTAACAGGATAACTAAGAGATTGAATTGCTCTTGTAAGAAAAAAATTTATGTTGTCAATGAGTTGATTATTTATCTGATGTCATGGAAATATATATGGTTATTCATTTAATGCAATAGTTACAGAATGAATTATTGTTGATACATGATGTATGAGAGAACATGATAGTAGTTTTGTCAGTAATGTAGCCATGGAACCCCGGGAGATCATTACTTAGTATAGATATGTCAAATGTTACTTTATTAACTCTTTGCTTTATAAAAAAAAAATTGTCCTATTTGTTTAGTGTAATTGTGTTGTTCTCTAGAGTTTCATGGTGGAGCATTACATTTATTGAATCCTAACTGCAATAAGTACTTATCCAACCTTGCATACTAGGATCTAGGAACTTGTTTGAGTCCATACAAGGCTTTCTTTAACTTGCACACAATATCACCTTGGTCTGATAACTTAAATCCTTTCAGTTTCTCAATTTAAACTTCCTCTTCCAACTCACCATTTAGAAGTGCAGACTTTACATCCATCTGATACACTATGAAATCTTTATAAGTTACAAATGCCAGAAACATTCTAATTGGTTCAATCCAAGCTACTGGAGCAAGAGTCTCTTCAAAATCTATTCCTTCAGTCTGAGAATATCCTTTGTACACAAGCCTTGCATTATTCCTTACAACCTCTCCATTCTCATTCGGCTTATTCCTGAAAACCCATTTAGTTCCAGTAACATTTTTGTCAACAGGTGTTGGAACTAATTCCCAAGTCTCATTCTTCTCTATCTACATTACTTCTTCTTTCATTGCCTTAACCCAATTTTCATCATTGCAAGCTTCATTCATAGTCTTTGGTTTAACTGTAGAGAGAAAATAGTAGTTTACTTGTTCTTCTATAGCTATTTTCCTTATAAGTACTCCTTTGTCTTTGTCTCCAATAATTTGAACTTCAGAGTGATTGATTCTTACATACCTCGAGGTCTTAGCAGAAACTTCCAGACCCTTTTCTTCTTCATCTTGATTGACTTCTTGTTCAACTTTTTCTTCATAAGTAGAAGTAGGTTCATCTGATTCATAGCCATTTTGATCTAATGTTCTTCCTTTTTGTTCATCCACCTTCACATTTGCACTCTCCACAATCTTTTTCAACCTTTTGTTGTAGCACCGATAGGCCTTTCTCTTGGTAGAGTATCCAATGAAGATTCCTTCATCACATCTTGCATCAAATTTTACTAGATCATCTCTTCTGATATCCCATTCGCTTCTAAAGAATTTGAAATATCTTACTATTGGAATTCTTCCATACCATAGCTCATAAGCAATTTTAGTACCATTTCCTTTTACTTGAACTCTATTTTGGATGTAGACAGTGTATACGCCTAAAAATGGCATGAGTTTGCCCAAATAAATATTCTTAATAAACCCATTTATTTATTTGATTCATACTCTCCCAACAATTAAATAAAATCAATTTATTTAATTAAAATTCTTCTAATTCTTCTAACAAATTAAATAATACCAATTATTTAATTAGATCTCCCAAATTTATTCTAAATTAAATAATATCAATTATTTAATTGTTTCTTCCAATAATATCTTCTCTAAATTTAAATAAATCAAATGTTTATTTAAGTTGTCCATTTCTTCTAAATTGAGTTATCTCTAAATATAATTCAAATCCTTATGCACATTCAAATAAATATTCTAAATATTTAATTGAGCTAAAATATCTTCTCATCCTCATGCAATTTTCATTCTCTAGTTCTATTCTCTTAACTAATTGATCTATTCTTTTAATTGATTAATCTCTTCAGTTAACTCATTCTTCTATTTCTTTAATTCCTCTCATGCAAAATACAGCAAGACAATTATCTTCTTCTTATTCATGCACATTCCTCAACCGTTTTGTACCATTGATCTTCTTATTCTTTCTATACCATTGATCTCTTCTCTTCTAAGTCTATAAATTGAACCTTATTCTTCCATTTCATTCATCCAAGCCTTCAATATTGTTACTCTGCAGGAATTACAGTGCGCCTTTGGCACCCACATCATTCCTTTTGCTTGCGATCAACTTGTTACCATATCACTACCATTGTTGTGAAGCTCATCTTCATTACAAAGCACTATCATAGCCATTCTCCATTGATAATCTTGGAATAGCAAGGAAGTACACTCTCTGAGGGCCTTTTTCATACATGCAAGATCTATTGAGATAGGCAATCAATGGAAGTTATGAATTATTGAGGTTTGCAAAGGTTTTTCATCCTTTTTTTGTTTGATCTTGATTATTTCCCTTTTTGTTGAGTTTTGGGTATTATTGATACTGATATATTGATTATTCATGTTTACTCCAATTTTCCCTTAACATTTTTGGTGCCCACCGTGGAGCCTAGCCCCAATTTAACCCAAAAACTAAGTTTTTGTGTGTTAGGAAGCCGTACACAGGAGGAATCTATGCATTTGACCCATCCTAACATGCATCTGCTGTCTGTTTTGGCGCATACAATCTTTCAGCTCATATAGGCTCTGTTTTGGTGCATATAACCTCCTATACGATGCATCTGCTAATTTTGCGCATGTACTCTATATTCCTGTGCTTTTGACCTCTGTCTTAGCACATCTATACTCATGCGCTTCCGAGCTCTGTTTCTGCGCATTCAGGCTCTGAATCTGTACTTCTATTCTGAATAGTGGTTTTATGGTATTTCTTGTGGTTTTCACTAATGCTAACACTTTTTCACAGGAATACTCTTGGATCTATTTGCAGGCTAGGCACTGGTTTAGTCATATAGCTGCATTTGTTAACTCACATTTCAATTTCTAAAGACAAGTAAATGGATGTTCATGCAAATCTCATGTAGTCTTAACTAGGAGGGTGGTAACTAAATCATTGCTATCTTGTATATCATTGAATCATTGCTATATTGCTATCTTTCAAAGTTAGACACATTTATTTCTTGGTAAAACTAAACCATTGCTATCTTGTTATCACTTCAAAGTTAACAAATTTTTGTGCATCCAAGTAGCTAGCTCATTTAGTTTTTTTCATTTTAATTAGTGTCTAAAGAACCACTGTCTTTCATGTTTTTGGGAATGATACTAGGCCTATGCTCTCCCCTATCTTGGGTGACCAAAATGCCAGAAATATCATTTTCACATGTGTTTAACCCTTAGAGAGGTGTGCCCTTCAATATCCATCCATCCTTGGGGAACGACCTTAAGTGGTAACAAGCTAAAGCCAAGCTCTGCCAAGCCACCATAAAGAAATTGTGTTTGGAGTGAAAGCTTCAAACAATGAGTGAAGTTGTGTTATACCGACAGTCAACCTCCCCCAAAACCCTCCAAGGCGCAACCCTTACAGGTTGGGAGACTCCATAACGAAGAGTAGTACTGCCATAGTATAACCACTCGAATGGTTGCACTTATTAATCACCCTTTATTTTTAGTAGCCAAAAACCCCTATAAGCTGGTGTAGGGAATGGTGATTATTACCTCCCGAAGATGCCTCACCTAGAAATAGGGAGAATTCAGTTTATATTGTCCCAGCCAGCCTAGGATTTGTACTTGCTTTTCTTGTCAAAAAGAGTCCAAAAACATTACAATTTTTTTTTTTCAAAAACCATGAAAACATTATTTGTGTTTGCTATGTCTTCTTGCCATAATTAATAAAATCATATCAAAAAGACCATCTTGCAACCAAGAAACTAAAAAACATCGAAAAACATGCCAAAAATTGCAAAAGCAAGCAGAAAAACTAGAGCTGCACATCTATCATACAAAGCTGCGCATTTAAACCGACCTATTGCGCTTCTGTATCAACTTCCTATACTTTTATCACCTATTATTGTGCATCTGCTTTTTACCAGTACTGTGCATTTATATCAACTTTTTGCGCTTATATCCTCTACTGCTATGCATCTATTTCTACGTATCTGTGACAGTGAGTATTTCCACACATTTGGAGAAAAATTTGTTCACCTTTCTGGATACCCATTTTAGCCTAATTCCAAATTCTGAGATCAGATTTTACCTTGCAGTCACTTTCCCATCTATTTCACTTCAAACCCTCTCTTTTGTTGGTCATCTCTTCCACCTTCTACCAGGTCTCCCTAAAGCAAAGTCAAAGTATTCTATATCAGATTAGTGCATGACCTTTTTCAGATCATTTCAGATTCAAGTAACCCTAGTAGGTCACATAACTTTGCTAGTGGTCTTGGTGCATGACTAGTCTCTACGTTGTAAATGGGTATCGAGTACCCTTACTTGTGGCTATCATCTTGTGTCGACTATCTTACTTGGAATCATTAATCAAAAGAGTCCCTTGTTCAAATCTCGTCACAAGTATCATCTTCTCAACAATCTCCGCCAACACCTTATCAAAGTCTCTAGTTTCATCCCACCACTTCCCACGTCACCTTGCATGGTTTTAACTAGATCTCAATACAAAAAACAACTTGAAATGGCTAGATCATCCAACCGCATTGTCACCCCTCACGATAGTGATGAGGAAATCTCTCATGAAGAGTACCAAGGAACCCTCCAAGATTAGAAATTTCAATGCTTACTAGAAAAAGTGCTCCACGAGGACCCTCACAAGTACTTTATTTATCTCGCAAATCTAGGACTTAAACTCCCCACTGACTTCGATCTCGATAAACTAAAAGAGACCGTAGAGGAAACTCATGAAAACCACATTAAGGAGGATAAAGGAAAGAAAGTTGTAGACCTAAACATACCTATGGAAGAAATGAGGAAACAAATCGAGAGCCTAACACAACAAATGATGGATCTCAAAATAGGAACGAACACTAAAACTTACTCCTTGGAAGACATTGCACCATACCCCTTTGACAAAAGTTTGAACATGGTGCCCTTCCCCTTTCAATTTGAAGTTCCTAAGTTTGACAAATACAAAGGGAAAGGAGACCCAAGAGATCACATTAGGGAATTTACCGCTGCTTGCATGGAAGTAGCTCACAATGAAATTTTCTTAATGAGACTATTCCCTAGATCTCTAGGTAGTCAAGCCATGGAGTGGTTCTCACAACTTCTACCGAGCATCAAAACTTTTGATGAGTTAGTGAACAAGTTCATCACACACTTCTTGTATAACATTAAACACAAAGTCTCCATGCTTGACCTATGCAATACAAAGCAAAAGAGTGGTGAATCCTATGCCTCCTTCTCACAAAGGTGGAGACAACTCTCGAGCAAATGCTCATATGACGTACCTAAGAAGCAATTGATAGAGATGTTTGTCCACAACCTTAACTCTGATCTAAGCTACCAAATCCAAATTCAATGCCCTACCTCATTTTTGAAGGTCATTGAGAAGGGATTATTTATTGAGAAAGCTATGATCACCAAGGGGCAAATAAAGTTGTACAAGGACACCCCTAACTCTAACTACACTACGGACAAGTCAAAATTTCGGACAAAGAATAAAAATGTCGTCAATGATGGAGTGGTCGATGCCAAAGTGGCGGCTCCCAAACAACAACCAATCTTCACTCTCAAAGGAGAGGCAAGCAATCCTACGCCCAACAAAACATTCTCTCGGTAGTCAAAGCCATGGTTCAATTCCAACCCTAGGGGAAAGTTCACACCACTGGGAGAGTTCCAAGAGTTTTCGTTAAGAAAGCTATTGGCCAACAATGAGATCACTCTTCCACTAACTAGCGAGTATGAACCTCAAACAAAACCTCACTATTGGAAAGACACCAATTTCTATGAGTATCATAGGGGAAAAGGTCATACGACCAACAATTGTATCTCTCTCAAACATGTCATTCAAGACATACTTGACCAAAATCAAGTAGGTGCTCAACAACATACCTCTAATGAGATGCATGTGGCATACAAGGATCCGCTTCTCAACCACGACAAGTCATACAACAACAACAATAACAACCACAACAAGCAAAATTAGAATAATGGGAATAATAATACTAACTATGCGAGTGTTCCATTCAATTATACCATCAACTGCATATTAGAGCACATCCCGCAAATCAATGTGGTCACACCCAACCAACGATCAGGTCCCAACAAAACTGATTGCAACATCATCACCCACAGTGGTAAGGTCATGTTGAACACCCTCCCTCCAATGTCATCACCTTCTCAGTCCAAATCCCATTAGTATAGTGTCATAGACCAACTTCAAAAAACTCTTGCCCACATATCTATCTTAGAGTTGTTGCGTCTGTCTCCTTCCCACAAAGAGATTCTTGATAAAACCCTAGTGGAAATGATTGTGCCCACGAACTTGGCCCAAGAGAAGTTTCAATCCATGGTAGGAAATCTAACCTCTTCTAGTACCATATCATTCACCAAATAGGATGGCCTCTCAGTATCTCAGCCTCATAACACACCCTTACATATCATCTCTTTCATCCATAAGCACTGCATCAAAAGAGTCCTCATTGATGGGGGGCGGTGTTAGAGTTAGCCAGCAAAAGATATCAATTAAATGCAAATAAAGATTAAACAGAGAAATGGAAATACACAGAAATAATAACAGCGAGAGACAAGTTTTAACGTGGTTCACCCAAACTCGGGCTACATCCACCAAACAGAGAGTCTAATATTATTATCCAGTAAATCAAAATCAATTACAATCAGCAATCCCTACAACTCAATACTGCTGCAAAATGCTAGAATACAATATCCAAACCCTAACCCTTGGCCACTTTTTATTAAGCTTTTTATCGGTTACCAAAATAGGGTTTTCTTATGTCGATCAATGAAAAATAACTCCCAGTGCTTTATAAAATAAGAAAAATCCGTGTGAGGTTTCGGGGGCAGGGAACACGCCAGGGGCGCTTCCCCTAGACCTCACGAGGGGCACTGCCCCTTGACCCCGTAGGGATTTTGGGGGGAAACCGCACCGATAAAAGAGGGGTAAATATAACCTCTGAGTTTGATTAGGCTCCATATAACAATAGGCGATTTAAATATTTGCATGCTCAAGCTACTAAAGGAACAGTGGTATTACCAATACAAGTGGGACCAATGATAAAGGACATTGTTTGCCAAGTCCTAGATAGGGAGCTTGCCTATAACATTCTCCTAGGTAGACCATGGATTCATGGCATGAAATATGTGCCTTCTACCTACTACCAATGCATAAAATTCCCTCATAATGACAGACAAGTCACCATCCAAGGTGATCCCGACCCCTTTCAGAATTGCAACTCTATCCACTCAAAGCTTGATTACATTATACCCAATAATAGAGCCTCTACATCCCCTACCCCACAGCATGATTCTACCTCTGAAGCTTCCTCATCCAATTCCACGGACAAAGTCTTCGATGGTACTCTCCATTAGCAGATCCATCAAGGGGGGTATCATTCTTTCCTCATGACTTTCACTATTATTATTACATGGGTCAGACTCTAGTGGTCTAGCCCTTGGGCTGTGTCTCTCATTTGTATGGGTTGGGTCATACTCATGGATAACATCGATACCTTTTTTGTCACAAGATAGCTCTAAGAGACTATCCCTCTCATATTCATTGGAATCAGTCTCACTCCCCATTTGCAGTTGCTGAATTTGATCAACCATATTACTAGCAGATGTTTTTGGTTGTTTTCCTTTACTCTTATTTGCTCTGTTGGTTCTTGATGTGTCAGTGTAACCTAATCTTGTAGTGTCTCAGGCTGTCAAGGTATGAGATTGGATGGGTTTAGTGATACCATCTTTTCTTGAACCGAGTGGACCATGTCCTTCATACCCCATTCTTTGTAGCATTTGGAATCCTTGACCATATTGTTCAATTTGTATAGTGGTGTGATTGTCTTGTTGTGTTGATGAATTACCTTCATCCTTATATAACCATTGCAAGATATCATTTTCATCACCCTCATCTTTGAGGCTTCCCCATTTGATAAATGGACCTTTGGTAATTTTTTCTGCTTTGGATTTGCCCAGGGTAGGTCTTCCATATGATCTAGGAGATAGGAGGAGTTGTGCCAAATAGAGGGATTGGATATTGTGTACTCATCCAAGCCCTTATCTTTGAGTTTGAGGTCGGGTTGGGAAGCTTTTTATGTGGGAGCAAGTGAAGCAAGGTCAACACGGGATGAAGATGAAGCAGAGGCACAGTTGTTAGTAATCACAACTTCATGTTTAGGATGAATGGAGTTACAATACTGAAATAGATTGGGGTCACCTTGGATGGTGATCTCTTGACCTTCGTAGGGGAATTTTATACACTGGTGATAGGTTGACAGCACTACTTTCAGAGCATGTATCCAGGTCTCCCAAGAAGAATGTTATATGCTAGCTCCATAACGAGGACTTGGCATGCCACATATTTTACTATAGGTCCCACTTTGATTGGTAAAGTAATAGTTCCCTTGGAAGTTCTCTTCTCTTCATTGTATGCTTTGATAGTGATTTTCTTTTTTGGATCAATAGATTTCTCCGCAAACCACAATGCAAGGATTATCTTCAAGGTGCAAATATTCAAACCAACTCCTCCATCGATTAGAACCCTTTTTATCTTGTGTTTGTGGATGAAGGCTTCAATATGAAGAGAGGCATTATGAGGTTGGGTGATTGACATATCATCCTTTTCAGTGAATGATAGGGAGTGAGGTGAGGTAATGTGACCTACCATGGTTTGAAACTATTCTTCGGTGAGGTTCACTAGAACGGAGGCTTCAGAAAGAGCTTTGTCAAGTATGGCCCTATGGGATGGGGACAAATGCAAAAGTTCCAGGATGGCGATATGTGCAGGTGTCTTATGGAGTTGATCCAGGATACTATACTGATCAGCCGGAGGGGTAGGGGCTCCTCTAAGAGTGACTCTGTTACTGTGAGTGGTAGCATTACAGTCTGACTCTTTGTTTATAGTGATCACATTGATGCGTGAATCACTTTCTAAGATGTGGTTAACAACATAGTCAAAGGACACGTTTGTGTAATTGGCATTGTTAGTTCCATTGTTGTTTTGGTTGGAAGACCCTCCCTGCTCATAGTTGGGAAGAGGACCTTGAATGCCTGGTGATCATTATTAGAGGTATGTCTGTCAAGTGACACTTTGTTTTTCTCGATCAAATCTTGGATGGTGTGCTTGAGTGCAATGCAGTCATTGGTTTTGTGCCCCCTATTTTGGTGGTACTCACAGAAATTGTTGTCGTTCCACCAAGGAGGTTTGACTTTTGGTTCATATTCTCGTGCTATTGGAAGTGTTATGATCTTTCTTATGATCAATTTCCATAGGGCAGTTTACAATGATTCTCCCAAAGGTGTAAATTTTCTCCTAGGTTGAAAATTTGTAAACCGTGATTCAATGTTTCTTAGTTTGTTTTGCAGGGGGTTATTTTACGGATTCGATAAGTTGAAGATTGGTTGTTTTGGTGTCGCATTCTTGGCATCTACCACCCCATCATTCACAATTTTTTTTTTCCAAAATCTTGGTTTATCTACATTGGTATTGGTACTATGAGTATCTTTATAGAGCTTTATTTGACCTTTGGTGATTAAAGCCTTTTCAATGATTAGACCCATCTCAATGACCTTAATAAAGGAAGTAGGACATTAGACCTGTATCTGATAGCTTAGGTCCATTTGTAAGTTATGGACAAATATTTCCAACATTTTTTTTCAAGCATTTGATGTGGGTACTTACTTGCCAACTGTCTCCATCTTTGTAGGAAGGCGGTGAAAGATTCTCCACCTTTTTGCTTGGTGTTACAAAGATCTAAGATTGAGGTGTCATGCTCAATATTATAGGAGAAGTGTGTGACAAACTTGTCCACAAGTTCGTTAAAGGTTCTAATACTGGGTGGTAGTCTAGAAAACCACTCCATGGCTTGTCCTCCCAAGCTTCTTGGAAATAGTCACATAAGATAAGTATCATTGTGGGTGACTTCAAGACATGCAGTGTTGAATTCCCTTATGTGGTCCCTTGGATCACCCTTTCCTTGATATTTATCAAATTTTGGCACCTCAAATTTAGAGGGGAAAGGTATCATGATCAAGGTCCTATCAAAAGGATATGGTGAAATATCCTCTAGGGAATAATGTTTAGCTGATGCTCCTATTTGCATGTCTGTGAATTCTTGTTGTAAATCTTGGATCTGTTGGGTCATTAAGCTTAAGGCGTTTGTAGAATCAATGGTTTCTTTTCTTTTGTCTATGGGTGTTTCCTTTCATGAGCTTCCCTCAAGGTTTGTTTCTTCCTCTGGTTCTTTTAGAGCTTCCACATCAAAATCTTTAGGAAGCTTGACTCCTAGTTGTTCTAAGTGAAGAAAGAATTTAGTGGGGTCTTGGGCAAGTACCTTATCCATTATGCATTGAAATCTTCGGTCTTGCTATGTTTGGAGAATTTCTTCTAGAGAAATTTCCTCATCACTGTTGTGAGAGGATGGAATAGTTTTCTCGGCCATTTCAATCTGTTTTTGTTTTTAGGACCTTGTTAAGACTATGCAAGGTGACTTGAGATGGGATGTAGTGAGTTTGAAAGATTTGAGCAAGAAGCAAAAAGATGCCAAGGTTTTGAACAAGGTTTTCCTTAGATCAATTGGTGTAAAACAAGTTGGGTGAACAAAATGATAGTCAAAGTAAGGATGAGAGAAATCCATTTACTTGATGTAGACTAGTCTTGCACAAGCCACTAGTGGAGTTCTGAGAGAAAGGATGATTTATCCTTGATAGTGAAGACTCAATAGGTTTGTTTGAGGTTTGATGCGATCAAGAATAGCTTAGTTCTAACCTTGTTGGATTTTGGAAGAATTTTTGTGAAGTTTTGGATGATGCAGTGTGGGAAAAGTAGCTATGGTGCGGAAGAAGAGCGAAATGGTTGACTTGTATGATTCTAATTAGATTTTGGGAAAACTGAGACAAGTTTGAAATGGGCTTCTGAAAAATTGAAATTTTTTCTCCTAGGAAGTATGGAATAGCTCTCTGGATTGGATGTGCAGCAATAAATGTGCTAGAACAGGAGGTAAAAGTGCCATAGGTCGAAGCAAATGCGTTGATCTGGTAAATTGTGTATGCATAGCAATAGTGATGATATGTGCAGCAAGTCTAAGCATATGCGCCGCAGGTCGCAGCAGATGCGTTGTTCTGGTTTTCAATTTTTTATTTTGTAGAGTTTTTGGCACGTTTTTCAAAAAAATGTTTTTAGTTGAAAACTTAGTCTTTTTGAATTCTAATTTTCAATTTATGGCAAATAAAGACACAGCAAGCGCATAGAAGTTTTTATGATTTCTATCTTTTAATATTTTTTTGTATTTTAGACTTTTGACACAAGAACAATTACAACCTAGGCTAGAAAGGACAGTATTTGTTGAGTCCTCTAGCTGTGCATATTCAAAGTGTGTAACTCCAGAATCTAGTAGCACCAGCTCCCCTCCATGGCACTCACTTCTCAAATATACCAGATCTAGGTTTCCTTAGGCTTGTACCCCCACCGAACCATAGGATTGTCCTTGCTACCTCTACTAAGAATCACATGAATCAGGGCCGCTTCAAAGGTTCCACCTTTTGCGACAACAAATAGGGGATTTTGGTATACTAAACAATGGCTAAGTAGTCAAGGCAACCATTCAAGTGATTACATGTGTGGCAGTGCTACTCTCCGTTATGGAGTCTCCCAGCCTCCAAGGGTTACACCTTAGAGGGTTTTGGGGGAGGTTGGCTGTCAGTGTAGCACAGTGGCACTTGTTACAGGAAGCTTTCACCTCAAGCACAATTTATTTAAAGTGGATCAATAGGGCTTGGATTTAGCCTATTTCCACTTAGGGTCATTCCCACTTAGACAGGCGGGCATCCAAGGGTAGGCCCCTCTAAAGGTTATACACAAGCAATAACAAGTCTGGCGTTTTGGTCACCCAGTAAAGGGGAGAGCATAAGCATATTGTCATTCAATAGACACATAGAATAGTGTTTAATCTAATCCTAATTAAAAGGAAAAAAACTAAATATATTATCTACTTGGGCACTCACACATTTGTTAACTTTGAAGTGGTTAAAGATAGCAATGGTTCATTTCCCTTTGTGAGATAGCAATGTTCTAAACTAAGAAAGATAGCAATAATGCAAAGATAATAGTGATGTTTGTTACTATCCTCCTAGTTAAGGACTATGTGAGATTTACATGCATGCATTTTTTTTACTTTTTCCCCTAATTAATCTAAGATGAGTTAAATAGTCTAAATGATCTATCCAGCTCCTAATCCTGCAAGACAAATGTTAGCGTTAATCTGACAATTATGAGAGATCCTAAAACCACAGTGAAGAATAGATGCACAACTTAATAGTCTATATGCATGGAAATAGAGACTGTTAAGTGCAGCATTACAAATGCGCTAAGATAGGTGTCAAAAGTGCAAGAATAAGGGACAAATGCATTGTTTATACAGATGCACCATAAAAAAGAATGTAAGCATCGTGTCAGGAGATATATGCGCTAGAATACTACAGGTGTTGAAACAGGTTGTATATGCGCCGGCTCAAAGGATGTATACACCGAAAGTTTGCATGCACCAGAACAGGTTGTAGATGCGCCTCGGGATCGATCAGATGCACCGCTTGAACCTGTTTGAAGCCTATACAGAATCTGTATGGAACCTATCACTCAGAAACATAGTTTTTTGGTTAGATTAGGGGCAAAGGCCCCACGGTGGGTGCCAGAAATGTGATGGGTAAAATGGGATAATCAAAATGAATTATAAAAACCCAAAAACATCAATGGAATGTGCAAGTAAATAAGGATTTAAAATAAGAAATTGATACTCACAACCTTTTTACCTAGCGATTTCTATTGTTTGCCTATTCCTGTTTGATCTTTAGTGATGAACGTGGCCCTTAGGAAGCTTGCTTCCTTGCTTCAATTCATCAAGATGGCAAAAGAGAAATGGCTTGGATACTTGTAGTGTTGAAGGTGAGCTTCAACACAACATGAAATGGATAATAGATGGTGTCATAGTGGGGGTGCCAATGGCGCGCTATGGATTCTGCAGCATAAGTTTACTCGAAAGCTTGATGATATGAAATGGAAGGAGAGGGATGTATTTATAGACTCATGAGAGAGAGGATCAATGGTGTAGAAGAAATAAGAAAATCAATGGTAGAGGATGTTTGAGGGAACTTGCCTGAATAGAAGAAGGACATGTGTCATTCAAAAGGATGCTTTGTTGAGTTAACTACTTTCTTGAAGAGGATGAGCTTTTATTTCTTAAATTAGAATATATTTTTCTAATTTAAGAGTTTTGTTGATAAAAACAAAGTTGCTTTAAATCAGTTAACTCAGCTTTTGCTTTTGTATGATAAGAAGAATTTATTTTTAGAAGATTTGGAAGATAAGAAAACAAAATTAAATAAATAAATTTATTTAATTACTTGCACATGATTTGGAAGAATAAATAAAATACTTAATTATATTTTATTTTTAGAGATTAAGATTTAATTTAAATAAATTTGCATTTTATTTAAATTTGGAAGAATGAAAGATTTAATTAAATAATTAAAGTTATTTAATTGTTTAAGAGAATAAAGTTGATATTGATGGAATTAATTAAATAAATGTAATTTATTCAATTAATGGGAGAAAATGAATCAAATAAATAAATTTATTTATTTATTTATTGATAGAGGAATATAAAGATGAAATAAATATTTAAAATATTTGTTTAGGTATAGTCATGTCATTTTTAGGTGTATACAATAATAAATGGAATAAATACAATAATGGGATTTACAAGGTTAACAGCACCTTATCCCAACATTCTCCCACTTGACATTATACATTGTAAATCAACACATAGGAAATCAAATTAAAAAATAATCAGGCACTAGAAACAAGGCCCATGGCCTCTCTGCACCACACAAACTTCTCTGTGCTCACAGGCTTGGTCAATGAATCTACAACATTCTCCTGAGTGTCTATCTTCTTTAGCTCAATCTCTCCATTTGCAACCAACTCTTGAACAAAGTGATACTGAACATCAACATGCTTAGTTCGAGCATGATACATAGGATTCTTGGCCAAACAGATAGCACTCTGGCTATCACAACCAATATGAATGATCTTGCAATCAAATCCAATACCTATACACAGTCTCCTCAACCAAACTACCTCCTTAGAGACATGAGTAGCAGCCATATACTCTACTTCTGAGGTGGACAAAGAAACTATAGGCTGCCTCTTACTCATCCAACTCACTACACCTCCAAACAGAGTAAACACATAGCCACTAGTGGACCTTCGACTGTCTAAGTCACCTGCCCAATCTGCATCAACAAAACCCTGTATGTCCAAAGATTTGTCAGCACTATCAGTACCAAAATAAACCAAACAATAATCAGGAGTACCTGCAAGATATTTAAACACCCTCTTCACATAGTTCCAATACTATCTACCAGGGTTAGACATAAATCTTCTCAAAACTCCCACTACTTGGGCAATATCCAGTCTAGTGCAAACTATTACATACATCAAACTCCCTATAGCACTAGCATATGGAACATTAGACATATCCTCAAAATCATCTTCAGTCTTTGGACACATATCTAATGAAAGCTTAGTACCAATGGGTAAAGGAACTCTAATTGGGTTACAGTCCTGCAAACTAAACCTCTGCAAAATAGTATTCATATACTTTCTTTGTGACAACCAAATCTTTCTGTTAACTCTATCTCTTCTGATTTCCATTCCCAAAATATACCTTGCAGCACCAAGATCCTTCATCTCAAATGCACTTGAAAGTTGGGCTTTAAGCTCACTGATTATACCCTTAGTATTGCTGAAAAACATGTCATCAACATACAATGCAATAACCAGTATAGAATCATGAACACAATAAATGTAAATACAATGATCCTCCTTGCTTCTAACAAAACCCAATTTCAAAACAAATGAGTCAAACTTTTGAGACCACATTCTGGGGGACTGTTTCAGACCATAAAGAGACATCTTTAACTTGCAAACCCAATGTTCTTTTCCTTTTACCTCAAAACCTGTAGGCTGTTGCATATATATTTCTTCCTCAAGATCTCCATGCAAGAATGTAGTCTTAACATCCATTTTCTCAATCTCCCAATCATAAGCTATAGCAATGGATAAGAGAAATCTAATAAAAGTCAATTTAGCAACAGGAGAGAATATCTCGCCAAAATCAACTCCCTCTCTCTGGGAGTAGCCCTTGGCTACCAGTCTAGCCTTGTACTTCTCCAATGACCCGTTTGCTCCAAACTTCTTCTTGAAGACCCACTTACATCCTATGGCCTTTCTTCCTTTGGGCAAAAAAACAAGATCCCAGGTGTTACAAGAGTCTAAAGCCATCATCTCCTCTTGCATGGCTAGCTGTCAAGACTCACTATCATCTACAGAAATAGCTTCCCTGTAGGATCTAGGTTCATCATTAGTACTTAATAAAGCATATACACAACAAAAATTTGGTGGGCTATACCTGTCAACTGGATTACGTTGTCTTGTGGATCTCCTCAAGGGTGGAGTAAGAGACTCTACTCATTCTTCTACATGATCATCTGCAACAACTTCTTCTATAACAACAGACTCATCTTCATCAGAACTACTTGAATCTTCTTCTTCTTCACCCCCAATCCATCATTTTGTTCTTCTTGAGGTGCATCTTACTACTCTAAATCAAAGTGCACCTTCTTTACCTTTTCTTCTTTTTATTTTGGCTGCTCAAGTTCATAAATAGCTCTAAGTTCCCCAAAAATAACATCTCTAGAAAAGATAATCTTGTGGGTTAGTGGATTCTAAAGTTTATAACCTTTCACATTATCACTATATCCAATGAATGTACACTTTTTATCCTTTGGATGTAACTTAGATCCCTTTTCCTTAGGCACATGAACAAAAGCCTCATAGCCAAAAACCCTTAAATGTGAAACAAAAGGTTTCTTACCTGTCCACACTTCATAAGGTGTCGAATCAAGAGCCTTACAAGGAGATCTATTTATCAAGTAGCAAGTAGTACACATAGCCTCTATCTAAGAGCATTTATCCAACTGTGCATCACTCAGCATACTTTTATCCCTTTCCATAATTGTCTGATTCATCCTTTCTACAACACCATTCTACTGTGGTGTATATGGAGTTGTCTTTTGTCTAATTATACCTACATGCTTGCAAAACTCATCAAATTCCTTAGAGCAATATTCTCCTCCATGGTTAGATCTTAATATATTTATCTTTAAACTTGATTGATTCTCTACTAAGACTTTGATTCCTTAAACTTAGTGAAAACTTCATATTTATGCTTCATAAAATAAATCCATGTAAATCTGAATACATCATCAATGAAGGTGACAAAATAACAAGACTTTTCGATAGAATCACTAATCACAAGACCAAACACATCCATATGAATAATTTATAACTTCTCTTTTGCTCTATTACTTGCTAAAGGAAATGATTTTCTGTTTTGTTTACCAAACACATAATGCTCACAAAAATCAAAGTGCTCATCAGAATAGGAGGAACCATCCAACAAATTTTTTTCTTAATAGTTTTCAGTACATTATTGCTTGTGTGGCCCAATCTACTTTTCCACAACATACATGTATTTTTAGTAGTGGCCTCAGATACATATGAGGTATTACAAACTGGAGTGGCTTCAAGCTTAAACAAGTTCCTGAATCTCTTCCCTTTTGCTACCACCAAGTTCCCTCTCACCAATCTGTAGCCATGCTTGTCAAATATCACATGCATTCCCAAATCATTCAACTTCAAAACTAAAATTAGATTTCTAGCTAATCCAAGAACATGCAAAACACTAGGGAGGGTTTTAATCCTCCCATCACTGAAACACAACAATACCTTTCCTTTCCCGACAATAGGATATGAAGACTTGTCACCAAGGTAGATATTACCTCCATCATATTCTTCATATGAGGAGAACCATTCCTTATGTGAGGTCATATGAAATGAGCATCTGAAGTCAAACAACCAATGATCATTAGAAACAAGATTACATGCAGAAAGTAAAACTTCTTCACCTACATTCAAGGACTTATCCAAAGCACTCTCCCATTATTTCTTGGGGTTTCTGCACTCCTTCGCATGTCCCTTTTTACCACAGTTCCAACACTTAACTCTGTTCTTTTTACCAAGAGTCTTAGACTGGCCCTTGGACTTGTCCTTAGCCCCTTTCTAATCTCCTTTAGGTGCCCTTTCCTTAGACCTTCCCCTAACATTAAGAGCATCCCCTGAACTATCTAAACTCTTCTTCCTCAATTCCTATGATAGTAGTACTGAAATAATAGAATCCAACTTCAAATCCATAAGGTTAGTAGTGATAGCAAGGATAACATTCTCCCAAGACTCAGGTAAAGAATAAAGAAGTAAGATACATTTATATTCTTCACTAACCTCAACATCTACTGAATGAAGCTGACTCAATAACAAATTAAAAGAATTTCAATGCTCTACAACTGACTCACCCTCTTTCATTTTCAAAGAAAACAACTTACTTTTTAAATAAACTTTATTTACCATACTCTTGGCTTGGTATATCTCACCCAATCGATTCCACAACTTGTGTGCGGTCTCCTCCTTTGTGACATTCAATAGGACAGAATCTGAAAGACACAACCAGATGGTTCCCTGTGCCTTCTTATCCAGTCTATCCAACTCATCTTGAGATACATCATTAGGTTTCTTCTCTTTTTGGACAGCCAACCATTGGTTTCTTTCTTCCAACAAATCTTCCATTTTTAGCTTCCACAACTCATACCCCGTTCCGTTGAACTTCTCAATCTCCAATCGAGAGGTTGATGCAATGGTGGATCCATCCATAATAACAACACTAGATATGCAAAACAAACACAACCAAATCTCCCACTGCAACTACAGCTTCCACACTACCACCTGAGTCAAAGCTAGTTAGGCTCTGATACCAAATGTTAGAAATGAAAGCAACACTACTTCAATGGAAATCTGATTCAAGATAAATTTTAGCAATCTTAAGTGTGCATTAACAATGGAGATTATAACAAAACATAAAACCCACTACAGAAAAGATGTCAAACATGAATAATTCAACACAATGACACAATATTTACGTGGAGAAAACCCTTGCGGGTAAAAAACTCCACCAGGAAAGAGGCACAAGTTTATATTAATCTCAACAAGATTGTACACTACATCAACTACACAACTCTCTCCACAAGTCTTCAATCCAACAACATTCCGAAAGCATCTAAGTACCTAAAATCTATATAGCAGCAACAAATACATGGAAAATACTTATAGAAATGTTTTCCACTCCATTCTAGGTGTTCACCTTCTCTCTCCTAAGATTCTCCAACCTGTAAACATTAATTACCATCTTACAAGCATCTTACACTTGTCCAAAAATAGTCATGCAAAGGTTGGGTGCCCAAGACTAAATCTGGCCTCTTATAGCATCTTATGATGTATCATAACCATCATAGCTTTCACAAAAGAGTATCTTTCCAAGATAGAAACCTTGGGCTAAAAATAGCAACTTACAACTCATTAATATCTGTCATATGCATCATAGAATCACAGAATCTTATGACAACTTGCAGATGTCATAGATTTATTACCAAACATTATGATAGTTGTCATCCATGCCAAATATAGTAGATTCCTCAAGGGAGCATGCCTATCCTCATTTACTTTGAGTTTTTACATTTGTCAATAGTAAAAGTCACTCTGTAATTACCTCTGGTTACTCTGAAATTACCCCTACCAGTGAAACTAGTACATCTCCTCATGGACAATTATAAATTACATATAATAAATGGAATAAATACAATATTGGGATTTACAATGTTAATGGTACCTTATTCCAACATCTCTAACCCTTTATCTCTTCGTGATGTGCTTCCCTGTGATGTGCTATGTGTTGTTAGGCCTCCTAGGATGACCCTTGATTCTCTTGTAAGGTCAAGGATACTAGGAGACCACCTCTATCGTGACCTTCTTCTATTTGTATCATCATTCTTCTATATCTCCTCTTCTCTAATTTTATTGTTGTGTGTTGTATCTTACAGAAATAGCATTGTGGTTGGTGAATTGGGGGAACCCTCCTACGTGATTCTCCCTAAGACACTTGTTCTCCTCTCTGATTTATTGTTTACCTTCCTCTAGTGTTTCATCTAGCAGGTGGATGACGAAAAATATTTATACTGATGCAGACCTAGTGTCCCTTTCAAGATCAATCAAAAAATGGACTTAGTTGCTATATGATGATGGGGTTGTAACAAATTATCCAATGCTTAGCTAGTGGAATCACTCTGTGATTCCTCTATCTTGATGTTGGTGTCGATGTTATCTTATCTTGCTAATGAGACTTTAACAATACTGCTGCTCCGTGCACTTTGCTTATCATGAATATCACCTTGCTTGGTTCTTTCATGTAGTTCATTATATGCATTGTTGTCTATCATGATTATTTGGATAGAAACACTTTCCTTGTATGGATGTGTTTGTGGGAACATTCGGCAATCATAAAGTACATGTCACCTCTAGGGGGCATGGACTTTGCAAGAGCTCGTGTTCCCTTGTGTGTTTTCTTCCTACCTTAACGTGCTTGATATCAGTACATGATATCAACCACCTTAAGGTGGGGGCATATATAAGGTAAGTTATCCTCTTTAGATCATAGCAAAGCATGTTTGAACAATCTAAAATCAATCAATCAAATCATTTAAGCCCTCTGTGGAGGTGGGATATCACGCATATCCTTTTATCTCAAGCCCTCATTGTGAGTTGGGGATGGTGTATTTCTCGGAGCATATTGCATTATCCCATCATTTTCAAAAGTCCTCATTGCGGGGAGCGGTTCTATGACTAACTCAACCCTTAAGTGTATTTTTGGTGGTTGTTGTAGTGAAGCCCAATCATCGGTGTGTGCTTGTAATGTGCCTGAGATGGTGATGAGCCTAGCAATAGGAAGACTCCATCACTTGTCTGTCTTGTTTTCTTCGTGTCTTCAATGTGTGTGTGTATGGTGTGCTTGTTCTCAAAGTGCAAGACCGGTGGTGATGAGCTTCTCTACAGTTTGGGATTTGTTTGTCGTGTTTGTTCTCAAGGTGCAAGACTGGTGGTGAATAGCTCCTCTACACCTTGGGATTTTGTTTGGCATGTTTTTTTCTCAAAAAGTGCAAGACCGGTGGCGATGAGCTCCTCTACACTCTTTTGGAATTTATTTGTTTACTTTCCTTGTACTTGCATCTGGCATTTCATATGCAAAAATTTAAATAAAAAAAATAACCACTGCATTCAATGTATACTCTGTGCTTTGCATGTCTTCAATGTTGTATTCTCTGTGTTTTACATGACTGTAACTATCTTCTCCATGTTTTGTGTGCATGTCATTGCCTTCAATGTGTTTGGCATGTCTTCTCCATGCTTGGTGTGTTTGTGGACCTACTTTAATGCATGTATTGGCCTTGCATTTAATGCATACATTAAAGTGGGGCCTAAATGTTATGTCAAAAAAATGCACCCTTGGGGGCTTTTTCCTAAAGGTTTAGCTCCCAAGTCTTTAGATTTGTATTTAGAGCATTTTGCATATTAAATCATACTCCCGATGAGAAAACCCATGGGTCTTGTGGCAAATAGTGTTAGGGATTGCATGCAGAAGATATAAATTAAATGCAAACAAAGATTAAATAGAGGAATGAAAATACACAGAAATAATAATAGCGAGAGAAAAGTTTTAATGTGGTTCACCCAAACTCGGGCTACATCCACCAACAAAGAGTCCAATATTATTATCCAGTAAATCAAATTGATTATAACCACCTGCTCAATCCTTGCAACTCAATATCACTACAAATGCTACAATACAATATCAAAATCCCACCCACAACATACATCCCATCCGCTTATAACAAGCCTTTTGGAAGCTTCTAGAATTAGGGTTTTACAATGTCATTTTTCTTTTGTCGGTTAACAAAAAAATTAACAATCGACTCCGAATAGGCAAAAAAGAGGGAAAAAAATTTCAGGGGCTGCGCTCCCAAACCCTGGCGAGGATACATGACAAGTGTATAGTACCTGCATGATCAATCACCACATACCAACAATCTCCCACTTGGAAAGTGATTAGGCTCCACACCAAACAATCTCCCACTTAGAGACTGATCCTAGATGACACTACTACGCATGCATCTCCCACTGGAAATAAGCACCCTAGACACTGTTGTTCTGATTATTGGTTTTCAGTCTTGAAGACCAACCGAAGCTGAAGATGAGCTCAGCTTCTCCCTTGTCACCTCCTTCATAAACATATCTGCTAGATTTTCATCTATATGTATCTTTTCCAGCCTTAATTGTCCATCATCTAACACTGACCAAATGAAGTGATACCTAAGTTATATGTTTTTGGTCTTTGAATGCAAGGTAGAATTCTTTGCAAGATGTATGGTACTCTGACTATCTGTATACAAAGAATTGTTAGCCTTTTGTTTGCCTAAATCTTCCATGAAATATTGTAGCCATATCATCTCCTTGCTTGCCTCTATTGCAGCTAAATACTCTTCCTCCATGGTGGATAAAGAAACCACCTTTTGCAACCTAGAGATCCAACTCACCATTGTCCCAACTACAGTATAGACATAACTTGTAGTACTCCGCATGGTATCAATAT
This sequence comes from Cunninghamia lanceolata, assembly GCA_027924645.1. Classification (NCBI taxonomy): domain Eukaryota; kingdom Viridiplantae; phylum Streptophyta; class Pinopsida; order Cupressales; family Cupressaceae; genus Cunninghamia; species Cunninghamia lanceolata. The sequence continues at coordinate 9,765,678 of BSBN01000202.1, forward strand.
CCCTTGCTAAATTTGAGTCTACATAGCCTACTAAATTAGTATTAGAGCCCCCAAAAAATAAGTGTTTATTAGATGTACTTCTCAAATATCTGAGAATCCATTTTACTGCATTTTAATGCTCCAATCTAGGATGACTCATATACCTGCTTACGACTCCTACAGCATGTATAATATCCAGTCTTGTACATACCATGGCATACATTAAACTTCCTACAGCTAAAGCATATGGTACCTTGGACATTTTTTCTTCCTCCTCTTGTGTCTTAGGACACATCTCCTTAGTTAGTTTCAAATGACTAGGCAAAGGTGTGTTGACGGCTTTTGCATTCTCCATATGGAATCTCTGCAACACCTTTTCAACATAATTAGCCTGAGATAGAATCAATTTTATGTTCTTCCTATCTCTGCAAATTTTTATACTAAGGATTTATTTTGTTGCACCCAAATCCTTCAAAGCAAATGATTGTGCTAACTGTTGTTTTAATTCTCTTATGTGATCCATGTTAGACCATGCCACAAGCATTTCATCAACATATAAACATAAAATAATGTAGTTGTCATTATCTATCCTCTTAAAATAAACACAATGGTTAGAATTACACCAGTTATAGCCTTCCTCAGCCATAAAACTATCAAATTTTAAATACCATTGCTGAGGTGCTTGTTTCAAGCCATATAAACTCTTCTTCAATCTGCACACCAATTTCTCCTTACCTTTGACCTCAAATCTCTGTGGTTGTTCCATATATATCTCCTCCTCCAAATCACCATGGAGAAAGGCAGTTCTCACATCTAGTTGGTCTAAATGCAAATTCTTCAGCAACCACAATACTTAAAATAGTACGAATAGAATTTATCTTAACAACCGGAGAAAAAATCTCATCAAAATCAACGCCCTTTTTTTGTGCAAATCCTTTTACAACTAACTTGGCTTAAATATTTTCTTACCTCCATCTTCCTCTTTCAGCCTATAAACCAATTTGTTTGGTAAATCCTTTTTACCTATAGGCAACTTACATAATTCTCAAGTCTAATATTTCAGTAAGGAGTCAATTTCTTCTTTCATTGCAAGCTCCCACTGAACCTTTGTATCCACCTACATAGCTTCATCATACCCTTCCGGTTCACCAACATCTATTTAAAAAATAGAATACAAAGAGGGAAAAAAACCTTTTAGGAGGTCTACTTAGCCTTGTTGACCAGCTAACATTCACTGGAGTTTGTGGTATTTCTTGTTGCTATTACGGAGCATAAGGAACCACTAGAACATCATTATTTAAAGTATCATCTAGCACCACATAATCCTTTTCTTTCTTCTCATGTTACTACAACTAATCCTTGTGCAACACCTTCTCATTGAATACAACATCCCTAGTTCTCACAATTTTTTATTTTTAAAATCGCAAAGTCTATAACCAAATTCATCAATGCCATATCCAATGAAGGTACACTTTTTTATTTTGCATCTAGCTTGGTTCTATTTTCATAATCTACATGTGCAAATGCTTCACATCCGAAGGTTTTGAGAAAAGAATAACTCACCTTCTTACCTATCCATGCTTCCTCTGGAGTACCACAGCTGAAAGGAACTGAAGGACCTCTATTAATTAAATATATAGCGGTGTTGACAACCTCTACCCATGTGTTTAAAGGCAGCCCAGCATGCAATCTCATGGTCCTTGCATGCTCCATTATTGTTCTATTCATGCATTCAGCCACTCCATTCTCCTGTGGAGTACCTAGAACCATTTTTTGCCTACGAATTCCATTAAAGGAACAATAATCCTTAAATTCTTTGCTGCAATACTCACCACCATTATCAGATATGAGATATTTTAATCTTTTACCTATCTCATTCTCAACCAAGCTTCTCCATTTCTTAAATGTTTCAAATACATCAGATTTTTGCCTAAGGAAATAAATCCAAACATTCCTAGTTGCATCATCTATGAATGTAACATAATATTGAGAGCCACCTAGAGAAGACACCTAAGCTGGTCCCCATACATCTGTATGCACAAGCTCCAACTATTCATCTTTCTTTTACTTCCCATCCTTGAGAAAATTGACTCTCTTTTGTTTGCCATACACACAACTTTCAAAGAAATCCATATTAATACATTTTAGACTTGGTAAAACTTACTTAGAATGAAGTACCTTCATACCTTTTTCATGCATATGCCTAAGTCTATTATGCCACAATGTTGTCTCAGAACTTACAGCAACTGTTTCAGTCTCTTCCTGCGAACCTGCAACAACTGTTCCTAAACCTATTTGTTTTTTCTCTACAATAGCTAAAGTAGAAGGAATAGTATGATCTGTACAAAGATATAAGGTGCCTACTTTCACACATTTTGCTACTATTAAGGCACCTCTTGAAACCTTCCAATTTTTATTAGTAAATGTAACAATGCAACCTTCATCAGCTAGTTGCCCTGCTGAAATTAAACTCCTACTCAGCCTTGGAACGTGCCTTACCTCTTGTAGTAGCCAGTGATTCCCATTCTGCAACTTAATCTTGATTCTTTCCAACAATCTAGCAGGGTTCATTATCTCCTAAATAAACTAGCCCAAAATCTCCTTGGATATAATCAAGAAAATAACATCTATGGGGCGTAGCATGAAATGAGACCCCTGAATCTAAAATTCATGAATCATTAGCATTATCTACGGAAAAATCAAAGCATCATCTTTAGATTTATTACTTACCACATTTGCCTCCTTATTGCCTTCTTGTTTGTCTCTTTCTTTATTCTTCTAAGACCAACAATCTTTTTTCAGATGACCTGGTTTCCCACAATACCAACAATCCTTATGTCCTCTAGATTGGGACCTCTTGTACTTTGATTTTCCTCGTGACTTCCCATAACCTCCAGAACCTTTTCCTCTCTCCTTTGATTTACCCCTGCTTTCTGTATTCAAAAAACTACCTGATGTGGACCCTCCTAAGCTTTTCTGTCGCATTCCTTTCTAAGGACAACACCAACAACATCATTAAATTTCAAATTGTTTGAACTAGAGACAGAGTTACTTACAGCCATTACCAAGCTATTCTAGCTTTCTGGCAAAGAACATAAAACCAAGAGAGCCCTCACCTCTTCATCAAATTTCACTTTTACAGAAGTTAACTAACTGGTAATCATATTAAACTCATTTAAATGATCTGTCATAGATCCCCCTTCAATCATTTTCAGATTAAACAAACACTTCATGAGAAATACCTTATTTGAGGCTGAGGGTTTTTCATATAATTTAGCTAAATCTTTCATCAGTTCACTTGTTGTCATCGCCTCTATTATATTGAACATCATAGATAGTGCCAAGCACAACCGAATGGTTCCCAGTGCCTTTCTGTCTAGAAGATTCCAATCCTCATCAGTCATTACTGTCAATTTCTTGGCTATTCCTTCTAATGGCCTCCATAAATCCTTCTAATAGAGATAATCCTCTATTTGCATCTTCCATAATTGATAGTTCTACCCATTGAATTTATCTACCTTCAATTTACCCTTGTCCGCCATTGCTCCCACTCAACCGTGAGACCTTCCTGTAGATGATAATCAAACACAACCCGCTCTGATACCACTTGTTAGGGATTGCATGCAAAAGATATCAATTAAATGCAAACAAAGATTAAACAGAGAAATGAAAATACACAGAAATAATAACAGTGAGAGACAAGTTTTAACATGGTTCACCCAAACTCAGGCTACATCCACCAATAGAGAGTCCAATATTATTATCCAGTAAATCAAATTGATTACAACCAGCAATCCTTGCAACTCAATACCACTGCAAATGCTACAATACAATATTGAAATCCCACCCACAACATACATCCCAGCGGCTTATAACAAGCCTTTTGGAAGCTTCTAGAATTAAGGTTTTACAATGTCATTTTTCTTTTGTCGGTTAACAAAAAAATGACTCTGAATAAGCAAAAAAGAGGGAAAAAAAATTTGGCGGTTGCACCCCCAAACCCCGGCGAGGATACATGACGAGTGTAAAGTACTTGGATGATCAGTCACCACATACCAACAAATAGAACCTAGGGGGCTGTAATTTAATGAATCTTGAGCAAAGACAGGGGGTGGACAAGGGCGCTAGCGCCCTAGTCTAGCCCTATTTTGGGTCTGCCCTAATTTAAAATGTCAATTTTGTGACCGTTAATTGGTCTCCAAGCTGACATCATAAGTTTTAAATACAAAATTCTTGGAGGGAATCTTAGTAGTTGCATATATAAGCATGTTTCGGTTATCATTTGCAAACTAGATGGCAATTTTGATTCTTGAGCTATTGGCATACTTGTGATTATCATTGTGTTGTAGAGCATAGCATTGTTCTTGTGTTTGTTTGTAGGTTGGATTACATCTTCTCCTCATGGCATTAAAGAGGTTCTTCCTTCCATGAGAGCTTCATCATCAAGGTTTTATTTATTGTGATTTATCAATCATTATCATTTGGTTTTTACCTCTGCCTCCCAAGGGCATGCACTCTCTCTGACAACAATGTTTGGAAGACTTGAATGTCTCTCTAGGGCTTGACTAAGGCAACCCTCTAAACACCATAACCCCCTCCCACACTCCTTGTGATTGTAGATTACATGTGTCAAATCTAGAAGAAGTGGAGTTGCAGAGCAGGAAGGTAGACATTGAAGATTCTAGATCTAAAAAGAAGTAGACACTATTCAACTTTTCGAGACAAGGGCACCATCAACCTTGTCCTCAAATTTTTGGTCACGAGAAATAGAAGACATATCAGAGATTAGTGCCAAAAGGAGATCGAGCCTATGCGGAAAAAGTGGCAGATTAGACTAGGGCACCATCACCGTTGTCCTAGATTTCTTCATTTTCTATCTATGAAAAATAGTGAGTTAAGGTTCTTTGCCCTCTATCTATTTCCTATAGCATTTGTTGTAATTCACAGATTTGATTATTGTTTTACTTAAATTAGGGTTTCAAGGACATAAAGGCATTAATTGGCAAATTTGTGTGATCACATCTAAATTTCCCAGTAGAAAATCAAGTGGCAACTCAAATCTGATAGCTGACTCTCCTCTTGATAGGTGAGGCACTCAGTTGAAAAGCCCTTGGAATATTTTGTGGAAAGGAGGATTCAAACTAAAGAAAACATTAACCCTCATCCTTTTTACCCCAAAACAAGTATAAATGGGAGGAGTGACAAGGTGTCATTGTACCTCATCATTTAATCTATTTTCAGATGTCAATAATCCAGGGGCTGTGTCATCGACTGTCTGCAACTAGGGATTCTATAGTTACTAGTTTTCCTATCTAATCTTAACAGCTTCTACTAATTTGAAAAGATTAATCTGCCTACTTACTAAATGAATTTAAGGAATGCTGAAATAGAATTAAATAGGAAGTTACTTAAAGCAATCTTAAAAATAGTAACATGCATCTATCTATTAAAATAAGTAAATACTTTTCACAGCAAAATCTAAAGTAATAAAGCAATGGTACTAGCCTTCCACCTTGGTGGTGAGAGTGGGCCCTTACTCCACACCCTTGGGGCTAAAGGCTACAGTAGGGAATCAGCACAAAAGAAGATCACAACTAAATTCAACCTATTCCATTCGCTTTGCATTCATGAAAAAAATATTGATATCACCCAACTGAGATTACTGAGAATCAAAATAAATCAATCATTGTATATTTCTTCTGCTATTTCTATGAGTATATATGAAAATGAGTGATGACATATCACTTATCTTATCTACCAGTTCTTCTATGAGATGACATCCATCTCTTTATTACACTAGATGTCTAACTTATGGAAAATAATCATGCAATAAAAGTAGACTGAGTGGAACAAAAGTCCACTCAGAATTCTAAGTTTGAGTCTTAATACATTTGGGCAGTGAGGCCCTGAAAATATGGGTATTGAATCAGTTCTATCACCGTAACTCAAGCAAAAAAATTATAAAGATAAAAACTCTAGCAGTTTAACTAAGGATGACCCTTCACCACTCAGGTGATGATTTGAGTGAAATGAGGGGTATTGTGATCACTACTGAGAGTGCCTGGTCAGCAGCTTATGCTAGAAATATGCCTACTCTCAGGAGGTGCCAGAGATATTTGTCCCTGTCTGCAGCTCCGGAGATATGTTTGTAGCTTCAGAGATGTCTGTAGCTCCGGATATACCATTGTGGCCTTCTTTGTTCAACTCCGGAGAGGCTTTCTCTTTCCTTCAAAACTTTTGGTGTCATGGTATTCTGGTATTGTCTCTGGAGATCATTGAAGACTATCTCCAAAGATGCACAAAATTGTTGTTCCTGGCATCTACACCTGTTGATTCAAAAAAAAGAGAAGTTTCTACATTTTTCCATCAATTCCATGGACATTAGTCACTCAATCAGAAATTATGACTTAAGTAATCTATCTCAATTAATCATTAACTAGAACGATCTTGCTAGCTTATTTGGGTGTAGACATTAGGAAAGATGGAATCAGGAAGAAGAAAAAGAGAGGTAAAAAGATGTATTCCATGGGTGCAACTTGGCATTCATCAAGGAGTATCTTCCATTGGTAGAGTTTGCATACAATAATTCATACCATGCATCTTTGGGAATGGCACCTTTCGAAGCTCTTTATGGGCGTAGGTGTCGAACACCTATCAGTTGTGATAAGGTGGAGTACAAAATAGTGATTGGTCTTGAAATGTTAAGAGAAATGGATGATCAGATGAATTTGATCAAGGAGAAGTTGAAGCAATCTTCAGATCATCAAAAGAGTTATGCAGATAGGAATAGAACACCTAGACAATTCTCAATGGGTGACAGTCTTTTTGAGGATCAAACCTCAGAATAGTTTAGTTTCATTTGGCAAATCATCCAAACTTGTTACTCATTTTGTAGGACCATTCAAATTGCTGGAAGTGATTAATCCTGTAGCTTATAGACTTGCTCTACCACCTGCACTTGCCAAAATCCATAATATTTTTCATGTGTCCTTACTTAAGTCTTATCATCCTGACGAGTCACATATTCTTGATTGGCATGCTTTATAGGTTCAGGATCCAAGAGTAGTGCTGGTGGAGCCCACTCAAATTTTGGAGAAGCACAACATTAAGTTACGTAGCAGAGATGTGGTGTAGTATAAGGTCCAATGGGATCAGTATTCAGAGGACAATGCCACATGGGAGGATGCACAGGAGATTGATAGATCTTTTCCTCATTTGAGGATGACATAGATTTCTTATTCATGCATGGATTATGATACTTTAAGTTTGGTTATTGTTTTTGATACTTTGAGTTGATGTTATCATTTTACGATACTTTGATACTTTATTGGTGGTTGATTAATACCTTATTGTTTTGATGTGTAATAAGACATCAGAATGATGTCTCTTCCAAGTGAAGAAGAATGTCACGTCTCATTTTTTTATGGACTATATTATTATTCTAGATTAGTGAACATTTACTATGATTATTTTACTTTGAGTAAGTTCCACATGTGTGAAGGTAATTATCATGAAGTTATATTTGAGTAAATTGGAAAATTAATTTAAATGTTAAATATTATGGATGTGATTACAATGATTTGCTTCAGCTATGTTTTTGGAGACACTAACCTCTTGACGTCGAGTTGAGTGCGAATTAATGTAGGTACTCGTCGAAGACGAGAACATGGTTGAGGTAGAGGTGTTCTAGCCACTTGGCAAGAACTGATGGGATGGTTAACCCTAATGCAATCACACACTCACGTAGTTTCATATGCATTTTTGAATGGCTTATTTTTATGCATCAGTGTGTGGTTAATAATCGTGATTGATGATTTGATATTTAGAAAATTATTATGTTTTCAATTGTTATGAAAATCCTTTTCAAATGCATGATTTGATTACATAAATTCATGTCTTTTCGAATTAGATTTTAAATGGTGTATTTTATTGGATGCATTTTTATATTAATTAATAATAAATAAATAATGTTTTTCTATATGGATGTTTGGAAGACAATAAATTAATTAGATTCAAACAATTATATTAAATTATAATATATATATGGATATATATATTATTTTATTATTTCACTTCTTGATTTATTTAAAGTGATTGTGTTTTAAGAAAAATAGTTAAATTATGTTAATAATATCATTATTATATTTAGAATTTTAAATAAAAAGAATTAAAAACAACTTATTGTCGCACATGCGGTCCAGTAAGCTAATTAAAACAGTATTATTTTAAGATAAATAGAAAATTGAAGCTTTTTCTTATTCTTTTTCTCATGCAAACTAAAATTAAAACTTCAGTCTTAAAACCTAAAGTTGGGACACTAAAAATAAAATAGAATTTTGATAAAAGAGGAGGGCGTTCAACAGAGAAATAAAACACCATGATCTTTTTGCAGCAGTAAGTTATCGATTCCTGTGAGTGTTGAAGGCAGATTATCAGTAAGTTTTTATTCATCTCTGGGCAACCAAGAAGCTAGGGTACTGAAGGTGACAGGAAGGAAATACAAGCAGCGATTGGAAAGAAAGAATTAGGGAGTGACCAAGCAAATCATCCTTCATCATTCAGCATAGAAAGACCAGGTATTTCCCTTGCATACTTTATTTTGCAAATAATAATGTTTGTCTCTGGTTTAAATCTAGCCTTTGGTCATCAGAATCGCCCATCTGTTTATTTGTGTTTTCTTAGTAACTCTGCTCCTCTAAATTTGTGATATTGACCTACTTTGTGGCGTCTACCCTCTTAATTTTTTGCTTGACCTGCTATTCTTCTTAGCCTAAGGAATGATTATCATGTGGGTCACTGAATATAAAAATTAGTAGCTACAATTGCCAAGTATTCAGTCGCCAACCACTCCATGGTTAATTCAACCCTGTCATCATTAAGAAGTGGGCAACCTGTTGTTCTTTGTTTCTTGTTTTGTTTAAGTAAATCGACTTCCTCTTCTTGTTTTCCTGCTATAAAGAATTGGCCATTTTTACTATCTGTTGGCTTAAACCCACGAACTGAGCTATTATAGTCATAGATGCTAATAAAAGATTATTCTCTACTAGACATTAGTTATACTGCTATAATTTTTCTACCTGTTGATAGACTTAGTCCTTATTAGGAATCAGCCTAATCTTATGATTAAAACAAGGTGTAAACAATTCTATAAAACTTAGGAGAAAATAAGAGATTCCTGTAGCTGACCATTCTTTATTGTTTGTTGTCCAAAATGGATTTTAAAACATTATTCTGGAATGATAGTCAAAGTTATAAACTTTGTTCTCTATTCATTTTTATTTCCTGCAATAGTTCTTGTCATAGTTTCGACATGAAGATTGTTTATATGTTTATGCAGTTACTATCACAGTTTCAACAGGAAGTTTGTTTTATGTTTTCTGAGATAGTTCCTATCATAGATTTGACAGTGAAATTGCTTAAATAACTTAGAATACTATTTATATTGTGAATTATGATTGAAATATGGACTTGGTGATTATATCAATCTGATAACATTATGGATGCAATTGTATGTAATGAATGATGGATTATTGCTTGGAAAGTGTATTTCCTTTATTGGTGTTTTGGAAAGGGATTTTAATGATTTATTGATGAACTTTGATCCTTTTATTCTATTATTTATTTACTTACTTCTTGGGGAAAGAAGTAATTTTTATCTAGGAATGTTATTGGGTTACTTTCTGGGCTAGAATGTCGAATGTGGATTTTTAAAGATGGATTTTCCTTTTTTCAGGAATTGAACCAGGTTACTATTTTAAAGGATTAGATCTAATCGAGCTGACGTTGAAAAAGATGTTTATTTGTGTAGCAAAACTTATATATATATGCCACATCCTATTGTGAGACAATAAATTTAGAATTGTATATTCAGACATCAAGGTTGCATCGGGTGTTCCCTCCTGCCAGTTGTTTCTAAGCAAGTAGATATTTCGTGTAGGATTGGGTTTCCTTCATTTCATGAAGGGATATGGGGAAGTGTAATTATTCATGGTTGGGTGGAAAAGTACTTGGGCCATGTTCCCGTCGCTCAGCTCACCGGTGGTGGACCACTTGGTTCATGCGACCTATGAGCGTATTGATTTTTTTATTTATTCTTGTTGCACATGATTATTGTAACTTGAAATTGGATGTAATATGGCATGAATTCCCATGGATTTTGTATATTATTTATAGTGCTTTTCACCTAGATTGAGCACATGACTTTGTAAGATTTAATGAGATTTTGATTCATATTTATGAGATTGTTCATTTCATTGTGATATTGTAATTGGTGCAGGAGCACCTACCTAACAGCTGGCCTCCATGAGGCAGTTAGTTTGTTTTCAGTCTTGTTAATGTTTCCAAGAAGGTCTGATAAGACCAATGCATGTAATAAGGTCATGTTGACCATACTTTACTATTTTTAGGTAGGTTGTTAGGACAGCTATTATGCTGTATGTCCGGTTGGATCTCCCAGCCACCTGGAGAGATTTCCCAGCCGCTTGGAGTCGAGTGGTAGTACTCGCAGGAGATCCTATTTATGTAGTAGGATCGGTTGGTATTGCATATCATCGATCATCGATCAGACTTTACAGAGAGTGAGACAGAGGGAGAGACTGAATATTGTATTTGCATCTTTTGAAATCAATAAAGAGATCCTGTTGTGTCAATTCTCTGTTTGGATTCCTTGGTGTGATCGATTTGCTATTTTGGTGGTTTCATGGATTTGCTGATCCATTCCACCGGTTGATTCGTCGAATTGGTGGAATGGCTATGTACAGTAGTTTAGGATTTAGTCTGCATTTTCTGTTTGTTTGCATGCAGGTGCGCAGGATCGCAATCAAGAGGTGTTGAGAACCCTAGCATGGGTATGTGCTAGGTCGTGCTGGTTGTTAGAGTCTGGAAAGTTGTCCAGGAAGTGGATCGGGTCACCTCAGGAGGTTTGGCGGATCGAAATTCGCTAAGGTTGGAAAATCCATTGCAACGGCATCATCAGGATATTTCTGTGTATATCCTGCAGTTACTTTGGGCGTCATCCGAGTAAGTGGAGATGAGCATGATGCAATCGTTTGCATAAAGTGAATGTGCATTGGGGTGATCATCATCAAGTGTTGTCGAGGAGGAGCGTATCGGCATAAGGTAGAAGATCGGGTTGATAAAACCATCGCGGGCTGATAATGTTAAGTTTGGCTGATAGCAGGATATTGAAGGAACTGCATGTGATGTCATCGTCATCAGGATATCGGGGCAGCAGGATATTGAAGGAGCTGCATATGATGTCATCGTCATCAGGATAATCGTCATCAGGATATCGGGGTGACGTAAGCATCGAAGGAAGGGTGCATGAGGTTGTCGTCATCAGGATATATGGGAGGAACCGGATGTTCTATATCCTGCTGATGAACATGATGTTGAACATCATGATGATGAAGAAAGAGGTTGGCGGTAAGAAGAATAGTGATCGTCAGGAGGATGATTGCGCTTGCCGAATGTGATGATGCTGCCGATAGCCAGATATGATGATGCTACTGACAGACGAAGGGTCGAAGGTTTGTCTGCAGGAGGATATCGGTCAGCAAGAGAAAATATGATGATGCTGACAGTGTTAAGGGGAATATGATGATGATGATGATGGGTTTTAGGCATACATGCTATATGTCAAGGTTTTAGTGTGGATGCCTCTGCATCAGTAATCAAGAGGATTAATTACACCCTTTTATCTTTTATATTCTAATTAAGCAGATTACTTACATATTTTTACTTTGGATATTGTGATGTTGTATTTAAGTGGATTATTTACTTCATTTTACTTTCGCAATGGTTTGTAGATTTTTACAGCTTTTACATTTGGTATCAAAGCTCTAGGTTTAACATTAGGGCCTCAGTTTTTATTTTTGGGGCTATTGTGCTAAGTTGCGAACTTGATATAGATTATCCATCATGAATACTAGAAACATTGATCATAGTGACAGATTAGGAAGTGGTCAAAATACAAGAAACCATGGAGGTGCACATGGAGGTGCTCGTGGTGGTCAAAATGCAGGAGATCGTGGAGATGCTAGTGATGATCAACATGGAAGATTAGACCGTATTCTTGTTCTCTTGACCCAACAGGACACGAGGATGAATGCTTGAGTAAGAGATTAGAGTAAATCCTAGAGGGTAGAATGTTGATGAGAATCCAAGGATAGAAGTCCAAGTTCTTGAGGTTGGAGTTAATGCTAATAATCAAGCAAAGATTACAGAAGAATTGGGGAAATACCTCAAGAGAGTATCACCGATGAAATTTGATGGAAAGACAATTGGAGATGGAGTTGAAGCCTAGGTAATAGAAATGGAGAAATATTTTGGGCTCCGAAACCTTTCAGATCACACGAAAGCAATGTGGGGATCTTACCAGTTGCCTAGTGAAGTAGCAACATGGTGGGATAATGAGAAGGGAGATAAGAAGTTGTTACCTAGTGAACTAACTTGGGAGATTTTCTTGCAACTATTTCAGAAGAGATGGTTACCACAGCTATTCTTTCACAAGAAGATGATAGAGTTTCAAATTTTGGTTCAAGGAGGTATGTTTGTATCCAGTTATTGGGAGAGGTTCTTGCATCTACTTAAGTATGTTCCATAGTATCAAACAGATGAGAGATTTTAGATCAGGAAGTTTATTTTGGGATTAAGGCCCCAGATTGGAGTGGAGGTAGACATTCATAATCCACTCACTATGGATGCAGTTTTTGAGAAAATAATTAAACAAGAGCAGAAGTTACAACAAGCAGCCAGTTACCATAAGCAAAGAGATGTGAAGTTTGCCAATAAGAAACCTCAGAATAATTAGCAGAACTATCATCAGAAAAGCAATCAAGGCAATAATAGGCAGATCAAGAATCTGAAGAGAGGTAATAATTCTAAGGATGGAAATGGTGGAAACCAACATGGAGGAAACAAAAGAGGTAGTTATAACAACATAAACAACAATCAAAGAGAAAGAGTTGAAGGACCTAGAGCACCTAAGGGTGGATGCTATAATTGTGGAGGAGAGCATTATGCAAATGCATGTTCACATAAAATGGGAAACAAGAATCAACAAGGAACACCTCAACATCATATTCATGCTGCAGTGGATAATCGACAAGCATATTTTCAAGCAGCACGTATTCAATTTCAAGGTAAGCTCTATGGATTACCTATTTCTATTTTAATTGATACTGGTGCCATAGATTTTTTTGTAGATCCAATAGTATCTAAGTTATCTATTAGATCTGGACATATGGAAAACTCTTGGATGGTACAATATGGCAATAGAGTAGAAAAGAGAGTAGACTCATGTCTAGCATGGAGTGAGTTAGAGTTTCCTAGTTTTCAGATGCAAGTTAATTTGTATGTAGCACCTTTAGGCTCTTATGATGTAATTTTGGGAATCAACTGGTTAGCTGAACATAAGTCTCTAGTAAACTATGAAGACAAAGTTGTTACATGTTTGGATGACCTAGGGAATCAAGTGGAAATTAATGGATCTAAGAGACCTTTAGAGCTTAGACAAATCTTGGCTATGTAATTGAAGAAAGCCAAGATGAAAGGGTGTGCCATCTATGTCATCCAAGTAAAGGATCTTGACAAAGAAGAACTAGTGTTCAACGACTACCCAATCCTTAGAGATTTCAGAGATGTATTCTTTGTAGAGTGTATAGAGTTACCACCGAAGAGAGAATTTGACTTCTCAATTGATTTGCTACCAGGAACTGAGCCTTAATCTAAGGCACCCTACAAGATTACTACTACATATTTGTATGAGCTTAAAGCACAATTGCAAGAGTTGCTAAATTAAGGGTTCATTAGACCTAGTGTGTCACCACGAGGCTCAATGGTTATCTTTGTGAAGAAGGATGGTACTTTGAGATTGTGCATTGATTATAGGATGCTTAGCAAAGCTACTATAAATAATAAGAACCCACTCCCAAGAATACATGAGCTCTTTGATCAGATGAAAGGAGCTATAGTGTTCTTAAAGATAGACCTTAGATCTGTTTATCACCAATTGTGGATTAAGGATGAGGACATCTCTAAAATAGCTTTTAGGACTCAATATGGTCACTACAAGTTCACAGTGGTACCATTTGGGTTCACTAATGCTCCAACAGCTTTTATGAATTTGATGAATAGCATTTTCATAGATTGTTTAGATGATTTTGTGTTGATCTTCCTTGATGACATATTGATATACTCTAAATCAGTGGAAGAGCATGAAAGACATTTGAGGATAGTCTTGTAGTACTTGAGAGAGCAAAATCTTTATGGCATATTATCGAAGTGTACATTCTTTCAAGATAAAGTGCACTATCTTGGTCATGTGATCTCGGCAGAAGGGATTGCAGTTAACCCTGAGAAGATAAAAGTGATAATAGAATGGCCTGCACCGCAGAGTGTGACAGAAGTCAGAAGTTCTATGGGACTTGTAGGTTATTATAGAAAGTTTGTGGAAGGTTTCTCAACTATTGTAGCAGCAATTACCTTGCTACAAAAGAAGGGTAAGAAGTTTGAATGGATAGAAAAGTGTGAGCAATCTTTTTTAAGTGCTAAAGGAAAAGCTCACAACTGCTCCTATCTTGACCATACCAGATCCTAATGGTCACTTTATAGTTATAACTGATGCTTCAAGAGAAGGAGTAGGAGTGTTGATGCAAAATGAGCAATTGGTTGCTTATGAATCAATAAAGTTAAAGCAACATGAGTTCAACTATGCACTGCATGATCTTGAGTTAGCCACCATAGTTCATGCACTTCAGATGTGGAGGCATTATCTTCTAGGTAAGACCTTTGAGTTGAAAATAGATCATTTAGGCTTAAGTATATATTTATTCAACCTAACCTTAATGCATGACAGAGAAAGTGGTTAGAATTCCTTAGTGAGTATGACTTTGGAATTGGGTATATAAAAGGAAAAGAGAATAGAGTACCAGATGCTCTTAGTAGAAGAAGACATTTGGCTGCCATGGTTACAACAAGATCTAATTTGAAGCACAAAGTAATTCAAAATCTTCAAGGGGATGAGCATTATGAAAGAGTAAAGCAAGATTTGGAAGTATACCCCTTAGATCACAGGTTTGATGGTTATGTGATCAAATCAGATGGACTTTTGAGATTTCAAGGAAGAATGTATATTTTTAACTCAGGAGAGTTGAGGAAGTTAGTTCTTGAGGAGATCCACAATGCACCATATTCAGGGCACCCTAGAGTGACCAAGATGGTCAAAGGTTTGAGACCTTTATACTTTTGGTTGAGACTTAAGAAGGATGTGTTGGAATTTGTGGCTCAATGTTTGGAATGCCAACGAGTCAAAGCTGAACATGTGCATCCAACAGGATTGTTGTACCCGTACAGTGTTCCAAAGTATAAGTGGCAAGTGATAAGTATGGATTTTATTCAAGGGTTACCCATGCCTAAGAATAGGCATGATGTCATCTTAGTGGTTGTGGACAAGTTCACAAAGGTAGCACATTTCATTCTGGGCAATCTTTCAGATGGTTCTATAGTTTTAGCTAAGAAGTTTGTTTAGGAAATCTTTTGATTGCATGGAGTGCCTGAGATGATCATTTCAAATCAAGACACTCACATGAATCTAGATTTTGGACAACTCTTAATGCAACATTGGGCACTGCTATGTCATAAAAATGTACCTTTGGGGGATTTTTCCTAAAGGTTTAACTCTTGGGTCTTTAGATTTGCTTTTAGAGCATTTTGCATGCTAATTCAGACTCCCAATGAGAAAACCCATAGGTCTTGTGACAATTGGGACCTAAGGGGGACTATGTTGGTGATCATTGAGCAAAGATAGGGGGTGGACAAGGGCGCTAGCACCCTAGTCCAGCCCTATTTTGGGTCTGACCTAATTTGAAATGTTGGTTTTGTGACCGTTATTTGGTCTCTAGGTCGACATCATAAGTTTCAAATTCAAAATTCTTGGTGGGAATCCTGGTAGTTGTATATATAAGCATGTTTAAGGTTTCATTTACAAACTAGAAGATTACTAGATGGCAATTTTGATTCTTGCTATATTGGCATACTTGTGATTGTCATTGTGTTGCAGAGCATAGCATTGTTATTGTATTTGTTTGCAGGTTGGATTACATCTTCTCCTCATGGCATTGAAGAGCTTCTTCCTTCCATGAGAGCTTCATCATCAAGGTATCATTTATTGTACTTTATTAATAATTATCATTTGGTTCTTGCCTCTGCCTCCCAAGGGCACATACTCTCTCTAACAACAGTGTTTGGAAGACTTGAATGTATCTCTGGGGCTTGACTGAGGCAAGCCTATAACACCAAAACCCCTTCCCACTCTCCTTGTGATTGTAGGTTATAGGTGTCAGATCTAGAGGAAGTGGAGTTACAAAGCAGGAAGGTAAACATTGAAGATTCCAAATCTAAAAAGAAGAGGACACTATTCAACATTTCAAGACAAGGATGCCATCATTATTGTCCTAGATTTTTCCATTTTCCAACTACGAAAAATAGTGAGTTAAGGTTCTCTGCCCTCTGTTCATTTCCTGTAGCATTTGTCGTAATTTGCAAATTTGACTACTGTTTTGCTTAAATTAGGGTTTTAAGGACATAAAGGCATTAATTGGAAAACTTATGTGATCACATCTAAATTTCCTAGTAGAAAACCAAGTTGCAACTCAAATCTGATAGCTGACTCTCCTCTTGATAGGTGAGGCACTCGATTGAAAAGCCATTGGAATGTTTTGTGGAAAGGAGGATTCAAACTAAGCCAAACATTAACCCTCCACAAATTTTTTCATAAAACATTTTGGTGAACCCATTTTATTGGACTTTTGGCACCTTGCTGAGTGTGGTTTTATAGATTTACATTCATTCATTCTATTGCATTTGAAAATTTACAAAAAAAATTGATATATTTGGAAAAATTGAAAAAATTACATTCTAGGGTTTGATTTTTGACATAGTTTACATTCATTCAATTGCACTTAATTAATTCTTTGATTTTTACATCAGATCTGAAATTCATCATCATTCAATTCATTATTTTCAATATTGCATTTGAAAAATTACAAAAAAAAAATTAGAAAATTTGCAAAAATTAGCATATTAAGTTTGCATTTTTTGTGAAATTTGAATTCAATGGCATCTAATTTAAATTAATTTCTATTATTTTCATTAAATATAATCCAAAATACATAAATTTATCATTCAAAATTCATTTGCATCTCATTTGCATGCTTGACTTGTCAAAATTTGCTTGAAATCTTGCATTTTTCATGAAAACCAAGTTTTGCATGAGCTAGGGTTATAGTCAAAATCTTGTCTTAGATTTTACTACCTTGTCAAAACACTAATTAGGTCTAATCTCTGATTGTAGTGTTTTACCATAGTGGCCTCTTTGTGAAATTTAATGCCTAGGGTTTGAAAGCTTGCATTTTTCACTAGATCTGAGCGTCTCATCTTGCTAGATTTGCACTCCAAGCATGTTGTAAGGGATTTTATTGCACTAATTGGATATTATTAGCCTTATAATTTGCTTCCCCTTCTCAATTTCCTTACAATACCCTTTATTTTGAGCCTTTACATCGAAATTTTGGGAAAATTGACATATTTTTGCTATCTTTGCACTAGGGTTTGATCTAGAGAGGCACTAGAGGCATGTTGTAACAGATTTTTTGCATTAGGTGGCTGTTATTACTATTGTAAGTTTTTTTCCATCATCATTTTCCTTAAAACACCTGCTTCCCTAGCCGTTTACATTTAGATTTGGTGAAAAATTACATATTTTGGCCTATTTTCACTAGGTTCTGGCTTATCCACTTTCTAGAGTTGCTTCAAAAGCATGTTGTAAAGGATATTCTTGCACTAGTGGACTATTTTTAGGCATATCATTTTCTATCCCTCTTGACAATCTTTACAACACCTCTTCTTGCATTTGTTTGCATTGAGAAAAGTTGAAAAATCAAGCATTTTTGCCTTTCAAAATATCTTGCTCCTAGGGTTTATTCTATTAGTTTGTGCATATTGTTGCATGAGTATTATAACTCACTGCCCTAATAGAAATATTCCTTTAATAAGAAGCAAAAGACACATGGGATCTAGTACTCTTGAAGAGGTTGGTACATTGAACACTTTCTTTACAAAAGGAGAGACACAAATGTTACAAGATATTACACCTATCACAAGTACAATGGAAGAGAAAACTTTTCATGATGTTGATGATACTATTGAGATGAAAAGACATGTATTTGATGAGAAAATATATAAATTGGATAAAGAGTCAGTCGATTTTCAAGCATTTATGGAAAATGAGAGGATAGCTGAAGAAGCTATTCCTACATTTCATAACATAAGTGAACTGGTCAAAGAATAAGATGGTGTTAATGTGATCTGTGGTTTAGCACATATTGTACAAACCAACATTATGCCAATGATTGAATGTACAAAAGTGATAAATAACACTTTGTCACCATCTCATACACAAGTATCAATACCTATACCGACCAGAGGAATATCTACATTTACATCAAATATTTTGACAACAAATGCAAATGCTTGTAGTAATGCTACCACTGGTATTGGAGTATCTAATGGAACTAATTCACAAAATTATAGAGCTATTGGATTTAACTATAAAAACCTTGCCCCTAGAGTGTCTTTATGTCACTCTCAATCACCCATTCAATCCACTTATTCTCAACCATTTTCCACCTATCGCCATGTTCAACCACCTAACTATTTTTAACCTCCACTTGTCACTACCCATGTTCAATCTCCTCCACATTTCGGTTCCAATTCCTCATAGCAAACTGCATCTCCCAATGATGCCATTCTAAACCAACTTTTGCAAGGCATGACCTCTTTACAACAAAAATTGACAAGCTCGTCAAATGCTTCACAACCTAATATACCAACTTACCATGCTCGTAATCACTTATCCTATGCAATATTGAGAACTCCTATGCCTGATAAGTTTGAAACTCCACGCTTTGAAAAATATGGTGGAAAAAGTGATCCTAATACTCATGTGGCAGCATTCACAGCTATGTGTAGTGATTTCTACTTTGAAGAGGACTTGTTAGCAAAGCTTTTCCCGTGATCTCTCAAAGATATTGCTTTGGAATGGTCTTCCTCTTTGACTCTGAACTCAATACATTCTTTTTCATTGCTAATTTATCAATTTCTACAACACTTCCAAGCAAATATTGGACCCCAAGTCTCTCTGATTGATTTGGTTCATTGTAAGAAAGGTCTGAAAGAGAAATTGACTGAGTTTATTAGCCGGTATCAAGGACTTTATGCACAAATTCAATATCAGATGAAAGATGATGATGTTCAAAAGATATTTATAACAAATTTACAGCCTAACATTCATGATAAGATCCTCTTGATGAAATATAACTCTTTTCAACACCTATGCACTGCCCTTCATGACTACCAGCTTTCATCTAGCCAGTATGAAAATCAAAACTCATCAGCTCAAGTTGGCCAATCTAAGGGTGGGTCATCACAAAATAACTTTAAGAGGAACAATAACAAGAGTTTTATCAAGGTTAATGGGCTGAATAACTTTTCTCAAGTGTCTGCTATCACTAATCCGAAGAAGGCACCATATCAACAAAGAAAGTTCACTCCAATATCTAAGTCCTATCATTCTATCATGAATCAAGCTTTGAGTAATAATCTCTTGAAGCTTCCCCCGATTAAACTAGTGGATCCTAATAGAATGCAAGGACCTTATTTTGATGCTAATGCCTTTTATCACTATCATCGAACACAGGGACATGATATTGAATGATGTATGTGTCTTAAACATGAAATATAAGATCTCATCGACTCAAATATTATACAGGTATCTAGTGTGAATGATAATGGGAATAAGTCAATTGCTCTGCCAAATCAAAATTTATAGATTTTTACTAATCCTTTCCCTAAGCATACAGATAGCAATTTGATGGAAGAAAGTACACTACAGGTAGAAGAGGATTATTTAGATTATGATGATATAATTTCTAGAATTGAAGTGGCTAAGGAAAACACTCAAGTATCACCTCGTCCACGAGCAAGAGGTATCTACTCTAAAGTTCCTCCTCTGTTATCCCTTCAAGGATCGAGAGATAATCAACATATACCAAAAAGACAAATGGAAAAACTGAAGCAAGAGATTATGACAATAGAAAAGGTTGAAACAACAAAAGTTACTCTTTGTCATTATGATAGATAGAACCAACAAAACAAGAGAAATAAAAATTAGAAACGAGCCAGATGATTATCATTAGTTGGAAATGATAGTGGTTCTCCTCCTCACAAGCAACGAAATATTTTACATAAACAAGAAAGTGTTGAGAAAGTACCACATGGACTCTCTAATAACAAGCAATACCCTACTAAGAATCACTTGAGCTTCTTACAAAACTTGGTTGAATACCTCTCCAAGAGGTTCACAAGCTCCAAAATCTAGTACGATAGCTCCTATAGGTAAGTATCTCTAACCCCTTATCTCTCGTGATGTGCTTCCCCCATGATGTGCTATGTATTGTTAGGCCTCCTAGGATGACCCTTGATGCTCTTGTAAGGTGAAGGATACTAGGAGAGTGCCTCCGTTGTGACCTTCTTCTATTTGTATCATCATTCTTCTATATCTCCTCTTCTCTAATTTCATTGTTGTATGTTGTGTCTTACTGACATAGCATTGCGGTTGGTGAATTGGGGGCACCCTCCTATGTGACTGTCCCTAAGACACTTGTTCTCCTCTCTGATTTATTGTTTACCTTCCTCTAGTGTTTCCACCTAGCTGGCGGATGACGAAAAACATTTACACTGATGCAGACCTAGTGTTCCTTTTGTGAGTAATCAAAAAATAGACCTAGTCCATATATGATGACAGGGTTGTTACATATTATCTGATGCTTGGCTAGTGGAATCACTTCGTGATTCCTGTATCTTGATTTTGATGTCAATGTTATCTTATCTTTCTAACAACACTTTAACAATACTACTGCTCCGCGCACTTTGTTTATCGTGGATATCGCATTGCTTGGCTCTTTCATGTAGTTGATCATATGCATTGTTGTTTATCATGGTTAGTGGGACACTAACACATTTCTTGCAGGGATGTGTTTGTGGGAACATTTAGCAATCATAAAGTACATGTCACCTCTGGGGGGCATGGGCTTTGCAAGAGCTCGTGTTCCCTTGTGTGTTTTCTTCCTACCTTAACGTGCTTGATATCGGTACACAATATCAATCACCTTAACATCGGGGCATATGTAAAGTAAGCTATCTACTTTAGATCATAGCAAAGCCTATTTGAACAATCTGAAATCAATCAAATCAATCACTTAAGCCCTCTGTGGAGGTGAGATATTGAGCATATCCTTTTATCTCAAGCCCTCATCGCAAGGCGGGGATGGTGTTTTTCTCAGAGCAGATTGCATTATCCTATCATTTTCAAAAGTCATCATCATGAGGCGGGGAGTGGATCTATGACTAACTCAACCCTTAAGCATGTTTTCAATAGTTGTTGTGGTGAAGCCCAATCATTAGTGTGTGCCTGTAATGTGCCTGAGATGGTGATGAGCCTAGCAATAGGAACACTCCATCGCTTGTCTGCCATGTTTTCTCCATGTCTTCAGTGTGTGTGTGTATGGCATGCTTGTTCTTAAAGTACAAGACTGATGGTGATGAGCTCCTCTACACTTTGGGATTTGTTTAGCGTGTTTGTTCTCAAGGTGCAAGACCGGTGGTGAACAACTCCTCTACACCTTGGGATTTTGTTTGGCGTGTCTATTCTCAAAAAGTGCAAGACCGGTGGTGAACAGCTCCTCTACACTTTCTTGGGATTTGTTTGTTTACTTTCCTTGTACTTACATTATGCATCTCATATGGAAAAATCAAAAAGAAAATAATCACTACATTCATTGTATTCTCTATGCTTTGCATGTCTTCAATGATGTGTTCTCTATGTTTTACGTGACTATAATTGTCTTCTCTGTGTTTTGTGTGCATGTCATTGTCTTCAATGTGTTCGGTGTGTCTTCTTCGTGCTTGGTGTATTTGTTGTGTTTGTTGACCTACTTTAATGCATGTATTGGCCTTGTGTTTAATGCATACATTAAAGTGGGGGCTAAATGTTATGTTAGAAAAATACATCCTTGGGGGCTTTTTCCTAAAGGTTTAGCTCCCATGTCTTTAGATTTGCATTTAGAGCATTTTTCATGTTAAATCAGACTCCCAGTGAGAAAACCCACAGGTCTTGTGGCAATTAGGACCTAAGGGGGACTATGTTGGTGATCACTGAGCAAAGACAGGGGTTGACAAGGGTGCTAGCACCCTAGTCCAGTCCTATTTTGGGTCTACCCTAATTTGAAATGTCAGTTTTGTGATCGTTATTTGGTCTCTAGGCTGACATCATAAGTTTCAAATTCAAAATTCTTGGTGGGAATCCTAGTAGTTGCATATATAAGCATGTTTAGGGTTTCATTTGCAAACTAGAAGATTACTAGATGGAAATTTTGATTCTTGAGCTATTGACATACTTATGATTATCATTGTGTTGTAGAGCATAGCATTGTTATTGTGTTTGTTTGTAGGTTGGATTACATATTCTCTTCATGGCATTGAAGAGCTTCTTCCTTCCATGAGAGCTTCATCATCAAGGTATCATTTATTGTACTTTATCAATCATTATCATTTGGTTTTTACCTCTGCCTCCCAAGGGCATGCACTCTCTCTGACAACAGTGTTTAGAAGACTTGAATGTCTCTCTGGGTCTTGACTGAGGCAACCCTCTAAACACCACAACCCCCTCCCACTCTCCTTGTGATTGTAGGTTACAGGTGTCAAATCTGGAGGAAGTGAAGTTGCAAAGAAGGAAGGCAGACATTGAAGATTCCAAATCTAAAAAGAAGTTGACACTGTACAACATTTCGAGACAGGGCGCCATCACTGTTGTCCCAAATTTTTCTATTTTCTGACTACAAAAAATAGTGAGTTAAGGTTCTCTGCCCTCTATTCATTTCCTATAGCATTTGTCATAATTCACAGATTTGATTACTGTTTTGCTTAAATTAGGGTTTCACAGACATAAAGGCATTAATTGGCAAACTTGTGTGATCACATCTAAATTTCCCAGTAGAAAACCAAGTGGCAACTCAAATCTAATAGCCGACTCTCCTCTTGATAGGTAAGGCACTTGGTTGAAAAGCCCTTGGAATGTTTTGTGGAAAAGAGGATTCAAACTAAACCAAACATTAACCCTCCACAAATTTTACCATAAAACAAGCACAAAGTTAAATTTCAGTTTGGCCTATCATCCTCAAATGGATGGTCAGATAGAAAGAGTCAATCAAGTTGTAGAAGACCTTCTCAGAATGTATTGTACATATTAGTGGTATAAATAGGAGGAATATCTTCCATTGGTAGAGTTTACATACAATAATTCATACCATGCATCTTTGGGAATGGCACCATTCGAAGCTCTTTATGGGCATAGGTGTCGAACACCTATCAGTTGGGATAATGTTAGAAACCCATGTTTAACCCTTCTTTACTTTGCTAGTATATTACTTTTGGACACATATGCTTTGTAAGTCATCCCGTGAGTATATTGTATTATCCCACATTCATGGGAAGTAATAGTTGTTTAGATTAGACTTAGTATATAAGTACGTGTTGAGACCAATGAAGGCATCCATGAATTTATTGTATTGAGCTTGCTCAAAGGAAGTTGCTCCCTCGAAGTGGCCTGCGATCAATAAATTTCTTCCATGTTTTTGCTATTTCTTTTATTTCGTGCATTTTTCATTATATTATTGCAAGAGGTTCCTCTCATCTAGTATCAGAGTGCTTTCTTGGGCTCGCTGGGTAGAATTTTTGCCAAATTTTTTTCCTGTAGTGGCCTCTGGCACTGTGATTATTGTAGTAGTTCTTTATTTTTTGCATCTATATTGTTCATTTCAATTGTAGGTTTGGATGAGGGAATATCCCTATCCGCTTAACTATGGGAAGTGCCTGGGCATATAGCCCTAAAACTCATTGTGAGGAGTACCACAGGAACCCAGAAGTAGCTGGCCCATTGAGAGGACCTGCTAGCGAAAAGGGTAACAGCTCCTACCTGATTGACTAGTTCCCATCTATGAGGTAAACCAAGAGCTGTCATTTGTGGCAAAGTGATTATTAGTTTTACCTAAGTCATGGAGTGAGGGGTACTGCCCCAATACGCAAGCTGTTAGACAGCATTGGTGGCCGAGTGACTCCTCTAAACCTTTAGGAAGCCGAACATACTTGGGGCCCATATCTATTGACAACCCACAAATCACAGATTGAATCCATCTAGAGCAGTTGGCAGATCATAAAAAAAGTAAAAAAAATTCATTTTTTTGCCATATCTTCATTGCTTTAGCTCTGTTTCCTCTCAAAATTCACTAGAAGCCCTGAAATTTCATTTTGCATATTTCATTCCTTGAGGACCCTATCCCAAATTCCACTTATCAAAGATAAAAGTCCCACATTTGTCTATTTTTAGGGTTTTCCATAACTTCTTTGATTCTCATCCAATAGCCTTCAAATTTTACCACACTGTCCATTTCATATTTCTGCTCCTTTGTCCATCTTGGACCAATTTTCCCATTCTTTCACCCTGCTTCTCAAATCCCCATTTTCTGCTTTCCTTTCCCTCAGAAAGTGTCCAAAACCTAGTCAAACCCTAATTACCCATCTAAATTTTTCCCAAATCTAAATGTTCCTTTACTAAAAAAGTTTTTGTTTTTATTTTTCTAACCATTCCCAAAAAAAATAAAACTCGCGGTTATGGTTGTCACCCGCATGGGAGAAAAAAAATATGGAGGATGAACTTGCAGCCCTCAAGACCAAACTCCAAGATCTGGATGAAAAAATTATTGGCCTCAATCTTCAACATTTAGCCATGAACAATAGATGACAACCAGAGTCTTCTGAGGACACTGGGTTCTCTTCTTCCAACAATTTTCATGGGCTGAAGCTTGATTTTCCTCGCTTCAATGGTGATGATCTGACTGGCTGGAAATACTAGGCAGAATAATATTTCAGTCTGCATAATACTTTTGATGTCAACAAAGTTGGTACATCAAGGCTCATGAAGAGCCAAAATGGACAGATTTTTGCAAACTCATTTTGCAATGATTTGGCCCTAGTGCTTTTGATGACTTCACAGGAGCACTCACTAAACTTCACCAAACAAGCACTGTGAGACAATATCAAATAGAATTTGAAAAACTAGCCAATCACCCAGAGGGATTGTCTGAAAACTTCTTTAGGAGTTATTTTGTCAGTGATCTGAAGGATGCAATTTGATCTGAGGTTAAAATGT
Source organism: Cunninghamia lanceolata (assembly GCA_027924645.1). Taxonomy (NCBI): domain Eukaryota; kingdom Viridiplantae; phylum Streptophyta; class Pinopsida; order Cupressales; family Cupressaceae; genus Cunninghamia; species Cunninghamia lanceolata. Next base: position 9,790,981 of record BSBN01000202.1, read on the forward strand.
TCCATCCCAGCATAATGATGGAATCCCTAGGGTTGGGTAAGTTGGTGGAGGACAAGTTCATAGCTCAATAGCGATCCAAATCTAATTTTGTTTCATTCAGAAATACAATTTCCCAATGACCTCAAATAACGCTAGCTCCTAGAACAACTCCTATCAAGCATTTGACTGAAGCAGAGATGCAAGCACATAGGGAAAAAGGGCTTTGTTATAATTGTGATGAGAAATTCACTTGGGGACATAGATGTGTTGAGCAAAATCTATCTCTTGGATGTGGATTCTCTGCCTAAAACTAAAGTTTATGCAGATGCTCAGGATATAGTAGATGATCTGGTTGAAACTCAGCAGTCGCTTGTTGACCCTACTTCTCAGGAAGACCACCCAGAGATCTATTTCCATGCTTTAGTAGGAGTTACCACCCAACAAACCATGTGGGTTAAGGGTTACTTCAAGAAGCAACCTCTTACAATACTCATTGATTCTGGTAGCACTCATAACTTCATTAACCCTCAGATCGCTAAACAGGCTGATTGTTGCTTTGAAGTCATGATTGCCAATGGGGGCACATTACCTTACAAAGGGAAGTGTCGTAATGTGAGTATCTCAATTGGAGATTATAACCTACGCTCTGACATGTTTGTCTTTCCCTTAGGTGGATGTGATGTGGTTTTGGGTACCCAATGGTTACGCACACTTGGACCCATCTTATAGGATTTTGCTGAACTTTGGATGCAGTTTTCAGATAATGGGCAAAAACACACATTGAAGGGCTTACAACCAAGGTCTCTTAGCATCATAAGTTCACATTGCATGGAAAAAATTCTTAAGAAGAATTCACATGGTGTCATTGCTTAGCTCCATTCCATTCAGATGCAACCATCAGCAATCTCCACTACTCCTTCTGATCTACAACAAATTTTGGATAGGTATGCATGTGTCTTTGCCAAACTAGTGGGATTGCCACCTTTATGACCAGAGGACCACCATATTCAACTCCTTCTTGGAAGTGTTCCCCCAACATCAGGCCTTACCACTACCCATTTCACCAAAAGACAAAGATTGAGATGCTCGTTCGAGACTTACTGATACAAGGTATTATTCACCCTAGTACTAGTTCCTTTTCTTCACTAGTTCTTCTTGTCTAGAAAAAAGATGGATCATGGCACCTCTGCATTGACTTCCAAGCACTTAATCACATCACAATCAAGGATAAGTTTTTGATTCTTGTTGTTGATGAGCTTCTTGATGAGCTTCATGGCGTTCATTTTTTCTCCAAGTTGGATCTTCGTTCTAGGTATCACTAAATTCGGGATCATGAGGATGATATCCCTAAAACAGCTTTCCACACACATGATGGTCACTATGAGTTTTTGGTCATGCCCTTTGGCCTCGGTAATACTCCTTCAACATTCCAAGCATTGATGAATAAAATATTCCAGCCCTACCTACGGAAATTCATTCTGGTCTTCTTTGATGATATCCTCATCTATAGTAAAACATGGGCTAAGCATCTCCAACATCTGGATCTCATACTGCAACTTCTCTCTAATCATCATCTCTGTACAAAATAGTCTAAATATGTTCTTGGCCAAGAGGAAGTGGAGTATCTCGGGCATATTGTTTCAGTCCAAGGGGTTCGAGTGGATCCTGCAAAAATAGACGCCATGAAAAATTGGCCGCATCCTCAAATGCTCAAGAGCCTCCATGGTTTTTTGGGGCTGACTAGCTACTATCGTACGTTTGTCAAGGATTAAGAGAAGATTGTAGCTCCATTAATAGCTATGTTAAAAAAGGATGCTTTTACCTAGACACATGCTACTCATTGTGCATTTGAACAACTGAAACAAGCTATGTGTACTACACCTATTCTAGCTATGCCAGATTTTTCCAAGACCTTCACTATTGAGAGTGATGCTTGCGGCAATGGACTTGGTGTTGTTCTCCTTCAAGATGAACATCCCATTGCATTCACCAGCAAATCCCTTTCTGGTAAGAATTTGGTACTCTCTACATATGAGAAGGAAATGATGGCTATTTTGCATGCAGTACAGAAGTGGCAGCCATACCTTCTAGGGAATCATTTTTGCATCAAGACTGATCACCAGAGTCTAAAATACTTCTTGGAACAATGGGTCTCCTCCCCAGCACAACAAAACTGGGTCAGCAAACTCATGGGTTATGACTATGAGATCACTTACAAGAAGGGTAAGGACAATATTGTAGCAGATTCTCTTTCTCGCACATTTGATGACCAGGCTTCTCTTTCAGCTATTTCTATGCCTATTCCAAATTGGTTGGAATCTATCCAGCAGGGCTATGTCAATGACTCTTCATTATCTCAAATCATTCAACAGTTGGCCAATAACCCTTCTTCTATACTGCATTACACTTGGGATGGTGCTTCTCTATGATACAAAGGTTGTCTGGTGCTTCCTCAGAGCACAAATCTTCAGCGGGCTGTCTTCTATAAACTCCATGCTTCTCCATCGGTAGGGCACTCTGGGTTCCTCAAAACTTATGAGCGGGCACGGCATAACTTCTTTTGGAAGGGAATGAAAAGGGAAATTCAACAGATGGTTGTTGAATGTGATACCTGCCAACTCAACAAGGGTGAAACGACACTCCTTCCTAGATTGTTCAAACCCTTGTCCATCCCTACACAAATTTGGATAGATATTTCTATGGATTTCATTGAGGGGCTCCCTAAATCTGGAGTGAAGACAATGATCTTGGTTGTGGTTGATTACCTCTCCAAATATAGTCATTTTTGTGCCCTCAACCATCCCTATACCACCTCCTCAGTCATACAAATTTTCATGGACCAGATCTTCCGTCTTCATGGCATCCCTTCTTCCATTGTCTCAGATCATGATGCAACTTTCACCAGTCATTTTTGGATAGAATTATTTTGACACACTGGCACCAAACTAAAGATGAGTTTTGGGTATCACCCATAAACAGATGGTCAGACTAAAATTATCAACAAATGTTTGGAAACTTATCTTCGTTTCTTCACCTCAGAACAACAACATCAATGGGCAAAGTGGTTCCCTCTTGCTAAATGGTGGTATGATACCTCCTACCACACTGCATCTAAAATGACTCCATATGAAGTAGTCTATGGTCAAGCACTGCCAATGCTCCTTCCTTACACCCCCAGCAGTTCACCAGTTTAGGCAGTCGACATGATTTTCTGAACCTGGGATCAGATTCTTCACATCTTGTAGGACAATCTTCACATGGAAAGAAATTGAATGAAACAACAAACTGATCAACACCGTTTTGAGTGCACTTTTCAAGTAGGTGATATGGTTTTTCTTCATCTACAGCCATACAAGTAATCATCTTTGAAACTCAAAGGGCATCATAAGCTAGCTCCAAAGTTCTATGGGTCGTATAAGGGTCTTCAGAAGATTGGGTCAGTTTCTTATAAAATAGAGTTTGCTCCCTTTTCCCACGTTCATCTAGTATTTCATGTCTCTTGTCTAAAGAAAGTTCTTGGCACCAACATCAGAGCACAAACTATTTTACCAGAACTGGATAATAAAGGATCCATCATTTTGGAGCTGGAGGCAATCCTCAATAGGCACACTCATTAGCTTTGCTCCCGATCCATCACAGAGGTATTAATTCAGTGGCACGGAATGTAACTAGAGGATGCTACATGGGAACCACTCCTTCAGATTCAGCAACAATTTCCACATCTTAAGCTTTGAGGACAAAGCTTTTCTAAGAGGGAGGGGATGTTAGGAACCCATGTTTAACCCTTCTCTTTACTTTTCTAGTATATTGCTTTTGGACGCATATGCTTTGTAAGTCATCCCATGAGTATATTGTATTATCCCACATTCATGGGAAGTAATAGTTGTTTAGATTAGACTTAGTATATAAGTACGTGTTGAGGCCAATGAAGGCATCCACAAATTTATTGTATTGAGCTTGCTCAAAGGAGGTTGCCCCCTCGAAGTGGCCTGCGATCAATAAATTCCTTCTGTGTTTCTATTATTTCTATTATTTCATGCATTTTTCATTATATTGTTGTAGGAGGTTCCTCTCAGATAAGGTGGAGGATAGAATCGTGATTGGTCTTGAAATGTTAAGAGAAATGGATGATCAGATGAAGTTGATCAAGGAAAAGTTGAAGCAAGCTTCAGATCATCAAAATAGTTATACAGATAGGAATAGAACACCTAGACAGTTCTCAGTGGGTGACAAAGTCTTTTTGAGGGTCAAACCTCAAAAGAGTTTAGTTTCATTTGGCAAAGCGTCCAAACTTGCTCCTCATTTTGTAGGACTGTTTGAAGTTCTAGAAGCAATTAATCATGTACCTTATAGACTTGCTCTACCCCCTGCATTTGCCAAAATCCATAATGTTTTTCATGTGTCCTTACTTAAGCTTTATCATCCTGATGCATCACATATTCTTGATTGGTGTGCTTTATAGGTTCAAGATCTAGGAGTGGTGCTGGCGAAGCCTACTCAAATTTTGGAGAAGTGCAACATTAAGTTGTGTAGCAGAGATGTGGTGCAGTATAAGGTCCAATGCAATCAGTATTCAGAGGATAGTACCACATGGGAGGATGCGCAGGAGATTGATAGATCTTTTCCTCATTTGAGGATGACATAGATTTCTTATTCATGCATGGATTATAATACTTTAAGTTTAGTTATTGTTGTAGACACCTGAAAATGGTCACAACCAATTTCATCCACCCACGCATCCAACCCTATTCACCTGCATCATGCCATCTAATATGGTTATTAATTAAATAATTATTTAATTAATTTATTCAATATTTTCTACTATCATAAAAATCAAATTCCTCTACTATAGTTTGAAAATTAAATATTTTTTACTATAGTTTATTCCAAAAATTAAATAAATTACCATATTTATTTAATTCCCTATTTTGCACACTTTTGATTACTTTTTTGTAATCGTAATTATTTTCTTCTAATCCATGTGCACATGAATTAATTTTAATTAATTCATCATTACAAACCCTCATGTTTCTAGAAGTCCACTTGTCATATTGTGGACACACATGTACATGAAAAGTGGTACTTTGGAAGCATGGGCAAATCTTCCAAATTGAGTACATTTGTCTTATTTCTTCCACCCCACTCCATGTCTCAATATTCATTCCAATTTAAAATTCCATGTGGCACTATTTGAAAACTATTCTTCTAATTTTAAATTCCACTTGTCCTCTCCACGGAATTTAAAATTCCTCACAAAGTCGAAGTCTTACCTTTTCATAAATGAGTCCTTACATATTATGCACCTACCCAATCCTATCCATCCATCCATTCAAACTTGCAATCTCATCCATTGATCATCCCTTGAATGTTGGGGTAACATTCTCATTCAATCAAATCATGCCATTTATCCAATTCTCTTTTCTTGAGAATCCTCAAGCAATCTCAATGATTGATCCTTCAAATTGATCCTAGCCTCTCAATCTCATCACCAAAAATCTATAAATTGAGGCCTCCACCTCCCATTTGAAACAAGCCATCATATGCAAAGTTATGCTATCAATTTAGGTGCTCGCATACATATCTTTAGTGTAATTCAAACTAGTTTAGTTTAGTATATCATCTATTAGGACATATCATCACTAGTGTGCTTAGATAGGGTGCATAATTAGATATAAAAGCATAGTAGTGATTTAGTCCAATTTTGAGGTCCCTTGGACTTGAGATTGGGTGCATTTTAGGTTGAATTTGCATCCATTTAGGGTCTCATTTTCATAGGTACACATTTTGGCATGCCCGGTGGGACCCCCACCACCTTTTTAGTTAACAAATTTGCATGTTTGTCAATTTTTTCTTGTGACAGGTTAGATTAGTGCATAAACATCTGCAAAGTAGCACCTATCTAGCACATCAGTACCCAGCCCGGCAGATCAGCGTCCATCTAGAAATAAGGTAAAATCACTAATTTCTCATGAATTTTAGGTCAAATTCAGTATTTTATGATTACATGATGTTTTACTAACTTTTGGCTACATTAGCTCTTTGTTTTGTAGGAAAAATCAATTTTACAAGGGGGAGGTGATGTTTGTCTCGGATCAGCGCCTATCATAGCAGGTTAGTGCCCAGGCTCCTAAATCAGTGTTAGTCTTGACTTAGGATAGAACTAATGTTTTATGATTCTTTTTTGTGAATTTAATGTTTGATTATGATTTTTGAGCCTCTAACCATCATTTCCTGCAGGTTTGACTCTCTCTATTGCAAGAAAAGTGCACTTTGTAAGGGGGAAACTCTACCAAACTTTAATCAACGCCCAGTCCCATAGATTGGCACCTAATCCCAAATTGAGTTTTTTGACTAACATCTTGTTTTGCAGCCTTATTTGATTGTCAAAGACTAATATACAACTACTAACCACAACCTTGCATTTTCCACTCATTTGGGCTAAAAATAACCACAACCCTGCATTTTCCACTCATTTGGGCTAAAAAGAACAACAATCTTGCATATCTCACTCATTGGGTTAAAAAGAACCACAATCTTGCATATCTCACTCATCGGGTTAAAAAGAACAACAAATTACATTAGAATCAATCTTGTTTGCAAACAATCTTAAGCACACTTTATTTTTGGGCTTAAAAAGAACATTAGCAATTGTTTGTCGTGTCTTGTGTGTTTGGACATTTGTGTTAACCAAGGGTTAGAATCAAAGTATCTTCTCCCCTTGCCTTCAAAAGGATCTTGGGTGAAGAAAAATGGTTCTATTCTCTTTTTCTTTTTAGGAGGTGGCCTGCCCTTGAGGCACATTCGCAAGGAGAATTCATTGGTGACCCCAAGTGGTACTTTCATTTGGTCTACTATATAAAATAGGATAAGGTGAAAGCCATGTCCAAATCAGTATTAGCACTTACCATTCGATGCTAGCTTGAAAGAAAGTAGTACCTTGTGTATATGATACTCCTAGTAGAGCTAGTCAAAATCTTAAGTGGTTTGTCAGATGCTTGTAATGTGTCGATCCCCTGAATGTTCCCCCACTAAATAACATTTGTTTTAGAGGCCAAAAACCTTCTACTTGTTGGCACAAGGGGTTGGAAGATAGACCTCTGAAGCCATCCCACACTCTCGCAACTTAAAGTAGAGATAACAAATTTCTTGAGATCTTTGGGTCTTTAGAAATTCAAAGCTTGGTGTACCTGAGAAGTGAGTGTTGTGTAAGGGGGAGCTAGTGTCAACAAGCTTCTAAGTTATCTACTTGAAGTAAGTGCAGCTGGAGAAATCCAAGTGGGAACTCAACAAGTATTGTCCTTGTTTTGCCTTAGGTTGTACATGCTTGCTAAATCTTCACATTTTTCACAAACCAAACCTTTGGTCATTGTATGCTCTTGTTTGGAATGTTTGTATTTCTTGCCAGTGAAAACTATCATTGACATAATCCAAACACCATTTGAAAAAATGAACCATTGAAACATTTGAAATTCCCAAATCCAACATTTAACCTCCCAAAGTTCAAAAACATCACATTCAAAGCCCAAAGTTTGCCAAAAATTCAATTCACCACCTCAAAAACCACATAAAACCATCACTGTCCTAGATTAGCGCCTAGTTTTTGCACATCAATGCCTAGACCTTTGTATTAGCGTCCAGACTCCTGTATCAGCACCCAGTCCAAAACATGTCATAAAGTCAATTTTTTGTCCTTGTGGTTGTTGACAATCCCTGTTTCACGTCATCCTTTGACATTACATGCCACCTCAATCCATGTCCTTGTCCATTTATCACTCTTAGCTTGTGATCCATTCTAATCATTGATCATTATCCTCATCATTATACTCGCTAACATCTGAATTCCCAACATCATCCATAATTGGTCCTAAGTCATCATTAGCTGAAACTTTGTCATACATCACTAGACTTATTCAATCCTACCATCCTAAAACAAGCCTATTGTCCTTAATCAATCCATAATTGATCATTACCCTTGAATCAATTAAGACCAACCATTTCATTGTCCAAATCCATCCCAATCAACAAATCAATCCAAACCACATCCAAATCCTAAGGTTAAAACTCTAGATCAAAATTATCCTTTTGTTTGTATTAAGCTTGAGACTTTGTTCATCTTAAGTTTAGTATAAACTAAGAATCATCAACCCCCCTTGGATAAATTGGCTTAGGAACCTTGACAACTCCTAAGTTAGTGGATTCCAAGAAATCCTATTTTGCTTGGTGTGTCTTGTCTACCCCAAGTAAAATAATCCTATTGTCCTTTTGCTTAGGCTCTTTATCTACCATAAGTATATAGGATAACCATCATCCTTTAATCAGCTTAATCTAGATTTTGAACCTATCTCCATCTCTCATCATTGGCACCTTGACATCCAAATCTGACCCAAATTCACCTTTTATGCCTCCTATCACACTATCACAAGCTAAGAAAATGGACGCTCATTACCAACCCCTCTCTCCTAATGGCTCTACCATGAGAAACATAAAGGAATATGTCAACCAACCCGAAATGGGTGAAGCATTCATTCATCCTCATCAAACTTATTCCCCCACCTTTGTCAAGTTCCTTAATGAAAATGGGTTACACGACAAGTTTGACCAATTCATTGACAACCATAAAGATGAATTTCTTCAACGTCTCATTGAACATGGCATGTGCCTTCCATATTCATATGAGCATGACAAGATCAAAACCATCTTTCATGACAAACCACCAACACCCATCCATGATCAATCATGGGGGTGTGTCCCTAACCTAAATGAACCCATCTATGACAATCCATGGGCTAGCTATGCCACTAACACTGTCGTCGTTCACACCTTGGGACAAAACATGAGGGCTAGAAATGTTTCACAACCACAAGTATCCAACCCCCCCCCCCATCAGGTTACCTTATGACATGCTACCCTCTGATGTGCCTATTTCTAGGGTACCTTCTAATGTCACAATCACCGCCATACCACCCCCACCAAACAATCAATAAGAATCCACCACGATTGTACCACAACCTCTCCCTCCACTAAAGATTCCACCAAGATTGATCATCATGCAAATGGTAGCACCACCCATGACTCAAACATCCATTGCAAATCCACTTAACCATCCACAAAACCCATTGACAATCTATGCCAATCACACACACACACACATATCAATCTTCCACGCATCAACCACCTCCTCGTGGGTCATTGACGCCACCTCCTTACGGCACCCAACAACAACCACCACTCCAAAATCAACAAGTCATCCCACAACAACAAACCTATGGGTCCCATGTTTACACGCAAACTATAGGCCTTCTGTCACACACAAACAACAACAATACATCCATCCCCAACAACAACAATACGTACATCCTTAATATCAACAATCATTGTCATAGAAACCTCTACTCCAACACACATCGTAACCACCTCTTGCTAATCCTTTCGATCAAGAGTGGAAAGAAATGAAAAACACAATTTAAAAACATCCAACTAGGGACCCAAAAGAAACATTATAAGTTTGAAGACTTATGTCCCTACCCATTTGATAGAAACATTGCCATCACACCTTTTCCTCAACACTTTGAAATGCCAAAATTTGATAAATACAAAGGAAAAGGAGACCCTCATGACCACATTAAGGAATTCTTCATGGCATGCCAAGAAGTCACCTATGATGACTAATTCCTCCTTCATCTTTTTCCATGAAGCCTCGGAGGACATGCCCTAGAATGGTTCATGCACTTGCCTTATGGCTCCATATCCACTTTCACTGATCTTTCAAAGAAATTTTTCGCCCACTTCTCATACAATGTAGAGCTTGAGATCACTATGCTCAACCTTTGCAACACTAAACAATGAAGTGGTGAGAGTTTCACCACTTATCTACAAAGATGGAGAGCCCTTACTAGTTGGCTACCTTGGACAACGCCCGAGAAACAACTCATCCATATTTTCATCCAAAATCTCAACCAAGAAATGGCCTTCCACTTGCAAGTACATTGTGTATCTACCTTTGATGAGATCATAGAAAAAGGGATCACTATTGAAAAAGCCCTTATCACAAAGGGTCTAGTCAAAATCTACAACAAGAACGACAATGACAAAACCTCCAACAATAAACCTAAATTTTGGGCTAAATATAAGAACACCGTAGGAGATGGTGCTATCGATTCCAAGTACATCCAAATCACCACTCCTAAAACAAAAGAGATGAACGTAGTCCAAAATGTTTCAAGCAACGTATCGATCCCATCTGCTCCTCTAAAGCAAAATCCCCCTAACAATCCAAAATGTAAATATACTCCCTTGGGTGAACCACTCGAGGTGGTATTTCAAAAGTTAGTCCAAGCCCAAATGGTTGAGTTCCCCACAACTAAGCCATTTGATGAAAACCAACCTAAACCTACATGGTACAACTAAAATGAATATTGTGACTATCATCGCATAAAGGGCCACACCATAAATAAATGCATGAAATTGAAGAACTATCTCCAAGACCTCATTAATCACGACGGAATCCAAATGGAAGACCACAACAATACATCACCCAACGATAGCCTAGGCTTCTACCAAGACCCTCTTCTCCACCACAACAATAACCAAACTACATCCAAACCATCCTCCTCCAATGCTAATCCTAACAACCAAGCCAACAACGTCAACTACAACAATGTTATGCCTCCCTATGATAATATAGTGGGTAGAATTGATTTTTATTCTACTCATGTTTCCACCATCAAACTCAAAAATACCACCCCTGAATGTGCTGTTACCACCCACCATGGGCATATAACCATAAAGGGACCATCCCCATCCTCCACTACCACCACTTCCCAATACAACCTTCTTGACCATCTTGGAAAGACCCCCACACAAATCTCCATCTTGGAACTCCTCAGAACATTCACCATCCTCCAGGAAATATTGAACAAGGCTCTCCAAGAGTCTCATGTTCCTATCGACATACCTCTCGCCCAATTCCAAAACCCTGTCAGTCAATTATCATCCTCCTATCATCTCACCTTTAGTCATGCCGACATGCCACCTATTGACCCTGCACATAATAAAGCCCTCCATATCGAAGTCCAAATCACCAACCATAAAATCAAGAGAGTTCTCTTGGATAATGGATCTGGCTTGAACATATGTACATTAAAATTCATAAAACTCCTGGGGTATTCAGCGGCTGACTTGGAATATTTGGTTATCTCCATCAAGGCATACGACAACATAGAGAGAGAATCTAAAGGCACTATATGCCTCCCTATCAAGGTAGGCCCACTCACCATGCCCACTCTACGTCACGTAATTGATCTTGACCTCCCATATAATCTCCTGTTAGGTCAACCATGGTTGCATGCCATGCAAGTTGTTCTGTCCACCTACCATCAATGCGTCAAGTTCCCCCATAATGATGTGGAAGTCACCATTCGCTCCGATCAACTGCCCTTTGAATATTGCAAGGCCTTAGATGTTGTTTATGATCGACAATTCCATTGTCTGAGTACCTATGGGGATCATGTTAAAGATCCCTCATCCACCCCATCCACATCATCATTCACGCCACAATCACCATTGAACAATCACAAGCTTCCACTTCATCTTCCACCCATACACCTCAAAAGGTCAAGATTGTAGACAAAAGGTGTGGCGACTATGAGCTTCACAATGCCTTCCATGTGGGACAATTACCATTATCCCCCCGCTCCCATGGTCATCATCTTTAGAAGAAGGAAAAAGAACAATAATGCAGGATCAATGATAAAATTCCCTTTGTACTAGCACAAGTCTCTAGAGAAGAAGTCAAAGAAACAACTCTAAGTGATTGGCTCTACCATGATGAAACCACCCCAACACCTATGAATATGGAAAAATTTAAAGAAAAATATCCTATACCATTTCAAATTTGTACCAAAATGCCTTACCATGGAATAGGACTTGGTGCTGATGAACAAGGTGTTACAGAACCCCTTCTGGTTGATCCTACATCTCCCAAGAAATATGCTCAATACTTCAATTTAGGATATGCTCCACCAACTGTGACAATCTGTGGATCCACTAAAACTTTGGTACAGGTAATGGAACCCTCTTCTAATGTTGAAAACATCACTTTGAGTATCATCATAGCTTCATATGAAAATCTAGACCTTTCTTGCATCTTCCCCGACAACGCCATCTTCATTATTGACCTCCCCTTGTTCACCCTGAACTCATTGCTTGGGATTGTCAAGGACCCTCACCCCTTGACACATTTCTGAATGATGAGGCTCTCTCTGTATTCCACCTCACAATATGAAATATGCTTGCACGCTGACGCCTATTTTGGGGAAGATGAGATCCTTAGTCCAAAAAAGCAAAAATCAAAAAATAGAAAATCATCCCCTAGTGAAAACCTCTCTGAGGCACTTTCAAACATAAAAGAGAAAAATAAAGATGTATCTCCTAGTGAAAATCTCTCTGAGGTGCTAGAAGATGAGGATCTCAATCTTCCCCCTATACCATCTCACTGGAAAGAGTGTTCCAATGTTTTGATTGAAGGCACACAAGAAATCAACCTTGGCATGCAAGAATCACCTAAGCTCACACATCTAGCAGAAAGTCTCAGCACAGAAGAAAAATCCAACATCTCCACAGTGCTTCATCAAATACCTGATGTGTTCGCTTGGCCCTACGTCAACATGCCGAGATTGGATCCATCTTTGGTTGTTCATCATCTTGTGGTACATCCTGATGCAAAACCTATTAAGAAGAAGCTCCGTAAGATGCACCCGCAAGTCACCTTGCTTGTCAAAGAAGAGCTACAAAAGCTATTAGATGTCAGTTTTATTCATCCTATTGATTATCTAGAATGGGTCTCCAATATTGTTCCAGTTGCTAAGAAACTTGGGGGCATCTGTTGTTGTATAGACTTCCGAGATCTTAACAAGGCATGTCCGAAAGATGATTTTCCACTCCCCAACATTGACATGATTGTAGATCTCACAGTAGGGCATGAGATGCTTTCCCTCATGGATAGCTTTTCAAGGTATAATCAAATCAGAATTGCCCCCAAGGATCAACATAAAACAACTTTTACTTGTCCTTAGGCCACATACTGCTGGAAAGTAATGCCCTTTGGTCTCAAGAACACTGGGGCAGCCTTTCAACGTGCAATGACTACTATCTTCCATGACATGATACATAAGATAATGGAAGACTATGTGGATGATCTCCTAGGAAAATCAAGAACAAGGGAAGAACACCCTAAGATCTTGCAATAGATCTTTGCATAGCTCAAAGAATACAAGCTTCGCCTCAACCCCAAGAAATGCATCTTTGGCATAACATCAGGTAAATTCTTGGGGTTCATTGTCTCCCGTAGGGGCATCAAGGTAGATCCTGCTAAGGTCACAACCATAACTAAAATGCCTCCTCCAAAGACACCTAAATAGCTCTGAAGTCTCTAAGGCAAAATGCAGACCATATGCAGGTTCATCGCTCAACTTGTAGATAAATGACATCCCTTCGCCCATTTGCTTTGCAAAGATGTACACTTTAAGTGGGATCAGAATTGTCAATAGGCATTTGATCGTATCAAGGAGTATCTGGCTTCACCCCCAGTCCTATTGGCACATATCCCTGGAAAATCCCTATTATTATATATATCAGCAACTTCAGTAGCACTGGGGGCACTCTTAGCACAACAGGATGATTCTAGCCATGAGAGAGCTATATATTACATCAACATGACTCTAGTCAGATATGAGCTTAACTAGACCCCCATAGAATGCACATGTCTAGCTATCATTTTCTACTCTCAAAAGTTACGACACTACATGCTAAGTCATTCTATCAAGCTCATATCTAAGGTTGACCCCCTTAAGTACCTCCTTTCCAAGACTTCACTCACAGGAAGAATGGAAAAATGGGTCATGTTGTTGAGTGAATTTGATATTGAGTATGTTGACAGAAAAGTAATCAAAGGACAAGTTGTAGCAGATCAGTTAGCTGAAGCATCCCTCACAGATTATCAGCCACTATCCATTGACTTCCCAGATGAGTCCATCCTAACCATGAAAAAATCAACAAATTGGAAACTATACTTTGATGGATCCTTCACCAATCATGGTTCAAATGCAAGAATACTACTAGTGACCCCACAAGGTGACTATATCCCCAAAGCTTACAGGCTTGATTTCCCATGTATGAACAAAGTAGCTAAATATTAAGCTTTGATCATTGGTCTCAAAATAGTAGTATAATGGAATATCTTGCAGGTACAGGTCTATGGAGACTCCCAATTGATTATCAAACAAGTGAATGACAAGTTTCTCACAAAGGATGATAAGCTAGTGCCCTATAAGCAAATGGTTGATGAATATAAACTATTCTTCACCTACATACAGTTTGAGCAGGTACCTCACCTTCACAACAAAGTAGTTGATGCCATGGCTACTATTGGTTCCCTTCTAGATATGCCTCATGATAGCCATCAATGTGAGTTTCTTGTGGAACAGCTCTTAATGCCAGCATATCGTGGCGCTGAGTTAGAATTCATTTGTGAGATTGTTGGTCCAGAAAATTCTTGGTACCATGACATTTACACCTACCTCCAACATCACACTTTCCCTCCTAAATCCACCCACAAATAGCAAAGATCCCTTATTTTCTAAGCCGCCCAGTACACTATCCTTTCTGACACCCTCTATTGCCAAAGCTATGATGGCACTCTCCTTTGATGCTTAAACATGGAAGAACCTTCCCTTTCCTTACATGAAGTCCACGCAGGTACTTGCGGAGTGCACACAAGTGGAATTGTTCTTGCCAAGAAGCTCTTGCGTACCAGATATTATTGGCCTACTATGGAACATGATGCATGTGAGTACGTGAAGAAGTGTAAGCCCTATCAATAGCATGGAGATCTCATTCACACTCCCTCTCAAGCATTGCAACCTATTACTAAACCATGGCCTTTCTTTCAGTGGGGCTTAAATCTCGTTGGTAAAATCCACCCATCCTCCTCTGACGGACATAAATTCATCATCACCGCCACTGAATACTTCACTAAGTGGGTCAAAGCCATTCCCCTCACTTTCACCATAGGAAACCAAATTGCCAAGTTCTTCCTTTACCATATCATCTACCATTATGGTATCCCATCCGTCATTGTTACTGACAATGGTAAACCTTTCAAAAACCATGATGTTCGGGACCTTTGTGAACAATTCCACATTCAACATCATTGGTCCACTCCATATTACTCACAAGGTAATGGACAGGCTAAGGCAACTAATAAAACCCTAGTCAAAATCCTCAAGAAAGTTGTCAATAAAACTGGTCGTGACTGGCATCTCCATATCCATCCTGCCATTTGGGCCTATCACACTAGTATCCACACACCCACAGGAGCTACACCATATTCCCTCATCTTTGGAGTGGAAGCCATCCTACCAATCGAGATCAAATTGCCCTCATTACGCATCTCCTTGCGTAATGTCATCACTGATGAAGAATACTGGGATGCACACCTCCAAGAGCTCGAGTTGTTGGATGAACGGTACCTCAATGCCCTTAATCACCTTCAAGCATACCAAAATTGGTTTCGTAGATCCTATAACAAGAAGATTTGTGCTAGGGAGTTTGTAGTAGGAGATCTAGTCCTGAAAGAAAGTCAAAGGAATCTATCTGAGTGAGAAAAGAAAGGAAAATTTGAGCCTGATTGGCTAGGACCCTATATTGCCACTGCAAAGTATGGCTCTGGAGCATACCGCCTCTCCACCCTTGAAGGAGAAGAACTTGATGAGCCCATGAATATCATTCACTTGAAATAGTTTTATAGTTAGTCCGCTTAATACCCTATGGAAAAACTACAAAAAAAATCAAAAAATTTAAAAAAAATCACAAAAATCAAAAAAATAGTAAAGAGAAATAATCAGTCCTATGTGAAAACCACTCTTTGTGGTGCCTTGGATAAGTACCATGATGAAAACCTTCTTGCAGGTGTCATGTGTAGGTTCAACTCAAATCCATTGTTCAAATTACCTTCACAACTTCATCTGCACTATCCAATCCATTTGTCCCTTCATCTAAACTTTCAGAACAAATCCATCATCTGAGCTTCCATTGTCCATCATTCCCAAAATATCTCCCATCTCCCAAATGCTTAAATCTCCACTTTTCCATGCCACATATTTCCACCACCATGTTCCTCACCTAAGCCTTTCATCCACCATAACCCTTGGTCCCTTTGATGGTTTCACCACTTCCTCTCATCAAGCAGCATACCCACCTTACACTATTCATCACTACCCCCTACCTATCGGGGTCCTTATACCATGGTATAGTTGGAAGATTGAAATTCATACCCTCTAAACCAAACCTCATCATTCCACATGAACCAACCCCTATCCTTACATCATCAAGTCTCCCAGAACTACATATCATCACCCACATTGTAATGTGCCTTGATCCCATGGATACAGGGTATGTAGGTAGTCTAGAATACGAAGGAAGTATCTAGTATGGAGGTACATGCAATGCACCCATCCAACCTGTTTGGATGGTCCCACTTTTCTGAGCTTGTTGATTGCACTTGACCTATGATCAATATACTTGTTGGGCATCTTATCAAAGCATAACACTCAAAAAAAATCTTTCACCAACATATTGGCTTTTCCATAGCTTGCAGCTCATATCCCTCTGCCTATCCTTAGTTTAGCCTAGTTCACCATCGATTCTTGTCCTAGGATGCATCCTTCCTACAATGGACAAAATAATCAATCCTACATACATCCTTTGGCAAGAGATACAATGGTTGTGTGTTTTGGGTCAATCAGTCTTTTGGTCTTTGATTTTTATGTTATGCATCATTCTTAGATTATATCAAAGTTTTCTTGATCTCATTATATCATGACATGTGGAGAAAGATCTAGAATGGGGCATAGTCATTGATTTCATATGTCGTGCTTGTGGGAGGTTCTCATTACTCCATCTTAGTATTCATATCTTGTCTATCGTAGGGTCGGTTCTAGCATAATCATCCCCCTTTACATCTAAGGTTCTTCATACCTCTGGTGTATTAAGGACTTATGCTATGAGTCCCCTTCCATAATCTAGACAAGGTTGTACTATTATGGGCATGTATGGGTTCATCCTATTGTTTGTAGAGTCAAGTTCGATGCATGGATGCCTTGCCACTTTGGTTCCACATACCCTAATGCATAACATCCCATGCTATATCAACAATAGCACTCAATTTTTATTATTATTGGTAGAATATCTCAATATGATGAAGCTCTTGCATTTTCATCTACCCTCATCATGCCATCTCTCTATTGTTGCTTCAAGATTCACTCACACTTATATTTCCATTCCCCCTACTTTCTACTATCCATTATTCCCCTACCGTTTTGTGAACATTTTTAGGGTCCTATTAAGCGTATCATGATCACTTGTCATTCTACATCACAAATATGTCAGTAGCCCATCCTGCATCACAAATATGTTAGCATATATCCACATATCACCATATAACATATACGCATATATCAGCATCATACATAAATCCATCTATCCTAACATCATATACACATGACTGCATCATACATAATACTTAAATCCATCTATCCTAACATGCTCCATCCTACATCTAATCACATGTCAAGTCATAGCATCTCACATCTCAATCATCACAACCATATACATATCAAATAACATCACAACATCTAATCCATCATAGATGCACATCCATAAATGCATTCATCACATATAAATCAATGCATCACATCATCAATCAATACATCTATCATATATCTATCACATTATAAATCAATGCATACGTCATATATAACACAGCATACATTCATACATCCATCCATAACACATAGTCCATCAATCGAATAGTCCATCTCATATATATATCAAAATGTGATCATGATAGAAAATGTGGTCCTCAGACCTATCAAAAAATAGTACATGTATACATCATGCCCCTAGGCGGAGCTGCCCCTATTTAACTCAGCTAGTCCTGAATCCCTCTAACGTGGGCCCCCCATATCCTATTGACCTACCTATTTCGGTGCTGGGGGAGGTGGCATTTGTGTTGTTGCTAACACCTATAATGGTGAGGGCTACTGAACAGACCTCTCTGACTACGCTGTCCTTCTGGAACTAGAAGCTCCAGACCGACTACGATAATTGACTCTCTACTCTGCTGGTACTAACCCCTCATAAAGGGTCCTATAGTATAGGGCCTCCCAAGTACTCTCCTACATGGCCCTCACCATATGCCCCATCCTTGATGCCTAGCGGGCCTGGTCCATGTCATGCGCATACCGCCATGCTAACCCCTGAGCCTATGTCACCTGTGCCTACAGCTCTGTAACCTGCACCTGGGTGGCACCCGTCTGTGCCAACTCCCCCTATAATGGGCTACATGTCCCTATAACTGGGCTACATGTCCCTCTAACTGAGCCACCAGCCCCTCCAGTTGAACTACCTATCCCTCTTGCTAGGCTATCTGTACCTGTAGCTAAGCTATTTATTCATGTAGCTGGCGTATCTCCACTTGTTCCCTGGCTAACTCTGACCCATCATCATCACCTCCACCATCACCTCCAATATCTATATCCATCCCCTCTACCTGTACATCCCCATCATTGTCATCATCCTCATCCTCATTATCATCCATCCCCTCTACCTATGCCTCATCCTCATCATCGTCATCATCCTCATCCTCACTGTCGTCATCCTCCTCCTCCTCTCCTCTCGCCTCCACTAGTCCTACAAACCCCACAGGCACTATGAGTCTCACTAGCCTCTTTTGAGCCCACCACTCCTCATATGTTGCCATAGTCCCTACATCCACTATATCTCGTCTATCATCCCATGCCTGTGGCTGTAATCCCTCGAACTCTGCTATGACCATTTATGCATCAGGCACCAGTCCCCATTGCTGTTGCTCCTCCTATATCCGTTCAAACATCACCTCTACCTATGGTACATCCTACATGAAACTAAACTATTGTTGCACTCACTCTAGTAGATACATGTCTATGATCATCTATGTCTACCCCATCAGGTATCGTGATTGCATCACATAGCCGAGCTAGTCCTCGTCATCTGCCCACTTCTCTACCTCCCTCCAGGGTCACCACACGAACTCTACCATCTCATTTATTACACACCTCTAGTATCTCATGTTCCCCAACCGACGTCGCATCTTATGTCCTCTATATGCATTAATAAATGGTCAATGTCGTGGTCTATCTTGCACTGTTAGTAGCCACATCACTGGGATATGCTCCCAGGCCCAAATATGCAACAATGTAATCCCACAACCCAGGTTCCATGATCCCCTCAATACCACTGAATACATGTCATGATACAAATGGGCTAGTATACATGGGCCCCACTCATAAACCACTACATTAGTCAGCATCTGATGTAATACCTCCCCCCAGCCCACTGGGAATCCACATGATCTCCTGTCAGGGACCAATGTCCCTACTATCAACCCTGCTAGAAATAAAGCCAATTAATCTAATCCCCTCTCCATCACCAGTTGATACACCATCTCAGTCTGGTTTGCTGTATATGGCACCTACCTCGGGGCAAACACTTGGTCCAGGTACTCTGATTTATGTCCATGCTCATAAACCACCCTCTCCCCATGTAGGGGGCCCGTAGAATCCTCCGCACATCCTCTAATGTGATTGTTACCTCCCCTGTAGGAAATAGGAAGGTGCAGCACTCTGACTAATATCACTTCACCACAACTGTCATCATAGCTCTATCAGCATGAATCCGTGACATATTTGCAATATGATCTAGCCCAAGTACCCCTAGGATGAACCTATTGGCTTAGTCTAGCTCCCCCCATAAACCAAATGTCGATGGTCACCTCTCCCGAGGTTGAAGAACCCCCTGTCCTCCTGCACCCTCCCAAACACATCACCATGTCAGTCTATCTTATCATCACACACCTCCTCTACCCCTTGGCACATTTTCCAAAGCGTCCCCTCCTTTGACCCCACGGCCTGAGCTGATCCCCCCCTCTCTCCTTTTAAAAACCCTATCTCGAGCAAACATCCCCGAACCATAACCTTCCCCCCATCGCCACCCCCATTTAAAAATTGACAATCTAAACAAATCATCAAACCAAAAATAAAAATCAAACATCCAAAAATTTAAAATTTTAAAAAGTAAAAAATATTTTTAAAAAATTAAACATAAAAAATCAAATTTAAAAATCAAACATCAAAAAATTTAAAAATCAAAAAATTAAACATAAAAAATCAAATTTAAAAATCAAACATTAAAAATAAAAAATAAAAAAATTACAAAAATCCTTAAAAAAAATAAAATTTAAAATTTAAAAAAAAACAACATTCAATGTCAACTCGGTGCTAAAGTGCTAAGACCGGCGCCAAACCATACCCCCCTGCCCCAGTGCTATGGCACTAGGATGGGTGCCACCGCTCGTCCCTCCCCCTAGCGCTACCCGTAACCCCCCTCCCCCTAGCACTACCCCCTACCCTGAACCCCCTGAACCAACACTAAGGCATTGGATTGGGCGTCACCACCCACCCCCTACCCTAAACTCTGCCCCCTGCCCTGGTGCTACGACACTGGGATGGGTGCCCTTCCCCACCCCCTATATCTACACCCACCACCAGCTCTCTCCCCCTCTCATGCTAAGTGTTGCTCCCTGCCACCCGCGCCCATTGGGAGTTGCGCCCCACCACCCATGCTAAGCGCTACTCACCACCACCTGTGCCCATTGGGTACTGCTCATTGCCACCCATGCCTATTCAGTGCTGCTCCCCACCCTCTCGCGCTTATTCGGTGCTACTCCCCACCACCCAGCAATAAACCCACAAATAATAATAATAATAATAAATGATGAAATGAACCCATTTTAACATTTCAAGTGTCCATCCATAACATAGCGCTAAACCCCCCTCCCCTCCGCGCCATTCCCTCAAACTCCCCATTTTCCCAAACCCTCATTTTACCCTAATACTTAAATAAAATAAAACCAAAATACAAAGTCAAGTAAAAAACCACTACCCGGCTTGCTTGCCGCTATGGGTCACAGATATTCCCTCACATGCTCCGCTCGGTGTTCCTCTCAAGGAATTCTGGCCATCACTCCACACCACTCTTCCTCTTTTCACTTCCACCTCCAAAATCAAAAAAAGTAAAATGAGCTTTTTACCTCCTTTTTCACTTTTTAACTCCCTCCATTTTCATTTTTCCACTTATTTTTATCTTTTTCACCCCACTTTTTATCCTTTTTCTATCTTTTTTCTCCACCAACTTCTTTTTCCATCTACCCACCTCATTTTTTCCATTTTTTCACCATTTCTTTCATTTCTTCCCCGTTCTTTAGTCTCGAGACCACCTTTTTCCACAGTTTTTTCTCCTTTTTCGAGATATCATCAAAATATTTTTTCTGTCAATTTCTCAAGGGGGCATCGCCTCATCACCCACTCCCCTTCCACTCATCCATGAAGGCATATTTATCAAAAAAAATCTATATTCTTTGATATCCCGTCAACCCGCTAACCACGATAGTTGTGACACCATATCAAAGAGGAGCAAAATGTAGACACCTAAAAATGGTCACAACCAATTTCATCCACCCATGCATCCAACCCTATTCACCTACATCATGCCATCTAATATGGTTATTAATTAAATAATTTTTAATTACTTAATTAATTTATTTGACATTTTCTACTATCATAAAAATCAAATTCCTCTACTATAGTTTGAAAAATAAATATTTTTTACTATAGTTCATTCCAAAAATTAAATAAATTACCATATTTATTTAATTCCCTATTTTGTGCACTTTTGATTACTTTTTTTAATCATAATTATTTTTTTCTAATCCATGTCCACATGAATTAATTTTAATTAATTCATCATTACAAATCCCCATGTTTCTAGAAGTCCACTTGTCATCTTGTGGACACACATGTACATGATAAGTGGTACTTTGGAAGCATGGGCAAATCTTCCAAATTGAGTACATTTGTCCTATTTCTTCCAACCCACTCCATGTGTCACTATTCATTCCAATTTAAAATTCCATGTGGCACTATTTAAACACTATTCTTCTAATTTTAAATTCCACTTGTCCTCTCCATGGAATTTAAAATTCCTTACAAAGTCCAAGCCTTACCTTTTCATAAATGAGTCCTTACATGTCATACACCTACCCAATCCTAGCCATCCATCCATTCAAACTTGCAATCTCATCCATTGATTATCCCTTGAATCTTGGGGCAACATTCTTATTCAATCCAATCATGCCATTTGTCCAATTCTTCCTGCTTGAGGATCCTCAAGCAATCTCAACCATTGATCCTTCAAATTGATCCTAGCCCTTCAATCTCATCACCAAAAATCTATAAATTGAGGCCTCCACCTCCCATTTGAAACAAGCCATCATATGCAAAATTATGCTTTCAATTTGAGTGTTCATATACATATCTTTAGTGTAATTCAAACTAGTTTAGTTTATAATATCATCTATTAGGACATATCATCACTAGTGTCCTTAGATAAGGTGCATAATTAGATATAAAAGCATAGTAGTGATTTAGTCCAATTTTGAGGTCCCTTGGACTTGAGATTGGGTGCATTTTAGGTTGAATTTGCATCTATTTAGGGTCTCGTTTTCATAGGTAGACATTTGTTTTTGATACTTTGAGTTGATGTTATTGTTTTATGATACTTTGATACTTTATTGGTGGTTGATTCATACCTTATTGTTTTGATGTGTAATAATACATCGGGATGATGTCTCTTCCAAATGGGGAAGGATGTCACGTCTCATTTTTATGGAATATATTATTATTCTAGATTAGTGAACATTTACCATGATTGTTTTACTTTGAGTAAGTTCCACATGTGTGAATGTAATTATCATGAAGGTATATTTGAGTAAATTAGAAAATTGATTTAAATGTTAAATATTATCGATGTAATTACAATGATTTGCTTTGGCTATGTTTTTGGAGACACTAACCTATTGATGTTGAGTTGAGTATGAATGAATGCAGGTACTCGTTGAAGACGAGAACATGGTTGAGGTAGAGGTGTTCTAGCCACTTGGCAAGAACTGATGGGATAGTTAACCCTGATGCAATCACACACTCATGTAGTTTCATATGCATTTTTGAATGGCTTATTTTATGTATCAATGTGTGGTTAACAATCATGATTGATGATTTGATATTTAGAAAATTATTGTGTCTTCAATTGTTATGAAAATCCTTTTCAAATGCATGATTTGATTACATAAATTCATGTTTTTTCGAATTATATTTTAAATGGTATATTTTATTGGATGCATTTTTATATTCTCTGCCAGACATTAGTTATACTACTATAATTTTTCTACCTATTGATAGACTCAGTCCTTATTGGGAATCAGCCTAATCTTATGATTAGAACAAGGTGTAAACAATTCTATAAAACTTAGAAGAAAATAAGAGATTCTTGTAGCTGACCATTCTTTATTATTTCTATCCAAAATGTATTTTAAAATATTATTCTAGAATGACAGTCAAAGTTATAAACTTTGTTCTCTGTTCATTTTTATTTTCTGCAAAAATTCCTGTCACAGTTTCGACAGGAAGATTGTTTATATGCTTCTGCAGTTACTGTCATAGTTTCAATAGGAAATTTGTTTTATATTTTCTGAGATAGTTCATGTCACAAATTTGACAGTGAAATTGCTTAAATAACTTAGAATACTATTTATATTGTGAATTATGATTGAAATATGGACTTGGTGATTATATCAATTTGATAACCTTATGGATGTAATTGTATGTAACGAATGATGGATTATTGCTTGGAAAGTGTATTTCCTTTATTGGTGTTTTGGGAAAGGGATTTTAATGATTTATTGATGAACTTTGATCCTTTATTCTATTATTTATTTACTTTCTTCTTGGGGAAAGAAGTAGTTTGTATCTATTAATATTATTGGGTTACTTTCTAGGCTAGGATGCCAAATGTGGATTTTTAGAGATGGCTTTTGCTCTTTTCAAGAATTGAACCAGGTTACTATTTTAAAGGATTAGATCTAATTGAGCTGACATTGAAAAAGATGTTTATTTATCTAGAAAAACATATATATATCTACCACATCCTATTGTGAGACAATATGCTTTTCATTATTTAGAATTACAAATTTAGACATCAAGGTTGCATTGGGTGTTCCCTCATGCCAGTTGTTTCCAGGTAGTTAGACATTTCATGCATGGCTGGATTTCCTTCATTTCATGAAGGAATCTGAGGAAGTGTAATTACTTCATGGTTGGGTGGAAAAGCACTTGGGCCATGTTCCCATCTGTCATCTCATAGGTGGTGGACCACTTGGTTAATGCGACTGATGAGCGTATTGATTTATTTATTTATTCTTGTTGCACTTGATTATTGTAACTTGAAGTTGGATGTAATATGGCATGAATGCCCATGGAATTTCTATATTATTTATAGTGCTTTTCACCTGGATTAAGCACGTGACTTTGTAAGATTTAATGACATTTTGATTCATATTTATGAGATTGTTCATTTTATTGTGATATTGTAATTAATCGGATTAATTACACCCTTTTATCTTTTATATTGTAATTAAGCAGATTAATTACATCTTTTTACTTTAGATATTGTGATGTTGTATTTAAGTGGATTATTTACTTCATTTTACTTTCACAATGGTTTGTGGATTTTTACGTCTTTTACATTTCCTGAATCAAACTTTCTGAGTATCCTACATTGTTCAAACTTCTTCATCTTCAACTTGTTATATGTCCCACCTAGAAATCTTTCTTTTCTCAGGTATTCCATTACTTCATCTCCCACCAAAAATTATGTGTCTTCTCTTCTCATCTACTTGCTCCTTATACTTATTCTTCATCTCCTTCAAATGATTATTAACCTAATTATGCATTGTCTTCATGTGTCCTACAAATTCTTCTACTTTTGCACTCCTTTTATCCTCCATACTGATATCTCTAAACTCTACTACTCCTCTAGGGTTAGTTTCTGTCACAATCTCAAATGGTGTCTTTCCTGTACTCCATTCACTAAATTATTATATGCAAACTCTGCTTGTGATAGAATCAAATCCCAATTTCTTGCCTTCTCTCCAACCAAACATCTCAACAAGTTACTGCAACTCCTATTTACTACCTCTATCTGTCCATCAGTCTATGGATGGAATGTTAAACTAAACTTCAAATCTATCTTCATCTTCTTCCAAAGTGTCCTCCAAAAGTATCCAATGAATCTTGTGTCTCTATCTGAAATTATGCTTTTAGTAACCCATGCAATCACACAATCTCCTTGAAAAATAGGTCAGCCACATGAACTGCATTAGTTGTCTTCATACAATGTAAAAAACTCAAACCATCACAAAAGTAAATAAAGTGAATAATCCATTTAAATTAAAACATCGCACGTAAAGAAAGTAAAATGATGTAATTAATCTGCTTAATTACATCTTCACAAGTAAAAGATCAATCTCATAAATATGAAATAATTAAAATCATTAAATCTTACAAAATCTTGTGCTCAATCCAGGTGATAGCACTATAAAATAATATACAAAGTCCATTGGCATTCATGCCATGATACATCCAATTACAAGTTATAATAATCATGTACAACAAGTATAAATAAATCAACACACTCTTCAGTTGCCACGAACCCAAATGGTTCTCCTGTGAGCTAAGAGACAGGAATATGGCTCAGACACTTTTCCACCCAACCATGAAGCAATTACACTTCCCTAGATCCCTTCATGAAACAAAGGAAACCTAGCCCTACATGAAATGTCTAGCTACATGGAACAACTGGCAGGTGGGAACACCCGATGCAACCTAATGTCTAATGTGCAATTCTAAATAATGAAATATAGATTTTCTCACAATAGGATGTGGTAGAGATATATATCAATAAAGTTTGCTAGACAAAATATTCATCTTTTTCAATGACATCTAGTTTAGATCTAAACCTTTAAACATAGTAACTGATTCAATTCTTGAAAAGAGGAAAAGCCATCTCTGATAATCCACATTCGACATCCTAGCCCAAAAGTAACCCAAACACATTCCTAGATAAAAATCTACCTTCTTTCCCCAAGAATTAAGTAAATAATAAAAGTAAAAATAAAATAAAATAATGATCCATATTCACCTATAGACCATCTCTATTTCCCTTCCCAAAGCATCACTTAGAAAAACACACTTTCTTCAAGAGATAAAAGAACAACACTCATTCATTCATTCATTTATGTAAGTATAAATTAGGTGTCTATAATCTGATTATAATCCTTAATTATAATTCATTGTCTAAAAGGTCGAAGAAAATCAATGTTTAACTCTTTCCATTCAATTCTGGTTTAAGTTTCAAGCAATTCATTTGAATAAGAGTTGATAATAATATATGATTGTTTCAGCATCTCACAACTAAATTTAAGATCATAGGTAAATATCAGAAAAACCTATTGTTTCTATTATAAGTAATAATATAATTGGTTTAAGAATGTTTTGGAGAAGCTATAGGAACTGTGTAAATCAGGTGACAGGAACTGTGTAAAACAGGTGACAGGAACTGTGTAAAATAGGAATTTAATGACTATGACAGGAACTAATCAGATCTGAACTACAATAAAATAGATAAAAGATAACTACAAGTTCAATGTTCTTTTTTTTAAGAACGCTCACTAGCTTCTATAGGAGTTTATAGAACAAACTATAGGAAAGAAGATAATTGGCAATGATATGATAAATCTACAACAGTGATAAAATAAAGAGAAGAACAACAGTAACAAAAATAAAATCTACTATTATGGGTGCTGGTAATTTCAACATAGACCAAAAGAACAGTCTATTTGTAGGCCAAGATAACCAAAGCATACAATATTTATTCCACCATTAATTAATTTCTAACAAACAAGTAAAATACCCGATTTATTACCTTGCCAAAGGGGTCGAATCTTTGTTGCAATTGTTGATCTTGCTTCCCTCATGTCGCTGGCTACAGATTTCCTTTCTCTTCTTATCATTGGCTACTAATTCCTTCCCTCTGCTATTGCAATTCATGGGTGTTCTATTTTTCTGCCCCCTTTGTTTTTATTCAAAAAACATCTCTAATATTGGCGTACCATTAGGTTTTCTTTGCTTCTTTTGTTAACTCTAGTTTTTTTCTCACGTTTGCATGAGTTTTTCCTTTTAAAAGCCTCCCATTTATTTTTGAAAATAAAATAAAATAAACTTATTTATTTCTGAAGCTTGCATGATAGAAAACTCTCTTTTTAATTGTTTAATTTACATTTCTAAATATAATAATCACAAAATAATGTAATTTATCTAATTTTTCTTTTATTTAATTTATTAAGATATCTAATTATAATATATATATAAAATAAACATATTTTTGTCTAAGTCTAACAAAGATATGGGTTTTCAACAATAAAATATATTATATAAATATGGTGGTCTGCAATGCAATATCCTAACTTTTGATGTGTCGCAGTCAATCCAAAATGCCCTGTTTTCATCAGTTCAACATGGTTTTATTTTGCAGATGCATGTATTGATTAGAGACTTCCAGAGAATGGTGTATGGATAGTGTTGAGAAGATACATGGTTGAAATCTTGCTCCATATAATTTTTTTGGCTTCTCCCCAATGATGTGAAGATGGTCAGTTAGCAGTGGTACTATTGTTTGGGCTAACAGTCCAGTTTCCTTTGATATGTTGTTGATCCTGATTGGTTGTTTTGGAATAGAAGGATATGTAGTGATACATTTTGGGTCCTATTGTGATGTGTTGTGATCCTAGTATTGAACACACTATGGTATGGGAAATAAGATAAACTTGCATGCAATTCAAACTTTAGATACCATGAAGCATGTAGAGTCTCTGTAGACACTCATATAGCTGATCTATACCTTCTTCATCTTCCACAAGTACTCAAACATGTGTTCTATAGAACACTTCTACATCTAGAACTATCTGTATTACTTCTGTCATTTGAAAGTTGACCTTGTGGACCATAAGAACACCTAATATAGCAAGGTAGTGTGCATTGAACATCCCCAAACATATTTTCAAAACTACATGGGCACAATTTCTCTTTTGGAAGAATGCAGAGCATCCCATTAGGTCTCCACCATTGATTTACATTGTCAAGTCATAGTCTGGAACTATGTCATTGATAACTTTCTTTGTTGACGGTGTAATGAGCTAAAATCTTAGATATAACACATTAATATATCAGTCAACTTATCTTCAAAATTGCAAGATTAAATATCGCACTGTGGAGGAATGTAGAACAAAATATTGTAATTTTGACTTAGGATATACAATGTGAAAGCCTTAGCCAAGCTTCTGCAACTTGTCCCTAGGTATGGTACCTTAAATTGACAGGTTGTCAATGTAGACATATAGAAAAAATATTAGGACATGTATACTCTCCTCTGCATCATCCTTAGACACCAGATTGATCACTGCATCACACTTAGACAATATTTCTTCATCTACAAGGTCTTCCAGACTGACCTGCCTTAACTATGTTGATTTGAATCAAATTGTCTCTCTCAAATCTTGCGCTGCCCATCAGCTTCAAGTTTGTTAGTGTTAGGGTAGATCAAAGCAATAAACACTAACAATTATATGTAGATTAAATAACCCAAATATAACAATGAAGAATAACACAAAAGAGATCAACACAAAAATTTAACATGGTTCACTCAATATGGGCTACATCCACAAAAACTCAGCCATCCAATGATTTTATTATCCAGTGCAAAATAGATTACAATCTTGTGAATACCTCACTGTACCATACATCCCAGCCGCTTATAACAAGATTTTCAGAAGCTTCTAGAATTAGGGTTTTGCAATGTCATTTTTCTTTCGTCGGTTAACAAAAATTAACAACCGACTTTGATCGTGCAAAAAAGAGGGAAAAAAATTTTCTCAGGGGCTGCGCCCCCAAACCCTAGTGAGGATAAATAACTTGTGTACAGTACTTGCATGATGAGTCACCACATACCAATAATCTCCCACTTGGAGACTGATCCTAGACGACACCACTCCACTTGCAACTCCCACTGGATTACAGGTCTAGCTGGTTTCTTAAGTCCACCATTATTAGTCATGAAGGCCAATAGAAACTGATGAGGAAATTAGTTTCTCTCATGTAACTTCCTTTGTGAACATATCTGCAGGATTCTCACTTGTGTGAATTTTCTCTAGTTTCAACTGCTCATCCTCCAAAACTGACCGGATGAAGTGGTATCTGAGCTGTATATGCTTAGTTTTTGAATGCAAAGTTGAGTTCTTAGCAAGATGAATGGCACTCTAGCTATCAGTGTACAAAGGGCTATCTTCTTGTTGTTACCCCAATTCCTCCAGAAAATGTTGTAACCAAATCATCTCCTTGCTAGCTTCTGTAGAAGCAACATACTCAGCTTCAGTGGTTGAAAGCGCAACAACCTTTTGTAGCCTTGAAATCCAATTGACTGTAGTACCTCCTACAGTAAAAACATACCTTGTAGTACTCTTCTTGCTATCAATATCACCCGCCAGATCAGAGTCAACATATCCTTTTAGAGCATAATTTGTTCCTCCAAAACATAGTTTCTTTGAAGTAGTACCTCTCAAATATCAAAGAACCCATTTTATAGCATTCTAATGTTCCATTCCCGGATTGCTCATATACCTACTCACAACTCCCACTACATGTGCAATATCTAGCCTTGTGCATACCATTGTATACATCAAGCTGCCAACTGCTGATGCATATGGTATCTGAGACATTTTGTTTTCCTCCTCTTGTGTCTTTGGACACATCTCCTTAGTCAACTTAAAATGACTAGGCAAAGGTGTACTAACTACTTTTGCATTTTGCATGTTAAACCTTTTCAACACCTTCTCTATATACTCACTTTGGGACAAAAATAATTATTTATTTGTCCTATCCCGTGTGATCCTCATACCAAGGATTTGTTTTGCTACACCCAAATCCTTCATAGAAAATGAATTTGCTAATTTCTTCTTAAGTCTATTAATATGCTGCATGTTAGACCCAGCAACAAGCATGTCATCAACATAAAGCAACAAGATAATATAGCTGCCATTACCTAATTTCTTGAAATAAACACAATAATCAGAATGACATCTTTTGTAACCTTGTTCAGCCATAAAACTATCAAATTTCAAATACCATTGCCGAGGTGCTTGCTTCAGGCCATACAAACTCTTCTTTAACCTGCACACAAAATCCTCCTTACTGTTGACCTCATATCCCTGTACAAAACCTTTTGCCACGAGTTTGGCCTTATATCTTTTCTTGCCTCCATCTTCTTCCTTCAACCTATAAACCCATTTATTTGGCAATACTCTTTTACCTACAGGCAATTCAACTAAGGCCCAAGTTTGATTCTGCAGCAAGGAATTCATTTCCTCTTTCATGCCTAGCTCCCCCTGCTTTTTGGTATCTACCTGCATTGCTTCTTCATAACCTTCAGGTTCACCAGAATTAGTTAATAATATAGAATATAATGATGGAGAAAATATTTCAAGAGGTCTAGTTATCCTTGTAGAACGTCTAACACTTGCAAGAGTTTGTGGGATAACTTGTTGTTGCTAAGCATCAGGTACCACTGGCATTTTATTTTCTGGAATCTCATCCAACACCACATATTCCTTTTTGGCCTGTTCATGCTTCTTTTCCTACAACTGATCCTTATACATGACCTTCTCATTGAATATAGCATCTTTGCTCCTAATGATTTAATGATTTTCATAATCCCATAACTGATAACCAAATTCATCTACTCCATATCCAATGAAGGTACATTTTTTAGACTTAGCCTCAAGCTTGGTTCTATTTTCAATATCAACATGGACAAAAGATTCACAACCAAAGGTCTTCAGAAATGAATAGTTTAACTTTTTTCCCATCCATGCCTCCTCTAGAATGCCACTATCCAAAGGATTTGAAGGTGCCCTATTTATTAAATAAATAGCGATATGTACAGCATCTACCCAAAAGTGTAAGGGTAGTCCAACATGCAATCTCATGCTTCTTGCATGCTCCATAATGGTCCTATTCATCCTCTCAAACACACCATTTTCTTGTGGGGTTCTAGGAACTATTTTCTATCTGTGGATTCCATTATATGAATAGTAATTCTCAAATTATCTGCTGCAATACTTGCCTCCATTATCAGATTTGAGACACTTCAACTTTTTCCTATCTCATTCTCAACCAAAGCTTTCCACTTTTTAAAAGTTTCAAATACTTTTGATTTTTGTTTTAGGAAATACACCCATGTTTTCCTAGTTTCATCATCAATAAAAGTAACATAATAGCAAGAGCCTCCAAGAGAAGATACCTGAGCTGGTCCCCATACATCTGAATGCACAAGCTCTAATTTCTCACTCTTCTTCTCTTTCCCAACTTTGAGAAATCGGGCTCTTTTCTATTTTCCATAAACACAATTTTTGCAGAACTCCAAATCAATCTTCTTCAGACCTGGTAGCAACTTTCTGGAGTGAAGAATCTTCATCCCTTTCTCACTCATGTGCCCAAGTCTATGGTGCCACAATTATGTTTCTGTCCCTGCAGCAAGTGTTATAACTGTCTCAGTAGCAACTGTTTCTGTAGCAGCTATGGTAGAATAAGTATTACCAGTACACAAATACAATGTGCCTACCTTTTCACTTTTAGCTACTACTAATGCACCTTTAGTGACCTTCCAGATTTTGTCTGAAAAGGTAACTATACAACCTTCACTACCTAGTTGTCATGTAGAGATTAAATTCCTTCTCAAATTTGGAACATGTCTTACCTTCTATAGCAACCATTCATTTTCATTCTATAACTTGATTTTTATTTTTCCTTTTCCAACAATCTGACAGGGTTCATCATCACCCAGATATACATGTCCAAAATCACCTTGAACATAATCTACAAAATATTTCCTATGGGGTGTGGCATGAAATGAAGCCTCTGAATCTATTAACCAGGAATCATTAACATTATCTAAACACAGAATTAAAGCATCCTGTAATTTATTACTTGCAACATTAGCTTCCTTACTACCATCATGTTGTCTATCTCCTTGTTTGCCCTTTCGAGACCAACAATCCTTCTTCAAGTGTCTTAGCTTTCCACAATGCCAGCAATCCATTCTTCCTCTAGATTTAGATCTACCTTTCCTTTACTTTCCTTGTGACTTCCCATGATTTGTAGGAATTTTTCCTCTTTCCTTTGTTCTTCCCATGTTCTCTATTGTCAAAGCATTACCAAATGTTGAAGTCTCACCTATGCTTTTTTGTCGCATTTCCTCACTAAGGATAACACCAACAACATCATCAAATTTCAAAGTATTTGAACCAGAGATAGAGTTACTTACAACCATTACCAAGTTATTCCAGCTTTCGAGCAAAGAACATAAAACCAAGAGAGCCCTTACCTCTTCATCAAATTTCACTTTTACAGAAGTTAACTGACTGGTAATCATATTAAACTCATTTAAATGATCTGACACAGATCCACCTTCAATCATTTTCAGATTAAACAAACGCTTCATGAGAAGTACCTTACTAGAGGCTGAGGGTTTTTCATACAATTTGGCCAAAGCTTTCATCAGTTCACTTGTTGTCTTTGCTTCTGTTATATTGAATGCCATAGATGGTGCCAGACACAACCGAATGGTTCCCAGTGCCTTTCTATCTAGAAGTTCCCAATCCTCATTAGTCATTGCTATTAGTTTCTTGGCTACTCCTTCCAACGGCCTCCATAAATCCTTCTAATAGAGATAATCCTCCATCTGTATCTTCCATAATTGATATTTTTGCCCATTGAATTTATCTACCTTCAATTTACCCTCGTCCACCATTGCTCCCACTTAACCGTGAGACTCCCACTCAATTGTGAGACTCCCACTCAACCGTGAGACCTTCCTGCAAATGATAATCAAACACAACCCACTCTGATACCAGTTGTTAGTGTTAGGAAAGATCAAAGCAATAAACACTAACAATTATATGCAAATTAAATAACCTAAATATAACAATGAGGAATAACACAAAAGAGATCAACACAAAAATTTAACGTGGCTCACCTAATATGGGCTACATCCACAAAAACTTAGCCATCCAATGATTTTATTATCCAGTGCAAAATAGATTGCAATCTCATGAATACCTCGTTGTACCATACATCTCAGCCACTTATAACAAGCTTTTCAGAAGCTTCTAGAATTAGGGTTTTACAATGTCATTTTTCTTTTGTTGGTTAACAAAAATTAACAACCAACTTCGATCGTGCAAAAAAGAGGGAAAAAAATTTCTCAGGGGCTGCACCCCCGGATCCCCGCTTGGGGCTCGGCTCAGCCCCAAACCCCGGCGAGGATACATAACTAGTGTATAGTACTTGCATGATCACTCGCCACATACCAACAAGGTTGACACATATAGAGTTGACATCAATGACATCACATATTTCCAACAATATCCCCCTTTGTCATTGATGGAAACACTCAAAGAATATGTGTACAAACACTCTCCCTTAGATGCATGTTTCTCTCTCTCCCCTCCTTTGACATCAAGGACAAAGGGCCTAATATTTGTTTCTTATGACATCCCAAAAATGTATAAAACTCCCCCTTACTATATATTTTTTACAAACAGTACTCCCCCTAAGATGACAATGCCTCAAAAATTGATGCTATGTACACAGTATGACATTATTGTCCTTCACAAATCTATATATACATCCAAAATTTTCTTAATACTCTTGCAACTCATTTAGAAGGCAGAATGGATTTGTAGATTACCTTGAGTTGTGTAAGACTAGATGCCCAAATTGCTTTTTCTGAGGTAAGGATGTGATTTTGGCATTCAAACTATAAATATAAGTCATCAGCCTCATCTATACTGCTATGTGTCTTCATCTTCTACTCAATCTTTTCAGCCTCACCTGGCAATCCAAATAATGAAGCCAATCTTAGATTTACTGTTTCTCTCAGCTAACCAAACTACTTCTTAATCTGTTCTCTTTGGTCTTGTAGCTATGACATCTGTGCATGAAGGTTTTCAACTTGTGCCCTAGTTGCTCCATTCTTGTCTTTTGACAAGTCATATACTTCAGCCAATTTGGATATTTGTGACTCAATGGAGTCAATCTGAGCTTCAATATTCTTGGTGGAATTAGGCCATTTCAAACAGAACAAGTATAAAGCAGTGGCTTCATCAATGCATCCTTCAAACATTTTCAAATTTTCTTGTAGCTTATTGTGTGCATTGGCACACTTATAAGATATCTCAGCCAACCTTTATCATTCATCTTCTTTAATGCCTCTTGATCTACTTTCTTTTCAACATGAGAAGAATGATCCTTAAAATAATCCATTAATAGCTTTAGCTTTTACTCCAGGAATAGAGAGGAATCAATCCATACCTCTGGTAAACCTTCTTGAATCAATTTCATTGCATCCTCAACCAGGCTAGTCTTCTTTAGGTTTTCTTGTAGGAACTCCTTCCTTGCAGAAGCATGTAATATATCACAAAGTTGAAGTTTGTGAAGGGGTGAAATGTTTTCCAAGTCAACTTGCCCTTCAAGAGTGGGAATTTGTAGAAGTTGTGGTGTAATCACTAGTTGGAACTACATCTACAAATCTAATAGGTCTTTGAAAGAGTTTGACCCTGAAGAAATCTGACCTATATCATCCACTTTCTCATCTTCCTTCTTCTTTGTTTCACTCTTGTCTTTTTCATCTTGTTTTTCCTCACTCTTCTGTTTCTCTTCTTGCTTCTTCTCAAGGTTATTCTCTTTCCCTTGCTCATCTTTCCCTATATCCTCTGGAGGAGGATTGTTATGTTTTGTACCTATAATTATGTTTTCTAGAGGGGGTGTACTTACTTTATCTCCATGCTCTGTGTTTGAGCTTCAATATTTTCTAGAGGAGCAATCTCCTTATCTTTCTCACTCATGTTACCTCTATCCACTTTGTCATCAAATGTTGACAGGTCTATATCTTGAAGAGATACATCAGGTATATCTAGAGGAACTTGTTCCTCAACTTTCACCTTAGCATTCTTCATTTCTTCAAAGATTTTAGCAGTTTTCTCTAATGTCTCCTTCTCCAGTCTCTCTATTTCTTCCTTGTCTCTTCTCATTAGAATATTTATTCTCCTTTTTGTTCTAAATCCCTTTTCTTGTTCTTGATATATTCTAATCTTTTCTTCATCTGTGATGGATGGACTCACCTTTTCAATTGCTTGTTTCCTCATTTCTACCTCTATTGTCATGGAATCATTTCTCTTGTTAGTGAGCAAGTCTGCAAGACTTATAGGAAGTTGATCAAAGATCTCAATCAAGGCCACATTAAAGGCCATCATTTACCTGATTATAGCCTCTTCAATTGTGGCTTTGTCATTGTTAGGCATCTCATCATAAAGCTCTACTACACCCTTTAAAGCACCATGTTGTGCAATAGAATTCATAGTGGCCTCAAGTTGTAGGGGCACATAATTAAATTTTTCTTGAGTATCTCTTTTGGTTTTCTTTTCTTTTCCTTTTCCCTTTCCTTTTGAAGTTCCTTCTTTTTCTTCTTCTTCTCTTCTTCTTTTCTTCTTCCTCTCCAGTACACAAGCTTCTTCTTCTTCTTCTTCTTCTTCTTCTTCATCTTCTATGTTTCCTGGATTGATCATTCCTCTTTTTTCTTGGACCTTAGGTTTGTGTTTCTTTGTTTCTATAGTCTTGGTCTGAATTGGAACTTCAGTAGAAGTTCTTATCTTGCTAGGTGGATTTAGAGTAGATCTGGAGGGGTTAGAAGAAGTAGCTGCAGCAGGGGCAGTCCTGCTTGTCCTTTTAGGAGGTTATGTAGTAGCAATAGTCTATGATTCTCCTATAGAATCATCAAGAGTGTTAAGCATTTCCTCCAATTTAGACTTCATTTTTGCTTCTTTTTCCTCCACATTCTTCTTAATTGTTTTGTGGGTGATTTCACAATAAGTCCCAAAACTTTCAGCAGTAGGATCCTTAGGCTTATTGAGTAGCATATCCAATCAAATCATGTTTATACACTTCATAGTGTAGAGTAGTTATCCAAAAAGTTCTTGGTTCTACTTCCTTGATATAGCAATTATCCTTATCCACCATGAATGTTATATCATTTTTGTATTTTTCTACAACTTTTGTTGATATCCTTTCCCTCTTTTACATATAATTTTGAAAAATTTTAAAGAATCCCCAAAATAATGTGTCACAATGTTTATGATCAGGAAATGTGTGCATATAGTCCTTAATTTGGTGTGCAATAGGGGTATCACTTTTCCAAACCATACCTTTGAGAGTAGGCAATTCCCCCAGGAAATAGAACATAAGACAAATGATTAAGGAACCATACCAAACTTTGTATCTTGAACCCTTTATTCTCTTCAAATTGTCTAACAACTGCTACCACAAGAGCTCACAAAGGTCATAGTCATTCCCTTCTTTCACCATCTGATAAGTAGTGTAATTGGTGGTGGCAGTAGCAGTCCCCTCTATTTATGTAGTACACTTTGTAAGCAATACCCATAGTGACATATCAGACCCCCAGGTCTTTGATGTCATCCATAGTTAGGGTTCTTTTATCAAATTTTTCTTCGGTAAGTCTCATCACCTCCTCATTCTTCATAGCTTTCAATATAGGCACTGGTTCAGAGGAGCACAATCTAGTCATAGCCCTGATTGCTTCTTTTGTGATCATGTGAGGTTGGTCAAGGCAAAAGAAATCCTCATGGATTCGGCTTAATGTAATCTTGACCCAATCTTCTTCATAGCAAAAGTTGGGGAAACCCTTCCATATGTCTAGCCATTTTCCCTCAACATTTGCAAACTCCAAATTTAATTGAAAATTAGCACCTAGCAGATGATCATTCCTGAATTGTTCCAATTTCAGGTGATCATCTCATCAAGTTGTGAATGGATGTATATCCAGACATCCTCTGTGTGTAGCACATTGATGGGAATGTGGGAAAACACTCCATCCTTGTTGGTCTCAATGGATTTAAATGAATGTTTCTTGAATTTAGGTCTTGGCTTCTCCACAACATCAATCACTACAAGTGTTGCCATGATGATTCTTTCAAAAAACTAGAGTTTAACTAGTAAATATGAAGAATACCTAGGAAAGTTATCATTAGGGTTTGCACACAAGTTAAAAATCTCCTTCTCTCCTTTGCTCTTTCACACACTTCCTTTTGTTCAAATGAGATCAATTTTGATCAAAATAGACTAAATAAGCTTCTCACCAAGCTTGGCTACTCCGCATTGATTGCAGTCTCTGTTCTAAACTTAATTAGATTTTTACTATACAGAGATCTATGATCACTCAGCAATCCTCCATAAAAAGGCAGTTTTGATTAGGAAAGGGACAAAAGATAAAATAAAAGATGTTGTCACCATGTTCTCTTGCCAAATTTAAGTGCCCTTGGATGGATTTAAGCGGGTGCCTTGTTGAGAGGAAAGCTACATCCTATTAAAGACTAAAGATGTTGATAAAATGCTATAGCAAATGTTGGCTTAAGGCATGCAAACAAATAGCTTTCGGCTTATCCTTGATTTATTAAAGTGCTTGAGCTTTCTCTAATGTGCATAGTCTACTTCTTCTTTGAGCTGGTCAAAGAGAAGAAGATGAAGATGGGGTGGATAGTCTGTGCTTGCGTATTATATACTTCTTTTGTATTCCAGACTGCCTACATACCATGTGTCCACGAGATCAAAGCACATTTATGATGATGATGAGACATGATGAATATGTAGTTCTAGTCTTATTGATGATGTAAGTGATGAAAGATGGAAGAAAGGGAAATGAATGATTGGAGGATGATTAGAAGAAAGATGAAAGATGGACGATGAGAAAGGAGTTATCGTCTATGCTTGAATCAGAGTGCTTCCTTCGCATCTAAGATTGCCTACATACCCTGTATCCATGGGATCAAGGCTCTGCATGATAGAGATGAGATGTAGTTCTGGTTTATTGTGTTGGTGGTTGATGACAAAGGATCAACTTTATTGCTTGGATTTTTGTGATATTTTGATTTTTTTGGATTTTGGCTGTGTTTTGATGTTTTTGGTTTGGATGATTGTTGTGTTTTAGTTTGTTTGGATAGTTGTTTTGTTTTGGTTTTGGTTTGGATGGTTGCTGTGTTTTGGTTTTGGTTTGGATGATATGAGCTAGAGCTATGGATATCCACTTCCAAATAAGACTCAACAAGTACCCCTAGTGTGGGATGAAGTTTATTAGGGAGATGTTGTGATGGATGTGTTTATGTGGATAGTATACTAAAGTGCCAAATGATAGCTTAACCCAACAAAGTCCAAACTATGACAACTAGCATAGCAGAGGTAAGGGTGAAAAGGCTTTTATTATGGATGGATAAAGGATAATGGCTTGCGATGTATGGATAGGAACGATAGTGGATAATGATATGGATTATGGAGCCAAGATAGTAGATTGTGATGTTGTGGAAAGTTGTGATCAAACAAATGAAGTAAATAATGGAGGTTGGTCTC
Source organism: Cunninghamia lanceolata (assembly GCA_027924645.1). NCBI lineage: Eukaryota > Viridiplantae > Streptophyta > Pinopsida > Cupressales > Cupressaceae > Cunninghamia > Cunninghamia lanceolata. The sequence goes on from BSBN01000202.1 coordinate 9,829,533, forward strand.
TACACATAGCGCTTGTTTGCTAGGTTTTCACTATGGTACTTATCCAAGGCACCTGTTTACTAGGTTTTCACCAGAGGATGAATTATTTATCTTGTACTATTTTTTTTTGGAATATAACAATTACACATGGTGTCTGTTTGCCAGGTTTTCACCATGGTAATGGATAGGAGGGACTCAAGTGTCTAGTGCTATGAAAGGTGATAGTCCCATTAGAGATGGATGTCATCACATGGACCATGTCGTTATGCTCATAGATGTTGGTAGGGGAATGCATGGACAGGAGATGGAGTAGGTAGATAGTGGATTAGGATGTGGATTATGAAAGGTTCATGCTAGGATGGATAGTGGATTATGATATGGATTATGAAAGGTTCATGCAAGGATGGATGGAAGGATTATGTAAAAGCATGGACCATAGGAAAGTGATGGGAGAGATATATAGGATAATGGATGAAGGATTGGGGAGATGGAGGTATGTGGGAATGTTGTAGAATGGAATGGAACCATGACCAACGGTTGCACACACCATGATAAAGAATGAAGCTTTTGATGAGAAGGTGGTGTAGGAAGCAATGGAGATGTTTACTTAGGGGATGGGTGATGGAGTGATTTAGGAACCCACATTGACTTAGGATTTTTATGATTTTTTCTTTGCTTGTGGGATTTGTGGATTTTTGAATGGAATGATGATTTGGATGGAAGGAGATGCCTAGGATTTTTGAAAGGTAGATAAGGATGCCTCATTAGGCTTGCTTGCTTGTTTGCTTAGGAACCCAAACCATTTTGGTCGTGGGCTCTTCTTGTAGAGTTATGGGCTCAGCTAGTGTTTTAGATGTGGTAGGTTGTGATTCTTTTCATTGGTGCCCTAAGCAATGAGAATCTTTAGGATTCTTGGTAGGATTTCTAGCTTTAGAGGTAGAGGCATCCAAATTTTTATTTCAGAATCCCTTGGATTTGATGGAAGTGGGGTTGGCAGAATGAGTGGAAGCTTTATGTTTAGGCAATATGTGCATTTGTTGGTCACAGTTAGAATTGTAAGGGTACTTATGGATAAGGGGATAATTAGGTGTTGGGAGTAACGGTGGTAAATCAGATGGTGGAAGGTGTATGGTCACATGCTTTTGCAATTTATAAGTTGGTGGATGTGGAAGTGGAAGATATGGAGGTAAAGCTGATGGTGGGAGTTTAGGAGTTGGAAGAAGCGAAGGTAAATCAGATGGTGGAAGATGTACAGTGACATACTTTGGGGTTTAGGATGGGTTTTTTATGGGAAATTGTGGACTTAGGAGGGATGGAGCAATTACCAACATCTTTAGCTTGGGGAGACATACAATTGACATGGGGACTGGGGGTATTTTGGGAACTAGACTTGAGTTCATCGTGAGATGGAGAAGAAGGGGTCAAAGAAATGAAGATGGAGGTTCCTTGAAAAAGGTTGGTGATATGAAGGGAGGAATCATCAATGGTATTCGAATTAGAAGTTTCCCCTACTGAAGAAGATCCAGCTTCTATATCAGAGATGGATGCGAGTGAAGATTCTTACAATGTGTATTCACCCAGACCTTGTTCGGTGTACTTAATATGTAGATTTGGAGTGACCTTGCTAGATGATGGCTTGAGTAAGGCGGATGGGTCCACATAGGATGAAGATGGATAAGCTTCGGTGTTGATAGGAATACAGTTAGGACTTTGATATTTAGCTTGAAAAGTGTGACAAAACTCGAATGGGTTGGGATCAGCATGGATAGTAACTTCCACACCATTATGTGGAAACTTGAGACATTGATGATATGTGGAAGGAACGGATTTAAGGGCATGGAGCCAAATGTTAGAGTATCCATGAAACTATCAAATCTAATTTGAATAGGAGCTTCACAAATAGCTATACTTTTTTCTTTTTTAGAATTGCCAAAGGTGATGCTTGTGGTTCCTTCAATCCAGGCATCTCTGGGAAATGCATTATATCTGGCAATATTGAGATCTGCACCTGTATCAATTAGAAATGCCAGAGGATAAGCCATTATACCTGGAAAATGGATTGTCAGGATCATGCCTGGATAGGCAGTAGTTTTGATGGTGCGCTTATAGGCTTTCATCTATCGACTGCTAGAACCTTCTTCAAAAGTTACTCTAGGTTATTCTTATTCTTTGACAGCTTTATGGATGAGAGGACTGTAGGGCTTCTCTTCACAATACAGTTGTTCTTCTCTTATAGATCCTTGAAATGGATCCCTAATTAAATTCTTTCCTTATTCCTCATTCAGCCATCATACGGTCTTTCCACTGGTGGATTGAGAAAAGAGACATGAAGCACAAAGTCTCCACACCAAGTTTGGAGTATATGACCAACATCAGGGTCAATAACTTTTGCTTCAGCTGAGAACTGAAAGAATGGTGTGTTAGTCCACAATATTGCATATGTAAGCTATTGTTTGGCTATTAACATTTTGAAACACTCGAACCTACGCTTGCACCTGTGCTCGAAATACAAGATTACTGCCTCAGATCTGCCCTTGACGCAACAAGCTTAAACGGGACTTACACAGATTGGACTTATAAAAGAACTCTAGATTGTATGAGCAGTACGGGGAGCAATATAAGGAGCAATACAGATGGAAAGATTAACACTAGTGAGACATTATAGTTAGACAACAACGATAACAACAAACAAACACATCATCGACTCTAATACCAACTTTGAACAACAACTGCAAATGACAAATGATATGCGGATGAACAAAGTATCTGACATTCAGATAGATCTTATAAATATTATTATTTCTAACACTCAGAAAAAATACATTCATCATATTCAATGCGCGCTGGCATGAAATATGCTTATGTGCAGAAAGAGGAGCTTAAAAGCTTTTATAATACTATAAACTTGTTTGCATCAGGATTTCTGATTCACTCAGATCAGCTTAAAGCTGCAAAGTGAAGAGCATACTCTTCTTATCAAACTTTCTAACAGACTCGAGACTTAGACTCTTACTTCCTAAGACTTCACTCGCCTAGAATTTGTTGAGAAATGAAGGCGGCCCTGTCACCTTATATAGGAAGAGAGGGTAGATCTTTAACCTTATCTCCTGGAATCTAATTTGAAATCTGTCCATAGAAAGTGGACACGTAACAACTCCTTTATTGAAGAGTTACCCATATGAAGATAAGCATCTTCTGGTGGGTCCCAATAACTCATGAGCAGAGAAAGGAGGGGATAGACAAGACAATAAAAGAATCTACTTTTACATGTCTTCTTTTTTATCACGAGAAGGTTAACTCGTGCTTACTGTGAGGCACGTAAGCTTTCCCCTTTTATCATGGAAGGGCCCACGTTTATCGACTTTAACGAGATGATAGATGCTCTTGATAGATGACATGCCATCTATTAGCCTAGGAACCCGTACTGTGTTCAAAGGTATTGGAATCGGTAAAAGGATGACAGTGAGGATTGGTAGGATCAAAGTTAGATGTTCTGGGATTCCCTTCTTCATTGTAGGTGGGAATTCGTGGATTATCAGCTGGATCGTACTCACAATTCACACAAGTCTAAGTAGAAGAATGTGGTATGCATCTTGTACGTGCTTGATGTTCTGGTTCATTTTCCTTCTAGATGATACTCATGGTTTTCATCTTGTACGGACCATAAAATCCTTGGGAAATGCTGCGTTGATCCACCCTGTCCATTCTATAAGTCTTTGTATGAATCCAGATTGGCATTTTCTTGGAATGGAGGAATCTTAGTCTATTAGGAACATTCCAATGTTCAAAGACAGAAGAAGGTCCAGCAGGTCCATAAAATTGACAAACATGTCTGCTGATTGGGTTTTCATCAGGGGAATTAAACATGAGTTTAAAAGTACAACCTATATAAGATGATGTTCCATTAAACTCCATATTATCTGCAGGGGGATAAGGTCCTTGAAACAGATCCTTGATTAAATTATTTCCTTGTTCCTCATTCAGCCATCGATCCAGTCTTTCCACTGGTGGATTGAGAAAAGAGACAGGGAGCACAAAGTCTCCACACCAATTTTGGAGTTTATGACCAACATCAGGGTCAATAGGTTCTGCTTCAGCTGAGAACTAAAAGAATGGTGTGTTAGTCCACAATCCTGCATATGTAAGTTGTTGTTTGGCTATTAACATTTTGAAATGATCATAAAGAAAATCATTAGCCATTTGAAAGTTGTGAAGATTTCTTCTTTGAAATGGATTTGTACTCCATTCTCGGTAACTTTCTTCATACCAACGATGCTCTCTTATTCGGATTATCCGAACAATACCAGACGAATGTTGCTTTTCTTCAGAAAGAATAGAATCTGAAGTGTGTCCTTCACTGGACATGAAATCTGCAAAAATATTTTCAACTCCAGGAAGGTGAATGAAATCAAATTCATAAGTACTTAACAACTGTGCCCACCTAAGGAGTCTTCCTCTGACAACTTTATTTTTGGATTCTTTTCTGAAGAATCCATGCAAATTTTGCATATCACTTTTTAAAAGAAATTGCTTGTCAGCAATAAACATCTGAAATGCTTGGAAAGTATTGACAACAGCAAGGATTTCTTTATGTGTACTATGGTAGTCTATTTCACTGTTCTTGAAACTACCAGAGATATATCTTACAATCTCACCTTTGTCTTTGGGGTTGTGAGATGTAGTTTTCTATTCACGGAGAACACCAGCCCATGCACCTTCACTAGCATCAATTTCCACAATTTTGAAACCATTACTTGGCAGTTTGAGAGGTGGAAGTTGGGAACACTTTTGTTTGATTCTTGAAATCAAACTATCAAGCTTGGCCGTCCATGGTGGTGGCTTCTTTCCTAGAAGCTTATTAAGCTCAATTCTATCTTCAGCAAGCTTATAATAGAATCCTGCAATATAATTTACAAGGCCTAAAAAGCGTTGTAATTCTTTGATAGTAGTAACAGCAAGATTGGATGACCAAGGACGATGTTATAGGGAAAGTTAATATCAAGAACTTGACAATGGACGTTAGTAGTGACAGGACCAACTTGTATAAGCAAATGGATGACTCATGCAGTATCTCTCTCAGCATCATCATATGCTTTGATAGTAATGACCTTAGAAATATCAATGTATTTCTCATAATATCCCAATTGTTTTATTAGTTTTAAAGAGCATATATTGAGACCAGCTCCGCCATCCACTAGGATGTGTTTGATATAGTGTTGGTTTACAAATAATTCTATGTGGAGGGCTTCGTTATGTGATGGGTTAATGAATGGTCAAAGATCTTTGTTGGAGAAGGTGAGATGGCAAGGGGATGCAATGTTGGCTACCATAGATTGAAATTGTGTGGTATTGATATCATTAGGCACCGAAGACTCTTGAAATGCTTTTTTAAGGATAGCTTTATGGGCAGGGGATATGCGTAGCAACTCTAGGATGGAGATGTGTGCGGGAGTTTTACCAAGGTGATCAAGGATATTATAACTAGAAGGTGATCAAGGAGGGTTGATAGGTGCTCCTTGAATGGTAACACGGCCTCTTCTAGTAGTTACAGCGCAATCAGGTGATTTGCCTTGGATAGTGATCGTAGAAATGTGAGCTTGGTCAATGTGGCCAATTATGGATGACTCATAGTTGTAATGGATAGCATTCCCAATATGAGGGTTACTTGTCTTGTCATGGAAGTGGATTTTTTAAGGCATCTAGATCACAGTTCAAAGTTGCTTGATGTGCCAGTTGTGATGTTGGTGGTGTGATTTCAATTAGACCTTGATCGATGCAAACCTGAATGACATGTTTTAAGCGCATGCAACCATTTGTTTTATGTCCTTTGACTCTATGGTATTCACAATATTCATTCTCTTTGTACCAAGGAGCTTTGAAGATAGGTTTTGTGTTGGGTGGAGCTTTAGGTAATGTGATATCTCCCACTTGAAAAGGTTTTCGAAAGATTAGCTCCATGGGTTCCCCTAAAGGAGTAAATTATTGTCTAGGTGCTAAGTTTTTTCCTGGTTGATTTTGTTGAAAAGGTTTATTAACTATAGATGTGGCTTGAATGTTAATGGGAGATTTCACTGTTTGTATGTTCTTTGCATCCACAATGCCATCATTAACAACATTTTTGTTTTTGTTCCAAAAGCGGGATTTGTCATTTGATGATTGAGGATTGTCTTTGTTGTCTCTAAGAATCTTGATAGTGCCCTAAGCAATTAAAGCTCGCTCAATGGTGGTTCCTTTGGAAATGAGTTCGTCAAAGGTACTAGCACTTTGCAATTGCAATTGGAATGAGAGCTCAGGATGAAGATTTTGGACAAAGATGTCAAGTTGTTGCTTCTCAGGAATTTGCCATGATAGTTTTCTAGCCATGTTACACCATCATTGGGTAAATGAGGAGAAATTTTCACCATTGCATTGTTTGTTATTGACAAGGTCATTCATATTCACCTCATGTTCAATGTTGAAAGTGAAATGAGATCAAAATTTGTTTGCTAATTCTGCAAAAGTCTTGATTCCTAGAGGTAAGTGAGAGAACCGTTCAAGAGCTTGTCTCGCTAAGCTTTAGGGGAATAGTCTCAAGAGATATGTATCATCTTGAGTGACATCGAGACATGCAGAATAGAATGCTCTAAGATGGTCATCTGAATTACCTTTCTCTTTGTATTTGTCAAATTGTGGGATTTCAAAATGTGGCGGAAAAGGTGTCATGTGAAGTGACTTGTCAAATGGATAAGAGCATATATCTCCCAAGGAAAATTTCTTCTTGTTTTGTCCTACCGCCTTGTTAATCATTTGTTCAACATCTGCTTGAGATAGTTGTTGTTGTTGCAAAGGGGGTTGATGGTTTGGAGGTGGAATATACTATGGTGTATATTGTTGCTTCTGTGGAATGTATGAGGGTATGACCGTTTGCTGAGGTTGAGTGCTCACATTATATGTCAAAGGATTGGTATGCGACACATATGTGTTTGAGGATTGATGTCCTTGAGACACCAGTGGTGGTTGGGTGTAGTGTGATGGATTAACTCCAAGCTTTTGCATCACATTGGAACTAGAGGATGGATTGACGTTTATCAATGGTTGTGGATTGGGAGTTGGATTTGCAATATGGTAAGCAATGGAAGGATTGGTGGATGAAGAAGGATGGACATTTGGGTTTATGTTTTGGATGACATGAGTAGCTTGCGATGGATTGGTATATGTCATATGTTGTGTGACAATGGGTAATCCTTGGGTTGCATAAGACAGATTTGATGTTTTGCAAAGGATTATATGGAGGTGGAGTGAGTGATGTAAGTTGATCAACATAGGAGACAGTTGCACTAGGATTGGCTTGTGAGATAATAGGTGGGTCAATCATGTCAATAAGACTAACATTGGGGTTATATGGTGTGTTGGATGGATTCATGGAAATCATGGAAACCATATTAGAAGTGATAGGAGTATTAGTTTGGGGTGTAGTTTCCACATGTGATGTAATAGGAGTAGAAACTTGTAATGGCTGTGAGACTTGTATGGCTTGTGGTGTTTGGATAGCTTGTGAAACTCACAGAGTTTGTGGTATTGGGATAACTTGTGAAACTTGCAGAGTTTGTGCTTGTGAAACATGGACAACTTGTGATACTTGAGATGTTTGTGATACTTGAGGCATAGATATGGTCATGGTAGAAGCGGGGGTATGTTGTGAAACATGGAAAGGTGGAAAGCTCAAATTTTGTGAAAGGAAGGGAAGTACCTCAGTTGGAGTTATCAAAGGTTCTAGAGTGTACTCTAAGCATGGTGGGTTTGATGGTGTAGCAATATGCAATGAGGGAGATGGATTGGAAGGTGGGTGAGATTACATGAATATGTCATGAGATGGCATCGCTATAGTGGATGGTCCCTTTGCAACAATAGCAGGAGTGTTAGGATCTTGTTTTCGAATAGCGGATATGTCAAAGTCACTTGGTAACTTGGCTCCCATATAGGATAACTGCAAGAAATAGCGATTAGGATTAGATAAAATAAGCTTCTCAACTTGGTCCCATAGGTGTGTGTCTCAAAATTTTGATAAGTCATCTTGGGATTGCTCTTCATAGGTCTCCGAAAATGTTTGAGGTTTCACTTGTTGTGAAGATGATGGTCTGCAAGTGTATCCTTCAGGCACAAACATGTAAGAAGGCATACCGGTTGTGAATTGAGTTGCATCTCTAAGGCGAGTTGGTTAGGATTGTTGCATTTTGGCTTCCATCTCAGCTTGCAATTTTGCTTCCATTTCAGCTCTATATTGGCTCCTAGTTTGAGGCATGATGGTTGATGATTTGGATCAGACTAGTTTTTCAAAGTTGAGACCCAAAAGGTGATGTTTTGTTGTTTGTTTGTTGATGGTTTGTTTTGCTAGTTTGTTGGTTGCTTGGTTTGCTAATGGGTTGTTGGTTGTTGTTTGGTTGTTGGTTGTTGTTATTGGGTTGCTTTGTTGGTTGTTGGTTGGATAAAATCCCTAGAGAATAGCTCACAAACTCAAGGGAAAAGCTGGTTGATAATGTTGTTTGTTGAGATTGCTAGGGCTTAAGTAAAGCCAAAGGGATGATGTTTTCTATTGCTGAGTTGATTGTTTTGATGTTTGGTTGTTGTTTGTGGTCTCAAAGGATGGAAAGCTCAAAAATTCTAATGGTTTTGATATGCTCAAGATAGGAGACGATGTTTAGGTGGTTGTAAATGATCAGAGGAATATGTCTAAAAGCTAGTGACATAGCTAAGAAGTCTGAAAGTGCAACAGATTGGGCTTGGTTGATATGGATTGTTGATGTTTGCCCAAAAACAATAGGTAATATCTTAGAAGTGACTCAGAAAATGCTAAAAGTGATGGGTAATAGCTCAGAAGTGATCTGGGTTTGTTTTAGATGACAGATTACAATATGAACCAGAGGCGAGCAGTTTTACCAGAGGCAACTAGTTATAGTTCAAAAGTGAGCTACTGCTATGTAAAAGTAATGCAATGTTTGCCAGAAGAAAACAGCTGTTGGTTAAAAGTGATCTAGATTTTGCAAAAGGCGAGCAACTGTTGTTTAAAAGTGATCTAGATTTTTGAAAGTGAGTAGTTATTGTTCAAAGGTAGTCTATGTCTGACAGAGGATGTGTTTGAATGATGTTTTTGACAAAAAATAGTGATTTTAGTCACTCACACTCACAACATTCACAAACTTGTACAACCTAGTCAAGGACTGTATTTGTTGAGTCTCCTTGCCATGCCTATTCAAAGCAGATAGCTTCAGGATCTTAGTAGCACCGGCTCCCCTCCACGGCACTCACTTCTCATGCATACCAAGTTCCAGGTTTCCTAAGGCTTGTCCCCCCACCAAACCTTAGGATTGTCCCTGCTATCTCTACTAAGAACCACGAGAATCAGGGCAGCTTCAAAGGTCCCACCTTTTGCATCAACAAATAGAGGGATTTTGGCTACTACACAAGGTTGCTAGTAAGGGCATCCGTTCAGGTGGCTACAGGTGCGGCGATTCACTTCATTAATGGAGGCTTCCCAGCCCAAAGAGGTTACGCTCTAAGGGGTTTTGGGGGAAACATTCGTCGGTGGAACACAGTGGCACCCATTATTTGTGGCTTTCGACACAAACACTTTTCTTATATAGCGGCTTGGAAGAGCTTGGATTTATCTCGTTACCACTTGGGTTGTACCCCTTCTCACACCGAGAAGGCAGGGCCTCTAAAGATAATAACAAGTTCTCATGCACCCAAGATCCATTTAATAGGCAAGGGGAGAAGATAATTTTGCTATTAAATTTGGGTTGCACACATGCACAACAAGCAATCAAGAAAGATAAAAACAAGCATGGAGAAAACAATGATTCTTTTTAAGCACCAAGCCCAAATATTCCTAAATTAGTGATAAAATGAAATGTCTTGGACCGATCGAAGCTACAACAGATATGTTAGTAGTTTCACAACCTTCTTTTCTTGGACAAATGATAAGATGTTGCACAAATAGTTGATTAGTAACCAAGAAAACCCAACTGTGAAATGACAAAACTGAAAGCAAAACATAATTACCAAAAGTGATCGATTGTTGCTCAAAAGCAATCTAAATACTACCGTAAGAGAACTATTATTTCTCAAAAGCGATGCAGGAAAACTAGAGCCAAACTATTACTGATCAAAAGTGAACTAAATATGCCAGATGCATTAAAAAAATCCATGTTCCTGTAAAAACCAGATGTTAGCAGAAAACCCTAATTTGCAGGAAGCGACCTAGACAACCGGAAGCAATCAGTTTCTGATTAAAAGTGATGTGAATTGGCTAGAAGCGGCGACTGTTGGTTCAAAAGTGATCTAGAATATGCTGAAAGTGGTGGCTTGTAGCTTAAAAGAGATGCAGAAATTCTAAAGGTGACTGGTTATCACTTAAAAGCGACTGTGATTTGCTGTAAGTGCTCCAAAATCAAAAGCATGCAATTCAAGAACAAAATCACCTGGATTGTATGATTCCTTGTTTGTGATGTAGATTTCTTCTCAACAATGAACAATTATGAAGATAAAAGCTGCCATGATGGATGGATGATAACGATGATATGCTAGATGGATGCTAAATGATCAATATGCTCAAGATGATAATTTAGACACTATGAAAAAATGATGGATAGATCGCTTGAGATGGTAATGTAGACGCTATATGAAAAAATGATGGATAGATCGCTTGAGATGACAATGTAGACGCTATATGAAAATGATGGATAGATGTAGTATGAAATGAGAGGGTGTTTATATAGACCTCAACCAAAATCAATCAACGGTGGATATTTGGTGGCTATGTGAGCGGTTGGGATGAATGTATAATCATAGGTGAATGTGTAGATGACAAGTGGAGGGAAGATAAGGCTCGTGTAATCGTATACATAAAAAAGTACTACATGTGAAAAATATTAAATAAAAGATGTAGTACCACACATGCTTTTAAATAAAAGATGCACACATGTCAGCTTATAATAAAAGATAAAGATAAGTGATAAGAAAATTTAATTAAATAAATAAAATTTATTTAATTAATTGGAAAGTGGGCTTATGAAGGGATTTTAATTAAATAAATAAGATTTATTTAATTAATTGGCTAATAGATAAATGGGATTAGAAATGGGATTTGAAGTGGGTTTAGGACAAAATGCTACATGATGTCTAGATAATGCTTTTGACTAGGTGTTGCAAGACATGGACAATTTTGGGTGTCTACATCCTGATTTAGTTCTCTTGCTTCATCCAGATCCTCAAGGGCTGACTGGAGTTCTCCTTCAAGGTAAGCTTCAACTAGGTTGAGGTCCCAACCTTTAGGTTCCATTGCTTCTAGATCTAGTTTTGGAAGAAACACATCATCAGGCATAGCTTCAAATTCCATGTGTTCAAAAGAAGGATCTACCTCAATTGTTAGGCTTCTCAAAGGTACTTAGCTCTGATACCAATTATTGAACACACTGAGATGCTGAGTGGGGGGTATCAGCATATACTAAAAATTAACTAATTTATTTGTAGATCAGATTAATTTACTTAGAGAACAGAAAGTTAGACATGCAACACATTCATCAACACAATGACACCAAGATTTTTATGTGAAAAACCTAAAATTGGCAAAAACCATAGTTAGTGTTAGCTCACAATATAATGCTCACTGCTATAAAAGTTTACAACATTGTTTTACGACTATGACCCAAGGAAGCTACAACTCCCTACTGACTGTGTTTTAGAGCTACAAGCCAAGGAAGCTACTACTCCCTAAAAAAGCTCACTACTACAAAGAATTACAATGATAACATAACTATGAACTGCTATGAAAGAAGCATCTGACTTATGTTGATATTGCAGTCCCCTTTTCTGCACAATTATTCCATCATACCAACTTCACACACTTCCTACTGCTCATTCTGTTCTATCACATTTGCACATGCTCATACATTCCATAAATGAATTTGTTCTTCTATATATATTCTCTACAACATCTCAAAACATTGATTAGGTCAGCACCAAAAAGACTCTTAGTTGAAATGTGTGATTCTTCACAGGTCAGTATCAAACATATACAATATGAAAAGTAAACAAGTTGTGGATCACAACACATCATAATAGGACCCAAAATACATCATAACATATCCTTCTATGCCAAAACAACCGATCAGGATCAACTGCATATCAAAGGAAACTGGATTGTCGGCCCAAACAACAGTACCACTGCTAACTGACCATCGTCACATCACAGGGGAGAAGCCAAAAACATTATGCAAACCAAGATTTCAACCATGTATCTTCTCAACACTATCCATACACCATTCTCCTAAAGTATCTAATCAATATATGCATCCGTAAAATAAAACCATGTTGAACTGATGAAAATAGGGCATTCTAGACTGACTATGACACATCAAAACTTAGGATATTGCATTGCAAACCACCAAGTCAACTAAAATACTCACGAATGAACTTGTGTAACATTATGAACATATTCTTAGATCTACATGTAGCTATATTTTTCACCATTAAGATATCAAACAACCACAACAATAGAATAAAAAAAAGATGGAATCAAAACAACTAAAACATCATTAAAAACATAAAATAATTTCGTCCTAATCACACTCCATTGCTCTCCTCTATTTCTCCTTGGGAGAAATAGCTTGAATGAAGCTTTCTCTCATGTTTTCAATAGCACAATCATATAAAATTTAGTATAGTTTATTTGCATCGTTCAAGGTGTTAGAGGAAGAAAAGCAAAATGATAAGTTTATATAGATTTTTGCCAGAAGAGAAGTTAGGAAAGTTGCTATTATCATACTTAGTTAAGTGATAATGATAGGAGAAAGTTTCCAAGATGAAGAGGAGATAGAAAATGGAAATGCTAAAAGGAGAGAGAGAAAAGTGAGAGATGAATATGGTAAGTTCTCTTTTTTAATTAAAATAGAATTTAATTAATTTGTGGCACGAATAAATAAATAAAAATATTTATTTAATTATAGAAGAAAAGGTTAGATAATTAAATAAATAAATATATGTATTTATTTAATTATAAGTGGGTTTAAAATCTAAATAACTAAATAAATATAGATATTCATTTAATTTGGAGAAGAATTAAAAGATAAATAATTAAATAAATATAAATATTTATTTAATCTGGAGGAAAATTAAGACAATGATAATTAAATAAATATAACTATTTATTTAGTTATGGAGAGAATTATCTAGGGCAATTTTTTAGTGTCTACACTGCACAACCATATCTATCATTTCTGGAGGAATGTCTGAGGAATGTGGAGACATTTGACTCAGCTACACTATGATCAACATTCATGTATACACATAACTCAAGGTGACTTGAACACCTTGTGTGGTACAGTAAATAAGAGAAACTTGTATATGGTTCAAACTTGAGATAAAATAAAGCATGCAGAGTCTCCATGGACACTCATATACTTGATCTATACCTTCTCCATCTTTCGCAAGTACTCAAATATGTGTTCTATAGAATACTTCTACATCCAGAATTGTCTGTATTACTTTTGTCATTTGAAAGATGACCATGTGGACTAAAAGAACACTTGATATTGCAAGGTAGTGTGCATTGAACATCCCCAAACATATTTACAAAACCACATGGGCACAACTTCTCTTTTAGAGGAATGCGAAGCATCCCATTAGATCTCCACCATTGCTCTACACTGTCAAGTCACAGTCCAGAACTCTGTCATTGATAACTTTCTTTGCTAAAGGTGTAATGAGCTAAAATATTAGATATAACATGTTAATATGTTATCCAACTTATCTTCAAAACCGCAAGATTAAATCTTGCACTGCAAAGGAATGCAACCCAAAATAATATATTTTTGCCTTCAGATATACACTGTGAAATCCTTAGCCAAACTTCTGCAACTTGTCTCTAAGTGTGGTACCTTAAACTGACATGATATCAATGTAGACATATATAAAACATATTAGGACAGGTATACTCTCCTCCACATCACCCTTAGACACCAGATTTATTGCTGGATCACACTTAGAGAGCATTTCTTCATCTGTAAGGTCTTCCGAACTAACCTGCCTTAACTATGTCGATTTGAGTAAAATCGTCTCTCTCAAATCTTCCACTGTCCATCAGCTTCAAGTTGACACATATAGAGTTGACATCAATGACAACACATATTGCCAACACCTAGGCATCACCCACAAGGTGTACTACACAAATAGAGAGGGATCTACTATGAGGATGTCAGCTTGATTTCTTATGTGATTGTGGTACAAAATAAGAAGTTTGACTTATGTGACATACTATGAGTGCAACTAATGGATAACACCACTAGAAAAAAGGGATTTGACCACTACCAATTTTGGTATGGATTTTTTATTATATATTTAGCATTCCACTTCATGAATAGACTTCAAGGGTTTATAGGAAATGTTGGAAAGACAGTTGTCATTGTACCAAAAGATCAACCTGTTAATGCCCAACACAACCACCAAAGTTAATAAATCCATGGTAGGCGGTTAAGCCTTGTCATGAACCCAAGCATTGTGTTGCATAGCACAAGGAGACCAAGGGTGCACACCTTGCAACAATCCCCCCAACACAAGTGAGGGGTTCAAACCCGTGACCCAGGCTCTGATACCATTTGTTGGAAAGACAGTTGTCATTGCACCAAAAGATCGACCTATTAATGCCTGATACAACTGCCAGAGTTAATGAATCCAAAGGAGGTAGTTAAGCCTCATCATGAACCCAAGCACTACATTGCATAGCACAAGTAGACCAAGGGCGCACACCTTGCAACACGCCCCTAGGCCCCCGTTTGGGGGATAAGCTCCCCAGACCCCATAGGAGGGGCTCTGCCCCCTGCACTCCACCCTTAATTATTTTGGGGTGAACTCGTGGCTAACAAAGTCACCAAAATTCATCTTGCTACATGTACACAAGGTGCCGACACATGGTAAAACTATGTCAATTCAACATGGGATCCTACAACATAGTGTTGAATAAATAAATACAACATTAGAAACTTGCAAAGGTTGAGGCACCTTAATTCCCAACACTAGAAAATGAACTTCGTGCCAATAACATCTTTTTCACAGCTTATCCATGCCAAGGATAGTATATTGCTTGTGTTTATCAGGGCACAGAAAATATGGTAAACTACAAAATAAATAGAATAGGCAAAGCACTGAGTTATATGCCATGGAAAGGATCTAATTAAAAAGACGAATGTGAAAAGACTGTTGGTGATTATTAACTCCAAAGATATTGGTAGTCTTATCTAAAGTTCACTAGATTTTTAAAACCATGACATTTCCACAAGGCCACATTTCTTTGAGGTATTATTTAACCACTTATTTATTCTTATATGTGCTTTCATATTTTCTATCATGGCTGCCAACGCACTACAGTATCAAACAAAAATCCCCTTTTAATTATATTGCTTTGATGGGCGTGAGTAGGAAGTATGTTGGCAAAGGTTGTGATGCCATATTTTATACCTATGAACTGCTTTTATTTGAAATCTTTTAAATCCAATTCAACAAATCCATTCGGTGCATATCCTACAACTATGAAATCTGACAAGCATCTACCATTTACTATTCTTTGATTGTTGTTCGAATAGTTTGGTTGGATGTAGGCCGCAGAAAATGCTGGCAGAAAATAAACCCTAACTCTTGAACATCGGACATAAATGGAATTTGAGAACCTTCAATATTGGGGGAAAATGAGGTTTACAAACTTTTTAAAACTCCCGATATTGCCCAATCACTAGGTTTTCAAAATGGCAAACATGTTGATAAAAGGTAAAATTGTCCATCACTGATTTTAAGAAATCACAAACTTGAATATTAGAATATGTATTGCTTAAATATCAAGTTTGTGAACATTTAACTTTTCTGATGTTGCCAAATTGTTAAAAAAAATGTTGAATCCACCGATAAAGGTTAATTGGCAAAGTATCAAGTTTTCGAATCTTAGAATTCTGATAAGTTACTGGATAGGCAAAAATAAAGGTTTGAGAACTTAAAATATTGCCGATATAATTTATAAACCTTTAAGTTGGCTAATGAAGAACATTATCGGGAGAAAGGCTTGTTTACCAACTTATTACTTTGTCGATTAAAATATTTACTGCTCAAGTATAAGATTCACAAACTTCCTGTTCAAACACTTGGTTTCCAAAACCACAAAATTGCTGATAGAGAATATTTTAATTCTTATAAGATCACTCAATATGCTAGTAAAAGGAAACCTTATAAATTTCCCAATTTTCACCTTGAGGGTAAATAATATTAATCTCCACAATGAACTCCCTTAATGATATATCCTCTTGATTTCCAAAATTTAGGACATTTACCAGATATATTTATTCCTCATCATTTAAAAATCAAATTACCAGATACAGGAAAAATGAACAAATTTAATTTCCCTTAGCTAGAATGAAATTTTCACCTAGAAGTTGCCCACTTAATGCTAAATGACTTCACAGACTCCTCTACAAGCTCATTCCTCCTTACTCCTTGTGAAAATCCAAATTTAATATTCTCCATAATGGCCTAGCTCGAACAAGAAACTTTAAATTCTTGAAATTAAAAAGTGATTTTTCCTTGAAGACCCAACCACATTAGGCAGAATAGAGTCAAGGAACTCACCATAAGACAGTTTTACTTCAATGCACACGATTCTTCATATTTCATTGTTTCAATGAAATCCCTCAATCTGTAAAACTGCCTTATTGATGTCCATAAAGCTATGAGTCAACCTTTGCCTGAACATTTTAAATCAATCTACCACATGGCATGGGAAAAATGTTATAATCTTACTAGAGTGTGATCAACTAAATCAATCTTCAGGTGAATGGTCGTGACAACCAGGTGTAAATGAAAACAAACTATGGCATCATCTTTTGGTGTATGTGAATGAAAATCAATAAGTTGAGTTTGACAAACTACTTGAAACTGATTAAGTATTCATAAGCAAAGAAATTGACTTGGATAGAGTCTCAGGACAAAGGGGGCTCAAACAGGTGCGGTTTACAAGGAGCAAAAGTTTAAAATTGGCCAAAGTCAAAATTGAGACTAACAATTACCAAATCTAAGAGGTAGTTGTATTTTTGGAGCATTTGGGGTCAAATATGACCCTACCATCACATTCAGAAGGCCCAAGAACCTAAGGATTGACTGTTAATTTGTCAAAATTAGACACTTTTGCCCGTCCATCAAAAAGAAAATATACCCTCAACCATACGGATCACAGAATATTTCGTAAAATATTCCATAGGATTTGTTGTGCAGTGCCTATGTCAGTAGAATCTTCGACATCTGTTAATAACTGTTTGGTAAAAAATTTATACGTTGGTTAAATTAATTATTTGTTGATCTTTTAAATATTATTCTACGGAATTAAATTTCTTGGCAAATTTTGTACCCTGCAGTTAGTAGGGTACCCACCTACACAGGGTACTCTATACCCATAGGTACTTGCCAACCATTTTAAGGGCACTACATGTTGTGGCCCCCCGCTAGTTGCTACCAACAATTCAAACAACTTCCAGTGATAAAATCTCATACCGATCACGAAACAAAATGGTAAATCTCAAAAAATACCCAAGAATATTCTCCTACTGAAATATATAACCATCGATAACAACATATTCTATGGCATATTCCATCAAAAACATCTGCCAAACCACTTCTTCAATTTTGATATGCAAAACAATGGTTTTGCATTTTTCAAGACAGTTCCAAAAATTTGACAGGGGATTTTAGTTCAGCAAGGAATATTTTGTCCAATCTGAGCATATTCCTATTATGTCGTAAAACATCCCTTAGGACTTTTACCTCCTAAGTTTAGCTCCTAGGTCCCCTTAGATTAATCATGCATGTGTAAAACTTATCTTGGAGCAAATTCCCTTGAAACCCATGTCAAATGGGGCTTAAGGGGCCACTCTAATGCTTAATCTAGATCAAAAATAGGCCCTTAGACTTGAGCACTCGTGCCCTAGTCCAGACCTATTTTTCCAGGACCCAAATTTAAATTGTCGACAAAGTGACTGTTAAAAGGTTTCCCTTTGTCGGCCTTACCAATTTAATTTACAAATGTTTGGCGAGAATGCATATATAAACATGTTTAGGACTTCATTTTACTCCTAGTTGATTAAGGCGAACATATAACCATCAAGCAAAGAGCATTCAAGGCATTCATTGTGTTGCAGAGCAGTATTGTGTTGTGTGTGTATGTGTTTATTGCAGATTTGGCTCCATCAACTCATTTCCTCATGATGTGAAGGCATTTCATCTCTGTGAGGGTTTACAGCTACTAAGGTGATATCTCTTTTGTGTTTCAATCAATCAATCTTATCATTTGATTTTTCCTCTGTCCAACAAGGACACACACTCTATCTAACAATGGTGCTTGAAGGCTTGAATGTCATTCCAAGGCTTGACTAAGGCAAGCTCCTAAACACCACAACCCCCAACTCTCTTGTGATTGCAGTTTACAAGTGTGGAATCTTATAAAGAGGAGTTGTAGGAGATCAGAGTAGAGGATGAAGATTTAGGCACTGAAGAAAACAGTCAAGAATATTCCTTTCTAGACAAGGGTGCTCACCTCTGTGTCCTCTCATTTGGCTTTTCTGGAAACTCCTGAGCAGGTTGCAGTCTTCATCATCTGATAGCTCCAGATCCACAGAAAAAGCTACCTATTGGACTAGGGCGCCCATCCCAGTGTCCCCAAAGTTTCTTCTTTCCAAATTCTGAATCCTGGTATGTTTCTAATCTACATTTAGTGCCTTCCTGTGCAATCATTTGTCATGTTTTGTCCATTTGTTTACAATTTCATATAATTAGGGTTTAAGGCTTAATCGTACTAGGGTTTAACAAATTAATCAACAAATTCCAAATTTTCTTATCATTCCAAGTGACACCAAACCTGTAGCTGAGTCCTCTTGAAAAAGTTGTGACTTAACTCGGTTTAATGTCCTTGAATGTTATGTGTGAAAGGAGGATTTAATCACACTATCAACCATTATCATCATTCCCTCTTTTCCCACATAACATTTTGGTGAACCCGTAGTTTTGTTGAACTTGCATCTTGTTGAGTGTTGTAAATCAGATTTTCATTCATCTATATCATTTTCATCATCATACATTTGAAAATCTTGCATAAAAATTAAAAATTTTGAGAAAATAAGCATTCTTACCTTGCATTTAGACATACTTTGCATTATTTTCCTTGCATACCATTGAAAAACATTTAATTTTCTGATATTTACATTAGATCTAAGATAAATTATAGAACTTCATCTTTTTATCATCATTTACCTTGCATTTGCATCTCTCATTTGCTAGGGTTTTGCTTGAAATTTTGCATTTTTCATATAACCTAGTAATTTCAAAAGCTAGGGTTTGTAATTAAAATTTTGTTTCAGATTTTATTATTTATTTTAATGCTCTTTCAAATCTAATTTTTGACTATAGTGTAGTTGCATTGTGTATCTTTGTATTTACATTTGTATTATTAGTACATTTACATTGAAAAAAGTGAAAAATTTAGCATTTTAGGTGCATAAGCAAGCATAGTTTTGTTTTGTTTTATTGCATTTCTTATTTGTGAGGCCGATTATTTTTCCTTCCTTATTTTGATTGTTTTGGCATTTTAGTTGATGAGATTATCAGACTTTTAGAGACTATGGTTTCATTATGCAGATTTGATTAGATCTAATTTGATATGACATTGATTAGACATATGGTGGTTCGATTTGATCATATTTTGATGCTATGTTGAGACATGTGAGATATATTAGATGATGTTTTGTGATGTGACTTCTAATTCTTTATGTGATGATGATTATGTGACATTTGATAGAAAAATACATTTTAATCTAGAATTATGTTATAGATGATTATTGTTGTATTCAATGGCATGAATTTAATTCTAGTTGCTTCGGCTATGCTTATTCATGATATGATTGACACTTAATCGAGATGTGCAAGGTTACATTCCTAGGCCACGGGAAATTAGAGTTAGTATTCACACATATGTTATTCCCTATGAAACCGATCCATTCCCAAGAAGGATGAGGATCACGTTTGATTTGAGTGTTGTTTGAGTGCTTGTTTATTTTATCATTTTGGCCTAGTACCCCTTAGTTTAATTTAATTATATCATATGTTGTATAATTTTTATTGACTTATACCACTTGGTATTGTTTTTATTTTGAGCCCATTTAAAGTGGATTTATGATTCCCTAGGTGAACCTTGGTGTCCCAAAATTTACCCTAGGTGGTTACCCATGGGTCTACGGTCAATTTTGACTAACTAAACCTTGGGATAACTCACTTTTGGTCACTCTAAACTGAGGTTTGGTTGAAGCGACGAATTTTTAATTAGATAAGGGTGGGAGATGAGTCATGCTTTGGGAAAGACTCATCTCCCTTCCCAAAGTTTGGGAATCTCATCTCTAGGAAGACTTGGGAGGTCTCCAAGACTCCCAAGTGTGTGGGATCTTCCTCTAAGACTCTCACACACGTGTGAGAGCATCTTGGAGGGAGATGGCTCTCTTAGAGAATAAGAGGATGCCATATGGTATCTCTTATCCTCATAGAGGCTTGAAGGGGATTGCCACCTCACCACTTGTTCTCTCACACATGTGTGAAAGCACAAGTGAATAAGGTGAGGATTGAGATGGAATTAGAGGATGACACTTGTCACCCTCACACTTCCTCTCCCTTGCAAGTGGCATAGGAGGAGGAAGGAGAAGGTGACAAGTGTCACCTTCTCATTCCTCAAGGCCAAAGTAGAAGGCCTATATTACCTCCTCTTGTTGAAAAGTGTGGGGTTCTTACATTTTGGAGATTTCTTTTCTACTTGGAGGAATTTTTGGGGAAGTTAGAGAGATTTTGGAGATTGGAAGATTTGGAGAAGCTTGGAGCTCATCAGCAAATGTGCTTCCATTATAGGGCTTTTGAAGGTAAGCTTCATGACTATGTTCTTTACCCTTGCTTATTTTATTATGATGTGTTTGTAGATTTTGTTGTTGTTGTTTCATTTTTTTTATGTGGGATGGGAGTTTGGTGAGAGCACCTCCATTTGGAGGTAAGGCTCAACTTGTTTTAGGGTAGGGGAAAGTGAACCTCCTCGAGGTCACCCCCATATTTTGCGCTACTTATGACCTTGAGGGCTTTTTACTTGGTGTTGAGATTATTTGGATGGCAAGAGTGCCATGGAAGTTTCTTTTGAGCTATTTGAAGAGTTGTGGTTTTGGAGGTTTTGGCTTGAGGCCATGAGACTTGGTGTTTTGGTATTTTTGGTGTGGCCTTTGAGTAGAGGGGTCCATTCCCTACCCCCATCAAACTCATTCTCATGAGTTGTGTTATGTGTTTATCCTTGGGGTTAACTTTTGTGTTGTTGTTGCTTTGATACTTGTTGTGGTGTGTTTGCAACTGTGTGAATCCCTACCTCCCTAACTCGGGGGTGACCCATTTGTGGGTCTACGGTAGGGAGGAGGGCAATTTGAAGTGGCTGGGTTTCCCTTTTTGTTGTGTTTTATTGCAGGTGCTTATTGAAGAAATGGAGCTTGAGAGAAGTCCATTTTTGTGTTGCTTTAGTTATATGTTGTTGGTTGTTTGAGCCATGGCCTTTGTGGCCTTATTGTAATTTTTGTTCAAGACTATTCTATCTATTGTGATGGCTGTAATAAGTGTTCGTAATGTGAATATTCTTTATGTTTTATTTAAAAAGTTGTTTATTCTCTAGGTTGTGGAGTTGGTGTGTTTTGAGAAATGTATGTGAAATTATATATATTTGCTGTCATTATTCTTTACAAAAAATATACATCAGTTGTTGTATAAATTTTATTGCATACAAAGGAAAGAAAGAGAAAAATAGAAATATGACTGTCTTATTCTTCGCTGATAAAAAGAAAGTTGCATGGTGAAAGTTATTCAAATAAAAATATGGCATTCTATTTTAATCATTCCTGTCAAAACAAAACATACTAGTTTGTTTAACTATTCTGTTGTTTCAAAAAAAAAAGAGAAAAGAAAAGGAGTATTTTGTGCTTTTATCTTTCAAGAATGTATTCAATGGTTAGGCTTGTATTTTAATGGAGAGAAGTGGTAATGTTATTAGTTGTAATGCTGTGCGAATTTATGGGGGAAATTTTAATAGAAAGATATTTATTCATGAAAGTTTTATTTTGCCAGATGCATGCATATCTATATGAAATATGTGTTATTACTTTCTGTGTTTTCAATTAATTCACTTTGTGTGTTTTACCATAAAATAGAGTTGGTTGTAGAGGGGAAATCTACCCACATTTGTACTACTGGTATTTTTGCACCCCTGTCATATATATATATATATATATATATATATATATATATATATATATATAATTACTTATATTTTGGGACTTATACCTGTGCAAACTTACAAAGTTGCAGGTTGAATAAATGAACAAACCATGTATTAAACAAAATAACAAACTGTATTTTTTTTTTCTTTTTATATACATATCTAAGTGTTGCAAATATAAACAAATTGTTTGTAATGAAATTTATACCGAATTTATTTATGTAAAAAAAAAGATATATGTAGAACACATCGACAGCCACATAGTGGGCGACAGTTTGAAGCACACTCAAATGTTGTGGGCCAAACAACCATTTGCGGTGGGGATAAGGCGACAATTGGTGAGCCGTCGCCTTCGCTGTAACAGTTTGAATGGGAGTTGGGTGGGGAACGAATCCCCCCACCCCCATCGCACCTTTTACCTCTGTAAATGTCAGCCTCCACTGATCTCATCACCGACCTCCCCTCTTGCTTTTACCATTCGGCTCGGCCGCCATGAGCCCTTCCCCTGCACAGAACAAGATACTTACATTTTTTTAGACACAAAAAAAAAGAAATAAATTTAGGGTCTGCTCAGAATCATGGCAGCCATGATGACCCTTCACCCGCAGCCTGCAAACCCAGCATTGCATGGTTGAGAATAAACAAAAATTTAGGGTTTGTGGATGAGGCATGGGTGTAAGATGTTCTAGGTTTTTTTTTTAGATATGTTTTGAATTGTGCCTTTTTAGAGGCCTGTTAGGGTTCTTTGTGGGAGGGGAGTTTTATTTTCTTTTTTATTAATTATTTCCTTATTCACTTGTGCGTGGGAAATTCCTTCCCTCACTTTTTTTTCTTTCCACTAAGTTTAATGTGGAAGGGGAAAAATCTTATATTTCATGATTGACCTCGTTATAATTTTTATGATTGCTTAGATTATTCTATTACTAGGAATATAGGCATTGTTGGGGCTATGATACTTTTTGTACTTAAGATTAATTACTATTTAATCACCCTAATTTTTGCAAATAAGCCTTTTGTTTGGAGGGCGGAATACTTAACATTAACTTTGATTTTTTTTTCGGCCTGGAGTTAGTGGAATTTGTTTTATATCTTCATACTTGTGGAACTGTATTTTAGGGAAGATGGGTCAAAATTGCCTTTGATGGGAAGTTTGTTCTTTTTTATTTATTTAATTGGGACATTTACCTTTTCCCTAGCGTGTTATAGTTATTTTATTTCTAGCTATTTTACTATTCTTTTACGGGAAGGAGTATTTTTAATCTTTTCCCCTTCTGTATTAAATCAAGTTAGTTGATAAATATAATGCCTAAAATTATATTTATTAATAGACTCAAACCTTGAAAATTTATGTTGGTATCACTTAGTTAATTTATTATATTACTTCGAGTTTTAATATTTTATTGCAAGTCGATTCATTGTCCTTGGTAAAGTATTTAATTTTTAAAGTAATTAAATTTTAATTTGTTCTTAGGTTTAATTATTGTTTTTAAATTTCGCTTAATTTCTTATTGGAGTTTTATTTTAAAATTTTTAATTCGATTATCGAAAATACGTTATGCTGTCAAATTTTTCCTAGATTCTAGGGTTTTAATTTTACGATATTTTATTAACTTTTATTTTACCATTCCACTTTATCATGTGTCCATCATGCCATTATTTCTTAATCATTATTTTGATTTAATTTTTGTTCTGAGTTAGGGTTAGGTTTCGAATCTGACGAAATTCCCTTCTCACCAAGGAAACTTGGGGTTAGGATTAAAATCGTTCTAACTCTAAAAGTGACACACTTCATGTCGCATACCCCCTAGACGGCTATCATCACGCAGGGGACTGCGTAGGACAACGCACTTCCCTGAATTATACTGACATGTTTACGCCTTATGCGTATTCCCACCAAGCACGCAGACGCGTGCTAGGGGGTTCTTAGGGATAGGTAGAAATTTTTTTTATATTTTGTGTCATGACCACATGACAAATGTGGACATGACACGTGTGTTGTGTGTCGTAACTGCATGAGAAATGTGGGCATGATATCATTGTTATCAGAAATTGTTGTTAATAGCAAAAAACCATTAATAAACCAATGAACATCAATAGAAATTAAAAATAACAAGATTGAACAATAAAGCACAAACCTCACAAACCTTGTTATCCTGCGGCTTCCATTGTTCACCTAGTCTCGATCAATCCTTTTGTGATGAAAGTTGCCCTCAGGAAGTGTACTTCCTTGCTCCATTCTTCAAGATAGCGATGGAGAAATGGTTGCAATACTTTATTGCAATGAAGATGAGCTTCAAATGCAATGTGGATGATCTCAAGCAAAATGGATATGAGGGGGTGCCAAAGGCGCGCAGGTAATTTGACAGAGTAATATTACTTAAAGCTTGGATCCTAGAAATCGAAGAATAGGACTGTATTTATAGACTTGTGAGAGAGAAGATCAACGGTGTAGAAGAAATAAGAAGATCAATGGTGGAGAAAATTTGAGCGAATGTGTGAATAGAAAGAAGACAAGTGTCAAACAAAAGTTGTTTTGTTTGAGTTAACTGCTTTCATGACAAAATTAAGATTTACTTTCACAAATTAGAATGATTTATTCTAATTTAAGAATTGTTGATAAAAACAAGATTGTTTTAAATCAATTAACTCAACTTGTGATTTGCTTTTGCATGATTTGAGAGAACTTAAATAATAAATTATTTAATTTTGTGCATGAAGAAAAAGATTTATTTTTAGAAGATTTAGAAGATAAGAAAGCAAATTAAATAAATAAATTTATTTAATTGTAGAATTAGAAGATAAGAAAGCAAATTAAATAAATAAATTTATTTAATTATGGAATTAGAATATAAGAAAACAAATTAAATAAATAAATTTATTTAATTGTTTGTGCAAGATAGAAGAATAAATAAAATATTTGATAATATTTTATTTTTAGAAATTTGAGAGAATTTAAATAAATTTGCATGATTTATTTAAATTTTGGAGGAACAAATGACTTAATTAAATAATTAAAAATTATTTAATTGTTTGGAAGAATTTAAATGAAATAAAAGGTTTTATTTCATTTTGACTTTAGAAGAGGTAATTAAATAATTTGATATTTAATTAACTTTAGAGAAATATGAATCAAATAAATAAATTTGTTTATTTATTTATTGATAGAGGAATTACATGGAATAAATATTAAGAATATTTATTTAAACAAAATCATGTCATTTTTAGGTGTATACATTTTACCCCTCTTTGATGCAATGTGTTTTATCACGTTGTTTCAAAGAATAAGGTTGTCTGAAAATGATACATGCCCCAGTTTGCCCCTGGTACAAGTTTGACGATAGGATGCCCTCTCGGGAGAATGGAAGGGAAAAAGACAAAAGGCATGAGACAGACAATCTCACGATGAAGAAGGTGAAAAACAGGTTAGGTTGAAGAAAATTGGTTGAAAAAAGAGCTGAATAATACGTGATGCAAAATAAAATGATAACACACATAAGCAAGTAAGCAAGTATGCACAAATGATACAAGAACAAACAAGGTATTGCCCCTATCAAGCGGTAAACCACTGATAAATCAATATGGATTGACGATAGTGTTGTCATGATGGGGAACTATAGATCCCTAGATCAACACGATAAACAGTGTCTAGTTTCAAGAAATGAAACATGTCGTGTAAGATGCATGTGTTGGTTTGATTTGGACAATGCAACATCCTGTATAAGACAATTGATTGATTATAATTGATTGAGTTAGTTTACAACAAGACAAGAATCAAGACCACTGATTGTCAGTGGATCATTTGACAAGATTGACTTGACTTGATTGGTATGGATTAAGAATGGACTTGCATTTGGATCATTGCTCGGATTGACTAGATTGTGATGAGCAATACGAAGAAAGATAGAAACTTGATTGATAGAGGAAATGTGGAAGAAAGAATCACAAGCTTTTACTCTGCAGACATGGGCACTGTGGAGCAAGATTTTTATTATGGATGGTATATGGAATGGAAATAGATGTATGTATGGATGTACGATGGATGCTTTGTGGATGCGAATGGTTTGTTTTTTTTTTGCCATCTTGATATTGCAAGTATTTTGAAGTGCTTATTTCATTATCGGATGTTTATTATGTTGTAAGAAAAGACAAGCATCTAGGTGGAGTTAAACCGAGATGACCTGAGTATTACTTACATGGATTTTGATATAGCAAGTGAATACAAGCATCTAGTCAAAATTGAATCTAGATGACCTGAATATTTCTTGCATTTCAACAGACAAGGATTGCCTCTTTTCATGTTTAGACCTCTGAAGTCCTCGATGATCTTTTATTGATCATGTCGTTAGACAAAAGTCGTCACATTACTAAAGATTAATCCACAAACAACAGATAAAGAAAAATGATTATGCCCCCATCATAGCATCCCTAGCTTTTGGCATCCTCGAGTAGTATAGAAAGACATAATAACAAAAATCAAGACTCTGTAACTTAACCTATTCACAAAACATTCCTGCATTAGAGGTGCTTTCTTGCCATAGTATAGATAAAATCATCTTGATTGTTTTGGTCCTTGTTTATTTTGCCTTGGATAGGTTGATGTTTTTGTGTCAAGATTTTTGTTTGGAAGTGTGTTTTGTCACACGTGCATGTCTAATGAAAGGTATCACAATCTTTATTGGTGTCCTCTTAGAACAAGTGGCTTTCAAGAGTCCAATTCCGTAACCAGGTCAAGGACTTGCCCCCAGTCAGATAAAGGATCGACTTATTATGGATGAACTGACAAATAGAGACAAAAAAAACTGGCCCTTAGGGATTGACCTAGTGCCTCGGGGGTGCATTACTAAATGGCCTTGCCTACGTGACGACACAGAGGCAACGTAGTTCGGGGTGAACTTGGTGGACCTAAGGCCTAAGCGATGGGCAAAGGTGTGGACTTAGATAGATAGAAGGATAGATGACACGTGATGGAATAGACGAGAAGTGGAGCCTCGAGGGCGCATCGATACAAGATGGCCTTGCCTATGTGATAGCACAAAGGCAACGTAGTTCAACAACGGTGCAAAGGATTGACTCAAGACGGATATCCTTGATGGACGAAAGTCTGGATAGGCAGTCTGACGGCAGAAACTGATAAGGATGAGCGAACAACAAGCCATGGTAGGTACACAGATGTGATCGGGTGGATGCTTGGTTAGGAGGTATGAATGAGGAACAAGGTTGAAAAAGATGGAGAAGGCGGTTCATCACAAGGAGCACCTGTTTATCAGGTTTTCACCACTTTCTTTTATTTGCATGAAAACTAAAAGTACACATGATGCCTGTTTGTCAGGTTTTCACCATGGTACCTATCCAAGGTGCCTGTTTGTCAGGTTTTCACCAGAGGACAATTTTTTTGCTATTTTTCTAATTTTTGATTTTTTTGCTATTTTTTCCTTTTTTTATTTTTTTGCTATTTTTTGCATTTTTTAAATTTTTTGCTATTTTTTTCCATTTTTTAATTTTTTTGCTAATTTTTTACTCCCTTGCATTGGGGTTTAAGTGTAGAACTTATGAAGATGCATGTTGTTGATGGGATCAACAAACAGTTCACCTTCTGATGTGGCCAATTGATAAGCACCTGACCCATAGGCAACAATGATAACATAAAGCCCAAGCCAGTTGGGTTCAAACTTTCTTTTCCCGATCCTACTGATTCCTGGGATTTTATTTAAGCACTAGATCACCAACATTAAATACCCTGGGATGGACTCTATGGTTATAACTTCGAGACATCCTTTGTTGATAAGCTTTGAGATGGTTAAAGGTCTGTTGCCTTCTTTCTTGTAGCAGCTCTAATTCTTGAAGTCTGGACACTCTATATTCTTCATTAGATATGAGGTCTTTTAACGAAACTCGCAAGGATGAGATCTCGACTTCAATGGGTAAGATGGCTTCAGATCCGTAGACCAGGGAGTAGGGTGTTGCACCTGTGGGTGTGTGAATACTTGTGCGGTAGGCCCACAACGCGGGATTTAATTGGATGTGTCAGTCACGACCGGCATCATTGACAGTCTTTTTTAGAATTTTTAAGATGGTTTTATTTGATGCCTTTGCCTGGTTGTTTCCTTGGGGGTAATACAGGGTGGTATATGATTTCTGACTTGAGGTGGTGCTTGCCTTGTCAATAGTATCATTAAGACGGGAAAAGAAGGTATGATTTTGGTGCGAGGTGTAGCTAGTACTGGCACACTTAGCTTGTAAGATTGTCATTTGTTGTTGTACGACTTGGAGTTCTTGAGCAATTGTTATACAATCTTGGGGCAAGGGACCTAAGTTTATTTGCAATTGCAAGTATTGGAGTTTTTGAGCAATATATTCTGATTGGTTTGTCATCTCCACATGAAGTAACACAAGATTGGAATGGGTATCCAGGAAGGTTGAAAATGTTCTCTCAACAGACTGGGAAATGCTCACTGTCCTGGGTGCGCAGCTACAGAGTGTATATATGCAGCTCTGGTTTCTTTGAATGATTTTTGCAAAAAAAATGGCACTTTTTTAATATTTTTGGTTTTTTTTTTTTGGTTTGCAGTTTGGTCTTTTGATTTGATTTTATCAATTATTAGCAAGAAGACACAGCAAACACATAAAATGATTTCATGGTTTTTAATTTTTTTGAAAATTTTGGACTCTTTTTGACACAAAAACAAGTACAATTCCTAGGCTAGTAAAGACAATATTTGTCAGATCCCCTAGCTGTGCATATTCAAATTGGATAGCTTCAGGATCTTAGTAGCACCAGCTCCTCTCCACACCACACTTCTCACGCATACCAAGATCTGAGTTTCCCAAGGCTCGTACCCCCACCAAACCTTGGGATTGTCCCTGCTATCTCTACTAAGAACCACATGAATCGGGGCGGCTTCAAAGGTCCTACCTTTTGCACCAACAAATAGAAGGATTTTGGGGCACTAAAACAAAGGATATGTAATGAGGGCAGCCCTACTCTCCATTGTGGAGTCTCTCAGCCTGCAAGGGTTACGCCTTTGAGGGTTTTGGGGGAGGTTGGTTGTCGATATAACACAACTTCACTCGTTTGAAGCTTTCACTCCAGACTCCTGAGTAGGTTGCAGTCTTCATCATCTGATAGCTCCAGATCCACAGAAAAAACTGTCTATTGGACTACGGCGCCCACCCCAATGTCCCCAAAGTTTCCGCTTTCCAGAATCTGAATCCTGGTATGTTTTTAATCTGCATTTAGTGCCATCATGTGCGAGCATTTGTCGTGTTTAGTTTGTTTGTTTACGATTTCATATAATTAGGGTTTAAGGCTTAATCGGACTAGGGTTTAACAAATTAATCAACAAATTCTAAATTTCCATATCATTCCAAATAACACCAAACATGTAGTTGAGTCCTCTTGCAAAAGTTGTGACTTAACTTGGTTTAATGTCCTTGAATGTTATATGTGAAAAGAGGATTTAATCACACTATCAACCATTATCATCATTCCCTCTTTTCCTACATAACAATTCCATTCATGTGTTTGTTGATGTTATCATTCCATCAATTGACGTCAACATTTTTCCACCCCCAACTAGGCCCCCTCTCTAGATTGAGTTTTGATTTTGCACTGACTTCAAAGGCTTGTTTCTAAATCATTCGAGCTCCTTTTTTAAAACATTTTTTTATTTGAGGTAGATTTTCCAAGCTTCGCAGTGGTGTAGACGAATTTGGATTTTAGTTCATGGTTTTTTCTAAAATTACAATTTTTCACCCCTGATGCTAAGTGATTCTCGTTTTGGGAACTTCTGAGGCTTTGTTAGGACTCATACAATAATTTTTTTGGTGATTTTTTTAAAGTGCATAATTTTTTGTGTACTTCTCAAATTTATAATCATTTTGATTAATCCTGCACCAAAATTGTGCTTTCAATTGTAGCCTAATTTTGACATTTGCATTGTACTAAGGTTAAAGACCACCTTGTTTTGGCTTGTGGTAGCTGTAATCGCACTAAGTGTAAAGTGTCAAAATCATATTTTGCTAGGGTGATCTCATTGATTGAGTAAAAAAGGGTTGCACTTGTGTTGTTTCATTTTTGTAATATTATATCTACATCATGGATCCAACAAAAATTGCTCCACTCACCCATATATTTATTATGAGTGGAAAGAAACAAATAGAGTTTCATTTGAGAAGCTTGGGATTACATAGGGTTTCAATGGGTACACAAATTGAACCAATAATTACTGCAAAAAAGAGAAAGTGGTAATAATAGATGCAATCAAACCTATAGAACATTATGCATGTATATTTCTCTTGATCTCCTAGTCTCCTTTTTCACATTGAATCTTGCACTATACCAAATTAAATTTGGACTACATTAGAGAGTCTAGTTCGAAAGCAAGATACTAAGTGAGGTTTTAAATTGGAGAATGAACTAATTGGTTTGAATCCTACAGATTTTGACAGCATCCAAGACTTCTTCACCAAACTAAAATCACTTAAATTGCAACTAAAACAATGTGGTATTAAGAAAGAGGACACTCAATTGATTTTTTCTATCCTTGCCAAACTTGAACCTAATTATTCAATTTTTGTTTCTACATTCTATGTTACTATAGATGCTCTTGGTACTACATTCAAAATGCCTTCACTTGATGATTTTTCTACATTACTCATCAAGAAACAAGCAAAGTTAGTCCACATGGATACATTGAAGTCTCCCAAACCATAGACTCTTATTGCTAATCAAAGCACAAAAAAATCAAAAGGCTTAAAATAGCAAAGGTAAGAAACAAAAAAATAAGGAATTCAAGAAATATGAGCAAGCCAAGAAATCAAATAATTCACCTAACTCTTCATCCTCTTCCAAAGAGGAATCATCTAAGGAGAAACCAAATTGTACCTATTGCAAGAGACTAGGACATGGTGAGCATAAGTGTTATGAAAAAAGGATTGATGAGTTTTTTATTAGATCAGCTAGAGAAGAGGGTCCAGAACCCTTTACAAAGCAGCCCCCAGGACAAAACAAGCCAAAAACAGCACATCGACAACACACGAACAAAGCATCTACAGCAAGGCAGCAAGAAAACTAAACAAAAGCAGAACTAGACCTAGCGGGTCAAACACTCTTGGCCCGAGAATGGGACAAAGAAACATGCTTAGGAAGACCACGCTTCCTTCATCCTCTCCAATGGCAGAAGTAGAAGGCATAGAAACTTTCACAAGAGCCTTCAAAGGGGTTGGAACAAGAGGAGAGGAAGAACCTGTCCCCACCGCAATAGCCCCAACAGAAGGCACCCAAGCAATAGTATAGGACGTCACAACAGCAGAAACTGAATCCGAAGAAGGCAAAACCGAAGAGGAAGAAGCTGGAAAAGAACAAGAAGCAATCATGCCCGAAGCTAGAGGGGATGACAAGTGAGTAGAGAATTGATCAGAAGAGTCAAGAGAATGCGAGGGAACCAAAGTAGAAACCACCCCCTCACGATCAGCCTCAACTGGGAGCTCCTCCTCCTCAGAGAACACATCCTCCCAAGAGAAACAATCCTCTAGGGAATCATTAACAGTTAAGTGTTCCAAGAGAGCATCCTTCCACCAAGTTGCAACACCTTTGCGACGCGTGAGAGGGCAACTAGAGGCCAAATGACCCATAGAAAAACATCTTCTACATCTGAATGGAATACCCTCATAATCTAAAAGTTGCTTCCATGGCCTTTCCCTACCATCAAAACCACATCTCCATGAAGAGGTTTGGAGATGTCAATATCCACTAGGATACATGCTACCATGGAATGACCCATGAACGAAGTAGTAGAATCTACTTTGAGGAAACGACCAATAGCATTGCCGACGCCATCATAGCAAGAATCCTCCCAAAACTGGAAAGCATCCTTCCACCAAGTTGTAGCACCTTTGCGACGCGTGAGAGGGCAACTAGAGGCCAAATGACCTGTATAAAAACATCTTCTACATCTGAATGGAATACCCTCATAATCTAAAAGTTGCTTCCAGGGCCTTTCCCCTACCATCAAAACCACATCTCCATGAAAAGGTTTGGAGATATCAATATCCACTAGGATATGTGCTACCGTGGAATGAACCATGAACGAAGTAGTAGAATCTACTTTGAGGAAACGACCAATAGCATTGTCAATGCCCTCATAGCAAGAATCCTCCCAAAACTGGAGGGAGATTTGGGAGACATACCCAAATGGGTTTTATGTTAAGCGGCTCTATAAGGGGGTTAAAAGACAGAGTCTAAGGTTTGATGGAAAGGGAGTGTTCTCCCCACAACGAAACCCTGCCATCGAGCACTAAGTCTCACTGCTCCGAGGAAGCAAAAGTCACTATAAAAAACCCTCTAACACAAGGAAACAACCCAATCTTACCTTCAACCAGCGGCGGCCTCCAAGACTCTATAAACCAATTATGGAGGTTGGGCAGAGGGCCAAAGTCTATTAAATCTGCATATCACTCCTTTCCTGCAATAGTAATGCTCATTCTCTGTGACTTCCAGACCACACACCACGACAGGAGACTCCCGGGCACAAGGGATAGGCCGAGAACCAAGCTGGGGAGAGCAAGACCGAGCCCTAGAGCCAGAAACAAGAGCAGAGAAGGATTTCATCTAGCCCCCAAGAGCCCGAAGCCCCGCAGCAAGAACACCAATACCATCCTCCCCGATAGCAGTGTCGTCGGTCACAATTTCCATGTTCTTTCCCTCAACAGTAGCGCAACCTACTTCAAACTCATGTCCAAAACCAGATAAGTCGAGGAGACCGAAACCAACACCTCGATCCCCAAGAGGACCCCCACAGTCAGCGCCCAGAGCGCTCTCCTTCCCATCCGCAGTAGACTCAAACCTGACCGTTGCAGGCACAGTGCTCCCGCGCGTAGGCGAATTCAAATTCTCCATGTTATTTAAGAAGATGAAAATTACTCTAGTTGCAAGATTGATGAGTTGTCACACCTTCAAAAGCACAATATCCAATTGCCTTCGTCAATGTCATCTAGTTCATCCTCTTCTTCGACACCATCATCGTCTACATAGTTAGGGACAGCTACAATCACAATGGGATCTCTTGGCATCTACAAGTCTTGAGTCAAGGAGATGGCTTCTTGATTGTGGAGCCTCACATCATATGGCTTCATCATAGGGTACTCTTCATTTGAGCCTTGTATGTTACCCCACGTCCTGATGGGGAACAACACATATATGCATGTTTGTGGGAAAGGATCTATTGACATAGGAGAAGGCACTTTTCAAGATGTACTTTGTGTTCCATCCTTGTCAACTAATCTCCTTTCCATCTATCAAATTGCCCATAGTGACACAGGGAAGACTATTGACTTTACACCTGATTCAATGATCACTAGACTTGGAGAGTAGAGAGACCATTGTTGTTAGGATGGTTGATCATGCATCTTGCTTGTACACCACCTCTCATTTTGCCCCTGACGATGTTGTAGTTACATTGACTACTATGCACATTCATGCATCAAGTGTGAATCATATTTCTGAGAAGTTTGGTCACTTGAACCTTGGTGTTCTTAAGACTTGTGTTGAACTTCTATCTCCTCCTCTTCCTACTTCAAAGATTAGCATTGCCACAACTTCCTTTACTTCAGTTGAGCAAGATCATTCTAGTCTTTCAGATTCAACTTAGTGTGATGATTTTTTGACAAGTATATCAAATTTGTTTTGTCTCTCACATTGTAGATTTGGAGGACACACTTGATGATATTCATTTCCTCTTTGATGACAATTACAACACAACTATTATTTCATCTTCTTTGTCCTTGGAAATTGTTCTTCATGGGTCTACACAAGTTTTTGAATTGGTCACACCTCCTTGCATTGTGCCATCATTTGATTGTGACATGTGCATTTGAGCAATTTTCAAAGGCAACCATCATAAGACTTTTTCCCTCATCTCTCTTCTTAGAGATGGAGTTTCTTCTACATTTGCCATTGGATTGGTTTCTTCCTAAGGGGAGAAATGTTTTTTGCAAGTATTGGACACTCTTCAACATTCATCTTCAGGCATCCACTATTGACACAAGAGCTACTTCTTTGTAGGGGGCACCTATTGTCTCACTCCTTTCATATGGGACGGTTTCTTGATTATGTATTTGTGTTGGATGTAGTCCTTGCGGGGTCATATTGAGTCTTCCTTCCATCACTTCTTTCATGTTTTTTTAGGAGTTTTTGCTTACGAGATTTCTTTTTTTCTCCATTTGTGAGAGATTGTTTGTACATGGATACCTAACATAGCTTTGTAACTGAGACCCATCCACCAATGCATCATTTGCATATTTTCATATTCTCCCTAAGTTGCACTTAAAGGGGGTGTTGGTGTGAACTAAGCACATTACCTAACTAGTTCCACATTACATCATATTCACACTTGTATAGTTAAGTTTAATTAGGGCATACGTAAGTTACACTTATGATATTATCACTTTGTGTCTCATGTCATACTTGTCATAATCCTATGTTGTCCTATGGTTTAGCTTGGTCTATATAACCAAGGGCTTCTCATTGTAATTTCACATCATGTACATTTTATTGCATCCTGTGATAGAATAGAATTATTCTCATTTTGGTCTCATGTGTTTTCATTGAAGCTCATAGATCTTGTGTGGCTACCTTCATAGCCAACTCTTCCAAATTTTCCCATTGGATCCACACTTCACGACCAAGGTAAAATTGGCCACAATATCTTGCATTACATTCATCCATGCATAGGAACATGTGAAGAATAGTTTTTAAGCTCAGCATGGATTGTCTTACGCCTAAAATTGAAGAATGATATGTATTGTAATGGTTTTTTATATCTGCCTCAACAACAAAGCAATATGATTATCCTATCTTAAAATATATGTAATTAACTTTGATCAATTCGAAAATTAGAAAAAAAATAAATGAATTATATTAAACAAGATGAAGAGATTTTGTGTTCCAGCTTAATTTTCTTTAAACTGTTTACCTAGTAAAAGAATCAATCATACATGTGCACGTGCCACACATAAGCACATGCACACAATTGATGTGCGCAATAGACTAAAGAATGGACTTCTAGTTGTAAATCTAGAAGCATGAGACTACATAAATATTGTATAACAAAAAGCACGGGCATGAAATAAATATCAGTTCCTCTGCATGTAGGTTAAATTTTACCAAAACTAAGAAAAACATAAAAAGAATAAAATAAAAAAATAAAAAATAAATTTAAAAATAAAAACTAAAAAACTTAGGAACTATAGAATGCTTTGAGTTTTTGAATGACTCGTTCGGCCATTCAGAAACTCTATCCATACATTTTGTAGCTATTAGTCGCATCAAGGTCAGATAGCAAGACACTAGGACATTGACAACTAAAAAGCATTTTTCAAAAGCACAAATGCATATTTTGTTGACACATAAGATCACATTGATTACTTCAAAAGCTGATATCTAGTATAAATGATAAACAATGGAATAACTCAAATAGGCTTTGTTGGATGTTTAGTAGCCTCTGCACAATAATATAGCTAGATGTTAAGCACCGGAAAAATGTTACCACAATACCTACAATACAATAACTTCTGGGTTTAAATGAATCCCTTCAACAAGAGAATTGCAAAGAAAGAATCTTCAGAACAAACGATAGTAGACGAGGACAGAATATATCCAAAATTATAACTGGACAAATTAACACTATACAAATCACATCCATTCCTTGATGATATTTGGTACAATAAATGTAGGGACATTGATGCCAGAACCTCCCACCCTTGTAAACTTTTCTTTCACCATTTCAAACCCCAGAGCTCTGGCTTGGTCTCCCCCCTCACACAACTGTAAAACATCATGAAAATCAATTCTTCCCCTTCACTGAATGACGGTTGTGTAGAAGTGCAAGATAATCATAAAGCTTAATCTACAACTTTATAGAAGATGATCAAAGCTCAAGATTTGCCAGGGGCATGGCCCATAGAGCTTGCTGCAAATTATGTTCATGCATAATCAAATTTCAAGATACATTTGACTTGTAGTAAAATTACTTATTTATTAATACTGAAAATTTTATTTTAATTATCTAAATTAAAGAGAGTTTAATATATAAAATATCTTAGCTACATAGGAAACTGTTAAAATTATAGCAGATGAAGCATTCACCCGTCACTCAATAATGTGGAATAAAACTACTTCAAATATAAAATGAATATTGAATAAAATTTCACCATGACCCTTCCTTACCCCCATGTAAAAGCTTGTGCAAATTAAAAATTTCGCCTTGTCGCCCATTCAGATCCCTTCTCGTTATATTGCAAACTGTGAGCTGCTTCAGTAACTTCTCCAGAGATGATGTTAGAACACGTTCTGGATTTTGCAATGCAGGGTTAGTTGATAAAACCATAGTGTTTACTGCATCTGCAACTGCCTCCCTTTGCGTCAAGCTTAGTAGGTAGCCTAAATCAGAGTTTTTTGGGTCTTCGTATGCAAGCAAAGCAACAGCATCCTATGCCAAAATAACAGTCGCAAATGAGTAGGCTACAACAAATCTAAACGTTGTGCAGATAAAGGGTATAATAGAAGCACCTCACAAATGCCATAGGAAATTCAACAGGATAGTTTACTGAGAATTTATTCAGAGTGGACCAATGCTAGAAAAATAAATAATCTAAAGAGACAACAACAAATGAAAGGTTCCCATCCCAAGCATTTCTGCTAGTCTCATGCATATCCACAAAAGAATTTCAATTAATGCAAACAAACTTTTAGAACTACAATAGTAGTATAGATGACAAATTCAAAATGATATATAAATAACTCGTGGAAAATCTGATATAAAATAGTTATAAGCCTGATGCAATTGACTATATCGCATAGATTTTAGATTGCATTAAGTGAAATAGCCGAGTTCAACCCAAGCAAATGGAAAGAGAAGTGTTGAACAATCACCTTAAGCAAATCCTCAAGGGTACCAACTCCATAAAATCTTTGTAACTCCAACCGAGCATAATTTATTGCAGCTTCTGAGCGTCTTTCCTGAGAATAGAAAAACCTCAGTCAGGCTTATTTAACATTCAAATCTTTGATCAGACTGCTTTTAATCTTGCAAGCCAAATGGCTAAATGATCAGCAATAAGCTGAAAGTTTAAAGTGCAAATACCCCATATGCCATCAATATCTAAGTTTCACAATGTCTGCCCACATGAACCTTGAATAGAAATTATGGGCCCTTATGACTATTATTGTTAACATAAATCAGCACCATGCATAAGATCAAAACAATATATAGGCTTCAATCATTTTGCAGCGATACCAATCACTCCCTCACAAAGGTCTAACAACATTGATAAGGAAATATAAAACAATGGCTCTTAAACAAAATAATCAACCAAAAGTATATAAACTTCTTTAATCCAACAAAATTCTCTGTAACACATGGAGAACAAGGACCACTGAGAGAAAGCAAACCCAGCTAAAAGACAGTTGAAATTCGACAAGCTCGCCATTCCTTATGGTTGGATTGAAAAACAGACAAAAACAGCCTACCACTCCCAGAAAAGCACCTTATATGTATGTTACTCGCATAAGATATTCAATTATACAACTAAATATTGTCAATATTTATTTAAGCAATTCAGACATATAATTACTGAGGCTAATCCATAGCCATTCATGAATTCTGACTCATCTTGGCTCCAAAGCAAGCAAAGTTGACAGGGAGAAGCATACTGGGACAGTCTTAACGAATTTTGGGAAACTCACAAGCATTTGCACCAGTAGTCATGGTTACTCAGTTTTCCTCAAATTTCAGCACACAACGCGGTTCAAACTGTCTTGTCATGTGCTAAGTAATGACATTTGTGTTTGTGTTAGTTCGGCAAGGAAAAAATTTGGAACACGTTTATTAGCAATTAAAATTCAGAAAAATATTGTGAGTTCAAAGTGTATAAATTTGTTTAAATCTTGGATTGGAGGTTAAAAAAAAACATTCTATCAACAAACTCTCTTGTTTTGTTTGTCATTATTCTATGTTTAAATTAGTTCAGATCTTTTTTTTTTTTTTTTTTATTGGAATGTGTTGTTTTCCAAACTCATTGCAATAGAGATTACAATGACAGCTAGTTCTAGCTCCGTGGGCCAACCTCACTTCAAAACATACTCAAATTTTCACCGCAAAAGCATGTTGATATGATAAAGCAGATTCCAGGAGGTGAGACATATGTTTGGATTTGCAATGATAGAGATTCAAGCTCATATAGTCTGGTGAAATCCCATTGGTATGGTATTCCTGAAATAGGCATCAAATCTTGTCCAAGCAATAAGGATGCACCTATGCCATCATCTAGAGTGTTCAAATATACTCAAGAGTGGAAGCAAGTTCCCTTAGATTTCGATCAAGGAAGCCCCCTCCTTCCCCATCTCCTAGCATTTCAGAAGTTGTTATAGTAAGCCATCCATTTTTGGCCACACGTGAAGAAAAGCCCACTACAAATAAGAGAATGAGGGTGCCATTGGAAAAGGCATTTCAAAATGAATCCCAAGATATTGCCAATCAACACACTTGAAGATGTGTCTATGCAAATGGGCTGTCTTTCAATGTTGTTTGGTCACCATATTGACAAGAAATGATAAAGGAAAATTAAAGAGACTCCTAAAGGGTACAAGGGCCTAAGTTTTGAGAAGGTGTGCAACACTTTATTGGCAAGGGAGGTGAAAAATGTAGATGATTTGCTGCAGCCCATTAGGTATTCGTGGATTGAGACAAGGGTCTCCATTTCTAACAGATGTAAAGACGCCGAAAATTGGCCCTTAATCAATGTGATTGCAATGACCCCTAAAGGAACGACATTTTAGAAAGCCGTGGATTGTGAGAGGCAAGTGAAGGATGCACAATTTATTGCCAACATCCCCATGCGGGCCATTGAGGAAGTGGGGCCTTAAAAGGTTGCCCAAGTCATAATAGACAATGAAAAAAATTGCAAAATGTTTGGTTTGTTGGTTGAGGCATATTACTCACACATCTTTTGGACACCTTATGCTATCCGTTCATTCAACCTAATGCTACAAAAGTTTGACAAAAAAATTGATTAGATCAAACAAGTGCATGCCGAGGTTGAAGAGATCCAAATGTTCATCACCAACCACCATATGTCCCTAGTCATATTCAAATCATTCTCAAAATTGTAGCAATTGAAGGTAAGTGAAACAATAAAAATTTGTTTCTTTAGTAATTTAATTTTTTAATGTAAGAATGTTTTCATTTATCTTTGTTTTTTTTTTTTGTGAATAGGTTGTCAAAACCTGACTCAACTCCAACACAATCATCTTGAGACTACTTGTGAAGGTGCGGAAGGCACTTTCTAGCATGGTCATCAACCAAATTTGGTCCATATGGGCGCAATCTAACACTAAGAGGAGAATGAATGTTAAGCAGATAATCCTAGATGACAGTTAGTGGGATCATGCAAAATCTTTTCTTAGTTTTCACCGAGCCAATTTTCAGTATGATCCATTTTATTGACATGGATGAGTCATGCTTGGGAGAGGCATATGATGGCATCAACTCAATGATTGAGAAGACAAAGACCATAATAAATATGAGACCAAGATCATGAATAAACTTTCTTCAAACAAGTGCAAATATTCTTGTTGAGTGGTGGAACAAAATTACCACCCCACTACATCTTTTTGCCTCTGCATTGACTCCAAAATATTATAGCTCCAAGATCCTTTCTTTGTCGAGGAGGGTGGCACCATTTATAGATGTGGAGGATGTAGTTATGACGGTGTGTGTTGAGGATGTAGTTACAAGATGGGGAGGATATAGTTAGTGAAGTGTACAAGCTAGTGTTTGCTAGACTCTTCCCTAATCCCCATGTGGAGGATGTCGTTATGAGTGAGTTTGTTGATTTTGTACACTCCAATAGTCAAAGTCTTTCTACTCTACATGACAAGTATAAGAAAGATACTCTTGGTGACACCTCCATGGCCAAACATTCTCACACATAGCCTCTTGCAATCAAAATTTTATCACAATTTTGTGCACTTCAATGGTTAAAGTCAAGTTCCACTCTTTGGGACAAGTATAAGAAGAATGCTCACTCTTGGCGATACCTCTATAACCAAACATTCCCTCCTATAGCCTCTTGCGATCAAAAATTTATCACACAAGTTTTTTAATTGAAAATGTCTAAATTTGAATTTGTTTCATTTTTGAAATATGTTTTTTTTTCCAAGTTTTAAGTTTGACTTATAATTTTATAACTCTTAACTCTCTAATTTTGCCTCAATAGGGTTGCCAATTTGTAGTCATTTGAACAGAATTGGATTACATACTCCTTCAACCACTTAGTAAACCACAACCGATTGGAATCAAAAAAGGTAAAGGAGTTAGTTTATGTGCATTCCAACTTGCACCTTCTTTTACACAAAGTCTTCATTTTTTGAGAAGCCAAACAGATTGCATAGTTTTAGTGCCAATGCCAATGACACTCCTTGTGGTTCTTCTAATGTACCTCCATCATCTAATGCCAATGATGATGATCATGCTCTTTATGAAGAGCAATATGATAATGAATTTTGATTTTGTTATTTTAATATTGAACACACACTTATACTGAGAGGAGCGGGGGGGGGGGGTTAATCAGTATAAGATAATCTTTTATTTATTTAAAACTTAACAATCACACAAGATCTAATAATTATGCAACATAAAATTTATGTGGAAACCCTTTTGGAAGAAAACCACGATGAAAAGACTACTTGGATCTACTGTCCAAATCCAGTCATAAAAATAAAATGTTTCTTACAAAAGATTTGTAGGCACCAACCCACAGAAAACACCAATCTCCGTCGCTAAACAATTTGTAGGCACCAATCTACTAGAGACACCAATCCCCACTGCTAAGCACCAACTTCAAAATGAATTTCTTCAATGAATGATGATCAATTGATTTGCCTTCATAAATATCTTCTTTGTAGATGATACACTCTTCACAAATTTGATGCAATCATTTTCATATACTTTCCTTCTCAAATCTGCATATACTCCCCTTTTCAAATCTGCTTATAACATATTCATGTATCTGCTGTTATACTCAGAAATCTGCTCTTAAATCATTAAATGGACTGATTTATCATGTTTTCTGCTTGCATTCCAAGTCCCATCTCATCTTCCACTTATACCATGTCATTCCTCTTCAAGAGGGGCGACTTTTCAAAAAGTAGCGATCCTTCCAAGGGAGGCAACTCTTCAAAAGGGTCGGCCTCCATTAAGCATAATAAATTTAATTTAATTTCCCCAAAAGGGGTGACCCTCCAAGAGGGGTCGGCTGCTTGGAAAGAGGCGTCTCTTTCCAAAGGGTCGGCCTCTTATAACAATAATAAATACTTTATTTTTATTTCTCCAAGTGAGCGCCAAGATATGGGTCGGCCTGCAATCAATTCAAATTAAAATATATGATAACATTTTCTTTCATAGTCGGCCAGCCTGTGTATAATAAATGTTTCATGGGTCGGCCCATTATGAAATAGATCCAGTGCTGCCATATGCATTGAAATGAGCAATTTAGTGGCCTTTGGCCTTAACGATTTCTTTGACATCAATGACAACATTTTCAACAGCAATGAATATCTATCATGACATTTGAGTTTGACAAATTGACATTATAGTATTTTATGGTTGTTTTGTTTATTAAATACATGTTATGTGGTTATTTGAACTTAACTCCTATTTGTAGGATATATATACACACACTATGTCACAAGGTTTGTGTTTGTGTTTCTATTCATGTTCAAGCTTGGTGAGGTGAAATTTTGAAACAAGTTCATCAACCAATAAAATTTCCGAAAAAAATTCATTATTAAATTCGAATAATATAAATCTACAATTTTATACAAATATATTATATTAAATTTAAATTTTATCATATTAAAATTTAAATAAATTTTACAATATTAAAAGAAATAGATTTTATATTAACAAATCTTAAATATATTAAATATTGACAATAATTTATAAAATAATAAATATGAATAAAAAACTAAAAATATGAAAGAAAGCAAAAAATACAAAACCTTGCAAAGCTGGCATTAGCCCTAAAGGGACCACATCAACCTTGCAGAGCTGATGTCAACCTTGCAATGCCAACATCGACCCTACCAAGTGTAATGTCTCTAGTTCTTTTTTTTTTGTTTTTCTTTTTTTTTAAATTTGAAACTTACTAGGTTTTTGTTAATATGTTTCAAACTGAACTAAATAGCTGCATACACTACCAAACACAGCTAAAATTAAACCACTGATCATACAAACTTAAATAAAGTGAAAATATGTTATTTGCAGTCCCTCTTCAAACAGGTCTCATTCACTCCTATTCAGTAGTTGACTCTACTGAAAGATTATATGCTGAATCAATACTGCAGATAAATCAGATCACAACTTTACACTAGGAATTGAAATAGATCCTCACATTATCATTCATTTATCAAACAGTTCAGTACACAGTATATCAGTATCCCTGGTATGCAATGTAAATATGCACAGATTTGACATTGGTCACAGCAGCAAGTTAATTCAGCTGACTGGGACTGGATGCCCAGCGTGGTCACAAAGTTGTTACTTAGCTATTAATTCCTTGATGCTAACCGTGTTGGTTGTATGTCAAGACTATGATGGTCACAATCACTCCATAGATTGTGAGCTACTGATAACCACAATCCACAACTCTTGAGTGATGCACCCAATTTATATTTTGGTATGCACCTGATCACAGTCCAAAATACCAAACACCTCCAGTGAATGATGGAAATGCGGGCTAGCTCCTCCTTATGATTCTGATCTCCGACAAGGATGCGACCTGCAATGCAAGCACTCTTTCTTTGACTGCAGATGGGTGTAGATTGGATACAACTGAATGATGTGACAAGTTGGCACAATGTTGTTCACACGAGGGGTGTGCGACTGATAAGTTTTACCAATGACAATTTGCTTCACAAATGAGTTGATGACTCACTATATATATGCTCGGATATGAACCAAGTTTCAAACCAAGGTCGCCTTTGTCAAATGTATGTCGCTAGGAAATAACCAATAGCAATGATGTGTTTCCCAAAATTGCGAATTACTTCAGATCCTTCCCAAATAGATGAATCCACAACAGTTGGGAAATGTGCAATGTCTTCAGCGAGTCGAATGAGTTCTCCTTCCAATGATGGCGCACAATAAGAATG
Organism: Cunninghamia lanceolata; assembly: GCA_027924645.1. Classification (NCBI taxonomy): domain Eukaryota; kingdom Viridiplantae; phylum Streptophyta; class Pinopsida; order Cupressales; family Cupressaceae; genus Cunninghamia; species Cunninghamia lanceolata. The sequence goes on from BSBN01000202.1 coordinate 9,873,068, forward strand.
TTGTGGATAATTCCCAAACAGCCCCAAAACACAGCAGTGATGATTTGCTTGCAAATACTCCAACGCTCAACCCAGAAAATTTGAACATCTCTAAATTTACATGACTTGCAATCCCTGTGTAGAATTGTCAAGCAAGAGGCAAGGGTTTTTGTCCTAACCTCTCGAAGTTGGGAGCCAAGAGGGGTTTTGTCCTCCTAGTTCATAAAATTGCAGCCAAGGATTTTCGCCCTTGAATGCAAGATCGAACTCAAATTCAAAATGAAGAATGCTAAATGAAATCATGATGAACAAATGAAACTAGGCGCCTCCTTGAAATACCTTTCCAATTCGAGCCCTTGGGTCCTAAATTTCCCTCCAAGTACTTCAAATATTTTTTTATTATTATTTTATTTTATTTTATTTTTATTTTAAGCATTTAAAAATACTTTTTATTTTAATATTAGTATTTAAAAACATCTTTTATTTTTATTATAATAATATTATTAAGTTGTTCCTAAAATTAGAAATTACCAGGCCCAACTTAAATAATATTCTTAATTATTTTAGTTCGAAAAAAGGTGACATGACACCAAGGACAGGTCAACCCTGCAACCGATTGAATTTATGTTTACTTTTACTATTTGAACAAAATAGTGCCCTCAAACACTTGTTGCTGTTTACTGCCTAATTGGTCTAATTGGTTTCATACAGAGTAACCGAGAAAGATATTTGCATTATCACAGTGTACTGGAGTAAATTACATTGTACGAGAAAAACAACCAGAATTGGTACTCAAAAGATCAACTGCATATATTAATTCAGAACAGCAAGTATAATAACAATCCAAAAACTCCATGCCCATACAATGGCGTCACAAGAACATATATAGTTTGGCCGACGGTTGCCAACCGTCGCCAACCATTGTACCGATCGGGAGTAACTACTCGCCGAAACTAAAACATAAACATACTTCCCGAACCCACTAACAAAACATATTTTGCCAAAAGTACTAAACTATGTAAAGTACGCCTAACATCATCCCCCCCAAAAAACTTGTCGTCTTCCAGACGACTACAAACAAGAGCCCAAATGAACTAGGAAGTAGGAGGGTCAGTGGACGTCCCTGGAGGTGTAGATGCTGTCCGTGCCGATCCAGTCCCCTGCTGAGGTTGAACTAACCGCCGCAGTCTGTAAACCTCCTCAGTCCTTTGTTTCAGGTGTGTTGAGGCCACGATGTGCTTGTCTCTGGTGAGGCGTACCATCTGGACAGCCTCGGCCAACTGGTGTTTTGTTTTCTCCTGTGTCGCCTGAGATTCAGCCAACTCCTTCCTTGTGGTTTCTAGTTCGACTCTGAGTGCCTCAGCCTTGTTCCTTTCCGACTGTGTGAGCTCGGCTTCCTGTGCCAACTGCCGCTGGAAGTGCACCTGTTGCTCATCAATTTTTTCCCTCAACTGTTTACTCATAGTTGCAGCCTCCTCCAGCCGTTTGTTGCACCGTTCTGTCTTTTGAAAATCCTCCTGTCGAGCATAGTACAAAGCTCTGAACTGGTCCTCAATGCTATGAAGGGCTGCCAGTAGCTCACTGTCTGCATCTCCCACTCCCAAGTCTGGTCTCTCTGGTTTCCATGCCCTCTGCATCTCCTCGGTAATTACTTCTGGCCAACCCTTATTCCAGAATACCCGTACAAACTCCGTCTCAACATTCTTGACAAAATGTTCAATCCGTTGTACCTCTGCACGTATTACTAGCGAAGAGTATTGGGGGTTGACCCTGGCAGCAATATCAGATACCCTCTGAAGGATGGTTCCCATAGACCCCAAATCCTGTGCATACCGGAGAATGGTACCGAGTGGGTCACTCTCATCTGGCGCACCCATATGTACTGTCACCCCAGCTGGCTCAATCGAGCGAGAAGTATCCTCTGTATCATCAGCACTTTCTGTCCTGCTCGTGCCTTCCTCCTCTGAGCTGCCTGTGGCTGTGCCTTCCTCCTTGGCTTCCGAGTCACTAATCGTGATGGCAACATCAAGTGCTTTCTCCTCCTCGGACTATACCATCTCACCTTCAAGTGCAGGTGGTGGTAAGAGAGATCGAGTGGGGCTTAGAGGAGGAATGTCTGCCAATTCTGAAGGCATGCCTAGTAGCTGAAGCCAAGCATCTACCTGTAGTGAGCTGTCTGCATGTGCTATGCTCTCTGGAGATCTAGTCTCGAATGGAGTAATCTGCCCTGATGGGAGAGGAACTGGTACGGTGTTATCTCCCTTCATCCTCATGACCTGCCCCCAAGAGACGTGTGTGGTACTAGGCCGAACTGGAATTTCTGCTTGAGTGCGTGTGTCCAAGTGTAAGTGTGCATGCTTCTTTGCCAGTGAAAAATCCCATCTGTTTTCCCCTACTGGTACTATAGGACTGGGGCTGGCAGGGTTGCCAAGAGTGGCTGAGGCTGACGAGGCCTCAATGCAATCCCCCTCGGCACCTTGTGCACTATACGAAGCTTCTGACGAAGTCTCCGGTAACTCCCGCTGCTTTCTCTTTTTGCTGCTCCGAGACTCTTCTCCCTTCCCACCCTGTGCAGGAGCCTTCAGGTTTGTCCATCGGAAGACGGTCGGCCATGTAGGGTCATACTGTGCATCTGGCTGAAACGGAGCTCGCGCCAATGAGGGGACGTGAGTGCAGATGGCGTCCAGGAACAGTGCAATGGCCTGCTGAGTCATGTAGAATGACTTGTGAGTCATTTTCATGAACTCGTGAATCCTGTCGGAGAGAACTGCTGCCCAATTGTACATTGCACCCTGGCTAAGGCCAACCATATAATCTGCCATCCAAAATGGAATGTCTGACGAGCGTGACGCTCCCGTTAGCCACCCCCGGATGACATCCATTATGCACCGCCATTCCTCATTCGCCAAGTGATCTCGACGAAGTCCTCTATTTCCTACAGCCTTTATTTGGTTCTTTTCTTTCTCACTCAGGTCTGGTCTGCAAACCTTTGCCATAATGCTGTCCTTGTGTCTTCCGGTCATTTTCTGTTTGCCGACTGTAAATCCTTGGCGCGGTATACCCATCACTCTCTCGAAATCCTGTGGCGAGAATGTAATTTTGACCGATACATTCATGAACCTGATGATCGTGTGTTTTGCTCGAGGATTGTAATTCGCCACCATGTTCTTCAATATTGCCTCAAACTCTCTGAAATTGAAATAGGGCATTTGTATTACCTTGTCTACTTGTGCCTTCTGCAGTGCCTTCTTGAGAGGATGATCGTCAGCATGGCTGTTCCACCACTGTTCGCACTCACTCGCCGTAAGACTTTCCCACTGCAAGGAATCCACTGTGATTTTCTCCTTGTCTCTCCCTTTCCCTTTTGACTGTTTCTTCTGTGCTGATGAACCTACGTCGATTTGTGGTGTCTGTGCTGGTTTTTCTTCCACTATTACCTTTGCTGCCATCTTTTTATCTTCGGCCCGACCTGATATCTGAAGTTGCTTTCCCCTGTCCAGTGCTCTAGTAATCCTGTTTGACATCTCTATGTTTATACTTCTCTGGACCGTTATTATTTTGCACTGCCGGTTCAGGCGAGTCCGTACGGCCACCACAGCAGAGAGAGAGACTGGCTGGAGAGGAGAGTCTGTACAGCAGAAAAGAATTTAGCAACCGTACGGCTTGGCTTGGTACGGTAGTTTCGTACGGACGCCCAAAAGATCCGATCCTGTACCAGAGAGGTGGTACGGCCAAGACTCAGTACGCCAGGAATCCGTACGGCCAAGCAAGAATCCGTACTAGGCAATTTCGTACGACCAAAGCAAGAATCCGTACGCCCAGCAATTCCGTACGGCCAAGAATCCGTACTAGACAAATTTGTACGCCAAGCAGGAGTCCGTACTAGATCAATTCGTACGGCCAAGTAGGAATCCGTACTAGACAAATTCGTACGGCCATGAATCCGTACGGCAGGGTGCGTACGGCGGCCAGCGACAATTGGAGGTAGATTTCCGTACGGCAGGGTTCGTACGCAGCTAGCAATGAAGAATAATTTCTTTCATACGGCCCTTTATAATTTCGTACGGCCCTTCCGTACGGTCAGTAATTATTATTATTATTATTATTATTATTTTTTTTTCAAAATTTTTTTTTTTTTTTTTTTCGGTCTATTCTATTTTGCTTTTTCCCTTACCTGACTTATCGATTTCAGATTTCTCGAACTTTTCGTCCTCCCAGTTCTCCAGGATCTCGATTTCTGTCAACTGACGGAAGATGCAGTTTATGTAGCCTTTCTGTCTCAGGCAATCGTTCGAGCAACATCTATCAATTTCCTCTAATTCCCATATCTGGTCGAAGATCGTTGATTGATCTCTTACCCATGTCAGATTCCACCCCATTGGCTCCTGGACCCACTGAAATGTTTTTCCATCTTCATTCATCTTCACATTCCCGTTCCTACATCTATATTTTGCTTTCCAGAGCCGACTCCGTGGAAGCTGTATGTGGGGTAGTCCAACTGGCCAATTCTTCCTTCTTAATTCCCAGACTTCATCACCGTAGGGTGATCTCTCTGTAATGAACATTGCTTCCGCCAAGTATTTCCTTCTTGGCGGTTCCCTGACCTCCTTTGGTAGTAGGAACTCAAATTTGTCCCGCACTTGATTGCATTCTTTTATCCAGTTGTTCCAATTCTCTTCTTCTTCTTCCTCTTCTTCGGGGTAGTTCTTGTTAATCCATTTACCACCATAGTCTTCATCGATTTGGCCCTCTCGGGCTACCATCCGCACTGGCTTTGGTGCAAAGAATCCCGTGACTGGTTCAAACTGAGTACTTGCGATTACCATTCCGTCAATTTTGTTTTCTATCTCCTCATGTTGTTTGCCTCTTTCCTCCTTTACGCCGTGATTTGTTAATGCGAATCCCAGCATATTGATTTGTATTGTTTCTGGTTTTCTCTCTTTGTAAATCTTCAGTTTCGATCCGTTCACTGCTTCGCTAATTGGACTTCCATCGAGATTATCTAGCTTTATAGCTCCATTGTCCATCAATTCCCGTATTCTGAACGGTCCTAACCACCGAATTTTGAACTTCCCAGGTTTGATTTCGTTACGGCCGTTATATTTCAGGACTAACTGCCCGGGCCGGAACTCCATTTTCCGTAGGTGTTTGTCGTGCCAATACTTCCAGCGTTTCTGCATGATTTCCGTCGACCATTGAGCCAAAATTCTTTTCTCGTCCAATTTAGTCAACTGGAATAGTCTTTCCTCCAGGCTCTCAGTATCTCCTAGTCTGTTTTCCACTGCAATTCTCAGACTTGGGACAAGGTACTCTGCTGGTACTACCGCTTCTTGCCCATACATCAACTGGAAAGGTGTGTGTCCAGTCGTTACCTTATAAGTGGTTCGGTAAGCCCATAACACCGCCGGTAACCTTTCTTCCCAGTCCGATCCTTCGATTCCGCATGACTTGTGGATTACCGAAACGAGTACCTTGTTTGTTGACTCTGCCTGTCCATTCGCCCTTGGATAGTACGGACTTGACAGGGTGTGCAGGATTTTGAATTCTGTAGTCATGAGTCGGATGACGTGGTTGACGAAATGTCCCCCACGGTCACTCGTCAATTGGATCGGAATTCCATATCTCGTCACAATCTGTTCGTATAGGAACTTTGCCGTGCTTAATGCAGTATTATCCTCCAGTGCCTTTGCTTCAGCCCACTTCGTTAAGTACTCTGTAGCCACTATTATGTATCGACATCGGTGTAGTTGGCTGACCTTCAGAGGTCCTACAAAATCTAGCCCCCATCTTTCGAAAAGCTCTTGAGGTTGTGATGGCCAGAGTGGCATATAATCCCTCTTCAATGGTTTTCCTACCCTCTGACAAGTGTCACATTGAATTACCCATTCCCGGGCATCTGTGTGTAACGTCGGCCACCATAGGCCGGCGAGTAGGACTTTCCGTGTCGTGGCGTCGGGACCCATATGTCCTCCTGCCAGTCCTTCGTGGGCTTCTGCCAATACCCCCCTTATCTCTTCTTCCATCACACACCTCCGGAGGATTTGATCGGGGCCCATTTTGTAGAGCAGCCCGTTTATCAGTTGAAATGTCTTACTCTTCAGTGCAATCTTCCGTCGTTCACTTGTAGACATTTCTGGCGGGAACGTTGAAGTGGACAAGTACTCACCAATTTTCTCGTACCATGGCGGCAAGGCAGCAATGTGGAATAGGTGGGCATCCGGAAAGTCCTCATTGACTCCATCTCCTGGTTCTCCGGATTTGATCCTTGAGAGCTGGTCGGCAATTACATGGCTTTTTCCCGGTCGTACAATAATGGTGAAAGTAAATTCTTGCAGTAGCAACAACCACCTACTGATTCTGCCTTGAATAATCGGTTTGTTGACTAGATACATTAGAGTTTGATGATCCACATAAAAAGTGAATGGTGTTGCCAAGAGGTAATGCCTGAATTTCTGTACAGAGTACACCATTCCCAAAGCCTCCCTTTCTGTAGTACTGTAATTCCGTTCTGCCTTGGAGAGCAACCGACTGGCAAAGTATACTGGATGATCCAACCCATGGGATCCGACCTGTGCAAGAGTGGCACCAATTGCAAAGTTTGATGCGTCTACGTGCACGTGGAATTCCTTGTCCCAGTTTGGATAGGCTAGGATAGGTGCACTGATGAGTCTTGTCTTTAGTTCTTTAAAAGCTTTCTGTTGTTCCTCCAACCAGACAAACTGCACCCCTTTCCTTGTCAACATGTCGAATGGTTGTGATACCTGAGCAAAATTTTTGATAAATCTCCGGTAATAACCGACATGGCCGAGAAAGGACTTCACCCGGTGACATCTTCTGGAGCCTCCATTTCTACAATTACCCGAATCTTGTCCGGGTCTGCTTTTAATCCTGCTTGGCATACGATATGGCCCAGAAGTTTCCCTTGGGACACCATGAACCGGCACTTCTTCGGGTTTAAGGCCAACCGTGCGGCTCTGCAACGCTCCATGCATTCGGTGAGGGCTTTAAGGTGTGTCTGCTGGTCGCTGTAAATTGACCAGTCATCGAGGAATGCCTTGAAGTTTCCCACCAACATTTTGTCAAATATATGTAGGATAATCCTCTGAAATGTGGCTGGTGCATTGCACAGACCGAACGGCATCCGATTGTATGCATATACTCCATTTTCAATCACAAATGTTGTTTTCAGTTTGTCTTCCTCGGCGATGCTAATCTGGTTATATCCCGAAAATCCATCCATAAAGGAATATATTTCGTGACCGGCCACCTCTTCCAAAATGGAGTCTGTGAATGGGATGGGAAGGGATCTTTGATTGTTACCGCATTGAGGCATCTGAAATCTACGCAAATCCTGATTTGTCCCCCTTCCTTTTTAAGTGAGATCACAATCGGTGACACCCACTCACTCGTTTCCACCTCGAATATTATTCCTGCCTCAAGCATTTTTTCAATTTCCTCTTGTACTTTCGCTGCATAGTTCTTATTCATGCGGTATGGCCTTTTCCGTACTGGACGTGCTCCTGGTATGAGTGGGATTCTATGGACGCACAGTTCTGGTGGTATCCCCTTCAGGTCCTTGTATGTCCAGGCAAATACATCTTTGTACTCTAGGAAGATTCTGAATGCTGCTGCCTTAAGTACGGGATTCCAGTCGTCGCCGGCCAGAATTATTTTCGGGTCACTTTCCTCGCCGAGATTAACTTTCTTTGTTATCGGCTCCTCGTACATAATCTTCTGTTCCGGTTCAAACTGATGTGCCGGCATACTGTCTACTTCTGCATTCCCTTCCTTATATTCTCCGTACGCCGCTGGGAACATGTGAGCTACTTCCTTCCCCTTTTCACTTGCTCGTTCCAATGTTTCACCGTCGTCTTTTTGCTCACTCGTCGTTCTCGAGTTTTCACCGATTTCTTTTATTGAAATCATGTTGCACTGTGGCGGAAAAAACTAGTAGTCTTCCATCTGCCAATGGAATAGCCCGCTGAACGAATTTGTTTCATATTCTAAGCATTCTTGTAATTTCAGCACCCCTTCATCATCGGGCTCCATCAGCCCATTCCTACTTACTGTCGAGTCCTCTCCATCCGAGTCCGAATCTGACGCCAACTCTTCACTGACGGTTTGTGTCTTCAAGTCAATGACAAACTTCCTACGTCCATTTTCTATGGATAGAGTGTTTTTCTTCCAGTTGTGGTTGGCCTTGGCGGCTATTAGCCATCCTCGGCCGAGTAATGCATCATATGATGCATTTTGTGCTGTTATGACTACAAAATTTAACAAGAATTGCTGGGTACCGATTCTTACCTTTTGACCCATTAGCACTCCCAGCGCCTTGATCCCGTGCTGGTCGGCTCCCACTAACTGGAAGTTTTGTGGCCATAAAGTAGGCTTCCTGAGGCTCTTCCAGGTGCTTCTGGTAGTACGTTTACTCCGGATCCCCCGTCGACTATAGTATTTGTCAAATTTCGTCCAAGGATTTCCATGCGTACTACAGCCGGTTTCTTCCCAGTATCAATCGCCAGCAGCCTCGGGTCGAGTACCTGTTCTCCCGTTGGCGGTGGTTCTACTATAACATCTTCCGTTGTGAGGTTTTGGTCGTCGTGCGGTTTGTCCTCCAGTACCTTGGATATTGCTACTTTTAACTGAGGCAAGCTTTGGAGAAGGTCTGCCAATTTGATTGGTACAGTAGTTTGCAATACTTGACTTGCTATGTTCTTATCTGATTCCGATCGTATCACCTTTTTGTCTGAATTCTTTCGTTCGGTTCTCATGGCAACTTCCACTTCTTTCCGTGCCTCTCGGAGTCTTTCTTTTTCTGTACGGGGATCTGGATAAGTGGCCTTTTTCCACTGTGCTCGGGTGATAGCCCGGATTTCTTCCTCATCTTCCCTGAGATTGATAAGGTTCACTCCTTTCTGCTTCGGACAGTCTTTTTCCTCGTGATCCCCAGGTCCACACCATTTGCACAATGCATTCACTGTGTTCTGATTGTTGCTAGGGCATTCTCTGGCGAAGTGTCCCCACTCGTTGCACTGCCGGCACTGTATCATTGGTCGCCCCTTGCTGTCGTATTGCAATCTATTTCTGGGGCTGTTATTGTTAAACCTTCTGTTATTCCTGTATCCTCCCGGGGATGCGTTCGGACTATTTTGAGGTTTCGGTGGTGTGGTCGGCGGAGTTGATGATTCTCCTTGGGTGAACAGCACTTGGGTACTTCTTGCTTTCAAGTTGAATGGACATTCCTTGATTGAATGTCCCATTACCTGACAGATGTCACAAAATAATTTTCTCGGGCAATTTGCCTTTATGTGACCCTCGCCATTGCACTCTGTGCACCACAACTCCCGACCTTCTCTCGTTGTCTCTTTATCTGTTTTCATTTCCTTCATCATGCGGATCATGTCCCTTCTTAGTGCCTAAATGGTTTTCGACTCGTTCTCACTGCTGTCATCCCCCGTACTGTCATCATCTTCAGTTCTTCTTTTACTTCGGGATGATGTTTTGCTTTCGCTTTCTATGTCCATTGCCCGATTGTATGCTTCTGCGTACGACGATGGGGGCACCACTTTCATCTTTTTTCTTAATGACGAAACTAGCCCTTCAATGAACCATCTTTTCTTTAGTCCATCGGCTGGCTGTGTTTCCAGTTTGCCGAGTAACTCTTTGAGCCTTCTATTATATGCCCTTACGTTTTCATTCTTCCCTTGTTTGGTATTGTATATTTCAGCGACAATCTCGTTGTCATCTCTAAGAAGTTTGAATTCGTTCTCGAAGGCTTTCCTGAGTTCGTCCCATGAGGTCTTTTGTGCTGCTTCTAGTTCTGTGTACCAGTCAATGGCAATACCTCTTAGCGTCGCTGGAAACGCTTTTACCCAGTAATCTTCGTCCTCTTGTCCGTTTGCCACCCAAATGGTTTCACACATCTTACAGTGTCGGACAGGATCCTCTGACCCGTTCCCCATGAACTTCGGCAACTTCTGCCTTTCACTTGCCGGTGGGGTCACCATCTTTTTCCCGAGGTACCCTCTTTGTGTTTTTGACCCGACTGGACTGGTTCTACCGTGTCGTTCCGGTGTCTCCCCGACACTGCCGGCCACGTACGGTTCCTTCCCACTTCCGGTTCCGGCGTCCTCTACACTTCGAGTTACCTCCGGCTCTCCTTGGTTTTCCCTCTGGGCAGGGGTCTCGGGCTCAGGTCCTCTGTTCCGCGGCCTTTCGTCTGAAATGGACAATGCCACAATCCGACGTATACTATTCTCTAGTTCTTCTATCAAATTATTTTCTTTTCCTTTATTGGTTATTGGCGTTCTAAAACTATGTTCATCACCTTCTTGATCTACCTCTTCATGTTCATTTTCTTTTTCAACAATCTGTTTCAATCTTTTTCTACGTTCTTCTTGTTCCTTTAGTCTTAATGATCTTCTTACTATTTCTTCTGGTGTTGCATGCCCTACTGGTAATTTATTCTTGTCCTTATTCAGTTGTATGGGCATTAATTATGCTTACCCTTTCTCAATTGTACGGTGTGCGACGGCGATCACCGTCTCGTTCCTCCCCTTCTTGTTTCAGGCGTTCTTCATATCTTCTGAGAATTTGTTGTCGTCGCACTTCCCTCTCTCTTTCTTCTCGAATATCTTGGAAGGCTATCAAGTTCCTTGCCAGAAGTCGAGGAATGCGGTCCAGAAGATTATCCACTTCGCTATTAACACGTAGGTTCTCTGAAATAACCTCCTGCGGAACTTCTCGGCAGATAGACTCGTCACGTACGTATTGTTCGACTGATAGTAACCACAGTTTGACTAATTCCTGAGTTACTTCATCTTCCCGACTTCTGGGTTCATTCTCTTCTCTATCGCTTTCCTCGCGTTCTTCTTGAATTTCTTGTATTATTTCTTCTACGTGCTTTCTGTCTCGTACCTCTTCGTCGGTATCGACCGGTTGTCCCATTATGCTGCCATTCTCCCGTCTGGATGTTTCACCGGATTCGCTTAGGCAACGGCGCCAAAATGTTTACTGCCTAATTGGTCTAATTGGTTTCATACAGAATAACCGAGAAAGATATTTGCATTATCACAGTGTACTGGAGTAAATTACATTGTACGAGAAAAACAACCAGAATTGGTACTCAAAAGATCAACTGCATATATTAATTCAGAACAGCAAGTATAATAACAATCCAAAAACTCCATGCCCATACAATGGCGTCACAAGAACATATATAGTTTGGCCGACGGTTGCCAACCGTCGCCAACCATTGTACCGATCGGGAGTAACTACTCGCCGAAACTAAAACATAAACATACTTCCCGAACCCACTAACAAAACATATTTTGCCAAAAGTACTAAACTATGTAAAGTACGCCTAACAGTTGCAAAACCTCAATATTTTTTCACAAATTGTACAAATTTATTGGCATTTTTAAACAATTTCTAGGGTTCTTATAATGTTCCCCAGATTTTGAATTCTTTAATAAAATGTAGTGAACTTTGTGATAGTGTATGTGTGTGTCTAAATAGTTACAAGACTTGCCTAGACCTGGCGAGTCTCAAGCCAGTTGCATCCAAATGAGGCCAGCAAACTTGTGAACTAGGTACCTAGGAAATTTGGACAAACTTGCCAAGTCTACCAAACTCACCGAACCCGACAAGTCACGTTGTTGAGTCTCAGTCGTCAATCACACTTGGCCTTAAAAATCAGAAAATTAAAAGGAGAAAAAAAAAGACTCAGACTAGGACTCAGCTGTAAAAATCAAAAGTACACCACTTGGCCTAGTGAAACTTCTTTTATGCATGAGAAAAAATTTGAAGATAAAAAGCAAGCTTGTCTTATGCAAGACAGCTTTTAGATTTACACTTTTAAGCACTTGTGAAATGTGGTGAGGAAATTGTTGGTAGGGATGGCCAAGAGATCAAGTCTTCACATACTCTATTCATTGAAGTCGATCAATAACAATACTTGAATGCTAGTAAACACAGACTCTCCATTTGTTATGGGAGTTATCACTTTGAGCTAAATATCTTCAGTTTGTTTGTTTTTGCACATCTTCAAAAAGAGAGCTAAACACATGAAGGAGAAATTCCACGGGCACTACTCAATATAAGAAATATTATAACATACTTCTGTAAAGTGATGATTTATATAATCCACAAGATAAGCTAGGCTAATGTCGATAAAGGTAGGTTAGAATATGTTGTCTTGAACACACAAAAACTGAAACTAATATGGGTGTCATCTGAATTCTTTGAGCTTGGTTAAAAGCGATAAAATTATAAAAAAGTGGCATTCGCCATGAAAGTTTGTTGTCTCAAAGGCCTTAATTTGGGCTTGGTGACCAGGGCTACCGTGCCCAAACCCCAACCCTAGTTTCAAAAAGAAAAATTTTAAAATCATTTTGGAACATGCCAAATGGAAAAGCAACGTTTTTTTATTCCGTCGACTTTTCTCAGTTAAATCCCAAGTAATTGAATTGCATTCATACTTTTGGTTTGCCTACTCTATCCTGACCCTAAGTAATGCTCCTATGGTTGTAGCAGCATTGTAGACTTGTCTAAGATACGAGCACAAGATCCCACATACAACTAGTGATGTTGGGTCGAGTGATACAAGCTCCTCTCTACCATACTTTATGACTCCATCATGTGATTTTTGTTTTTGATGCCATGGATATCATAATCCATGGCATTTTGTAAACCTAAAACACTTAAGAATATTTATATATTTAAAAATGTTGCATCCTCAACTCAAATCCTCTTTTTTTCTCATCTAATCAATGCATAGTTGTGTATGTGATCAAAGTGGCTTCTAATTGATAAGTTCATTATGTCTTTAAAGTTGATTTATTGAAGGGTGCATAGTAAAAGCTTTAAATCCTTAAAAAATCTCTATATTTCATGGTTTTTCAATTTGTCAAGTCTTTCCCAAGTATGAGTGCTAAGTCCGAGTCAAAAATCAGGCTATTGAGTCCAAGTTTTGTAACTATGGATCACTTTGTGTGTGTGTGTGTGTGTGTGTGTGTACTAACATACCCAAAACATTCACACAGCCAAAAATAATTTTGTTGTACCCATACCCATAACCGTAACTTATAGTTCTCCTTACAATATCTATGGTATTAATATATTAAGGACACTCAATGCATCCTTTCCAAAACCAAGGGTAATCAAGAAGCTGGTACTTCTCATTCTTCAAGTAATAGAAAAACCCCTTATTCCCTTGAATGTTGTGATGCAAACACTAGTTACCCTTCCTATGCAGATGTCACAAGAATATGAATTGCCTTGGTCAAAGCCATAAATAACCTAGAAGGAAGACTTGAGCAGCGGAGAAATATGCTTAGGAAATATGGGGCTATTCCTTTGGCTCTAGGAGAATGCATAATGAAACTCAACATCCATTGGGGCCCAACAAAGTGAAGTTATTGGCATCTTGAGAAAAAAACTTTGAGTTTCAGCAGCACAAACTCCAAGCCTAGGATAAACTTATCCTTTATAACCCAATTAATTCCTTGATCCAAGGGGCTATGAAGGAAACTAGAGAACAAAGTAGACATACCAAGCGCAAGGCCACTCAAGCCAGCAGCTCAAGCATAGGCCACTGATAGGCAAGTGCCCCCAGCATTCCAGATACTCAAGGACCTAGCTTGCTTTGCATCCAGCAACCCCTAGGCCAAACCCGAACCAAATGCAAAGACGAGGAGAGGAAGCTGGACAATAACTCAAACTTGCTAGAAAATGCACAGCAATTGTGCAAAGAAAAATAGAACATATTGTGTCTTGAATAATCTATGGAGTCCAATTTTGGTAAGTTAACAGCTATGTATCTTGATTTTTCTTCTTGATATTACCAGAAATAGCTGTTTTAGTCTTAAATGCAGCAATTAAGTTTTAGGTCTTAGATCTGCTTTCCTTTGGTCTTCCTATGATGTGAGAATGGAAGCGCTTTTCTCGCTACTATAAAAGCTGCGATACTTCTGTAAAATCTTGATCACCCGCTTATGATTTTGTCTCATAAATTTGTCTGTTTCTAAGATTCTATTTTGGTTTTATGATAATGTCTTAACCTTTTTTTCACAAAAAACATGTTATGCATGATGAAGATGGAAGAACTGTTGAGATCCCGCATCAACATGGAAAGAGATTGAAAACTTTCCACCTCATGTCTCAAAATTCATACCTAAAATTTCTGGATATTCGTGGCAACTTTTTTGCAGAATGTTGAAGAAGTCATCAACTTGAGCTTCAAATAAAACTGTAACTTTCCTGAATTGTTTTTTAACGAGTAAAATTAGAAGATTACAAAAATCCTAGAGATACAACAGTATGAAGGGTGTGATTACAAAATCCTTTCAAGGGGAAGGTGAGAGTCGAGATAAAATATTAGTTCAAAAAGTAAGTAAGACGACCAAAATTATATATACAGGATTAGATAAGGACTGTGTTTAGATTGCAGCAACAAAAACAAAGTAAATAATATGATATATCGACAGTTTGAGAGTTGAAGAGCATACTTGCCCTAACGCTGATATGCAAAGTGGTGCAGATCCACTTGCGATTATTCGAGCCAGGAGGAGGACAACTTTCTGCATTCCATATCCAACCAACATATCCATCACCCTAGTTGCCTATGGGAGAAATCCATTGATTTGCTAGTACAGTAGCTTCATTGAGCAGAAAGTTTGGGGGTTTGGCTGCCTCTTTGGATTGTGTAACTGCTGTAGCTGTTGCTGGACAGCGAGATAATCCTTTGGTGTTTTTTGAATGCACAAATTTTTGAATGATGATTGCACACTTGTGTTTTTTGATTCCTTGTACTTGTAGTATAGATAGGGGGTCTACTGAACAACCACCTTGACCTAGCAGCCTACAAATTCACAAACAAAATTCGCTTGCTAACGGTAACAAAGATGGTTTCTATTGCATTTAAATTATTAAAATCTTCCTTCAAAGGCTTACAAACATGCTGAAACAAGCATCAAATGGATTGTATGTCTCCAATTCTCAGTCTGCATGCTGGGCATCCTCTTTCTACACAAAACTATGTTTTTCCTCTTCTCTTCGATTGGATCTGCATTCATCCTGTTCTCCCTTGTTCTCCCCTTTGTCCTTCCTAGCTCAAACAGCCTGTATTTTTTGTCCATATGCCTGCCCCTGCCATTTCTTCTCTTTCTTGCCCAAATCCTGCAGATTTGTCACAAATTTAGGGCACATTTTCACCCAAAATGGCCTGCTGTATTTCTGAACTTGCCATTTTTTGTTCCTGCAAGCTTTTATTTATTTTCTTGGCCCTAATTGCCCTCATGAATGATTGGGTAATGATCCCCAATCATTTAACCCTAACCATTCACCTTCCAAATGGATTTGGCTTCTTGCTGAGACCATTTATAAAAGACTGCTTGAGTTTGAAACTCCCATTTTGTTTGACTCCAGACAACTCTTGCCACATCATCTTCGACAAAACATCTGAGATCCATCTGATTTGTTCTGACTGAAGTGGCATGAAGGCTTCCAACCATCATCATGTGAGTGCCAAGTGTTTGACGAAGAGTCTTCATACAAACCTCTTGCGTGACCATTTGCAAATTGTTGCACAACTAAAAGATCTTGCATAGTAACTAGAAGTTCTTGCACAATGTAATGTCCGCATTTTGAGCTAATTTATATTTTCTAGTTGAGCTTGTTTCTATACACGGAGAACTGGAAAGTTGGTATATGTCTATACATGGAGAACCAGAAAGTTGGCTCAACTAGTATTTTGCTTGAGTTTTATTATGTGAATAAAATAGAAAATGGAATCTTTAATTGCATTTGTCCAATATCTATGATGAAATCACATTGTTCATTGTGCCAAATCGACGGGTGAAGTATGGCTCCAAGTGGGACCTATTTTATATAATGGAATTGGGAACACATTTGTTATAGGTCCAAGCTAATACTCCAAATTGTTTTCCAACGGCTATCCTTGAGTTAGTTTAATTTACATATGAGGTGCAATCCATTCAAAGGTGATTATATTTGTTCAAGGCATTTAATTTCATTTCCAGCTATGATTGACGCCATGGATGGGTCCAAACCAAAACAAATGCATTGATTAGAGTTACGACGGCTAAGAGGGAACATTCGCCCAAGGAATTTGCCCAAGAGGAAAAGAGCATAGTTTGAAGTGCCAATGGCTGGAATAAGGTAAAAGCATTTAAAAATTGTTTGTTGCAATTTCCAATGCCAACACCTAGGAGGATCGGCAGCCAAGGTAGAGAAGGAATGTTGTAAATGCAAAATGACAATATTAAATACAAGTTTCAATTCACCCAAGCAATTACATAGTACGTGGTAGCTCAAGAAGGAACCGATTGGATTTAGAGAAGGATTTTAAATGATATGTGAAAGATTTTAAATGCCCATGTCCAACCGCTCAAGGATTTGCAATCATCAACAAACAATATTGAATGCCAAGACAAATCGCACCATGAGGAGATAACCAATTTGCATAGAAGGATAAATAGATCATTGCAAGTTCATTTGGGATATGTTGAATCTGGTATGTTTTCTTATTTCCTTTTGTTTGACAGAGAATTCCGATTTTCATGTCATTTTACAAGGTGATGAACCCTTGTATTTGTATGGTGATGACCCCATACTTCATGTGAGATGGTATCATTCAGATATTCATCATTAGAGCTTAATTTTGCAGGTTTTGTGAGAGTTGAAGTGAAGTTTATGAGCTATTGAAACCCTTGGGCAAGTTGAATATCAACCAAGGGAGTGGATTAGTGAATTGTGGAGTTTATGGCATGTTGTAAAGTCTGATTTTTCATTCCAGTCAGCTGACAAATTGTTATATAGGGTTTTTATGGTCACATTTGCATGATTGGATGATAGTACAAGGTACTTGGCATGTCTAGAGACACATTGCTTGCATTTGGAGGAGGCATTTTAGCATTTTTATGAAATCTGGGCACAATCCAGCCATCTACAGGTCTGCTACAGCGAACTAAGGGTCTGATACAGTCTGATTCAGGAGCAAATTTCATATCAGCTTAAAGGCATTTGATGTTACAGATCTTTTGGAGGCATTTCCAGCCCTACCGATTTGATATTTGAGGAGATATTGATGAGAACTCATATGTTATTGCTGACTGAACTATATCAGCACTCTGACAATTTGTAACAGCAGAGGATAGGAAGGGTTTTCAGACTTATTTGAAGTCCTCATTGCATTCTTATTGAGCTGGGAACATCATTCCACCATTGGGCAATCATATGCTAGGATTTTGTTATGTTTTTGGTGTACTTTTGTACTTGAAATAAAGTCTGATATAAAACAGTGGAAGTCTGATTTCATTTCCAGCCAATTTGCAATTGATTGTAACTCATTGGAAAGCTTCAATAAGAGACATATTTGATTGTGTGATTGCTTCATTGGATTGTTAATTCTGTTTCATGTTTATTTGGCTAATGAATGCAAGAAATCTTATCAAATCTTGAGCAAATTTTCAGTCATATATAAGAAGGTCTCTTACACACAACAACTAAGAAATGTTGCACCGATATCGAAAATCAATAGGTAGCAACTAGAAACCTTTACATAGCCACTAAAAAATGTTTTGCAACCACAAGAGACATATATATATATATATATATATATATATATATATATATATATATATATATATATATATATATATATATATATATATTGTTGATACAATATCACTTGTGGACCCGAATGCTCTTGCATCATACATGTCGGGTAAGTGAAATGAACCATGAGCTCCGACTCATGAACATTCCATGAAATCTTGGATTGAGATTCCAAGTTTAACAACTTCGGATGCATTCATTCGCATTGTCTTTTCAACTATCTTGTTCTTTCACTTCACCAAATATTCATTGTATTCCTTCCCTCGTGTCTTCTTGATTACTCAAGAGTCAATCACTACTTTTGCCTCATCCATTACCTTCTCAAGCAACTATTGTATCCACTCCTCCATTAAAGAATCTAAACATTCACTAGTTTGTCCCTTATAATAAGGATACAAATCAGCAATGTTGAAAATGGGTGAGATATCCACTCCTTCCAAGATCTCTATCATGTAAGCATTCATCACAACCTTTTTGAAGATGTTACATGGTCCAATATTTTTCTATTTCAGCTTGTTATAAGTTTCTTTTGAGAACCTTAACTTCCTCAAATGAGCTAAGACTAGCTCTCCAACTTTGAATTCTTCTTTTCTTCTCTTGAGATCAGCATGTTCCTTGTATCTCAATGTGCTCTTCTCCAAATTTTATTTCACCACTTGCATAATTCATGCATATACTTAGCCAAATCAATTGTACTTTCTCAACTCAGCTACTACTCTACGGCTATATCCATAAACGACTTGAAAAGGACTCTTCGCTGTACTCATGTTAACTAAGTTGTATGCAAACCCAACTTGTGCCAAAGTGATATCCCATAGTGCTGATTTATTCCCCACTAAGCATCTCAACAGATTTCTGAGGATTCTATTGACAACTTCATTGAACCATGAGGTATGCACAATCACTGCCCTTTGAACAGCAAACCTTCTTGAATGAAATAACCCAACCATGGTATTCTATCCATGTCAGTTGGGCTCTTGCATGCAGCCCAAGCTTCCTTAAAATTCAAATCTTCCTTATACAACTCTCTCATGGAGTCAAATCCAACAATCTCTACTCTCATCTCATGCAACAAAAGACACCTTCCACTCAATCCATCAACCACCCTATTTGGTCTACCACTCCTATGCTTTAAAATAAATGACTAACTTTGAAGACACTCAACCTGCTTAATATGCTTTTGGCTCAATTACCTTGGCTGTATGTAAACTACAGTGCTTGATAGTCCATGAAAAAAAACACTCTCCTTGGGTAACAAATAGTGCCTCCATTTCTTCAATGCTTGAACAATTGTATAAAATTCCTAATCATAGACCAAATACTTATTTTTGGCTTCATTCAACTTCTCGTTGAAGTAGGTAATGGCTTACCTTCTTGACTCAAAATTTCACCAACCATTGTTCCACTTGCATCACAATGAACTTGAAACACTTTGTTGAAGTCTAGTAATGCTAAAAGCAGTCCTTCCATCACCTTTTTATTTAAATTCTAAAATCTCCTTCTTTGCAACACCTACCAAATAAACTCTTTCTTATCACATAATGACAGTAAACTTCCTAATAACTTGCCGTAAATACTTGTCAAACCGCAAAAACTTCTTGCCTCAAACATGCTTCTTGCTGATGGCCACTTCACAATGGCTCACTTTCTCAAAATCCATCTGCAAGTCTTCTTGGGAAATCACAAAGCCCAAGTACACCGACTCTTCCTTCTTAAAGCTGCACTTTTTCAAGTTGATCAGCAACTTCTCTTCCCTCAATCTTTACAAAACAATCCTTAGATGTGTCAAATGTTCCTCTTTTGTTCTCCTAATTATCAAGATATCATCCAAATAAAATATTACAAAATTACCAAGAAATGGTTTCAGTACTTCATTCATCAGCCTCATGACCATGCTTGATGCATTTGTTAGTCTAAAAGCCATAATACGCCACTCATACAACCCACCCCTTGTCTTAAATGTGGTTTTCCACTCATCCACTTCTCTATCTGAATTTGGTGATATCTACTCTTCAAATTTATCTTTGTGAACTTCTTGGCTCCACTCAAGCAATCCATCAAGTCATCTATCTATGGCAAAAAAAAATCTGTATTTGATAGCTATCTTGTTGAAGGCTCATGAATCCTTGCACATATGCCATTCTTCATTCTTTTTGGGTGCTAATAAGGTTGGAACCACACATGGACTCAAACTCTCTCTAATCAAACACTTCTCCAACAACTAATGCTTCTCATGTATGGCAACCCATCCAGCAATTCCTTAGATAGAATTTCAGCATATTCCTCCAACAAACTCTTCAACTCATGGAATTTCATCCACTCTACCCGCTGCCCCAACCTCCATGGGTTAAGGAATGAAAGCAAAACAAGCTTTCTCCTTCTTCACCCCTCTTAAAAATATTTCCCAAGACCAAACATACCTCAAGACTGTTGTCCACTTTTCCTTTTTCCTTCAATCAGCTCAATGTAAAGTTTTTTCCTGAAATGTCCCGTACTTAGGCCGACCACCCTTTAATCAAAAGATGGCCAACCTTTGGCAAATGATCAAAGATGTTGTATGAGGCCGACTTCCCCATGCTAGCCGACTCTCCTTTATATTGGTATTATGGAAAATAAATAAAATAAAATAAACCAGATTTGGCCGACCACCTTTGGTGCCCAAGACAGCCGTATAAATATGATTTAACCATACAGAATCATTATAAAGAGCAGCGATGAGAGCATAAGGAGTATATTGAACAACAATTAATAATCATTTAGAGCAGCAAATGATTTATAAGTTAAACTAAAAGTGTTGGATTCCTTATGATTAGCCAGGCCGATTACTTATGAAGGGAATGCTCATGTTTAAGAGTAATATTAGTGATAAAGGGTCGCTGTTTTAAATATTAATGGATGCATCCTTTGGATAAGGACGACTCCCTTGGAAGGAGTTCACCTCTCTTTGAAGAGACGTATAGTAGTATAAAAGGAAGATGTGGGAGCATTTTGAGAGGGGGATATACAAGGGAATCATTAGCAAAATATTAATATCTTCTAAATACTTCATAGTACTGTTGTGATGGATCAATGCTTAGAGTATATTCCTTTAAAAGGAATAGATTATATATGTATTTATGTATGTCTTTATCCTATGATCAATCATATGTACGGTTGAAGGAAGCAAGTTAGGAGGATGCTGTTTACGTGCCTCTCGTGCTAAGCACACCACTCCGAGGGTGGAATAGTCTTAGTTGGACGTTCCTGTCGCTTGGGGCCAAGGGGTGGGTTGTCTGGGACACTTGTGCTCTTGAGCTTAGGTGGGTTGAGTAGTTTATAGGCACCCCTTTCAAGGTTTTCCTATCAAGCCAAACTATGATTGGTTGTATGGATTCAAGGAGTTTCAATCATAAGAGGGATGGACGAGACAAGCATGAATTACATTTCCAATATTATCTAACATGATTGTGGGTCCTAAACCAAGATTTATCTTGCTTAAAGCATTTATGTGGTAAGTTGTAACCCTGACTCATTAATCTTGTGATTCTAGGGCAAGATTTAGGGCAATCCCAAAAAGGGGACATTACACTTCCATCCTTCATAAGAGTGTAAGTATTCATCCTACCATCATGCATTGCCTTTCTATCAAATAGTTAAGCCCTTCCCAACTGTTAGATTCTACGAGATCACATGCACTCCAATCAACAGATGATCGAAGATCAAAATAGTAGAATGGAGAGATTATCATGAAAGAGAGAATTCAAGAGACAACTGCAAGAAAATTTAAGCAATGCTCACATTACTCTCACTGACTAGCAGAGGTGAGAGATGAGTGTTGCATATATAGCAAAATAGAGGCATATACATCCAAGAGGAATAATAACTCCAACTACTCAAAATAGACAAGAGTTTTACCTACTTGGTAAATGACGAAGTACATCGTTGTACCTACTCAAATAAAGACAAACAAATGGTTATAAGAGGTGGCAAATAAATCCAAAAGAGGGTGTGAGACTCAACTACTCAAAGGTGAGTAAGAACAACACATGTAACTAGTGGGTTATGCCATGTGGTCTCATAATAACCATGCCTAAATCACCTAAGCAAGCTTAATAATATGTGTAGGAAAAAGGAATATCACCTGACATAAGGAAAATAAAAAACCTACACTAACACCCCCCCTTAAGCATAGCTTAGGAGGATGAAAAGATGGGTCCCGACAAATGAAGCCTAATGAGGTACCCATGTACAAAGACTTCTATAAAGGAATACCCCCCCCCAAAAAAAATAGAGAGAAAATACCCCCCCCCCCCCCCCAAAAAAAAAAATAGAGAGAAAATACCCCTCCCCCCCAAAGTAGAGAGAGAGAGAGCGAGAGAGAAAGCTAAGGACTACGAAGCCCCCCCCCCACCAAATTAGACATTTGTCGCACCCCTAGCAAAGCTCGCAGATGAAGGAACTTGCTTTCGACGAAGGGTTTGGTGAAGATGTCTGCGATCTACTCTAATGTCTGACATGATGTTTCCATGAATCAGCTCCCGGATGTAGTGCATGTGTATCTCAATGTGTTTGGTCCGCTGGTAATGGACTACATTCTTTGAGATCTGTATTGCACTCTAGTTATCACAAAAGATGATTGTAGGCTTTTAGAATAGAATGCCAAATTCAGTGAGAATATTCTGAAGCCAAATGGCCTCAATGGTGGCATTAACTGCCCCTCGATACTCAACCTTTGTAGAGGAAAGAGCAATTGCAAACTACTTCTTGCTCAACCAACAAACTAGACCGAAACCAAGTGAGAAGCAATACCCTGAAGTAGATTTGCGATCCTAAATTGCCTGCCCAATCTGAGAGTCTGTGTGTTCCAGCAAGTCAATATCCATGCCCGCTGCATACTGAATCCCATAATTGTGAGTGCCCTGCACATAGTAGAGTATCATTTTAGTTGCTTTCCTATGCAACTCATGGGGCTCCTACAAGAGTCAAGGGACCATGCCCACGTCGAGCCATGTGTGAGTCAAGTATATGAGACTCCCAACTAATTGACGATACAAAGTAGCATCCACCAATGGTGAAGAAAGTGAGCCTTAAGTTTGACCCCTAACAGAAATGGAGTTGATGCAAGCTTACAATCAACCATGTGAAATATGGAGATGATCCGCACTTTTCTACTAAGCTCTTCTCAAAATGTTTTTCTTATCTTGAAGATGGATCATGTAGCATGATCCAAAATGTCAATGCAACTTTATATTTAACACAGTTTAACCTAGAAACATTTTAAAACCATTATGGATTGTGGATAAAACATCTTATTTATAATAAAATCACTATTTTGAGAAGTGCTTGCTTCTCCTTCATGTGTATGTTGTCCTCTACTGTTGTTTGCTTGTCCTCTTCCCCTAGAGAACTTTCCTCTTCATCTTGAAGAATTTTGTTGTCTCCTAGACAGCTTCTCCTCCACCTTCAAAGCACATTGATAAGCTTCTTCCATCGACCACAATCTCATCATACCAAATTCATCTTGAATAAAAACATGGAGTCTATTAACATACCTTGAGATCTCTTGATCATCATCCACATGACCAACCTGAATGGTAAGCTTGTAGAACTCCTCCATGTAGTCTTTCACACTCATCTCCTTTTGTTTGATATTTTGCAATTCTTGAGCAAACTCATCCAGTAATCTAAAGGTAAGAACTTGGCCTTTAAATTTGAAATCATCCCATCCCAAGATTTGATTTTCTCTTTACCTCTCTGATGCAATCATGGACAAAGGATCTAATGAAGGATTGTCCAACCAAGCAACCAAAACAAACAACACAACAAACGCAGTCAAATTTCACAAAACAACCTAAACTTTATTGATTTCACAAATTTGAATGATTACAACTTGCTGCAATAGGCTTCCTACATGTTAGGCCCCAGTCGTTTGATTATTTATCATGAATATAAACTACTCAAAATAAACTTATTACATTCCTACATGCCACACTATCAACATCTTCATTCTCAATATCAAAAATTCCATTTCAGACTCTCATCCTCATGCTTGCACTCTCTTAGATTGCATTCCCTCACTCTCATACTTCATTCTTTCTTCATCGTCCTCATTCCCCTCATGGTGATCCTTCAATGGATCACAAGGCTCGTTTATATAGCAATCCCAAGCCTCAAAGATGATCTGCATCAGCTACAAGGTGGCACAAGGCTCTAGGCCACATGAAACGTGTAGTCGACTAGTGTTAACAAATTCTAAATCCATGTGATAACGGAATGAGGAATTTCTAATGAATCTTCACATGTACTCCTTTGTTGGCACAAACTCCAAATGATCTGGTGCAAGTGGGAAAAGACTAAAAGTTACAACTATGCAAATCTATCAGCTAGGTAGATGTTTACAAACGCAGTTACGCCCTTTTGGGGATCCAATTCTCCTAAAACGTGAATATGACATTCATTCATCACTATGCAACATATTCTGAAAACTACAAAACCGGATCTCGAACTACAATAAAATGCAATGGCTTCTTCTGAAACTGTCTAACTAAAAACTAGTAAACAAACAAACGAACTGAAAATGAGATGAAAGCAAATATTTTTGGTTGATGAAAGATTGCCTCTACACCCAAGAATGCTCCTATATTACTCTCCTTTGTCTTTCTGTTTGTACATGATCCCACCAAAATGATGCATAACCTTTTAGCATAGTACAGGAAAACTTCACCTTCTTGGGATCTTCCATTGATTCGTAGTCAAAGTATTTCTCCATATCCATGATCCAATCTAGAAGCTCCTTAGGTTTTAAACTTTCACCACAACACTTGGGATATATAACTTCGGGTTACTACCCATCTTTGCAATAGCTTCCAAAGATCTACCCTCAAGTTCATCCATCATATATTCAATTTCAAACTATTGATCTTCTACTCCTTGCATCACTCATGTCTTCAACATGTGTTCCTCTTCTTTGTGTTGTCTCCATCGCATCCAACCTGACTATAATTCCTCTCAGCGTCTCTACCAAGTCGACAACTCTAGATTCCCTTGGTCTTGCACCTCTTCCAACATGATTATCTTTGTCTGCCATGTCTTCCTCTCACGACTCTCTACAATTGCAGTCCTTTCTCACACCTACAACAATTTTGCTACAGCCTCACGTGACACAAACCAACGAGGAAAGCCTTGCTCTGATACCAATTGATGCAATTAAGGTAGGAGGGTCAACTGAACAACCGCCTTGACCTTGCAGACTACAAATTCACAAACAAAATTCACTTGGCAACAAAAACAAAGATGATTTCTATTGCATTTAAATTATTAAAATTTGCCTTCTCACATAAACTATTTAAACAAGATTGATCGAGTTCAAAACTCCCATTCTATTTGATTCCAAATGACTTGCCACATCATCCCAGACAAAACCCTTGAGATCCATCTAATTTGTTCTAACTGAAGTGGTGTTAGGGCTTACAACCATCATCATGTGAGTGTCATGTCTTTAATGAAAAAGCTTCATGAAAACCTCTTATGCAACCATTTGAAAATTGTCGCATAGCAACTGCAAGATCTTGTGCAGCAACAATAAGTTATTGCGTCACAATAGAGGATCTTGTGCAACAACTTCAACCTATTGCGCAACAACTAAGAAATGTTGTGCCGCTATTGGAAATCGATATGCGGCAACTAAAAACCCTTACCCGACCACTGAAAAATGTTGTGCAACCATAGGAAACTTATTTATATTTATTTATTTATTTTGGTGATGCAAAGTCACTCATGGACCTAGATACTCCTACCTGCCAAGAGGTGGGCATGTTCTCACTTAAGATCCTGCATTTTGTACTGAATTTCAGAAGATTTCACTAGCCCATTTAACATGTCATTTATGTTGGCAAGGGTTAAGTAGATGGTTGTTCCTAAGAAAGGAGTCTAAAGAGATGATTTGCTTTCCTCTTTGTATGTTGAATGGTGTGATATCCTAGTCTAAACACACACAAAAGTAAAGCCAGAAAAGATTCTAACTGTTGATATCTATATATATAGATTCAAATACATATACTCAGGAAAAATACACAAACTTAAACTACTCACTGATGCCAGCAACTCTACATAATCCTTGGTAACGCCTTGCATGACTCAGAATAACCTTGCTACCACCCTATATATAAATATATATATATATATATATAGATTCAATTACATATACTCAGGAAAAATACACAAACTTGAACTACTCACTGATGCCAGTAACTCTACATAATCCTTGCTAACGCCTTGCATGACTCAGAATAATCTTGCTACCACCCTGCACTACTGAATATCCTAGAAGATTTTCATCCTTAGGACTCTAGTGAGCTTGAAGGTTTTGTCTCTAGAATCAATCCGCTATAGCAGCATCCACTTTCTGAAAGAAGGATAAAGTTTTTTGGTTTGTAACTTTCAATAATGTCTCTTCCTTCACTTCTCAGCACTTCCTATACTCTCCATCTCAGCAATACAAACGTAGTGGCAATCAATTCCAAGATTGGTTGTCACCTTATTCTAACAGAAAGACCCAAACCTAGTTAGCCGCCAAGACGGACCCAGACACAACTCAATCCTGTCTAACTGCCAATAGGGACTCAATGTTGTGGATTAAAGGGGGGCATTACAAATGAACCTTGCAGTTAAAAAAGGTTGGATTGACACGATTAAGAGACTTCTCACACAAATTTAAAGAAGAGTCACTTTTTTGCAGTACAGGATGGAAAAGGGTTGGAGTAGCCTCAGCATTCATGGGAGAGTACCTAGAAGCAGCATGAAAAAGCCATTCCTAGAAAACAGTTCAGTAGTGTTATTGACTTTGACAGGCTGCACATGAGCAAACTAATTCTATTTGAGTGAGTGAGAATACAGATTGAATATGTGACTTACCCTTACCCTTTGGAGAATCAATGTTGGTGTCTGATTCATAGGCTGCAATTTGACATTCAGAGGAAGAAATGTCTTGTCAAATTTAGAAGGTAAGATCACAAACCAGAAATTGATCTTGAAGAGTTAGATAGCGTAGAAAAGGTAATCAGTTACCACTATTATGTTTAAGACAAGCCATCAAAAGGTACAAACAATAATGAGAATAAGATGAATGTTGATGGCATGATCTATATTAGTTTTTTCATCCACTGGTGCATTATGTATACATAACCAACAATTATACCTAATGGGCATAATTTTTCATTTACGAAGCCTTCATTCGGACTCTTTACTATAAAAAAACCTCTATGCAATCTCTCCATGGATCTTACCTCATGTATTTTCATCTTTGAAGAGAGTGACCTTCAAATACATCAATCCTTCACTTAAACCTATATTTCGTACCTTGACATGGTGACCATCAAGTTTGGCTAACTATTCACCTGAGCATATCACAACCACCATTCATTTTTTCTAGCTCATGATTTGATTTGTCTTTATACTTCACAGCACATAGCTTTCTTGGATATTCTCTTTTCCAAATATATCACCATACCATGATATCCTCCATACTTTCCCAATAAATTGTTTTTTAAAAGTCAGATTTAGTAACACTTGAACTCAAAATGAAAGAGATTTACCACAATTTTGTAAGAGAATATTTGTGTATATTCTTTCCTCTATTTAAGATACTAAAAGAGACACAAGATCAGGACCACATAAAATGAATAACACCAGAATAACTACAGACTCATGTCAAGTGCTGTCTTTGTTATTGGTAGCAAGAAGAATGAATAATAATCCAGGTTCATTGCCAAAGTAGAAAGCATACTGGCCAATATAGTGATGATCATCTACATTTTCAAATGGGACCAATTTATAGAATTTGAGGGCTACTTAACCATCAGAAATGGCTGGAAGCAGCTAATAGCTATTCCTAAGCAGAAAACACATGCATCTCTAATCACAATGCCAAACATAAAAGATACTGACAATGTCTATTGAAGAGAAAACATTGAACAAATATCAAATAGGTTAAAAATAACAGAATGACAGGACTTGGGATAGCTGGAAAAAACATGAGATATAAAGAGACTTTTCAGAAGAAAATTTCTGCAATTACATACTGCAAGTTATAAGTTTTGATGAAAAAATCATTAAGAACGATTTGCATTGATTGTCAATGGAAATAATATCACTTGGTAATTTTCCCTTGAAGGAATTTAATTTGTTTTGTGTGTATTGTTGTGAAGAACAACTTTACTTCTGTGAGCCTTTTGTTGGTAAGACATTTAGATGATTCAATGGTCATCAAAATATCACATACCTTGACCAATGACCTGGGTACATGGACTAAAGTTAACCAATCACTTGAACAAATGAAACACAAGAACAAATCATATTAAGTATGAAAGATGTTTTCCACAATAAGAATTCACCTTTTTCTCTCTAAACAATAAAGCATTGATATCCAATAGCATATAAAGTACACTTTAGGAAATGAGTTTTGCAAGAAATACTATCAAGCTATGGGTACATGTTTTCTTTTAATAAGTAAAGCGTAGTAAGAGTATCACCGCAACAAGTTCAATGAACTTCTGACAATGAAGAAGAAAGTAAATGGTTGACATGTTGTCCTGCATCACAAATTCATCCAAAACAAAAACACACCAATATCAAAATTGACTTCCAAAGAAATGATTCTCACAAGGCGGCAACCTAATATCTTTATCTTAAATATCTATTAGAATAACATAACAAATCCCAACGGTAATTAACAATGCATGCATGTAAGCTTAACATTCCAAATAAGAACCAAAAAAGGAGTTTGCAACAAAAAAAGGGTAATGCAAAGCAAACCCATAGAAGCCTTCAATGTGAATCACTCTACTCATTATATATCATTAAGTTTGGTGTGCATCCATTTTGTAATCCAAATTAGAAAACACTTAGCTATTAAACTTACTTTTACCATGTGGAAGAAACTTCACATGCATCCTTTGCTTAGTTTTAAAAATGTTCAAAGACAAGGCATTGGAATCAAAGTAAATAGTGTAATTCTAAGCACAAAAAAAGAAGCAACTATTTCATTATGAAACTATGTTATGCCAAGGTTAGAGTGTGAGGCAACTAGGCTAAATAACGAGTTTGCAGAGATGCAAAGAGGATCCCATTTCCCAAAGTCAGGAGACAGGATCCACAACAGAGAGGAATTCCCAACCAAGAGTTATAAAAATTAGGCCTCCAATTATGTGTATAAGGTCAATGGTGTATTCCAGGGATGCATTCCCTGAGCCAGAGGTCTTGTTTCCATAAACGTCCCTGAGGGAGGTTAAAAGAAACAGTCTCTATATCCCCTATCATTCCCATAAAATAAGGGGCAGCACATCAGGTTTCCTCATATGTCCCTCAAGATAAAAATATAATGAAACATCAAATGCATGAATCATGAAAGCAAAACATCATCTTTTGATAGATGAACCTGCTCAATGTTATTCCTTCAGGCAACCCAAAATAATTACACATTTCAACTTTGACAGTGGAATCCTCTTCTATACCATCTAGTAGAAGACCAAACAAGCCCAATTGAAGTTCTATAAGATTTTCCTAATCAGAACATGAAGCACCATCTAGATAACCATTCCAACTTGGCGGCCCTTGCATGTACTCATCAATCGAATCATTCATTCCCATTCATCAAAATAAGAGCATTCTTATCTGCAATATCTAATAACATAATATTCTCTCAATAGATATAAGCCATAAAAGGCACAGCATTGATGTTTATTGGTTTGACATTATAAAGGATTACATCTGATCAAGGAATTCTACAGAAATCACAGTCCAAAGGGTTGCAATAGCAATTGAAAATTTGTGAACAAGGTACAGAAATTTTGGCTTGTAAAAAGTGGACATTACAATTGGTATCAGAGCAATCATCCTGTCATCCTGTGAGATAATTGCATGCAAACATATAGAAGGACAAGAAACAACCAAACAAAAATGAACAATGAATTGAAAGCCTTCATTGAAGCAACCACCAAGAATTTGAATGATCAAAATCAAGCTACTCAAGCCCTATTGCAAACCGTGCAAACCTTGAGGAATGACATGGAAAGTTTAAAAGCACAAACAACTAATGGGAAGGAAGTAGCTTCTAATCAAGCTGAAAATAGCAACTCCTCATCAAACTCTAGAATTCCACTACCATCCTTCCTACCAAATGAAGAAACATCAAGGAATAATAATGATACCATACAAGACATGAGCAAGGAAGACATTGTGAGAGCTTATGCCAATCTAGAACTTGTATTAAGAAGAGTGGTATCTTTCAATGATTTCTGCAACTCCAAGAGGAACGAGCTATCAAGAAGGGAAAAAAGACCTTTCAATAAGGATTTAAAGCACAAGGCAAACAAGGTAAACCTTCCACATTTTGATGGAACTAATAGGATTACCCCTCATGCGTAGCTTCAAAAATTGAACGACTACTTTTCACTTGGCCCAATGACGGAGAAGGATGCACTACAATTTGCCATCTTACACTTGAAGGACTAGCCTATGAATGGTGGCATAATGGCAAACATACTCAAGGACATGAAATCAATACATCTTATGCGGAATTCTCCAAAAAGTTCATCAAGAAGTTTGAAAGAAGACATCCTCAACAAGACTTCAAAGATTTAACACTAGTAAGACAACAAGGGACAGTGGATGAGTACATCAATGAATTTGAAAAGGTAGCTATTCGTGTTACCGGAATGGAGAATGAAAGACTCACCTTCTTATTTGTTCAAGGATTGGATGAAAAACTGAGAGGATTAGTGGGGGCACTTAGACCCACTACACTTGATGATGCCATAGAAATGGCAACACAATTAGAGCAAAGCAAACCCTCTCTACACAAGGAGAGTTTTCCCAAAGACTTTACTTCAAAGGGTAAACCTTTCAGAAGGGAAGACGAACACGAAAAACCATATCTTTCTTACCATGACAGAGAAGAGCTTAGAAAAAAGGGCCTTTGTTTTTATTGTAAGAAAGAATGGAAGAAAGGGCATATTTGTGGAAGAGAGGAAAGGATATGTTACAAATGCAAGGAAGTATGTGTCATGTCCCGATATTAGACATAGTTTAAATTAAAGATTTAAACATCATGATAAAGAAACGGCAAAAGTACATTTGTAAAATATCAATTCAAAATAATGTGTATTATTAAAATAATATTATTATTATATGAATATTTTAATAATAGTAATAATTATAATTATCACGAGATAATATTATGATTATAACTATCTAAATATAAATCTAAACTAAATACAATATATATATATATATAAAATAACAATAAAGATTTTGAATGAAATAATATATATAATAAATTAAATATCATTATAATAAATATTATTAATATAAGTAAATATTATAAATTAATATTATGATTCCTTTTAGCCTTAAGGCAACATACCGGATAAAGGGATTAAAGCAAGATCAATACTAATATAAATATTAGACAACGAATTCTCTAAAGAATATGAATTGTAATCAATTGACAATTAGACAAAGATAGTATGAAGGTTTGTAAGGGAATGATCATCATTTAGAGACGTCGGTTGAAGTATGACCTCCGCTCCCTCTATAAAGCATCGGTGGAAAATAACAACACAGTTTACACTTTAGACATCGTCGATGAACTAAGATTATGGTTAGAACAAGTTGTGTCATACCTAAGCGTCGTATTGGTATATCTAGGGTGACGGATTGCTACTAAAGGATTGTCGAGACAGTGACTCAGGACATCTACAAACCGTTCTATCTCATTGTAATAGTGGTTTCGACTATAAGAGTTAGCAATCATTGGCATATCATTCTCTTTCAAACATTGAACAAGACAAATATAATATCCGCAATTCCTATTACTCATTTCATTAGCGATTGTAAGGATAAAGCATTAAACACTCGAATACTTACTTCCAGCCATCATCGAATCATTGATCACATAAGGAAAGATACATCTGAATATTGAGGTACGGACGGAAGCAGCAGCAAGTAATTCTTAACTCTTCCAAGCATTGATCCAAGCATTGGATATTATCATTAATTCATACAAGAATATCTTTCAAGGCTACAGTCCAGTTTACAGCAGCAAGTAAGCATCTTCATATTATTCTTATCCTCTTGTTTGATCGGCTGTCATACTAGCACAGTGATTTATTAACACCATATGTGGGAAAGAGTAGCAAGTGCCAAGAGGCCATTCATGGACATTTATCACATAGAGGCCTTGTCACATGAGGTATGAGATACCCATAGTGCAAGGATTGTGAATTAATGGCCTTGGCTACCTGGAGTACCAAGGAGTCTCACAGAGGCCTTAGCTCCAAGACAAAGGTACTTCTTGAGTAAGGATGGGAGACATTAGAGCCCCATGATGGATAACGGCAACTCTCATCTCATCTCACATAAGTTGTTAATAAATGACATATGAGAGATAGCAAGTATGTAATATGTATAGATAAAGATCATAGATCATGTGAAATATTATGATAAAGAATATGCAAGGCATATGAATAGTGATCATAAGAATAGCATGTGAAATATGAAAGATAGATAAGGGCAATAGTGTTAATCCACTCACCGCTATGAGGAGTAAGGAAGATTAGGGGCGGGCAATCAACCAAGGATAGGTACGGGTTCATTGGTCTAGAGCACCCCTTTGAGCGCTTGTTTCAAGATGGTACCTTAGGAGGCAAGAGGTAGTCTTTTGATTCGAGTGGTCTAGAGAACCCCGAGTCAAAGGAAGGTCCTAGAGTGGCTTGGGTCGGGTCTAGAGTACCCCTCGAAGGAAGAACGACCTATACATACCATTGGCATTGCACCCTAACAGATTCACTCTCATAAGATGGAGGTTTTGATTAACAAGGCCCAAGTATATCTCTTCTAGGGAATCATGAAATGTATACAATCAATCTATAATAACAAATGGCTTATGTTTGTAAATGATGACATGTGATTTTAGAAAGAAGATTTGAATACTAATGTTCTCTTTTTGTGAGTTGAAATTGTGTTCAAGGTAAGGAGAATTTTGACTTGCGAGAAGGGGACATTACAGTATGGGAACCGGGGCATAAATGTGGAAAACGAGCTCATGCGCAGATTATAGAAGTCATATCAAACCCAGACATACAAGAGAAGAATGAAATAAGTGCAAGCAAAAGAAGGAAAGAAAATTGATTCAAGGACCAAGCACCCAAAAGAAAAACATCGAGGGAAGCATAATAGCAAATAAGAAAGAGGATACTCATATGGGAGTATAATGTGTTGCCTATAATTGTAAGTAAATAATGATGTGATTTTGATTACACTATTCTACATATACCTTCGCTATGATGGAGAAGAAGAAACAAAGGAAACAGCACGAGGGCCCTCTTCTAGGTATGCCACCCGTGGGGGGACGTAATGAGCCCACATGGGCCAGAGGGGTTCTGCCTTCAGTATGAAGGGTACTGCCTCTGGGCTTAGGGAGTGGCTACTAGGACACCTTAGTAATCTCACTCTCCTAGCATGGCATATGGAGAGAGGGCAATCATGAGAATAACGGACTTCATATGAATGGCATGCACCACATGAGTCCGAGGCGATCTATCATGAATGGCATGTGCCACGTTAGATCGAAGGTACCTTATATGAATGGCATGCGCCACATAAGGTAAGAACAAATGGCGGACTTCATATGAATGGCATGCGCCATATGAGTCCGACGCGATGTATCATGAATGGCATGCACCACGTTAGATTGAAGGTACCTTATATGAATGGCATGCGCCACATAAGGTAAGAACAAATGGCGAACTTCATACAAATGGCATGCGCCACATGAGTTCGAGGCGATCTATTATGAATGGCATGCCCCACATTAGATCGAAAGGACCTTATATGAATGGCATGCACCACATAAGGACTATGACACTCCATATGAATGTCATGTGCCACATGGAGACTAGGGAGGGATGGTTTATCCACCCTGAGACCTAGGAAAAATCAGTATATCCTTCAAAGAGACATTAGGGAAGTATAGAACATAAAAAGTTAATTTCATTAATCACCAAAAACCCATGAATCAAATTCATTTCTATATTGGACCAATTCTTCCAAGAGTCTCCCTGAGTTCTTCTCTTGATTCAAATAACCCAAAAAAACCAATACTAAGTCATCATTGTGGGCCCATAACTCACATGTTCCTAGGATCATTCTTTAAAATCATCTATAATACTTATCAAGCACGTCGCTATTCAAACAAAGGCTCATCAAATCTTCTGTGATCCTGACATCACATAATTAATTACTCTTCAACAACTATGACTCCTCAAATTCAGAAGATCAATAACATGTCGAAGATAAAACTACAAGAATGTCTCCATCATTTGAATCTTGGAATCTCAATACTCTCAAATCTTCTTAATCTATGATACTTGCATCCCATCGTTATTATTCAAACATCAAACAAATACTCTTTGATCACAAATTCTCTTTCATGGAATCGCAATCAATTTCTCTTCACTCAAGCGTGTTCATCTCAACACATCGGAAGGTGGACGATTAAAGCGCAAGGTAATTAAAGAACTCGTAATTGCTTGAGGACAAGCAATCTCAAGTGGAGAGGGTTGTCATGCCCCGATATTAAGACATTGTTTAAATTAAAGATTTAAACATCATATAGATTGCATTCTTGAAATTTGATCAATTCAAATGATAATTATGTATATATAAATAATATTATACATAAATATCATTGAATTAGATATTATCATAATAATAATATAATATAATTTATTATTATTAGAAATAATATATAATATATATTATATATTAAATGTAAAATATAAATATAATATATATTATTATTGTATTATATAAATATGAATAAATATTTATGATCATAATATAAATATAAATATTATATTAATTAAAGTTTATAAATATTATTAATCATAATGGATTCATTAATCCATGATATAGTATTATTAAAATCTAAAAGTAATCGGGCCTCATGAAAGACCGATCCCATAGTGATTAAATAAACACATCCAATGATTTCCTCAATAACATTATAAGCAATGCAATGGATATTGGCAAATAAGACAAGTATAAAAGGGTATGATCCTTTAAAACATATATCTTTCACCAAACGTAGCATATATAAGGAAAAGCACCTAAAGACAAGGATGGTTATTTTGCTAAGACATCGAATATGATAACTAGCAGGTAACTAAGCGCCATCATGGAAGGCGACGACTATTGATGAAAGGCAACCAATCAAAATACTTAATGAGGATCGATGGGACAACAAGAGGCATCAAGCGATCATTGTTCTCATTCATCCAAAAAGAACATTCTTAGTCTGCAATATCCAATTAGATAATATACAAACAGCAGATACAAAGCATAGCATTAATATATAGCAATCTTGTCAGTAGTAAAGGATTATGCTATGGAAAACCATCAATTATTCTGAACAGAAAGCATCTCCTCGAACATCATATAACATTCGATTTGCATATATATATATATTGCGCAGAAAAACCAGTCATATCTATAGCATTGGCATAATACGCATTGCCTCTGCAAATCAATCCATTGAACAAAAGAACACTATCATCTCATCAATTGAATCATTCATTCCCATTCATCAAAATAAGAGCATTCTTATCTGCAATATCTAATAACATAATATTCTCTCAGCAAATATAAGCCATAAAAGGCACAGCATTGATGTTTATTGGTTTGACAATTTAAAGGATTACATCTGATCAAGGAATTCTGTAGAAATCACAGTCCAAAGGGTTGCAACAGCAATTGAAAATTTGTGAACAAGGTAGAGAAATTTTGGCTTGTAAAAAGGGGACATTACAATAGATAACAAATACATGTCATTCCCTTGCCAGTAGCTGTATTTAAGTTGAAAAATATTTTTTTACTTGTCTATTGTGTAAAAGAGTGCCCTCTGAGATGGATGACTTTACAAATACAAGCCCATGCAGATCTAGAAACACCAGCATGCTACTATTTTTCTGCTGCTTTTCCAACTCGGATGACTGGACAACTGAGCACTGCTAGTTGAAGCCCTTCTGGCTTCTGAAATTCATGAGGTTGGATTAGGGGACAGACACAACAACCATGGATATGAATTGCCTAAGGTGAAGACTGCCACAGCAGATGATGAATCGAAAACTCGCAATCATTCATGAGACAAAAATCTACACGGTTTGGGCAGTAAAATATGGTTTTGTCATTTTAAAATTTGTTTTTGTGTCCGGATACATGAGCAGCATTCTCCTGGGTATGTCCTGGGTTGGGCCAGGGCAGAACCGTACCCTGGCCGAACCCGGGCCCCATCCTACTCCTGAACTTGTCTCGTTTAATACAATGACGAGGGCAAAAAAGGACCTAATAACTAGTCTTAAGGGTGGGTAAAACTGTGTGTTCTTCCTTTGAAAACAGGTAACAGGAAATTCATTACAGTAATTGGGAAAAGCTGATGAATCTCTAGAGATACATCCCATTACACCATTAAAAATCTATTAAGAGATACATCCCATTACACCATCAAAAATCTATTAATATTGAAGCTAAGAATATCTTGAAATATAATTCTACAAAGATGAAATCAAGACATATATGATATGATTATATATGACACAGATGTGAATAAATTATGTACCTTATAAGGGAAAGGATAGCATTGCAGACTGCAGATGAAAGCAGACTGCTTAAGCAGTTGAATTATGCACTTACAAAATTTCACTAGAGGAGTGAGCCCACGACTTCTGATAGATGACTAACTCTAGCGGTCAAAACCAAGAAGGTAATGTTGATGTTTGTTTTTAGACAAGTCAACAATAGAGTAAAACACTAGAGTATCCCACTCTCTCTTGAATAAAGCTCTTCAAAGGCTGAACTATGTGATCCAGTGAAGTAACTCCAAGGTTCTTTTTTATGATTCATGATGGGTTAACTCAGTGATTACATGTGATCTTGCTGATAATCACAAAGGGACTTACGCAGACTTTTTCATACACTTAGCTTATTTCTCCTTTCAGTGTGGATGATGTATCAATGATAAAGAAAAGTAAAAAGATAAAGGTTCAAGGGATCTAATCTAAGGTCAATGAAGCAATGATGATGTATAAATAGACAAACTCCTTGGTAAACCTAACTCCACTTCGCCAAGGATGCCTACAACTACATGGAATTGGTGCAATCTCTTAAGGTACGCGAATGGTTTTCAAATCATGAAGGCTTATACAAGCACCCATCGAATGGCGCAACTCAAACAAGCATCCACAATCGAACTTAAGCAAATGATGAGGCTCAGACTAGCTTTACACAACACTTCACCAGCGATGAATGTTAAAAGCATGAGCTAGGAGTTGATCAAATATTCCATACAACATACATTACGTCAAAGAACTACTAATCTACTTTACTTCTAATTTGAAACACCTATCCACTTCATCAAAGTACAAGAAACCATGTGATTCCACAAGATAACACTTAACACCAAATAATGAACTCCAATGTTCTTGTATTAATCTTGAGCAATATTTACAACAATTTCAAGTCCTCTCAGAGAATTTTGAGAGTCTCTCCTATTCTACTCCTACAAAACTATCAACTGAACTACTAAATTACAAATGAGGCAACAAGGCCTTTATATAGAGGTCCAGGTTTACAATGAATAGCTTAGATCAATTAGATAGCCAAGGGCTCAAATCATGCCACCTCATAGGTAGATACAAAAAACTTTCTATTTTTAGTACAAAAGAGAGAGGCAATGAAGGCACGCTTTCCAATGTGATAAGGTAAGATGAAATCATTTAAAACATCCTCCACATAGGCATCCCTTTGGCTTCTTTTATTAAATGATACGTTGAATGCATTTAAAATAATGCGGCTGATATAATTGGATGATGAAGAGTACTCGCCACCTAAGTGCCACCTTGGCATCTCTAATGATTTCCCAACTTGCATCACCTTGTATGATGTCTTCGATGTGATTCCTTGAACTTGAATTTGGGGATGTAACTTGTTGATCCTGCCTTGATCTTCTTCCTGTAAACTGGATGTATGATAGATGTTGCTTCACTTGCATGACTTCGTGATGTTTCTTCTTCTTGTAGGATACATGATGATCTTCTCTAGATGATCCTTCTTGAAGAGAGTAGAGAGTAAATGATGATGCTGCCTCCTTCATCATGTTAAAAGTAGATGATGATGATATTTGATTCATGATTAGAAGTAGGATCTCTCTTGGACTTGAAGATTTGAAGAATCTTGAAATTAAATGGATGAAGTGCCTTGCTTGATGATATGATGAAGATGAAGTAATACACTTGGCATGTTGACCTTGAAGTGGCCCTTTGGAGTGTAGATGATAACACCTTCTTTGGATGTGGAGTAGATGACCTCTCAAGGAGACTTTGAAACTTAATGAACCTTTGAAGATTGGGAGAACCTGACTTGAAGCTTGGATGGATGAATGTCTTCGAACATGATGCCATTGATGAAGTATACTTGAACTTGATGTGAGCCTCTTGGAATGATGCTTCCTCTGCAACTAGAAGGTGATTCAAGCACTTACTCTTGATGATCATGATGTAGTTGATGAAATGCTTCCTTGAAGATGATCTTGAATCTTGAAGGAACTTGAAGCTTTGGAAATGCCTTTGGAAGTCTTGATAAAGATGATCCTTTGGAGCAGCTACATGATGCTTTCTACAGGATGACAAACTTGGTTACTCCTGATGTTAGCCCCTTTGGTGATTCCTTAGCTTCATCAAAGGTCCTTGTTCCTACAAGACATAGACATGAATAAATAACTTTGAAAACAAATCACTTCAGCCCCTATATCATTTGAAATCTGATTTTTCAGTGTTCTAAAAATGAAATTTCACAAGAAGATCATAATGATTGATTACCCTTCATACAAATTTCATTTACACTTAGACAATTTTCTGTTTAGAATTCAATGAACCTTCTGAAAATGAAGGAGAAATTAGAATTTTATCCTTAGATCAAACTTTCCAAAAGACTAATTTGGAAAGATACCTTAAAATCAGACTCAACTTGGCTAAAATCAGACTTGACTTCCTAAGAAATTTCTTTGCTTTTTAGAAAATGCTGAAAGATAACAAGGGCGCAGTGGTTGAGACTCTTGATTTCCCCTTGCTCTGAGCGCACTAGATCAAGATATTGAGTCTTCATTTCTTGCTTAACCTTTCCCTCACTCTTGGCGCACTAGATCCAATGTTAAGGATCTTCTTTAAACATGATTTACCCCTTGGCGCATGGGATCAAAGGTTCGAGATCATCATCTTGTTGGCGCATGGGATCAAAGGTGCAAAGTCATCATCTTGTTGGCGCATTGGATCAAAGGTGCGAAGTCATCATCTTGTTGGCGCATGGGATCAAAGGTGCGAAGTCATCATCTTGTTGGCGCATTGGATCAAGATATTGCGCCAAGATTTTGTGCCACTATTATCTTTGTCGTTCTAGATGGGGAATTCGCGCCCTCTTAGTACTTAGTCGTTTTTTCAGGGTCCTTGAGGGTCAAGGTATATTGAAAAATATATTTCTCTTATACTTTAAATATTTTTCAATATACCTTTCAGGATGTTTGAGATAGGTCTCGAATCCACCGGATTTAACATGCAGATTATAGAATTTGGAGGATCCACCAGATTTCAGACTTAGTCAAGATTTCAGGATTTTAGGCTACCAAACTTGGTCACTTTCAGGGTCTCAAACATACTTCAGGATTGATCTTAGTGTTCATGAATTGGATGAAATTTGACCAAGACTCTTCATTACTACAAGTTCATGTTCCAGATGAGACCTCCAGTTATAAAGCAAAAACCTTCTAGGAGAGAGACTTATCGTTGGATTGGCAGAGGAAATGGACCTAAGACATCATCCAAAACTAAATGCAAAGCAGCAGAGCTAAAAAAAAGGGGGTCCCCATTTGCAATGGGGCGATGTGTGATTTGGTCACAACAGGTAACATGACTGATCTGAGACTACCTAAAACAGGTAGACCTTACCAAGAATTAACGAAAATGGAAAGCAAAATTCTTTGAGGCATTCCAACATATGTTAAACTATCTGAGCTCTTAATAGGCAAACCAATCACATTTATTACATTCAAACATTTGCATAAATAAATGATGTTCCTACTGAACAGTACAAATATTTTCCATAGTGGCATTTTCAAAAAATGAAACAACATGCAGGAAGGTTTGATTCAAGATCAAACCACTGAGAGACAACAGTGTAATGACGGATGAAACATGTAACTTAATACAAGAAAACTGAAAGATGTCATGCCACATAACTGAAGGAAACTAGAAAGACTGACCTGTAGATGACCGAAAAAGTGATGGTTCATGGAGCAATTGTTGCCCTACTTTTTATGAAGCAGAATTTTTTTTAAACTTCTTTGCATGAAGAAGAAAGCCGGAAGCTTCCAAATCATGAAACCAAAGATAGAACAGAGTCATGTTTGACAATAACTTAAATTACCACCTTCAACAAAAATGATGAAGATCATTTTTCTATAAGGTTTTTGAGGAAAGGCATGATTGCGATGTTTGAGGAACAGAAAACAATAAAGATGTGTAAGATGTATGCAGAGATACATGGTAAACAAGGTTTCTTATTTGAACTAGGAGATGGCAGGAGATTTATAAACCCCTTTGCGACCTATCAGCACTGCTGCAAAGCCTCAATCTCCATAAATCCTAGTGACTGTTGCAAACACTAGCTACCATCAAAACCCTAGCGCACTGTCAGAAACCGTGGAAACTGTCAGAACCTTCTTCGCTTGCGGACAGAAAAGAAAAAAGATTTGTAAGATGTATGCAGAGATACATGGTGGACAAGGTTTCTTATTTGAACTAGGAGATTTATAAACCCCTTTGCGACCTATCAGCACTGCTGCAAAGCCTCACAATTTCCAGAAATCCTAGCAACTGTTGGAAACACTATCTACCATCGAAACCCTAGCGCACTGTCAGAAACCATGGAAACTGTCAGAATCTTCTTCGTTATCCAGAACCCCTCCCAGCTCCATTGTTTCTCCAAATCACAGCTTTGCAACACATTGGCCAACCTACATTCTCAAGCTAAAAAGTAGCCCTGAATTCCATTTAAAACTCTATGGCATCCTCTAGTCATCTCTGCTCATCCTCACATCTCTTAAAACATCATCTGCTCTCATACCAAGTATTGGACTTAAAAATGGGAGAAATAATAGGTGAAAACACAGAAGCCAGGTAAATTGGAACACTTTAAGTTGCAGTCCAAAGATAATCCCAATTAGGCACATCTTCCTGAACCACTTGCCTCTTGGAAGCAGACTGATTCATTCTATTCAGCTGCATCTCTTCCATTTGTATTTTGCAAATTATATCAGGCAACACCAGGCTTTCCAAAGCCATCACCCTTCTACCCATTATTTTAATTGACTTTAGTTGATTTGCACTGGTTTCATCAAAAGACTGATTACTTGCAACCAGAGAATGAATGCTGTAAATAAGTGTCTGGTAACTGTTTGTGAGGTTATCAATGCAATCTTCTAATACTTTTGAAGGTGAAGGGGAGGGAAGAGGGTTTCCCAGTTACTGATTTTATTTTTCCATGGTGGTGTCAATAGATGGGAGGAACGTAACCAGTATAGCCTTCCACATATAAATCCCATGTTAGCCTTATCTTAAGGTTTACAAGGAGTTTCTAATGCAGGTGAGAGGGAGAGTTTCTGTCTGTGTCTGCTATGTTTCATAAGCTGAAGCAGAGAAGCTGCTCATTAAATAGCTTGACAAGAGATTTGAGGCAAGGTGGAAGGCTTTATGAGGAATTAAAATACAATTACTTGAAACTATGAAACCTAATGCCTTCACACTTTGCACTTGAACAAGGGTTTTAGGTGAGGGTGGAAGAATATTAACTTTGGTGTGAAATCCATGAATCTGATTGCCTAAAGACGATTAGGGAGTGGAATTTGATTGAATTACACTCCTACAACACTGGAACCCTCAACTATTTTGTGAACCACAACAATAATCTGATCCAGCATAGCTCAAACCTGTTCTGTAGGTCCCTTCAAAAGCATCAAAGTCGGTCACATCTCCCCTTCATCTAGCTTTGTGCTCTTCATCATATTGTGGCTCGTGTATGCCTTGCTTACATGTCTTCAGTTGACTTCTTTGCTGGTAACTTCACATTTTGGTATTTCTCTTCCTTCTCTTGTATGCTTTAACCTCTATTTAGAAATGTCATAACATTTGCACTTGAAGAATTTGTCAACTGATTAATAGCAGTTGCTTGAAGACATAGACTCCTCATAAAAGCCGTAGGAGGAGATACAAATATATAATATATGTGAATACTTGGAATGTTGTACTACATTTTTCCTAAATTTCTAATTTGTTAATAAAATATGCCAATTCTGACAGGAAGTCGAGCAGTCATGGCATGAACTGGGTTAGAGTTTTTGTGAAGTGCATCATAATTGGGATAGATGAGCTTTACCCATGTGAGGTTTAATGGTAGTGTTGGGTCCCAAAACAACTAATCTCAATCCGTAGAACACTTATTCAATCTGT
This sequence comes from Cunninghamia lanceolata, assembly GCA_027924645.1. Taxonomy (NCBI): domain Eukaryota; kingdom Viridiplantae; phylum Streptophyta; class Pinopsida; order Cupressales; family Cupressaceae; genus Cunninghamia; species Cunninghamia lanceolata. The sequence goes on from BSBN01000202.1 coordinate 9,915,274, forward strand.
GAGGCCAGGGATGTAGTCAAGGAGGTGAAAAGGAGGTTCATCAACAAGATGAAGGTGATTAAGAGCCAACTGGTAGGAGTGGATAATCTCCTCTTCACTTTTGGTTCAACTGGAGCATGGTGGGTATTTCAAGAGGTATTCCTTAGCAGGGATTAATTATCATGCAAGATGTATGCTAGACAAAAACAAGGGCAATGATACCCAAAGTGTTGTTCTAGACCCCACAACTGTCACCAGTTTAGACAAAAGCTCACTGCCTCAAATAACCTCTCTTTAAGTTGAAAATGGCATCATTGCAGCAATGCAAGATGTAGGTACACATGTCTGTTCTGAAAAAGGATAAAATACAACTAATTTCCCAAAAGATATACCCTGACTTCAACACAAAATAGGAAGCATATAGAACTGTAAACATTTTACACTTGACATATTGTCTTGATTTTTTAATGGAGTGTAGGTGATCATAGGCCTCTAAGACCGGTGCCTATCCAATGGGCTGTAGAGTCTCACGTATATCAAAGGAGAACAATCACAAAGGGTTGTATGACTGCCTATCTGATGGATTCAAATGCATAGAAATCAATATCAAACCATGAAAATACTTATTAATCCAACACCATACAGCATTCATCCATATGTAACTCTAAAATAACCATTTACAAAGCTTGAAATGAATTAAGAACTATCACATTCATTAAAATCAGAAATTACAATCATACCACAAAATGTGGCAAGAGAAAACCCTAATTACCTTGGAGGTTTTCCTGAAAGAACACTAACAGCAGTGGAGAAAAACAAAGACTGATATCAATATTACAATATAATCCGCATACACCTTTGTCAACTGCTCCCTGAAGAATTGAAACTAAACACTGGTTGTAGCCCTAGTTGCATTTGGATGCCTGGCACCTGGAGAGAAATTTTGCCCAAAATGACCAACCCTTTGAATGAGCTTCAATCTTCTATTTATAGCCTTCACAACTCGAATATGATGATGGAATGGTCGGGAAAACCCCAACAAGCTTACCAAATAAATGCATCATTTTAAACCACCCATTTCGCATTAATGGTGACCTACCAAGGTTTTGTGTCCATCTGGGAGTCATAGGAGATAGTCGCTTTTCATTTTCACGCTTCTTGGCAAATTACAGAAATTCGAGGGGGTACTGAAAGTGGGACTTTCGAGGTGTCCAGGACATGTCCAAACCTCCACCAAAACTCTGCTGAGGGCAGGGAAAGAACGGCACGCGAAACTTTTAAGGTGTTCAGGATGGGCGCAACTTCAGGGGGTCAGGATACATCCTGAAGGGTAAGAAACCAGCGCAAAAGGAGGATGGCATCGAAGGTGGCAAAAGAGTGGAACGGTACTAGATGGCAGGGCAGGACGAGTACTCAGGAGATGTCCTAATATGCACTAAAACTCTACCAGGAATATCAATTCCAAGACAAGAGTGAAGCTCTGCCAAGTGAACTGAAAGTTGACAAAGGGAAGAGAAGGGTCTTGGTTGGGTGGAGATTTCAAGAGGACATGGAAATGCTGGTCTGGAGGGTGGAACTGGACATATCCTGGTCCAGGGAAAAGTTTCGCCAAGAAGAGCATGAAGGAAGAGCATGAAGGAGGCACAAAATAAGAAGACAGGAAGCTGGCGGGACTTCCAGGGGTACATGGATGCGGACTTGGAAAGGAATTCAGGATGCATCCTAAACAAGGCAAAAGCTCCGCTAGATCCAAGAACAAGGAGGAAAGCGGAACTTTAAGGGGGACAGGGATATGTCCCGACCCTTGGGAAAGTTCCGCAATGTCCAGGAGGGGGTAAAACTTCTGCCCCAGACCAAACAAGTAAAATACTTAGGAAATTTTCAAGATTCTTTGCAGATTTTTACCATGACTTTAGGTAGGGTTTTAACATCATTCAAGGCACACAAAACGAGGCGAATTTTAATGAATTTAGCAAGATTTTGCAATTATGAGGCTTGAAAAAATGGAAGTCCCAACAGGTAGCATATGGCCAGATGGAGAAGACAGGATGGGAAGAACCATTCTTGCAGCTCACCGCACCCACATTCTCTTCAAAAAACAAGAAAATGTCATTGCTAGGGTCCATTGCTAACTAGTCTCTCTTTGGCTAGGGATAACGTGGGACTGACTATTAGCATGATATATCTAAATTTCATATTTTCCTTCAGAATGCAAGCTGTTAATTTTTTTATTTTAACAGCATTTTCCAATATAATATCCCCTGGGAAATATCTGAATCACAAGAGAAGAGATGCTGACTGAAAACATTGAGAATTCAAACTGGAAATTACCGCAAGCAATGTAGTTCTTAGATGCTTGTGGATAGAAAACCCATCTAAGCTGGATGGCTTCCATGTGGATATAGAACGTAGACAAGTCTGAAGAGTGGAAGCGAGAGTTTAGCTAGAGGTCCTCTTTGATGTCCACATGTCATTTTGTGTTTTTTTGACTTGGATGGAAAAGAAATGTTGAGGTGAATACATAAAGTAGTGATACCGAGGATACACAAAGCTTAAGAAAAAAAGGATTCAGAATGGGTAAGTGTGAAAACAGTGGATAGAGAATGTAGATATTTAAATGAGGATGGGTAAAAACCATATGTAAGAAAAGGAATAATACTAGGCAAGGTGAAAGTGACGAACATGTAGGGATGAAAAGTAAGATAGGGAGTAAACAGTACAAAATGATTACAACATGAATAGAGAGCAAAGGTACACAAGGATTACACCATGTTAATAAGAGTTGACTAAAATGATTAGAAGAGGCACATGGATTAAAAGACAAATAAAGTAAAGAAGGGGGCTATAAAGAGCAAGATACTTTTTCTCACTTCTAAACCATGGTTGAGCTTGTCAATGGGATAAGGCTTTCTCTAGGACCAACAGAGATTGAATTTTAGCTGGAAGCTTTAACTCTCCTGCCAATATTTATCAAATATGGTGCTCAACTCCTACATCAGGCAGTAAATTTGCAACACAGCTATAGCTTCTCTTTTTATAGAGAATACGATTTTCATCCATCCATGGATGCTATCATCAATTTGTTGCAAAACGCTGTATGCCAACAGATGGAGAAGGATGGCATGCTACCTGTTATCCAAGCCCTAGGACTGCACCTGAAATTATTTGTAGGTTATCTTAGAGACGCCCTTTTGTCGAGCTTTTTGACTACAATTTCCTGCACAAATTTGATGCTCTGAGCACTACAAGAAACTCAGAATACTTCTTAGTTTGGTGTTCTTTCTCTTGATAAAAGCTGAGAATAGAAGTTTCTTTATCATTCCTGACAATCCCTTGAATGCACTCCCTTACTAGAACTTTTTGATGTACAATGAAAACTAAATTTGTAATAAGCCTTATTGTGAATCTAGCAAACTTGTAGTAGAAGGGGAGGTTCCAATCACCTGAAATACCGAAGTCTATCATGCTTGTTAAAGCAGTAGTTTGAATTATAGTGCTTCTTATGATCCGAGCTTTGATAACAAGAACTATACTGTCTATCGGTTGTTTGGTATTCTCGCAGATGTTGGCATTCCTTTCGTTCAATATATGCCATAAAACCAAGCCCAGGAAGAGTTTATGCATCCATTGTATGACAGGTATTTTAGAATTTAACTTTGTCCAATTTGATTGACTGTTTAGGAATGAATTTAAATTATTTAATTGAGGTGCAGGCCTGTGAAAGCAGCTATAGAGAGAGTTCCAAATAGCTTTAGCCAAAGGCAGGATAAAATCAAGTGGGTGATAGACTCTGCATTCTGATTACAGTTGGGACATAAATAGAATCATCCCCTCTTTTGCAAGTTGTCAGTTTTAAGAATTTTACCATGAAAAGTACATTGCAAATTGAATAACACTAAAAATTCACCAACGGTTAATTGGTTGTCATAATGACTACCAATGTGATATTTCATCGCTAATAAAGCTTAAAGCAAGTATACAGAACATGAAATACCAATCAACTTAACATTGCCCATAGTTTACAATGAATAAAACAACCACCCAGTTTGCAATGAACAAAAAACCACCTTCAACCCAAATTTTCATTTGAAATAGCAGATATGAAAATCCCAACAATAGGTCATATCAAAGATCAATAGCAAGTATTTTAACTATACAACAAAATTAACAAATAAAAAAAATTCCACGCAAACAATAAACATTTAGTTTTTTCCCTGTACTCCCAGTTGACAAGATGCATACTACTGCTCTAGCATTATACCTTCTATGGAAATGTTGGGTTTCAGGAAGCATTATGAGGTTGTGAAAGTAAACTACTTTTGTCCCTGCAAATCCTGCCTGTGTGCTACAGGATTCATTTGGCCCTGCCTTTAGCTAGGGAGGAGTGTCCAGAATTCCAAGGCATTCTGGGGTGAAAGGGATTCTGCTTGGTACTTTTCTGATGATTGTAGTATTTTCTTTTAATTCTTTTAAACTGCAGCGAGCATAGTTGCTTTTGGCTTCCTGTTATTTCTTCTTGTGTAAATGCTTGATGCAGATTTGTTGGTCCTCTCTTGCACTAGTGGTAATAATGGATGTGTGATCTGCTTGTTTGTACTCCATTCCCCTTTGGTTAATTTTGACCAATTATAGGAAATTCAAGAACTAGTGACAGGTAAAAAATGTCTGCTCAGAAAGACAAGTTGAATGGAACACCTAGGATGTCTAATGCTCCTTCCACCCTTCCAGAAGATGGTCAGAAAGACACTATTACGGCCCTAAATGGAGGACAAACTCCCTTGCCAGTGGATTAGCCTGCCTGCTGGTGAGACAGACATTTGAATGCTGGGAATTCAAGTGAGGCATTTTTGAAACCATATCCGTAGCCTCATCTGCAGCTCAAGCGTGAGAGCTTGGATCAACAAATTGATTTCGCTGGAGATTGGGAATAGCCAAAACAGGAGAGCTGAATATGAATTATGTAATCAGTCAACTAATGCAGATTCCCAATCAAATCTTGAGGAGGAGAACATGATATGGCGCATAAAACCACAGAAGGACCACAGGAATAATAAAGGAGCTCAAAAGTTCAAATTGACTCAATACTCTTGGATTGAAGCTATTGAGTGAGAAATAATAGTTACCTTCTGGCTGGTCCTGCGCGCATTGCACATAACATTTCCATAGAAAAATTGACAAACAAAGACCAGCTCTTGGTTGGTGCTGATGATTGAGTGGAGGTGGTGGTGCTGGAATGGAGGTGGTGGTGCTGGAGAGTACAAACTGTCTTTAGATAATAATTCAAATCCTCTTCTTTTTCTAGGCAGACAATGTCAATACCTATAAGACCTTGGTTAGATCTGCTATTAGCTCCTTTTTGAGGTGCTGGATTCCTGCCCTAAGTAAAGCACTACATAGACAATGCTCAACAAACTCCCACAGTTAAGAGATTATGAGCAAATCTATTATGTATTTCTTAGTATTGGTTTCGTCTATGATTCAAGAATAAGAATTTAATGTTCTTGACGATTTACATGGTTCCATGTGTTGGTGCATTATTTTATTTTTGCATTAATTTATTACTTTATTGCATATTATGCACCTAGGATAGGATAAACTTGCTTAGGTAGGTATCTACTAGGTAGGTTGTATTCGCACATGTGATGTGTACTTTCATAGTTTGGTAGAGATGTTCTATACACTTGTGACTACATCTCTTATTATCCCACATTTACTGTACACTCACATCTCTTGGTGATGTATCCTATATATACCCACTTGTAGCACATTGTTGAGCATCTCTCGTGTATCTCTTCTGCATATTGCATCCTTGAACAAAATAGCATTATTCTATCATTTTGGTCTTCTAATTTCTTTATGCTTGCCTTTAACTTTCTCGAACTTGTGTGGCTATCTCCATAGCCAAATCTTACACTATAAATAGATGGTTTGAATTTTAAGATGTGCATTTCATCAAATAACGGATTTGTTAGGGTCTCATATCTATGCATCTTGCTAGGCTGCCATGTTTTCATCGTGTTGGCAGCTCAAAGGAATGATAATTTGAGCCATAGTATACATAGTTCACGAGTACTTGCAAGTAAAAATCAGAAATGAGTGACTCAAGTGAAAACTCACCACTCAGCAAAACAAGTCCTGACGAGTCCACATGCCGAACTCGCCACAAGTACTTGGTGAGCCCGACACTTAGGCTCACCGGAAGTAGGATGGACGTTGAAAATAACAATATAAATTTATTTATGCCGTATCTTTGAACTTTGTTTCTCTTTCTACGTACTATATTTGGCATGAAACAATATTATAAGCTTTTTTTTGTATTTTTATGAGTATTTTGCATTTTTTAATTTGCGGAGTTTTTCCCATGTTTTTCCCATTTTAAAACCCATTTACATTTTCAGTTTGACATGTCAATGTCATTTAAATGTAATGCAAACAATAACCAATTTTAAACAACCAAGCAATTGAACAAGGTTTGTAGAAATAAAAAAATGTATAAAAAGATTAACTCCTAAGAATTCTCACCTCATACCAAAAACATAGAAGCAATTAGCTCAAATCACCATAACCATTTCTTGAACTTGTACACTACATTAAGCCATAAAATGATTTTCCAAATTCAGCATCATCAATATATCCTATAGTAGGGTCTTGTTGATTAATAGATTTGTCGCTGCAGCTATTTCCTTGAAAAGAAAGCCTAACTCGCCCAACAGGCAGCGGCAACTATACCAATAGTTGAAGTTGTTATGGGCTAACAACTTTCCTCTACTTTTGAAAGGGGCACCTCCCTTGTATGATTAAATTTTGGGGGGGTTTTGCAATATGAAAAATAAAGAAAGAAAATAATTCAGGAAATCTTCAACAATAAACGTACGAATACTGAGTCAAGTTTGTAATATCCCCAATGGGATCTGCCCTAAAAAAAATTATTTCTTCCCTAGATTTCTGATTTTTATTTCTGCTCTTTCTGATTTAGTTTTCTGCTCAAACCCTAGGACTGAATTCTGATTTTTATTTTCAGAATGATAAACACTTACGGGCAGCCAATAAACATATACCAAACATCCATAAAAATATGCCAAACATATAGATATCAGCAACTATGATAACAACCATGAAATTAAACCATCCAAGAGTCAAACACAGGTCCAATAAATCTGATTTCTGATTAAAGAAGTCTGCTGCTACAAAAGTGAATATTCTGGACTGATTTTACAACGAATTCATGGGCTCAAACATGCCAAACATATGCCCAGATTTCTGCTCCACAAATCAGACCTAAAACTAAGGTTATACTGTCATGTCCCGATATTAAGCCATTGTTTAAATTAAAGATTTAAACATCATGTCCATTTGAATGCTTCTGACAATAATAATATAATATTTAATAAATAATATTACATAATATTATATGAATATTTTATTATTATTGTATTTATAAATAATAAATCTAAGAAAACAATTATGATAATATATATATGATATAATAAGAATATAGAACAAATTATTAATATATATGTTATTATCACAATATATATATATATATAATAAGATAGAATAATTATAAAATAAATAATATAATAATTTTATATATATACATAATATAATAATAATAGAGAACAATTATAATATATATATATAAGACACTATTAATATTATTATAATCTAGAATAAATATATTACATGAGGAACGATTCCTTCAAGAATCAATTACAAATTTAAGAGGCTACAGTGATGTTTTAAGTGCAGCATATTTTCCAAAGGGTATGTCCCTTATGGACAGCGATTAATGAAAAGACATGATCGCTGGTGGAGAAGGGAAAGTATAAAAGAAGGATCGCTGGCTGTTAGGAAGGGGATTCGATCAAGGACTGCAATACAGTTCAGCCACCAATAAAATCACAGAATTACAATAAATCCAATCTGCATTAGGATAAATAAAGGTATAGCAGATAAAGGTATTTGTTATTAAACTTATCATTGATTGTTTAAATAAATAATGAATATAGGAAGCCATATATATATATATATATATAAGCATAATCTAGAATAGATTCATATATATATATATATATATATGTCAATCATATCATTAGTATTACACAAGTATGTGAATACATGGGAATGGTTATAGTTATAAGGAAGTGTCTTCTCTATTCATAATCGAATTGATAACCATATTTAGACTCAAGATCTAACAATGATGAACAATTATAAGGATACCATATAAAGGTACTTCGATTTGCAGTAAGAATTAGTGAATGTGTTTATTAATGATTATTAAGTATGAGATTTGTGAGATTATATATATATATATATGAAATATGATAAGTGATGGCCTAACCATCTCATCACTTCTATTTTCTATAACCTTAGGAGAGGTGGTCTTGTTAGGGAAAGGCGGGGTAATTCCATCACGATGCATTGGAGAGGGTTTAACGCGCCCTAGACAAGGATGCTAAGGAAAGGCGGAGTAATTCCATTCCCAATCACATTGGAGAGGGTTCAACGCGCCCTAGACAAATAATTCCCCATCCATGGTTAAGGATTAGAAGGGAGATGATATGGAAAGATGAACTTAGATTGTTACTTCTATTTTCCTCTATTACTTCATCCTTAAAGGAATGTTAGGTATTGTGGGGAGAGGCGAGGTAATTCTATCCGTATTAAGGCCCGTAAGCTGGGACATAGTTTCCCGTAGGCTAGGTCAAGAGATGGTTTCAGCGCGCCCTATACATGTAAAGCCTAGTTGCATGAGGAAAAGTAATAAAAAAAAATATGCATGATTGAATTATGGAACGTATTATAGAATAGTTATCAATAGCAAGTGACAATTAGGAAATGAATAATCTGTCAACAAGGAATGATGTAAATACATTATCATTGATCTTATTTGATCTTATCATTGAAATTTATTGATCTCTAATGTTTCTAATGTCTCTTTGAGAATCACTTTGAATCGAGATTCAGGTTTAAGTGTTTCCAATAGAAAGGGGACATTATATACATACCAAGAATATGCAAAATAGTCTTCAAACACCAAAACCTAGATGGGCAAATCCTTCCTGGGCAAGCCCTTAGGGTTTGCTGCTCCAAAAATACAAATTTGCCCTCCACAAATGGGTGCTCAAGTCTGGTCCAAAGTGGCGCTCCAAATTAAGGCAAACCCCTAATGCAATATGCACACAAATTGCCACAAAGAAGTGCTGCTCCAAATCTGATCTTCAAATCTGAATATGCAATAATGCTCCAAACCTCCAAATGTTTCCAATGAAGTGCAAATAGAACTCCGTTATGAGTCCTCCACAAGATGAGTTAGGTTTTCGTCCAACTCACCATATTCACAAGGGTTTTCGTCCTTGGAATATAGCCCAACCAAAGTTGTAGCCAAATAGAAGAATCTCCAAATGAAATATGATATGAATGGATGATCAAATGACCTCAAATGATCTTATATTTATAGCCACCTTCGCTCTCCTTCCAACCCTAGCCGACCTCCTCTTGGTAATACATTTTATTTTCTTTTATTCTTTTCCCAATAGGGCCAACCTCATGCTAGGCACCCAAAACTCAAGCAAAAATATTTTATTTTATTTTCTGTTCCTTCCTCCAAGAGGAGTGACCCACCTTTGGCATTTAATATTTCATCTTTTGACCTTACACTAGGTTGTCCACCTCAAAAAGGATTTTATTTTGATTTATTGTATTTTTCCTTGGCATTACAAAATGTCCAAAGGCATTTCCATCCTTTATTTTCTCCCTCCTCTTATTCCTTTTTTTCTCTCTCCTTGGTTGCTCACCAATAGGGCAATTTTTTTTATTTATTTTGAATTCACCAATAAACTCACAAAAATATACAAAGTCATCTCTCATCATCAATTTGCCCTAATAAATTGATTAAATATAATCCAAGAGAAGCGACCCACCTTTGGCATTTAATATTTCATCTTTTGACCTTACACTAGGTCGTCCACCTCAAAAGGGATTTTATTTTGATTTATTGTATTTTTCCTTGGAATTACAAAATATCCAAAGGCATTTCCATCCTTTATTTTTTCCTTCCTTTTATTCCTTTTTTTCTTTCCTTGGTTGCTCACCAATACAGCAAATTATTTTATTTATTTTGAATTCACCAATAAGCTCACAAAAATATACAAAGTCATCTCTCATCATCAATTTGCCCTAATAAATTGATTAAATATAATATTTAATCAATTAGGTTATTCTCTTAGCCCCTGGCTTAGCCTACGGGAATAGGATAGGATAACCAACTCCATTAGGTGATCACTTGGAAAATGGGGACATCACAAGGTTCCAAAAGCTTACTGAAAAACAATTATAACTAACTTCACCATAAAAGAAAGAGAACACTTCTCAAAATCTTTATAATGAATTTTATAAAATATTTCAACATGCAACAATAAAGAAAGGATTTGTCAGATGTGCCTATTCCACAAGTGCAGAAAGATCTCTTGAAAACTAAGTTAGCTCCAAGAAAGATATTTTACTCTTCAAAGCCTAATTGCTTAATATGGGGTCCTTCAAAGAATGGTCGTTATACTGTTACAGAGGGATACCTCTCATTATCTTCTCAAAAAAGACTATCGGAGGTTTTACAATGGCCTTATTCACTTTGTTGGGGAAAACCATGCCTTCCAAAGGCGGGTGCTTTTGTCTAGTTGGCAATTAAGAATAAAATTTTCACTGGTGATAGATTGAATAAGCTTGGCTTTTCAGGTCCCTTCAATTGCATTCTTTGTGGTGAAGCGGTGGAAGATGCTACACATTTATTTAGGTTCTACCCCTTTGCTTGTAAGTGTTGGCAATGGTTATGCAACAAACTAAATTGGTATGGGCCCTTGCCAGACTCCTTGTTGCTACTTTTTCAATCTTGGCCTCTCCTTTATTCAGATTTAATGTTCTCCTCAATTTGGCAATTATCTCCTTCTATTCTAGTTTGGAACTTGTGGTTGGAAAGAAATAGAAGAATCTTCAAGCATCAACATTTGTCTCTTGAAGAGGTGTTATATAAAATTGAAAATTCTATTTCTGAATTGGTTGTCATAGGTGGCTTCAAATAGAAAATTTCAGTTTTCTAATTGGGATAGTAGCATTTCTAAATCCTGACCATTAATAAATCCTTTTTCTCCTAAATCCATGATTGTTAGAAATTCAATTGACAAGTCTAAAATTTGTTGGATACTACCTCCTCTTAACTGGCACAAACTCAATTTTGATGGAGCGTCAAAAGGAAACCCTTGACCCTCTGGTGTCGGTTGAGTGTAAGAGATCATGATGGTTTGCTAGTCTTTGCTTTGGCTGCAAAGATTCCTAATGGGACAAATAGCAAAGCTGAAGGACAAGCTCTACTTTTAGGCTTGATGCTTGTGAAACCACTACATCTGAAGAAATAATTGAAGGTTATTCTTGTTGGAAATATTGTCATTGATGTCAAAGGCACAAAGTCATAAGTAAGGTTATTGATGTCAAGTTCAAGTGCGAGGAGTTAACCGTTGGGGAGCAAAGCAAAATACATCCGTTACACCTTACCATTGAAGAGAACTAGTGGTCGATTTAAAAGATATGGGTATGTTTAAATTAAAGATTTAAACATATTGAAGTATGTGAAAGACAATATAAGTTTGGTGCCAAAGAAAGAAAAGATTTGAATTTTAAATGAAATACAAAAGGGCCGACTTCTTGCAACTCTTGGCCGACTCCTAAAAAGAATCAAATAGAGGCCGACCTTTAGAGAATGATATGGCCGACTATAGAAATATAGCGCCAAGATATATATATATATATATATATATGGGTGAAGATGTGTGCTGGAATATAGATAAGATAATATGCGATTTAATAGATATAAGCAGCGATTATATTTTTAAAGGAGCAGCGATTAGTAAAGGAGAAGTTAAAGTTAACAAAGTGGTGCAATCTGTTTTAAAGGGCAGCGACCTGTTTGAAGAGGTGTATCTTTAATAAGAGGTGGCGATCTTTGTGAAAGGGAATGTCTCTTACCCTCCTTGAAGGCATATAATAGGTAAATGATTTAGTTGTTTTAGAGCAAGCAATCAATGAATATTTTCTGAATATTAAGGAAGAGGAAGAGCAGAAATATGAAGAGTAAATCTTACTTATATTGAAGATATTTGTGTGATAAAAGGAAAGGATATATGTTAGAGAATTGAATTGATAATATTCATATTTGAGAAGGAAGAAATTTGTGATTGAATCAGATTTGTGTGGATTAGAGTTTTGAATCAGACTTGTGAGGATTGTGAAAGGATTTACAGTTTGGATCAGATTTGTGTAAAGGAGTATATTAGATCAGCTATTGAAGGATTAATAGGTTGGAGCCTATCAAAAGAGGTTGAAGCCTCTTGCTGAGTTGGAGCTCAGTTTGTGTGAGGGTTGGAGGTTGGAGCCTCCAATAGGTTGGTGCCTATAATTCTGTCAAGTGGAGATTGGCGTATCCTGTGAGTTGGAGCTCACTATTTGTATGTAAAGTAGGTTGGAGCCTACAAGGAAGAAGAAGAAGATCAATATAATATATAAGCAATATTTTCCCGTGGTTTTCTCCCACATGGGTTTCCACGTAAAATCATGTGTTGTCTCTGTGTTCTAAATTGCTAGATCTTGCTTGAGTATATGATTGTGGTTAATTAAAGTAGAGAAAGAAAAGTTTTACTATAGATCGATTCACCCCCCCCCCTCTCTCAGTATCACTAAGTGCTCATCAATTCTCTCCTTATAATCAATGCCTTGCAAAAGAAAAGTAGTTGTAATTGGAAAATCGCCAACATCTTGACTGTTGCTTGGGATGTATTGACAGATTTTGATGAATTCCTGTGTGTTCATACATATAAAGGAGACCGATCAGCTGATCTTTTGGCCAACTTTGCATGTGACTCAAAATGTCAAAACATATATATTGATAAGGACACTCTTGGAGACTATCCTAATCTGATGGAAAGATTAAAATGTGATTTAAAATGATGGCTTTCCCCTACGGGGAATGTCATCATTTATTTTTTCTAACAATTGTTTGGGATTTTTGACAAGTGTCATTTCGTTCACACTTGTTCAGCTGTCAGCATGTGCCAAATTTTACCTTGCAGGTTGAAGTGTATACCCTCATTCTGTTCTCAAGGCTATCCACATGTGTTCGTTTAATGAAGAAAGTACTGAATAGGCAATTCAGCTTGTCTTGTTAATGACGTCTCTAGGTTCCGTATGATTTCTTATGAGGTGATTGGATTTCTGTCATCATTTCTTCACTTGGACACTCGGATATTTAGATGCTACAATGGCATTTTCTCAGCATCTTTTCCTCATTCTCTCCTCACAACTTGTTGGGTCTGTAAAAATGGAGAGGTTTCTGCTCAATAAGAAAATGTTTTTTCCAACTCTGAAGTGGGAATTCCCTATGCATGGACCCTTAGACTACGTGCTGTTGGCGAGGGTTTTAAGTTTGAGAATGATGATATACAGAATGCTCTTTTTGAGGTCTGCGACAGGGAGATATTGATGGAGCGGAGGATGTTTTATCCTTCCTAGTTGGTGTCTCTGTTCCATTCCAACACTATGGACCTCACTCAAAATGCAAAACTGGTAAGAAAGCTTGCGGACAATTTCATTCAGGACATCTTGCTTTTTGATGGTAGATTTGATGAAGCTTTATCGAACTATGATATGCACCTGGGTAAAGCGCCGTTAGGAGGAATCTTCCCTCTGCGTGAAATAAGAAGAAAGCCTGCACTCCATTGTCTTTTTTATGGCTTTGTTCATGGATTACAGAGTGACTGTATTGTGGTTGTGGAGAATTCTCTGAATTCTCATGCAGATGAAATTGGACAGGGGCTTGCCAACATAATTCATGACGCTTTCCATGCATGGACCACCCTTCTTTATGTTCAACCTCCTGATGATGATGTACCTGAGGATAATCCTAAGGACCAAGTTGTTGAACAGAATCCGAATGAGTAGGATGATAATCCTCAAGGTTGTCTAATTGCAGACCTTAATGTTGGAGATAATTTTGAACTGCTTGGTTGATTTTGGTGTTATGTTACTGTCTTTTCTGTTTCACTTCTTCTCCTCTGCTCTCTAAAGCTATTGTATCCATTTGGAGGAGTTTTTGGTTCGGATCTTAATCTTTTTGTCTATGTTTCTACTCTGCTCTATCAAGCTTTTCCATATGGAGGAGTCTTTGTAATAAAAAGATGTAATCCCATATGGGAATCCCTTTACTAATATAATATAAAGTTTAGGTGCTTGCCACCTTTTACCGAGCTAAAAAAAAACAATAAAGAAAGGATAACTCTCACAAATCTTAAGCATATGCTAAAACCAAATGTATGACAACAATATTTAATACAAGTTTTGATCACCTCATTGCAAACTCTTTCAATATTGTGCATTTTATGCAATTTCTAAAATAAAGACTAAATGATTTCACAACAAGACAAAGGGATTACAAAGAACATTATCCATTCAATGTACGGAGAATGAACAACACACAGAAAACACGAGAACACCACAATTCGAGATATTTTCTATTTCTTTGCAGAGTTGTGCAACTCGAAAAACCCATGCACCTAAAATTGTGAGAGCCAAAAAGTCCTTTACAATACAACTTAGCCTCATATATATAGGATTTTCTCTCCATAACTGAAAAATAACTAACTCCTATTTATAACTCCAATAATAAAATTAAAAAGTATTTCTTTTCTATCTCAGAGTTATAAATAAAATGAGTTCATATTAAGTCATATAAAGTGACTTGATTTATATTTGAGAAATAATTTTTAACAAGTTGAATAAAGAAAATTCTTCAGTTTTGCTTTTCAGGAACATTTTCTTTCGTAGCTTTGGACTTTCCTTACATGAAGATAAACCCTTATATATCTTGAATTGTTTCACCACATGCGCCATTGTCTTCAATCAAAGGTCAGTGGTATTAAGTAGGCGCAACTTCCAAGTCATTTTCTTTTATCTCTCATAATTTTGCAGGAAATGTTGACAAATCCTTTCTACAACTAGTAGTTACAGCTAACATTGAAGCTAATTTCCTCATCGTGTTGGCATCAACAATTTCTTTACTGAATAATTCTTTCGAAATTAGATCTTTGAAGTTTTGCTTGATGATTTAAGCCTCTTCAATGTCTGAGCCACCTTCTTTCAGAATATCCACTTCTATGGCTAGACAGTTTACAACAACTTCAGATTTGATTTGTTCGGCGTGTTTTATAAGCTTTTTCAACTCAGAGATGACCTCTTTGATAATTATCGTTTTCCATTCAATACCTTTTAACTATGCTACTGCATTGTACTCATCTAGCTTTATTATGATTTTCTCAAAAATCAATGTTTTGTGTCATATTTAGCCATTTCCTCTAGATCCCGAGATGCGAGCTGCCATATAGTGTCTTCTCTCTTACTTGTTGTGAGCTCATTGTTTAATTCTTTCAAGTTGTTATCAGCTTCCAGATATATTTTTATAAATTCTTCAATGCATATCAGGCCATCTATTGTGATCTGTCCTACCCATGCTTCTGAAGCTTTCCCATATGCTTGGTAATTATCTTTTCCATTGCCTCATTTTCAAAATCATTTATACTCAAATCCCCTGAGGTTGATGATTCACCTTCTGGCTGAATCGATGTATCCACAAAAGATTTAATATACGTTATCAGAATTTGGATTTGTTCTTCCAATTGTTCTCTAGTCACTTTCTCTTTTTCTGTTCTCTGCACTAATTTCACAGCTGAGACCTGGAAGTTATGGATATCTCCCTCGTGTGTAAATGACCAAGATCAACTTGATAAATTTGATAATCATCTTCAATTATCTCCTGTTCATTCTTATCGTTAGTGGATTTGGCCACTTCTACATATTGGTTCCCAAATGGATCTATCATTAACCTAGAAGCTATCTCAAAAAGAAATGCCACCAATGTAATGCAATGATTGCTAAAAAAAATGCACCAAGCAGATATACCAAAAAGGTTTCAGAAACATTCAAGAAAATGCAATCAGTAGTGGATGATGAGGACAAGGAGAATATAGGAAGATCTAAACAAGCTCAAACTACCTCAAATGTGTTTTGTGAAATAGTTAATAATGATGGTTCAATGACATGCTTACCAAGATTACAAAAGTTTTCCAAGTTGCATCATCCTCCCCTCATAACTATTACAGACCTTGTTAGATATAAGTGGAAACAAGAAAAATTGATTGAACGAAGGGCTATTGGTAGACTGCCTACAACATAGGGACCATTTCTGATATACTATTATCATTCAAAGTTGGGTGGTATTTAGCATGTTACCATAGTTAAAGACACATTGGAAATGGACTAGATGTACTGGTAAGGATGTACTAGTAAGGATTTATTCTAAACGTCTTACTAGGGATATCTTTGGATCAATGAGGCGTGATTATGAAAACCAACTTGCACAAGCCACACAATGAATTGAACAAGTTGGCAAAGAAGATCTGGTTGAAAAGAGACTGAATAGTTACTAGTGACATTGATTCAAAGTTGTACATGTTTGATAGTTTGAGCATTTTTGGCATAAGGAGTTTGCATCTCAAAAGTATATTCCACATCTATTATGATTAAAACAACTTTTAGTGCAACACTTGGAACTTCATATCTTTGTGATGGAAAGGTTGAACTTGGTGATCAAAACTAGTAGAGCGATGAAGGTTTAGTCATTAATTGGGATGAACATATTTGAAGGCCAACGCATTGTTGATAGATCTCAAGGATTGGAAGAAGAAACGATACCTACCTCGACAAATCGATAACTTGGTCTTTCTCTAAATAGTTACAAGTTTCAAGTTACCTTTTTGTTGAAGTGACTTATGTCACTTATTATAACTAAAGTTAGGAAATAGGCTTGGTTTCTAGAAAAGTTAGGTGAAATCTAACTAAAACAAAGCTTATTTTTAAATTGTTGTATTTCAAAAAGGGTAGTTACAAAGTAGTTATCAGGTAGTTACCAGGTAGTTATTGGGAGCAAGCCTATAAATACAAGGCTATTTCAAATGTAAAAGGGGAACTTTTCAGGAGACTTTTATGGGGGAACTTATTGAGAAGCTTTTCAGAGACCTTTGATCTAATACTTTGTACATGAAGGCTTTTGAAATTGTATAATTTCACAAAGATAATAAAGAGAGAATTTGGTTCGTGTGGTCTATTGTACTTCTGAGTTATTGTTATTCATTTCTCGTATGTAGATTAGTAATACCTCTATGTCATCGTGTAAATCATTGGTCATCTATTGAAGCATTGATATAAACCATGCAATTGATGTAATGAAACACAATCATATCTTGGTATCTCGATTTGAATGTGCTAGAGAAACTTGTCTCTTCGTATGTTGAGATTCGTCATCTTCTTTTCATCATCATTGCATATTAAAACTTATTGTTGTGTAATTCGTCATATAGGTTCAGGAATGTAGTTTCTAACTTTTGTGGTGGAATCCCCTCGTAATTTGTCATTAGTTTGTGAAATCCCAGTTGGTATTCGTGTGTCTACCACTAGGGTTTCTATATTTCATTCCTTTTACTTTTCTTTTTCCTCCGTTTTGTACTTTTAGGTTAAAAGTACACAAAAACTACAAATACCCCCATCATATGAAGGAGTTGCCCCTCTCAAACATAGAGGAAAGCTATTAGTCCAATAATAGCTTCTCCAACTGTTGGGACATTTGTCACTACTCGTTGGGCGAATCACATTCAAATCTGCAGTGACAAATCTATTTACCAACAGGGCTACACCAATATTAGAGACTGTGCCAACAATCTGCAATTAAAACGCCTCTGATATGCACAATCAAAGTCGCCTCTTCAAAGGAAATTGCTAATAGCTACGACTAAGTCCATGAAAGGATCGTCACGCCCTGTAGGCTATTAAAGCAAACCTCTAATATATGAATTGATTCATTTGGTGCTTTTGGGAGGCATCAAAGAGGTGCAGCGAATCCTTCATCTAATCATAACTCAACTTGTTGCGGTAATATCATCCAGAATACGACATCAATATTACCAATCTAATGTTAGGAGTTTCGCATCAAAGCCATCCCTTACAATTAAAGAAACCAGTTTGAAATAGTAACACAACAATCTTAATTTGAAGTTTGAACACATCATTTTTTATACTAAGATAATGAAGAACAACATTGACCATATATATATTTGATCATACCAACATGTGACAACAAGGAGACTGTGCCACTTAACCAAAATGCAAACTAAGAACTACAATCCAAAATCCATGCTAGAATCCTCCACATAACTAACAAACTGACATATTGAAATCATTTGAACTCACCAAAACCATGAATCCAAACTGGAATGTTGTTGAAGCTCTGTGCAATCCCTGACTGGAATCACTAATCGAGTCCGAGAGTTTTCATTTTTGAATTTCAAAACCACAAAGGTTTTCGTTCTTGGATCGGCAATCACAAGGGGTTTTGTCCTTGGATTGAATTTCAAGCATAAGTGCTCAGAAATTGAGAGAAATTGTTATTATTAGGTCCTTGGATTACCACAAACACCAAGAGGTAACAACTAAATTTTTGCAGTTGTTAACAAGTTTCAAAAATGGCACATTTCATTCCCTGCAAGCAAATGAGTAATGCCACAAAGGTGGCGAATTTGTTCTTCAATGAGGTGTGGTTGCATGGGTTGCCACAAAAAGTGTTACCTTAGACAAGAATACGATGTTCCTCAACCAATTCTGGTGAACATTATGGAAGAAGTTGGACACATAGTTAAACTAAAGTTTAACATATCATCCGCAAACAAATGGGCCAACCGAGGTTGTCAATAAGAGCATTGGCAACTTTTTGTGGGAGATATGCCCACGCAATGGGACTCCATGTTGGCACAAGCAAAATTTGCATACTATAATTCAATGAACAATTACACTAGCAAAACACCCCGGATGCTTAAGACTTTGTGCAATATGCAAGAGATACATGCATACAATAATTCAATGAACAATTACACTAGCAAAACACCCCGGATGCTTAAGACTTTGTGCAATATGCAAGAGATACATGTAGAAGTCAGGACACAACTGGAGATGAGAAGTGCCAAATACAAGGCACAAAAAGATGTGCATTGGAAGGAGAAGACTTACTCGAAAGGGGAGTTCGCCATGGTGCACCTAAGGAAACATATAATATGCTGAAACCTAAGAAAATTGGCCCATGCAAATTCTCTGAGAATGCGTATCAAATTGAGTTGTCGGAAGGAGTAAATATCTCCCCAAGTTCAATGTGTCTAATCTTTATTCTTTTCTTTGTAATGTCCCCATTTTCGAGTCCTATTGCAACATAGTTGGAGCTAACTTTATGGGATGGTGACAGCATAACCAGAGGAGTATTTCGATGTCACCAGGGTGTTCGGGTGATCCAGTGGAGCTGGTTGACACTTTCTGGAGAGATTTTGGACAACTTGTCTGTACTGACTATTTATAGTAAGTGCTTGCATGTCGACAATCTTTCTGTGTTTTTCTGGGTTTGTTCTCTTTGGTCCTCGGGGAACACTGCTATTTTTACTAAGTGTCAATTTGGCGCTATTTTGGTGACTTGGCAGTCAACTGTTGGCTCTCCCAGACTTTGCATTGAGCTCAAAGTTATCAGATGGTTTGTGGATCCAGCTGGCACCCTCTGTGTTGGCTCAGTTTGCTTATGGCCGTTACTATTTTTAGTAAGTTCGGGTTCGATATCGGATCGGTATTTTTACAGTGGGGTTGGATGCGTCTCGTCGAGACCTTTCCAGTGAGCTATAGATCACTAAATTCCGAGTTCATTTGGGCCTTTGTTTTAAAGTACGTAAATTAATATTATTATTTAATATTAGACTTTGGGTTTTATTGGTTAAGTGATGAAAAATAAAATATTTAAAAGTCACTTAAGTCATTTTATGAAGTGCTCACATTGGGAAATATTAAAAGTGAAATTAAAAAAAAATATTTTCCTCCAAAGTAAAACATCCCTCTTGGAGAGTTATAAAAGAGGGAAAAGTGCCTCATTTGAGATATGCTTGAATATATGATTTTGTTGGCTATTTGCTCTGCTAGGGTTTTCCCTGAGAGGGTTTGAAGAGGATTCGAACCAAAGGCTATTGGAAACAAAAACTCCCTCTAGTAACGGCATTCTACAGGTGTGCAATACCACCCAAAGGTGCCATCGAGGTGGATGCATTCAGTATTCACTATTGTGCTTCAATGGAGTTGACGGATTGTGGAGTTGATGCATTTCTTGATATATTCTTCGCAATTTATTGAGGAATGGTATGTGCAGATTTGGGAAGCTTGTTTAATGACTGATTCATTAGGGTTTGGAGCTAAAATCAGTTTGCACTTGCTGGTCGTACATACCCAACCCAGCTGTACTTGCTTGTGGGGGCAAATTCGTGCATTTTCCTTGCATATCCTTCATCACAACTTGGTCGCTCAACTATAGAGAAGATAGCAAATCAGAGACAGCGAGATTTCTTGGAAATCTGAAGTTGTTTGTTGTTGTCACAACTTCCCAGCTAGGCCATACCATATTTGTGGGCAGATTTGTGTGGTTTCTTGGCATATTTCTCTTCCTAATCTAATCGCCCCACCTTATTGACAAGATTCAGTCTATTGCAGCCTTATTTCAGAGGCCATACACCATTTTTTGCTGTTCATCACTTCCAGCATAGGCCGTACATCCCCAGAAGTGACGTGGGGGCATTTTGGCTTCATTTCTCTTTGTGGGTATTGTGGATTTCGTGTTGCTAGAGGCGTTTGGAGCCCTTTGTATTGCTGATATCATTTTGTATGCTCATTTTTGTATTTCTTAGGAGATTGGAGTGATTTCCAGCCATACACATTACTGGTCCGGCTACAGCTGTTGTATGAAGTTGCAAATTTCAACATGGGTATGTGACAGTAATTGTTTATTGGCTATTTTACTATCTGGGTATCTGTTAGTTTCTGCATATCTATTGTACTTTTTCTGGGTTTGCATTCTATGGTATATATTATATGCTTCAGCAACACATCTGTAGGAAAACTAAAAACCCCTTCTGCATTCTTATGTCTAGTCTGAAAGATCACACTAAAAATTAAAAAATAACACATAAAAAGATCTTTAAAAATTTACAAACAGGTACGGCACATTACATTCTTGGGCAAGACAATTCAATTGATGGAAAAGTACAGCCATGGGACAGCATCAATTCGAAAAAGTGAATACCAAAAAAGTAATGAGGTGAAATAGTGCAAATCCTTGATGAGAGTGCATTGGAAAGAATATCTAATTTATTTGCAGTTTACATCATACAACCAGCAATATAACTTGGTGGTACATTGATAAATGCAGCATCCACACATTGGAATGTGTGCCACACAATTCTCTCTCAATATCCATACATTCATTATTCTAACAACGCCCAAAACCAAAGACGAATTATTTTCCAAGACACGGTAACACATTGACATTGTAATTGAAAACTTTACAGGCATAATTGAAATTCCAATAAGAATAGACAAAAACAAACATTACAAAAGATAAACAACAAAACACATAAGTCCATGAAAAAAATGTTTGTGCACAAACAGTCCAATTCATGTGTAACTAGAGAAAACAAATAGACAACGACAAGATCACAAATACACCAAGAAAAGGACATTGATTAGAGTAAGATCTAAAACCACTTCAAATGTGAGAATAAATTATTTCTCACCTGCAAGAGTCTCGGATACCACTCCCGGAGCTTACTCAAGGCAGAATCAATATCGCCACTCCGAATAAGCTTATATAAGCCAAAGACAATAAACCAGGTTAGAGTGGCAAAAAACATTTTATTGCATCACGACTATTATTACACTGGAAAAACATTTAACAGAAGTAACACAAAGAACGATCACCATAGGTTGCTGAAGCACATATTCAACACCAATAATTGCTAACATAAAGCAGCACCATTCAAAAGGCATTATGTTTATTGAATTCAAAGGTAGAGGTCTCTCAAAGCCATATAAAACAACTTTCAGCAGGAAAGAATTATGACCACTGACTGAGCCTCATAATAATACGGATTAAAAAGACAAATGCATATAAATGAAAAGCAACTAAAACTGCACCTTGATTTGTTATTGAGAATATGGTGATAAAAACATCTTTTGTATGAGAATATCCTCGTTATAAGTTATAACTAAATATAGACCATGATAATAAAAAAGGTCCTGGAAATATAATACAAATTAATGAAACCATCAACATCTCAGATCACCCTACGTGATCCATAATCAGAATCAAAACGTGCATCACATAGAGTGATCTGAAATGTAAGAGGTTTCATTAATTCATATAACAGGTCTCTCCAGGAGCTTTTTGATTATTGTTATGACCTACAGAAGCCTTGAAAATCTAATTACACCATGAAGTTAGCCCAATGTTCTAACTTCTGAAGCACACTCAATGTAATTTGAACATGACAAATGTTTTGTATTCAATATATAAAATATATATAATCCATCCCATACAAATGAACTTTATCATAAAACAGAAGAAAAGAACATCAACATGTATGTATACCTTTCGTAATAACTTGCGTTGTTCTAATGCATAGATCTCTTCATTTAAAGACTCGTTACTCATTTCTTGGGGCGAAAATATTACTGGAGGAAACGTGTTTCCACTTGCTGTATCAAAGGATTTAAGTGTGTCTTGATATCCATAATGCATCAAATAAGACCGAACAATTCTGCCAGCATAGAAAGAAGATGAATACTTATGGAAATCATTTGGCATTTGCTATGAACACACTCAAATTCAATTATGTATTATTCAAAACCAAGGTTTAAAGTGCCATCACTAGAAAATTTATTAACATGTATTCAATACAAACAGCCTGGAACTAACTTAAATTACTCGAGTACTGCCAATTTAACATCTAGGTCCTCAATATAATACACATACAATTTCACTATCTAATCAAAGAAGTGTAAATCATCATGAGGTGCTTGCAAGGAGAAAATGATACAAGAACTTACAAAAGGTTTTGATTTATTCAGAAGTCCACTTGGATCTGTCTAGATAATCTTATGAAGCCTACCAGTACCCATATGAAGGAAGGAATACCTAATATCCATCCCACTAACCAAACCAAAAGCCCACAGGTGAGAATATTGTGTTTGAGCATATCTAATGAAAAGGCAAGATGAGGATATCAGAAAGTATGGTGACAGCATTATGAGCGTTTTTCCTTGTTCTTTTCCTTCTATTCTTTTGTATTTTCAACTCTAATTCTTCACCCAAGAACCAAGCATTCAAGCAAAATGAGTAACTCTTCTACTCGTTCAAGGAAAGAAAGGCAATGACATTACTTAAAGATTGTCTGAAACCAACCCCACATAGTAGGATTGAACCTAAAACCCCACTAATAAAGTGCTGTATTGCTAACAGAGTCCAGATGCACACAACAAACACAATCTATTTAGCAACTCTCATCACTACAAAGGACTGAGCCCTTCAAATAAGAATACCAATAACTCTTGACATTATATTCTACGCATGCTCTAAAAACACAACATATATAACTGCAATACAAAGTAACAGAGGTCAAAAAAATCTCACAAAAATAAATCCCTACAACTTTACAAACCATTTCCATAAATGAAACCTAATGGAACCAACCTCATTCTTTACCAGTCCAAATACCACCAACTGATTTAACAGAATGTAAGAAAGAAATTATATTTATATCTTAAGTAGGCCCATGAACACAACATTTGCTTTATCCGTACTTTTACTTCAGTTAATTCAACCCTCTATCACCCCATCTATTATACCCAATAATTTCTCTATTCCATTGTTAAGGAAACAATATGACTATAGACACCAGAGAAAATAAAAGCACCCTATACCTTGGCTAGTAATTTAGTTGACAAAGGCTTAGGATCAGATGTAAGACCCGCCCATTTAATTAGACATTTTATTGCTTTCATGACTTTAGACTTTGTGGATTATATTCCTTGATATTATGTTGGATCTATTATGCTTAGAGTAGAGGACTATAAAACATGTGTTTGGACATTTCATATATGGTTGAGATTATCGGACTTATATGTTTGAAAAATTGATGGTTAGAGAAACTATATGGTTAGAATATTTATATGTTGGAGTCTATGGAATTATTTAGATAAAATGATACTATTATATTAAAGGAAATTATTATTTAATTATTTATGATATTTTCAGATCTCTATTTTACCTTTCTAACACATTTAAAAGATAGAAAAAATAATGGAGATCAATTTCATTAAATAGAAATAGAAGACAAAGCAATTTTGTGAAAAAGAATAGAAAGAAAACATAGTAAAGCAAAACGAATTAATAAAGAATTAAAAATATAGGTAAAGCTTGTTTTATTTCTATTTATCATTTTAATCAAATTCATTTAATTGCCTTGTTTATTTAATTTAATTAATAATTAAATTAATTTAATTTTTCATTATATTTTAAATGCTTTAATATTTTTTAAATTAATTATTTTGTTTTAATTACCATTTAACATTCTTGAAGAACAAATGGTTTAATTTAATTAATTTATTAAATCCATATCATTCTTTAGTGAGTAATTAATCACTAAGTTAGTGAACAAATGTTTTTAAAATTTGATTTTGTTTTAAGGTGGAAGTAGTAAATAATTATGTAAATTAGTAGATGTTGAACTATGATTACATTAAATTATGGATTTAGTTCGACATATTTAGGGAATATTTTTTTTAAACAGTTAGATTAGTAATATAATTATATAGTTTTACTTTAAGTCTAAGAGAAAAATATGTATTTGTTCCTACTACAAATATTATAAAGTTTAATAATAAACTCTTCAAATTTAACTATATTGTTTTATCTAAACCAATTGTTTATGTTCTTAAAGAAATTTATATACAAGATGATTGTATTATATTTATTGAAAATTTATCATCTTAAAGTAGCCAATATCAGTGGAAGTGTTAGACAATTTAATTTCGTTAAAATTACCTATGGTATCAATAAATTGGGTATGGGTTGTATTTAAATTCATTGCTAATTTAATTACAGTCGTTTATATGTTCCTTAACTCTTGGTAATGTTACTATGTTTAAAAACAAAAATTAGTTGCGTGTGTGTGTGCCCACTTGTATGTGATTATATGGGTACGCATTACATCAGATCCCCAAATGAAATATATACAGAGAGAGATCTCAAGACCATAGATGGAAGACTTGCCGAAAACTCGGCAAGTAAAGAAAAAACCACGAGTTTTTTTCCCGGATGAGTCCTTATGACTTTAACTCGCTGGGTTTTTTTTTTTTTTTGAGTTTTTGGCGAGTACTCGCCAAGTCGCTTTGACTCGTGCATTGCAAATGAAAAGCATATCCGCACCCAGAATGACTATTTTGCAATAAAATAAAAAGGTTTTTTGAGCTTTGGATAGAAAAAAAACCCCTCCCCAACCAAAAAGAGTCCATTTGCAACGGTTTGGCATCGAGAAGAGCGGATTCAAATGCATTTTTTTGCAGATTTTGAAGGCAAATTCGAATCCCGGGTAAGTTTTTGGTTTTCCATTTTTCTTTTTGTTTAATCATTTTTTTTCATTCTTGTTGCAAAATATTGAATCCAAACTGAAAACAAAATCTTCATAGAGCAAAAAAAAGCAAGATTTTTGCATTTAGATTCCAAAGTATTTTTTGTTGATTTTTTTTTTTTTTTTCATTATCTCACTATGTAATGTCCCAAATTATGAGCTAAGTATGATTTGCTAGTTGATTTTGTTCTATGCATGGAGAACCGGAAAGTTGGATCAACTAGTGTGTTTTTAAGTTACATGGGAAATGCAATATTGGAATTGTATTTTCAATTATGAGGTTGGTTTTGATTTTTAATGATTGCATATGATTCATAGCTGGCCGCCAAACATGAAGGAAGGATATATTAAATGCAACATTTATTTATTAAATGATTGCATTGGATCGATGGGATATGAGGGCGATTGGGTTTGTGGAAATTAAATGATTGCATTTAATTTGATATTGAGCTTTGAAAAGATTTTAAATGCAAATTTTATTTATTAAATATTTGCATTGGAGTGGTTGAGGGTTTTATTAAATGCAAATATCATCATTTAATGCATGCGCATGAGGTAGTTGTGGATCGATGCAAGAATAAAGGAGCATTTTAAACACAAGTTCATAAATTGAATGCCAAGTCGGTTATGTCAAGGATCAAGATTTTAAATACTTTGAAGGATATTAAATGCTTGCATTTGGATAGATTGGTTTATTTAATGCATTTCATGAAGTGGCTAGTGGTCGTCCAAGGGAAAGAATGATTTCAATGCAAAATCAAAATATTTAATGATTGCACACAAGCCGCCACCGCCCATGCAAGGAGAGTATATTGCTATTGGATCGATCCATTTGAAGTAGTTGTAATTCATTTAAAATAATTGAAGATTGTTTTAAATGAAAGAGTTTGATTGTAATTCATTTACAATTGTTCAAGTTTGTTGATTCTCATTGGTGGAATTCAAATTTCAATTCAAAATTGCCAAGGAGATGGACGCCTATCCATGGAGGAGTTAAATATTGGACTTAAACATCAATTTGCAACTTCTGATGCTATGGTATGTTTTCTCTCTAATTGTTTTTTTGGCTGAAGATTCCGATTTTCATGCTAATTTGCAAGGTGATGACCCCTTGTATATGTATGGTGATGACCCCATACAATTTGTGAGGTGATATTGTTCTAATATTCACCATTGAGCTTAATATTGCAGGTTTAAACAAGAATTGGGAGCTATTTGATTGATGTATTGAAGCCCTTGATCCATTGGTGTCACTATCAAGGTAGCAATTGGGCTGATTGCATCATTGGAGTGAGATTTTTATATGTTGCAGGGACTGAAATTTCATAACAGCGAGATATTCATTTTGTTTCAGGGCTTTTTGAGCATTTCACAAAGATTCCAAGGGCTGGGAATTGCATAGGAACACCTTCATTTGTCTTAGGAGTGAAGATTTGAGGGTTTGGAGACATATTTTCATTGGCTGGGCGAAAAATTGCACCTACAGCAGTTATATCAGCGAACTGAAATTTTATATCAGTCAATTGTTTCTTCATTTCCAAAGCTGTTTTGTTCAATCTTTGGATTGGAATCAATTGCCAAGTATTTGTACATGATCCTACTTGAAGGGATCAATTGGATGTCATTTTGATGTGGAAAACTTGATGTATAATGGCCTGATCAGAATTTCTGAATGATTGATTTTTGTAACAATAGTGAATAAATAAAGTTATTTGGAGCTCCTTTCATCATTTATCATTGGTTGATCATACTTTCATATGTATTTGATTGTGTGTTAAATTGAATTTCAATTTTGGTGTTAAAAGTTGATAGATATTTTCAGTTTTAAACAATAAGGTCTCTTACACACTGTTTTTTGAAATTTTCAGACCTAGGTTCATTTTTCGATTCTAAATCTATTTCGTTGTTTAGATTAGTTAATTTATTGACTGATTTAATCATTGAAACACATTTGTATCAATTTAAATCAAATTTAGAGAAATTTTTTTGTATTAAAAACCTAATATGTTGTACATTTTTTTGTATGTGTAGGTTAAATTCGCACTATAATGGCTTCTACTCAAGGTTCAGCCTCAGGCTCCACCCCATCCGTGCCCGTGCCATCATGGGTTCCAAGCACTCGTCCTCCAGGAGCTAGAGACCCTACATGGAAGTATGATATGAGAGGACCGACAATTGGATCGGTTGTTTGCGGTAAATATCATCAGGTATTACATGGAGGCATAAATGGCCTCAAATACCATCTTGCAGGCATTTCTCGTCGTGATGCCAAGGGTTGTCCTAAGACCACAAAAGAGATAAAAAGAGAGATGAATGCCCTACTTGAAACTGCCGAAGAAAAAAAATTAAAATTGGAAAGGGAGAGGACAAAGGCAGCCATAGCAACATGCATAGCTGGTGGACATGGTCATGAGCAACTGCAAGTGGAGATAGAGTCTGAATTAGATGAGGAGATGACTGGAGATGATACTGACATTGTGGGCTCTCTTCGTGGTCCACGCATTCGTGGCACACCGGCCTCTAGGCGCGCCACTTCCTCTACTTCGAGTAGAATGCCACCGCCGGCGCCTACATCTTCACGCACACCACATAGTTTTTTTGTGCCAAGAAACACACCAAGAGCACAGACATCATTAGAGGCTACAAGGTGGAATAGGGAGGTGCATCAACATGCCAACTTGGCATGTGCAGAGTTTTGGTATTTCAATAACATTCCATTCAATGTGGCGAGTAGTCCCTATTGGCACAATTTGGTTACCGCATTGATAGTTGCGGGAAAAGGCTACAAGCCACGTTCTCGCAAAGTCTTGAGTGGGAGGTTAGTCAATTTAAATTTTATGCTAAGTTTATCATTTATGTTCTTTAATTTAAATTAATTTATGTTAAGTTATTTTTTGTTTAAATATTAAAATTTTGTAATTATTTTACTTGTAGGTTGCTCACAAATGCAACCGAAAAGGCGGTGCAAGTAGTGGAAGATCAAAAGAAAGAATGGAAGAAACATGGTTGCACCATTCTTTCCAATGGGTGGACGGATAGCAGAAACCGCACCATCCTTAATTGGGACTTTAAAAATATTGAAGGAAAAGTGACTTTCTAAGAAATGAAGACTTAAAGTAAGTCTTGACCTTGGGCGCCCATCCCTAGGAGTTCAAAGTAATTTTAAAATAATAATATTCCCTCTCAAAATCCAACACCCAACTTGAGGGAAATAAAAGATGGAAAGAGTCTCATTTTGCATTATGCTATGATTATGATTTTCTCTTTGTGAGCTCTGCTAGGGTTTTGAGGGTTTGAGGATTCGAACCAGGCTCTTTGAGACGAAAACCTCCCTGAGTGACAGCATTCTACAGGTGTGCAATACCACCCAAAGGTGCCATCGATGGTGGATGCATCCAGTATTCACAAATGTGCTTCATTGGAGTTTGTGTGACGAAGGGTTGATGAAATATTGAGGATTTCTCTTGCATTTTCAGTTGAGTTCGTCATAGCAGCTTGGAGATCAGTTCGTTGGAGGTTTGAGGCAAAAAAATACATATTTGGGACTGTACATTCATAGTAGCTAGCTGGCCGTACTACCCAGTCCAGTCGTACCATGTTTGTAGGCATTTTGAGGTTGTTTCTTTGCATATATCTCTTCCAAAACTGATCGCCCCTCCTTGTGGACAGCCTACAACACTTCGCAGAGATATTTTAGTGGCTTGTGACATTTCTTTCTGTTGATTTACCCTTCTAGCCATGGTCGTACACCACCAGGCTTGACGTTGGGAAGTGTGGAGCTTATTTCTCATTGTGGGTAGTGTTTGTTTGCATTATATGAGGCGTCCAAGGCCTATTGTATTGCTGATAACAATGTATGCATGATACTCTGTGATTCTTGATGATTTGGAGCAACATTGTAATACCCAGTGGCTGATCCGGCAGTAGCCAAAAACTGAAGTTTCAAATCTACATATGGGTATGTGATAGAACCTCTTTATTTACTGATATATGAACTGGGTCTTTCATATTTCTCTTGTAATCCATGTATATTATCTGGGTTTATATTATATGCAATATATTGTATGCTCCGGCAACACATCTGCAGGGAAACTAAAACCCCTTCTGCATTCTCCTCTCTAGTCTGAAAGATCACAAAAAAAAATTAATAAAAATCACACATAAAAAGACCTTAAAAATATACAAACAGGTACGGCACATTACAATGGTATCAGAGCAGTGATCTTGCCATCTTGTGAGGTTAAAAACAAACATACAAAAGTAAGAATGAGACATGTAGCCGGGTGCTGAAGATATTATTTTAGACAGAGACAGGGAACACGAAATCTACGAGGAACATAGAATTCGCAGTTAGTAGAACCAGAGAATCCAGTGCCACAAATAAACCCATTTGATACTGATACAGAGATTGTAGCTGCCGAGGAGCAACCAGTGGTATTTTATAGTGAGGAAGATCTCGAAGTTCCAAGAACAGATCCCTTTTCCGGTGTACTTCCAGAACATCCTGAAGAAATGGGAGACAGGAAAATCGAAGAGCCTAGTACATGAGATATTCTCAATGATTTGGCAAGAGGACAGCAACAGTTGATTAATAAGATGGACAGGTCACAGGAGGCACTCACATGGCTTCTTGGCCACTTGTTTCCTGAGTTGGATGAGGATAGGAATAACGAAGACAGGAACAGAGACCGGAATGATGGAGATAAACACAGAGACCGGGGTAATGGAGAACGGAATGGAGATAGAAACAATGGTGACAGGAACAGACACAGGGATCTGTTGATGAGGTTTTTGTGACTACAACAACATTAGAATAAAACACAGAGTATCCTATCCTCTCTTGAATAAAGCTTCTCAGACGCTGAACTACGTGATCGAATGAGACTGCTCCAAGGTTCCTTTTGTGTCAGGTCTTGACGTGCATAGGGATAGACTCAGTGGAATGATGTGATTTGCTGGTAATCACGAGGGGGACTTACGTGGGCTTACTCCTTCGTAGACATGGAATTCACTCCTGGGACTCGGACTTGTGGGCGAATGGAACTCTTTCACAAATGGACAGCTTGGATTTCCTAGGTTCCACTCTCTGGTTTAGGCGGATGATTTGGCAATGAAGCTTCTAGAAAACTAATCCTAATGAAAATCTAAAAGAAAATGCAAAAGATGAGGTAAGGGTTTAGGAATCTAATCAATGGAAATGACTGCTGTTGAAGATGAAACTGGAACCAGTCCTCTGCTTCGCCATGAGACAACAACTAGGCAGGGATGGTGCAATCTTCTGAGGGGGAGTAAGGATTTTCAGACTGCTCCTGCAAGGGACATGGAACTAAAACATGCAGAACAGCCGAAGTTAGACTTGGAATTAGTTCAGGCTAACCATGCACGGTGATTTGCAAGCCACATATCACCAATGGTATGAACAAGCAGATTCAATCATTCAATAGTAATAATCTCCATCATTCTAACTAAAGAAATACTGAAAGAAAAATAGAAATGAAACAGCTTAGATCCTGGAGCTTATGATTTGCTTCAAAGAAGTCAGAAAACCATGCCACAATCCAAAGAATATCAAGAACAATCTTCAATGTCCATGTATTGATTTGGGAATGTCTTACAACAATCTTGCTGATTCTTCAAAGTTCCTTTGCTCCAGAAATGGAGTGCAACAGAAAGGAACAGCTAACTAACTACGGTGTTCTAGGAGCCTAAGAAATGAAAGAAGAAAGAAGAAGACCTTTTCAAATGAGGCCCCTCAGCCTATTTATAGGCAAACACAAATATCTTAGGGCAAAAAGGAAATCAGATTTCCTTGAAATATGTGCCCTGGGTTACAAATCCTAGAAAAGCAGGTGGGGTCGTCAGAATGTTCCTGTAGGAGACTGCCACCTGTCTAGGACGTCAGAATGTGTAAGGAAACTTCCAGCTGTCCTGGTCGCCACCTGTCTAGGACTCCTGGATAGGAATGTCCTGTCTGTCTGGAACTTCCTTGGTCGCAAATTCCATGATGTCCTGGAGTCCTTTATCCTGAGCGCAGATTCCACTTGGAACATGATTTTGCGACCAGGAATGATTTTCTTCCTGGGCGCAAATTCCAGGGGGTCAAGGAACTTTGTGTGGAGGAATCCTTCCTTGAGCAGGGGCGCACTTTCCTTAGGGTCCTGGAATGGAATTCCTTCCTGAGTTGGAATTCCCTGTTGTGGAATAGAATTCCCTGCCCTGGATTCCTGGGTTGGAATTCCTCATCCTTGGCGTGGATTCCAGTTCTCCCTGATGGATGGTGAACTTGAAGTGTATCCTCTTGGTTTTCCAAGGATTGATCCTCCTGTTCGGAACTGGAATCCCTGATACTGGACTTGGAGTGATTTCTCCCATTCCGCCATCCTTGATGCAGGCATTCTCTGTCATTTGAAATCTTTGGAAGGACATCTTGATCTTCCTTATCCCTTTGTGCGAAGTCTCCCTGTCGCCGAACTAGAATCTTTGGTGTTGCCTTCCCTTCCCTCGGTATGCATGTGTAGTCTTCTTATTGTCGGAACTCCTGGATCCTTGAAATGGTCATCATTTCTGGCACTTGAACTCTCTACATCCGTCGTGCTTGCCCCGGATCATCCTCCTTCATGCTCCTCATGGAACTTATCCTCGTCTTGGATTCCTGCAAAACATGGGAAACCTCAAATAGTCATGATGCACAAAATCCATAAATACAATACAATATGAAATGAAACATGAATGATTTTGCAAGTTTTGATCAATTTCACTTATAAATTCCTGAACAAACAAAGGATTTCCCTCATTCTCCGGCATTCTTCATACTCGACTGAATTTTCCTTCATTCCAGGGTTACCAGGCATGGACAGGAGGAATTTCAGTTGGTCGGGGATTCCTGGGAGCCGGGGATTCTTGCTCATCCTGGAATTCCACTTGTCCCGGAGGATGAATTTTTGCCCTTGGAGGATGAACTTCTGCCCTCCTTGCTCTGGAATTGAATTTGAATGATTGTAAATGACTTGGGCGCCCTCCATTTATAGGTAAGTTGTCCTTCTTTGCCACTTGGCCGACCTAGGTTGGAGGAGGAGAAATTTAGCCGCCATACCTTATCATTAGCCGACTTAGTTTTTTGTCCTTTTCTCCCATGTCGGTGGTCGGGGATTTATGAATGTCGGGGAATTTGGAATGTCGGGGATTTTGGCATGTCGGGGATTTTTCAATGTCGGGGAATTCGGGATGTCGGGGAATTTGGCATGTCGGGGAATTTGGGATGTCGGGGAATTTGGCATGTCGGGGAATTCCTGAGGTTTAGGATTTTGCAACGTCGGGAATTTATGAATGTTTTGGATTTTCTTCCCCAGCACAACTCTAGAACTTTTGCTAAAATCCAGCTAAGTCTTGGAATATTGCCCCTTGGAATCTTACTCAGATGGAAGGCTGCAATTTTGCTTTCTGTGGAGGAACATGGCGGGATGTGTCCTTGGACTTTTATGTTCAGTCTTTTGGATATTTGCTAAGGGTTTCATCACTCTGTTTTGGCAGGGATAGATTTTTTTATACTGGGATCAGAGACTCCATCATTTTTAAAACCATAAGTACCTTCCATCTCCTTTAGGGATTCCGGACTTCGAGGTATAACAGGCGAGGAATTCTTCCATGCAAGAGCTGGCAGACTGGGTTCCAGAATTTCATCCTGCAGGTCTCCCATTCTAGACTGGATCAGGAATGTCCAAGGGCGCAGAATCCAGAAGGTCAAGGATTTTGCGCCCAGGACAAAATTTGTCCTAGAGCGCAGAATCCAAAAGGTCAAGGATTTTGCGCCCAGGACAAAATTTGTCCTCGAGCGCAGAATCCTACAAGTGCTGGAATTTGCGCCACTTGCCTTTGGAGTTCAGTTTCAGGGAATCTAAGTCAAGGATTTGCATTTTCCTGAGTTTCGAAGTGGGATTCTAGTTTTGCAGTAGGTTCATTCTCCTAGCTACTCCATGGAGGTTCAGATGTTGATACAGGATCAGAAAACGGAGTTTATTTCTTCCATCCTCGTTCCTTCCATCCTCGCAGAATCTGTTACTTCCAAGGCGGGATGAGAGGTTCGTTCGTTCCATCCTTCGTTTCTTCCATCCTCGTTTGTTCCATCTTCCGAGAGTCTCTTTTCGATGGCGAGACAT
The DNA here is from genome assembly GCA_027924645.1 of Cunninghamia lanceolata. NCBI lineage: Eukaryota > Viridiplantae > Streptophyta > Pinopsida > Cupressales > Cupressaceae > Cunninghamia > Cunninghamia lanceolata. The sequence goes on from BSBN01000202.1 coordinate 9,949,046, forward strand.
GAGGTTCATTTCTTCCATCTTTCGTTTCTTCCATCCTCCGGGAATCTGATGGCAAGACACAAGGTTCGTTTCTTCCATCTTTCGTTTCTTCCATCCTCCGAGAGTCTTTTCGATGGCGAGACATGAGGTTCATTTCTTCCATCTTTCGTTTCTTCCATCCTCCGGGAATCTGATGGCAAGACACAAGGTTCGTTTCTTCCATCTTTCGTTTCTTCCATCCTCCGAGAGTCTCTTTCGATGGCGAGACATGAGGTTCATTTCTTCCATCTTTCGTTCGTTCCATCCTTCGTTTCTTCCATCCTTCGTTTCTTCCATCCTTCAGAAATTCGGTGGCGAGAGACAAAGTTCGTTTGTTTCATCCTTCATTTCTTCCTCTTTGGAATTGGCTAAGTCTGGTAGCCTGAAATCCTGAAATCCTGGAAAAATGACTAAGTCTGAAATCTGGTGGATCTTCCAAATTCTAGATTTTGCATGTTAAATCCGGCGGATTCGAGACCTATCTCAAACATCCTGAAAGGTATATTGAAAAATATTTAAAGTATAAGAAATTCAATCTCTCAACTTATACTTAAATATATTTTTTAATATACCTTTACCCTGAAGACGCTGAAAAATGGCCAAGACTTTCCTTGAGCGCAAAATCCAGAAGGTACTGGATTTTGCGACCAGGACAAAAAGTGTCCTTGAGCGCAAAATCCAGAAGGTACTGGATTTTGCGACCAGGACAAAAAGTGTCCTTGAGCGCAAAATCTAGTAGGTACTGGATTTTGCGACCAGGACAAAAAGTGTCCTTGAGCGCAAAATCCAGTAGGTACTGGATTTTGCGACCAGGACAAAAAGTGTCCTTGAGCGCAAAATCCAGTAGGTACTGGATTTTGCGACCAGGACAAAAAGTGTCCTGTCGCAATTCCAGCCTTCTGGAAGGGGATTCATTAAATGCTAATTGTCTCTTGTAATTGCCCTAAGTCTTCGTTTTGCGAGTCTTCCGAGCCATGAAATGAGGTTGAGTGCCGGACCGAGATTTAAAGAGATATCCCTTGGTTTTGACCTTCCGGACTAGAGTTGTCAGGCCGGGACTAAGTTCCATGACTGAAGGATGATCATGCCAAGGAGTGACAGTCTCTGTTGAACTCCGCAATCTTGGTTGGAAGAAGAATCTAGATAAACTTTGAAACGGAATTCCAGGCCGGAATTCCTTGAACGAGACTCCGGGATAGGTACTTCCGAACAAGACTCCGGACTGGACCTCCGGGCTGGATTCCTGGACTGGAGTCCAGGAATGACTTCCTGAGTGGGACATGGAGTCTTGGAACAAGATTAGAATTGAGTTCCATGCCGGGAATGGAGAGGGTTCCAAGGTGGAAAGATGGGCTTTGACATGGAAATGACAAGCCTTATTGAATTCAGGACCCTGGATTGGAACTTCGGGACAAGAATCCAGACCGGAACTTTGGAATAGGATTCCTGGATAGGAACTTTGGAATAGGATTCTTGGATAGGACCTTTGGGACAGGATTCCTAGATAAGACCTTCGAGACAGGATTCCCGGACAGGAACTTTTGGACTGGAGTCTTGGAACAGGATTCCTTATTCATCACGGAGTCTTATGCTGAGAGCGAAGGATTTGGATTTCTTATGGAATGATGGACTTATGCCATGGATTGGTCAGTTTTGATCGAGGAATGATAGTCAGGGTTTCACTTATCCTCAGGAAAACTCACTACTTCAAGCATTCCTCATGTTCCCTGTGAGCTAACTGCTTGGACTTTCTTCCCTAGCTTCATGGATTCGGGCAAGAAACTGCAAGATCAAAGCAAAAACGACGGCGAAAGCGAGCAAAAGAGGGGGTCCCCATTTGCAATGGGGCGATGTGTGAAAACGTCACAACAGGATCCTGATGGAGAGGCTTCGGTGAATAACCGAGGTGTTACACAGCTCACAGCCGCAGATAAACCAGGCATTCTTATTTTTATACCAAGGGATGAGATACCTGAACGGGATGCTACACAGGTGGAATTTCAGAATGAGATTTTTAGAGACTGGCAAGCTTCGAGTGCGGAGTTTCGAGTTGAGATGACTTTCCCGGATTACTCTGATCTCAGGATGAGACATAGGCCTAAAGAAGGTAACAGGCAGCAAAATCATGAGCTTCAAAAGAAAGTCAGTAAAATGACTTTACCCTACTTTGATGGTTCAAAAAAAACTTCAACGAGAGCTTGGGTCCAAAAGTTGGATAGTTATCTCCAAATCAGCCCCATGCCAGAGACCGATGCCATCACATATGCAGCCTCACACTTGGAGGGCAGCGCACACAAGTGGTGGAGCAATGGGAAGGTAACTTCAGGACATGACCAGATTACATCTTATGTTAAGTTCACAGCCAGGCTCATAGACAGGTTCGATAAGGACCCGGAGTTGCAGTTCAAGGAGCTGGCACAGTTGAGACAGAGTGGATCAGTGGACTCATACATTTCAGTGTTCCAGGACCTTTCAGTCATGGTTTCAGATATCTCAGAGCGTAGGTTGATCATGCTCTTTGTTGATGGGTTGTCTGATCCTCTACGAGGATGGGTTAAGGGTTTGGACCCTATGACATTGCAAGAGGCCATGAAGAAAGCCCGTGATGTGGAGTTTTCTGTGTGGAGGAGTAAATTCCAGAATAAGAGTTTCTAGCATAGGAGGGATAAGGAGAGAGACGAGAGACATTTCCATAAGGACTCAGGACATCAACCTCATAAGAGTTCATCCAGGTTAGACAATGACCAATTGAATGACCTCGGGAGGAAGAAGCTCTGTTTTCCCTGCAAAGAGCCTTGGGATCCCAAGCACAAGTGTGCAGCCCAAGGAAAGGCAAAACAGATAGAATATTTTTCAGCAGATGAGTCTGTAGAGTCTGAGACACATTCAAAGCACCATACAGAAGACAATGATTCAGGGACTGATGTTGCATCTGAGATATCAGATAAGGATGAGGAGACCTCCCTACCTACAGCCCATATCTCGAGCATTGAGAGAGAGGGGTCATTTAGGATCCGAGGAGTGTTGGGTGGACAGAGATGCATTACACTACTTGATACAAGTGCCACTCATAACTTCATAGATGAGGGCTTAGTTGCAAAGAGGGGGTTGAAGACAGAGGAGTTTGAAGGGTTCAAGGTGAATGTAACCGATGGATTCATACTCACTTGCACTAGGAGGATTCCTAACTTGACCATCCAACTAAACAATTACACTTGCCAGTTAGAGTTTTATGTTGTTAGCATGGGTGACATGGATGAGGTGTTGGGTATGAAGTGGTTGAACGAGATAGGAGACTTCACATTCAACTTGAGACCATGGAGATGAAGTTTGAGGTGAACGGAGTTCGGCATGTGCTCAGGGGCATCTCAGATGGTGGGTTGAGAGTTGTTTCTCTCAAGCGGATGGAGAGATTGATTCGCCATGATCAGGTGCAGTGGGTAGCAGAGGTGATGGTGATGCCTGCAGATTCATAGCAGCAAAAGCGAGAGTACCCACCTGATATACAGGCTCTCTTGACTAAACACACCAAAGTGTTTAGTGATATTCCACCAGGTAGACCCCCTAACAAGGGTATTGAGCATGGATCGAGTTGGAGGAGGGTGCAAAGCCAGTGATTACTACCCCATATAGACACCCGAAGAGGTATAAGGATGAGATCGAGAAGGCTATCAAAGAGCTTCTCGAGATGGGTCATATCAGGCCAAGCAAGAGTCCATTTGCATCATCAATAGTTCTTGTGAAGAAAAAGGACGGGACTCCTAGAATGTGTATTGACTATAGGGAACTCAACAAAAAATCAATCAAGAACAGGTACCCTATACCCAGGATAGATGAGCTAATTGATGAGTTGCACAGGGCCTGTTACTTCTCCAAGATAGATTTGAGATCCGGGTATCACCAGATTCGGGTCAGGGATAAGGATGTGGAGAAGACAGATTTCAGGTGTCACTATGGGCACTTTGAGTTCCTAGTCATGCCGTTCGGTTTGACAAATGCACCAACCACCTTCCAATCTTGCATGAACAGAGTTTTTTGTGAGCAGTTGAGGAGGTTTGTTTTTATATTCTTTGATGATATTTTGATTTACAGCAAGACATGGGAGGAACATCTAAAACACATTGACATTGTGTTGAGCATTCTAGTGAGGGAGTCACTATATGCAAAGATGTCAAAGTGTGAGTTTGGGATGACCGAGTTGTTATACTTGGGTCATATCATCAGTGCTGGTAGTGTTAAAGTAGACCCGGAGAAGATTCGGGCAATTGTAGACTGGTCACCACCAAAGAATCTCACTCAGCTAAAGGGATTCCTTGGTCTTTGTGGGTATTACCGCAGATTCGTGAAGGGGTTTTCACAGTCAGCAGCACCCCTCACAAATTTGACTCGGAAGGATGCATTCAATTGGACAGGTGTGTTGGCGTTTCAATTCGCACCTCCAGAATGCGAGTTGGAAACGGACAGCTATGCACAGATAAACTGCTCTTCTATTAGGAGGGAAAGTTCCCTTTTTGCTAATGATTGATAAAAAGATAAATAAACTAAATTTGCCTATCTTTTTGTTTCTCAGCTGCGAGCACAAGGTTATAAAACTCTATCGCTACAGCAAAGGTTTTTCTTTTTAACTTCTAACTACAGCTAGGCCTAAACTAAATGACGCTTTTGATCACCTAAGTAAATTCAGAGCATAGGAATCAAAAGTTAACATAAATTGATTTGTTTTAACATAAAAGCTCAAATAAACTTCTTCCAGATCACATCAGAAGATTCATTGTACTTTAAGACGAAAACTGAAAGTAAGATTACGCAAGCCACACATCTGACGACAAAACTAGATGATCGTGAGACAGAGAACCAAAGCAAATGGTAGGCATGAGATTTCTATTCTCAATATCATAAAGTTATTACAACTCCTAGACAACGATATTGTAGCGAAAGGCAGACATACAATATGCGATCAAACACTGGATAACAGATAACACAGAGTGAACAAACACTTGAAATAACAATTTCTACAGGCTAGAATAGGCACAGCAAATTTTGCTATCACAATTATAGTTCCCAAACAATGGGCAAGGCTGCTCTTATTTATACTAAATCAAAGGAGTAGGGAACCCTAAAATCTCCTTGATCCTAGCTAACTAACTTGCCAACTCGCAAGCTTTATTTCTATTCTAAGACAAAGATTACAACTAACACCTGCTTTAAAGCAGAGAAAGCTCCAACTATTACAAAGTGACTTTTTACTATTTTAAGGATGGATAAGCTTTGAATGAAAGCAATTGCTTTAAAACAAAAAGTATTGAGTTAAAGCTGCTTTATGTTGAGTCACATCCCCATCTTTATTACTGTCTTATTGGTGACGTCATCCACTGGTATTTTGGGAAATAATATCTTCTAAAAAGCTAGTGCCCGCATCCTTGCTAGGAACACTAATACTTTCCAATATGATATTCTGATTTTCTAACATCTCTTCACCATCTACAACCATCTGGAGGAATTCACGAACTTTGCCCACAACTTTATTGAATTTTACTATCATTGCGGCAAAATGACCCATCTTGCCAACAGTGAGATCACCATTCAAATTGTTGCAGAAGAGAGTCTGGAATTCTATCCGTACTTCCCTGAGATCATACAGGTTACCATCTTCCCTCTCATACGAGCACAAGATCTAAGAAACAAAAGACCTCACGAACTTGAGAACATTAGTCACTTTTTCTTTCCATTCCGCTAACTCTGAGGTTATATTCTCATAGGTTTTTACTGTGAAAAGATATTGTGTTTTCCAAATAGAAATCATCTTATTTTCTGTTGAATCAACGGAATCATATGCTATCTTCAAGTCAGAGATTATGATCTCAAAAACCGGTCTGTTTTCAGCCATAGTCTGTTCAAACCCCTAAATGCCTTGACGTAGATCATGAGCATTATACTTCAGTTGATAGATTTGTGAAAGTACAAATTTGCCTCGACGTTTCTCAGGTAATCATTAAGTAATGTCGTTCTAGGTTTGATTTCTATTGGAGAATACTGCATATTGAAAAACTTGAAGAATGCCTATGAACACGCCTATGTTCGGAAATATTTTGTGCAAAAGGCTGAAAACTGTTTGCTGGTTTCTTGAAAAAAAAGCAGCTTTTGAACAAAAAAGCTAGCACGCTGGTTTTGTAGACAATCCCGTTTTGAAACAACCCAGATCGTCGGATTCCGAAAAAGTCGAGGATTTCCCAAAAAAGCAAAAAAAAAAGCAGATTTTGGGAAAACTAAAATTTTCCAATCTTCAAGAGGACGTAACTCCAGATGAACCCATTTCAATGAAAATTGAAAAAGCTCCAGTCTTGTTTCTGAAAAATGATTCCCTCGAAAAATGGACCTTGAAAAAGCGTGCCCCTGTGCTTCCCAATCCCAAAACTATGAAGAACACTGAAAAAACACTCCATTTGAGTTCTCAAATCTTCATGGAGAAAAACAATGCTCTTCTTCTTCTGGATGCAACCTGCAAAAATAATGAATAAAGAAGGCCAAAAGCTTGTTTTATAGAACTTAGGGTGAAAAAACAACTTTCTTTGTGAAAGCACAACGTGAAGCTTATCCATGAAGATAGTAACTTTTAAAGCACAAATCCAAGTTGATAAGCTTAAATAGGAAGAATCCCTATTTTATAGCTGCCTATGGCTTCATGTGTGAGGATGATGAAAAATTACTCCTTTGATGATATCATCAAACACGCAAAGTTGCAAAAATGGTAGCCAATTTTTCCTTCGTTTTGAAACTTTTGCACTCGTTCTGACTCAAGCGCGACCTGCCTCTGACTTCAACAAGACGGCAAACTGTCACCGTTGACTGAAAAAGCTGACTGATCGTGGCATCTTGATGTTTCATTAATTTTGATTTGATCCCCACCCTTGAACTGACGATCTAACGACGTTTGACTACAATTTTGACTTCTGGGAACTGTCGCCGGACGAACATGGGGAAAAGGCTAGGAGGAGGCATCGTTGGAACATGAAAAATTCTAACAGTGGAAAACCTAGGCGCCCCTAGCCTCTAGGGGCGCTTTTGGACTCATGCCTTGCCATTTTTCGAAATTTTCAATTTTTGCTTATTTCCCAAAAAACATAAAAAATAAGCTAAGTCTGGAGAGGATGGGCGCCCCTAGCTTCCTGGGGCACCTGAGGTTCCATGCCTTAGAATTTTTTTGATGATTTTCATTTTCTTCCGCAAAACTTGATGGCAAGTGGAATTCTACCAGATTTTGAAGGTCTGCCTGACGTATATTTCAAAATATATTTGAAGTATATGTTTAGATATTGAATTTCCTATACTTTAAATATTTTGAAATATACTGTGAGGGTGTTTGAGATAGGTCTCGGATCCATGGGATTTAACATGCAGATTCTAGATTTTTAAGGATCCACTAGATTTCAAAGTTGGTCAATCTTTTAGGGCTTCAGGACATCAGACTTAGTCAATTTCAGGATTTCAGGGATAGGCATCAGGATGAGGATAGACTGGATAGCCCGAGCATATTTGAGATGAATCCCCCGCTTTTCCGGGCTTGTTGACTAAATTTGATTGATTTTGACCACCTGAAAGTGGGCTACGAGGCATTTTTGGCGTTTTTTGAAAAACGCGAAAAAAAAAATCTAACACTGGGTTGCTTGGGTGCCCCCAACCTCCAAGGGCACTTGGATTTCCCAGAGTTAGTCAATTTTTTATGACTTCCATCTTTTCCTCATTTTCTGGATTCATCCTGCTCCGTTCTCCATCCTTCATCAGTTGTCTATTGCTCAGCAGTTCTTCGCCTTCTGAACAACACTGAAAACTTGAAACTGACCCCTAACAAATGAATTTCCTCCATTAATGGCCTCGGAGTTCATGCTTCGTCTTCTAAAAAAGTAGAATTGACCCAGACCTTTTGCAGATTCCGTCTAGACCACTTTGATCGTGAAACAAAATCAACCAATCAAAATCATGCATGACTCCTGAATTAGAAATTTTATTTCTAGAAAATTTTACCAACATACGTATCTCAAGAAACCCAGAAAACCTAATTTGACATCTATTTTTAGAAATTTTGACTTTTTGACGAAAAATTTTCTACTCTTACAAAATGCCTTAATGAAGCAAAAATTTTGATTTGGCACAACAAGGTGGTACTCAGGAGTGTTTTGATAGATTTAAACAAATTATGAGTACATGCCTTGTGTTGGCAATACCAGATTTCAACAAACCCTTCGAGTTGCAGTGTGATGCCTTTAGAGAAGGCATCGGTGCAGTGATCATGCAGGAGAAGCACCCCATAGCATTTGAGAGCAGGAAATTGAGGGGTGTGGAGCGGAGTTATAGTATTTCTGACAAGGAGATGTTAGCCATAATGCATGTGTTGGCTAAATTCAGACAGTATCTGGTGGGCAGCAAATTTGTAGTTAAAACAGACCATAACAGTCTGAAACATTTCCTTGGGCAAAAGGATTTAAATGAAAGGCAACAAAAGTGGGTCAGCAAGCTTCAGGCCTACGACTTTGACATTGTTTACATCAAAGGTAAGAAAAACATTGTTGTCGATGCTTTATCCAGGAGACCCCATTTGTGTGCCTTAGGTGCCATTTCAGATGATTGGAGGGAGATGATATCCGCAGAATATGCTAAGGACAAGTGGGCTACTGGAATAATTGATGGCACTATCAAAGATGATAGGTACACGGTGGTAAATGATTTAATCATTTACAAGGATAGGATCTTCTAAGTGCCAGGTTCAGAGATGAAGCAGAAAGTTTTGAGGGCATTCCATGACTTGCCTATGGCAGGGCACCCGGGATACTTCAAAACTTATAGACAGGTCAAAGAGAGGTTCACCCGGAAGGGCCTCAAGACAGAAGTGATGCAGTATGTGAGAGAGTGCCCAATATGCCAGCAGAACAAACAGGAGCACTCATTTCCATGAGGTTTATTGCAGCGCCTACCCATTCCTGAGAAGAAGTGGGATAGCATCTCCATGGACTTTATCACAGTTTTACCGAAAATCCAAGGCAGGGATTGTATTTTCGTGGTAGTGGATAGATTGACGAAGTATGCACACTTCTTTGCCATTCCTACCACCTACACTACAACTCAGGTTGCAGAGTTGTTTTTTTCGTGAGGTATTCCGTCTACATGGGTTGCCACGAAACATTGTCAGTGACAGGGACAGCATGTTCCTCAATAATTTCTGGCAGGAGCTCTTCAAGTTGACAGAGACAGAGCTCACCTCCAGCACAACCTACCACCCCCAGACAGATGGTCAGACAGAAATAGTTAATAAATGGGTGGAAGGATACCTCCGAAATTATGTTTCAGGGCAGCATAAGGCATAGATTAAGTGGCTTTACATGGGAGAGTACTGTTACAATTCCACTTATCACATGTCCATTCAAATGTCACCCTTTATGGCTTTGTATGGGTACGAGGCACCGAGCTTTGTTGATTTGCTATTTGGTGATAGCAGAGTGCCTAAGGCCAAAGACCTTCTTGAGGAGAGCCAGGATATCAAGAGGTCTTTGAAAGAGAACATATAGAAAGCTCAGAATTAGTAGAAGCAGTATGCAGATCAGCAGAGGACTGAGCGGTCATTTGAGGTTGGTGACATGGTGTATTTAATGTTACAATCATGTCTACAGTCCACTCTCAAGAAAAGTGGAGCAGAGAAACTTAAGCCACGGTATTATGGACCTTTCAGGATCTCCAAGAAGATTGGAGAAGTGGCTTATGAGTTACAACTTCCAGCACGTAGCAGGGTACACAATGTGTTTCATGTATCTCGCCTCAAGAAAGCACTAGGGCATAATGTGACACCGTCAGTTGAGTTGCCTCCTCTGAATGAAGAGGGGAAGTTGATCTTGGTACCCGAGGCAATAATTGACACCAGGGAATGCAATTTGAGGAGGATCATCAGAGACTGCTTGGTCAAATGGAAGAACCTGCCAATTGAAGATGCTACTTGGGAAAATGAACAAATATTGGAGCATCCTGATCTGAGATTGCTTGAGGAAAGCAATCTTAGGGAGGGCGGACTGTAATGTCCCCTTCGTAATACATGGTTAGTCCATCATTGAGTTCCCGTGGACTAGCAGTTTGGTTAGGGAACTGAGGTTAGTTTGGCGGCGGTGGTGTTCATCAGTGATGGAGTTGTGGTCCGAGTTCAGTGAATCCAATTGGCACCAACAGAGTTGGCTTTGTTTGCTCTTGGTCGTTACTATTTTTAGTAAGTTTGGGTTCAGTGTCGGTTCGGTATTTTCACAGTGGGGTCAGATTCCTCTCGTCGAGGGCTTTCTGACGAGCTATAGATCATTGCATTTCGACACCGTCTTCATATTTATTTTAAAGTCCGAAGTTTATTAATGTTATATCTCATTGGGACTTTATAAATATTGAAGGAAAAGTGACTTTATGAGAAATGAAGACTTAAAGTTTTGACCTTGGGCGCCCATCCCTAGGAGTTAAAAGTGATTTTAAAATAATAATATTCCCTCTCAAAATCCAACGCCCAACTTGAGGAGGGAAATAAAAGATGGAAAGAGGCTCATTTTGCATTATGCTATGATTATGATTTTCTCTTTGTGAGCTCTGCTAGGGTTTTGAGGGTTTGAGGATTCAAACCAAGCTCTTGGAGACAAAAAACTCCCTGAGTGACGGCATTCTACAAGTGTGCAATACCACCCAAAGGTGCCATTGACGATGGATGCATCCAATATTCACAAATGTACTTCAATGGAGTTTGTGTGATGAAGGGTTGATGAAATATTGAGGATTTCTCTTGCATTTTCAATTGAGTTCTGTTGAAGATTGTTTTTTGACAAGTCAACAATAGAGTAAAATACAGAGTATCCAACTCTCTCTTGAGCAAAGCCCCTTGGATGCTAAACAAAGTGATCAAACAAGATGACTCCGAGGTTCCTTTTCTTATGATTCGTGAGGGACAGCTCAATGACTTAGTATGATTTTGCTGGTAAACACAAAGGGACTTACACAATTGTTCGACAACTCATTATTTCAATGAAAGAAAAGGCGAACATCCAGAGTATCTAAGCACTACAACTTAAGACGTAAGATATGGCAATGAAGTACTTGATCCTAATTCTAACCAAATTGATAAAAAATAACAAAAGATGAAAGGTTTAGTGAAACTAATCTAATCCTAGATGCAAGGTATGATTACTGCTAAAGTGAAATCAAACCAACTCTTGCTTCGCCAGATTAAACAACTACACAAGGTTGATTCTATCTTCTAAGGTTATACAAGATGTTTAAATCACTTATGCTCATGAAGAAATCAACAAACATAGAGATCAAAGTTAAGCTCAATTTTGTTCAGGCCAACCATACACTACAATTTGCAAGCCACAAACTACAAATGGTGTGAACATAAAGATTTCACCACAAACAATAATGAAGCCTTCCACCAACTAACATATACTTAAAGAAAACATAATCTAATCTTAACATTCGCTTGAAGAGATCTAAACCATGCAACACTTAGAAACATATATAGAATCACCAAACAATGAGTCTTATATTATTTCAGAGAGCTCTTGCGACAATTTTCAGAGTCTTTAATCGTACAAATGAGAGCAAAAGGAGCCCTTATATAGACCTCAAGAAAGTATGAAGGGTCAAGATCGATTGGCAAAGCCAATGGACCTGATCATGCCACATCACAAGTAGTTATAACAAACTCCTATTTTTAGTATATGAAAAAGGGAACAAAGGCACGTTTCCCAAGAAGATAAGGATGACAAATCGATAGCCTATGAGGAGTCTCCATGTGAATAACCATCACTAGTATTTTGAGATTCAATGAATCTAGACACTATCTTCTTGACATCATCAAAAGGCACACTTGGCGTAATTTTAGTGGTTCCTTCAGCTTCAAGTACATCATTTGAATAGAGGCCAAGTGTCTTCTCCCAATCAGTCATCCTAGCTTGGTTGGCACCAAGGTGGACAGCAAGTGACAGTATACTATCAAGCCTTTCATCAAAAACATCATCCTCTTGGAAGTAGAAAGCTTGAACTTGTTCTTTCATATTATCAAGAGTCACCTCCCCAAATGGATTACATATTTTAATCAAGGATGCATGTATTCCATCTTGAATTCTTTGAAGTACACTCCTTACTCTTGACATATCTGTTTCTACCTTATCAAGTAGCTGTCCTTTATTGCGAAAGCAATAATACCAAGAAGAGAAATCATATGTCATGCCTTCTTCAATTACTTCAGCATGTATCAAATCATCAACTGAAGTCTCCATCAAGCTCTTCAAATGTGGCATGTATTGTTCCTTGATAACCTTGAACTCAGCACAAACTGTCAACAATGCAAGTACCCTCTTCTTGAGATCAGCAATCTTATCATACACCTGCATGATATCTTCCAAGTGTATATGTGTAGTTTCTTTTGATCTTTTCATCCAATCTTTCAAGCTGTGAGATGAAGACCTCAACCCCTCAAGATGTACAACTGTTTCTAGAGGAAGAAGAGATGGAGGTGTAGAAACTCTCTTCTGTTGACAGATAGGATGAACCAAGTGCTGAATATATTGCTCTAAGGCTTGACACCTTTGCTCAGCTTTTATCCTACCTTTTGTTTCCTGCCTTATGATAGCTCGAGCATTGTCAATTGAATCCTGAAGTTCTTCTTCTACTTGTGTTCCAATTAATGGACCCAAGTTAATTGTATTGATGTCATAATCTTCAAGTGTTATATCTTCTACATTCTTTTCAAGCCTTGGAACTGCTACATGTACTTTCCTTACACCTGCTTCATCTTTGGTTATCTTTGAAAAAATAGTTGCTTTCTTCTTTGGTTTTTCATTAGACATGTCTAGAAGCAACTCTTCAACTGGAATAGGAGGATATTTCTCAACTTCACAGCTTTCCTTAATTCTATCCTGCAGCCACTCCGGCAATGATGAAAGATCCTTTAACTGTTGTATCTGCTTTCCTTGTACAGGGAACGATTCTTCTTCAGCTTCATCCTTGTCTTCAGAGTTAGCCTCATCAATGATCTCAGTATCATGCGAACTTGAAGGGACTTCTTCAAATGGGGTTTCTAGAACTACATCCTCAACAACATGCACCACTATATCCTGATTCATTGGAGTATCACCTGGCTGTCTAGACGAAGCAGTTTCAATACTTATTCTTTTCTTTTTCTTGCTTGATTCTCCTTGTGTAGATTCAAGTTGTTTTCTTTTCTTTGCTTGACTTGAATCTCTTTTATTGTCCTTACTTCGCGAACTCCTACCAAGTGCGCTATGTTGTTCCTATTGCTCAATTTCTACCATTTTAGTGTAAGTGAGTTTCTTTCTCTCATCTATCAATGCTTGTACTTGCTCCTTTACATGTTCCTCAGTGATAAAAATGATAGGTTCTATCAATTCTTCATCATAAACCCTTTCTCTATCAGTCCAGTTGATGTCATAAGGTAGATTCCGGATCTTATTGTACTCATCACCTGAGAGAGTTCTTTCATCATCTAACTGATCAGGAATCCTTAATACCTTTGTAGCCCTCACTAGATCCCATTTCAATCTTGAACACTTTTGCATCCTGATATCATCATCATCAATGGCATTAGCCCAATGATCCTCAAGCTGCTCAACATGCCGGTAAGAAGAATATGACTGCTTAATAGCTCCGTGTGGATCGAAGTTCTCCCTCCTTCAGTCATGAAGATGTAAATGATATGCCTGAAGCTCAACCTCTGAATGTTCAACTGCTTGAAGTGATGGACATGAATAATATCTCCCTAGCGCGAGAGGAAACTGAACTCCAGCTTTCATTCTTGCCCTTTGCATCTTATGGAATTCTAACAACTGTCTTGAAACTTCCAGCAACACCATCCTATTGGTAGGATACCTAGGCAATCTATATGGAAAGGATGTGAAGCCCTAAATTCTGATATAGGTAAACTTGTCATATTGAATGTAGTACCTTCCATATTGCTCAATGAAGTTCCTAGCAGCACCTGTTAGTCTTCTATGCAGTTCTCCTCGCAACTTTCTCACTATGTACATGGCGAAGGCATCATTGAATCTCTTGTAATGATTGATGTTCTTCAAATGGAGCTGAAGATAACACTAATGTGATAGAATATGTCCAGACTTTGTACCTACTTCTCCTTTAGATGTTAATCCCTTATAAACCACATTTCTTGCTAGGATATAAACAAGATAGGAAATCATGAAGAAACACTTTGTTTCATCAAACCTTTCAAAATGCTCATCAAAGCAATGGCTTATAAGACCAGCCCAATCAACCATCTTATTCTTCATAAACACATGATCAAAGTATGTATACATCCATCCTTCAAAAGTAGATGATTGAGACCTACCTGTTACTCGATTCAAGAACATGATGAAGTAACTTATCTCTTGTTTGAAGTCTGCCTTGTGAAACTTTGGATCTTCAGAGTTGTATATCTTGATTGATGAATCTATCATACACTTCTTCCTCACTTCTTGCATGTAATGCTTGGGATTGCCTTCAAAAGTACATTGGGCAGTTGTAGGACAGATGAACACTGCTTTCCTATTTGGGATGTTGAAGATCTCCTGAGTGGCTTCTCTTTGCAGGTAAGCTAGGACAATCCCATCTTTAGCTATAATTTGTCTCTTATGTTTGTCATAGTGCGGAATACATTCCAACACTAACTCAGTCCTAGGTAAGGTAGGTGGAAAGCATGCTGCTTGAACAATTCCACTCTTCGCAATGGCTTTGATGTCTTCATTCCTCATGATGGCGAGCAAGAAATCCTTCATCTCCTCCAAGTTGACATGTCTCATTTTGGTATCTCCCATGTTCTTCCAATGAGTTTCAAGCTTGAAGTCGGGTATGGTGGACTTAGCATCCATCTTGATCATCATTTGCCTCTCCTTCGCCGTCATGCCCATCTATCTACAAGACTAGACTCGAATAAGTGACTTGAAATGATAGAATTTACCCTTGCAAATCTGATTTTTAGATGATAAAACTATGAAATTTAGCAAAATCAAGTAAAAATAAGGCAATTTCATGAATTAAACATGACTGAAACATACCTTGTGCCAATTTTCTGACCTAGAAAATGCAGATTTCTGTATAAAATGATGAAAATCAGTATTAAAATGACAAAAATCAGAGGTAAAATGTCAAAAATCAGTCCTCAAAATGCAGGTCTGCCTTTAAAATCTGCTCTTCTCAAAAATTCACTCCTCTTCTTAAAAAATTCGCTCCTCATACAGATTGCAATATGAATTATGTCAAAATGAAGAAGGGCGCTCTTGTTATATAGTGATTTTACTCACATTTAATGTTGTTCGGCTAAAAGGAGGTCGGCCTTAATTAGGCATTTAATGCATTATTTGAAATTTCAAAGTCTTAAAATTGCCTCCCTTCCTTCAAGGCGCCAGAAATGATGATTTTGCACAAGAAGGGCGCCTAGAATCTTAGCATATCATTCTCTTTAAAATTCATTTGTTGAGACTTATTGCAAAGCACTTTAGATGATCTCAACTCACACAAAGAGGTCCTTATTGGTTAAACAACTCTTTCATGCTAGGGCACCCAAAATCACTTCCATCATCAATTCACTCTTTAGGTGCTAAAAATGGGTCATATCAACTAGGAATACGCCTATGTCTTTTATGCTCTATACTTATCACCAATCATGAAAGTTCCAACTGAATCCTCATCTAGGCGCCAAAACTTCTCAAGGATCCACATAAGGGAGCCAAAGTAGGTGAGTTAAGGCATAAGATGCGCCTTAGGACTTTCTTTACTTGTTTGGTTTCCTCAAAGATTCTTATATCCATTCCAAAATTTCAAGAAGTACTTTCAACCTTCATAAACATGTTTTCTACTCAAGGCACTCAAGGTGATTAACATCATCATGACAACCCTTAGGCGCCCAAGGAGGTAATCTGAGTGAGGAAATACGGCCTGACTCATAGATACCTTCTAAGTTCTCATTAAGGTTCATCTTCCACCTAGGCGCTCAAAAGGGGTGAAATAGGCAGCAAAGTGCGCCTAGGTATTACTTGAGATTACTCAGAGTCCCATTGATACCTAAACCTCATAATGATCATATCATCCTCTTCCAAAGCACTCAAATGGTTTCTACAAATGACAATGTGCTAGGGCGCTCATAATTGAGTGAAAGGGGCAAGGAAAGCGCTTTGCTTAAGGGGATCTTCTTGCTTCATTTATCATGTGTTCAATCAAGGCGCTCAAAAAGATAAAGGCCTTCTTAGGTAGCGCCCTACTCTCCTTACTCACCTCTCAATGACCTTGCCAACATCTCATTATATCCCTCAATGACAAGTCATTTAGATGCTAGGCGCCATTAGAGGATCTTTCCAACTTAGGGTGCTCAAACTACCATTTTCCCAAGGCGCTCAAAGTGAATTCTTTTCATGCTTTGTATTCCCCTCATCCAAAGGCGCATTCTAGGTGAATCCAACATTTTTGCTTTCAAGGCCTCCTTGGCGCCAAGGTCATACTCTCCTAACCTTTCACAAGATACAAGGCGCCAATATAGATGAACTTCTACATGCAAGGCGCCAGAGTGAGCTAAGAGGAGGCATAAGGTGCACCTAGAGTTTTGGGCGCTCATTTGAGATGGCTTCAATGGCAAGGAGCGCCTTGAACTTCATCTTAAGTTTTAGCCATTTCTAAGGTTTCTTATCATTAGGCGCTACCCTCTGGGAGCTTTGACTTCATGTTCTATCTTAGGATGTACCCATGGATGAAGGCCTTCTAAGGTGGGCGCCTCAAACATCATACCCAACCCTACTTCCTAGGCGCCTTGAATGGTAATACAGGTGTGGATGGGCGCCTAAATCTTCTTTTCATGCTTTAAATCACTCTGTCTTTCTACCTTAGGCGCTCAAGGTGATAATTTCTAACTTCTAAGGCGCCCAGAATGATGAATTTACACAAGAAGAGCGCCTTAGTTCTTGATCATGCTGACTAACATCTCCACTTACCCTTCTCAAATATTCAATATCTCTTTACATCTAGGCACCAAAATATGATCATATGGATGGAAATATGCACCCAAAGTCATAATACTCAAACTCAACCTCTGCTATTCAATGTTTCAACATATTCACCTTTAGGCACTTAGGATGATAATCTGAAGAACAATAGGCGCCTAGATCAGTTTTAACAATTTTAACTTGTGAATCTCTATTTATGTTGAACTTAGGAATTCATTTTAACACAAAAGACCTGTTGATGATTGTTTTTAGACAAGTCAACAATTAGAGTGAAATACAAAGTATCTGACTCCCTCTTGAGCAAAGCCTCTCGAATGCTGAACAAAGTGATCAAACAAGATGACTCCAAGGTTCCTTTCTGATGATTTGTAAGAGATAGCTCAGTGACTAAGTATGATTTTGCTGGTAAACACAAAGGGACTTACGTAGATTCTTCTTCACACTTGTTTAGCTTATTCCTTCTTTCAGTGTGGATGATGTATTCAGGGTCTCAATGATAAATAAAATGAAAAAGGTTAAGGGTTCAAAAAGTTAATCTAAGGTCAATGAAGTAATGATGAGGTATTGAATAAACAAACTCCTAAATAAACCTAACTTCACTTCGCCAAGGATGCCTACAACTACATGAAGTTGGTGCAATCTCCTAAGGTTTGCGAATGGTTTTCAAATCATGAAGGTTCATTTGAGCACCCATAAGACGGCGCAGCTCAAACAAGCATTCACAATCGAACTTAAGCAAATATGGCTCAGACTAGCTTTACACAACAATTCACCAGCGATGAATGTTAAAAGCATGAGCTAAGAGTTGATCAAATATCTAATACAACATACATTATAACAAAGAACTTCTAATCTACTTCTAATCTATTTTGAAACATCTCTCCATTTAATCAAGATACAAGAAATCATGTTACTCCACAAGATAACACTTTAACACCAAACAAGTAGCTCCAATGTCTTTGCATTACTCTTGAGAAATATTTACAACAATTCCAAGTCCTCTCAGAAAATTTCGAGAGTCTCCCATTCTACTCCTAAAATCTAAAATCTATATATTACAAATGAGGCAACAAGGCCTTTATATAGTGTCCAGTTTTACAATGAATGGCTGAGATCAATTTGATAGCCAAGGGTCTAGATCATGCCACCTCATAAGTAGTTACAACAACTTGCTATTTTTAGCAAAAAAGAGAGAGGCAATGAAGGCACGTTTTCCAATGTGATAAGGTAAGGCAAAAGCATTTAAAACATTCTCCACATAGGAATCCCTTTGGCTTCTTTCATTAAATGATACATTTAATGCATTAAATAATGCGGCTAATCAAAATTGAATGATGTGTACTCGCCACATAGATGCCAACTCAGCATACTTTGAAAATTGTATCATCTTTGTGTGATGTATTCAATGTGATTGCTTGAACTTGTATGTTTAGGAATACAACTTGTTGATTTTTGCCTTGTTTATTCTTCTTGTAGACTGGATGTATGATACTTGTTGCTTCACTTGACTAACTTCATGATTCTTTCTCCTTCTTGTAGGTAAGTTGATATGAATCTTCTTTGATGATGCTCCTTCTTGAAGAGTGGGTAATAGAGTAGGTGATGACTTGAAGTAGAATGTATGATAATCTTCATTCATGAAGAGTAGGAGAATCTCTCGGACTTGAAGGTTGAATGGAGCTTGAAGTATGATGGATGAATGTCCTTCAATCATGAGGCAACTTGAAAATGAAGTAATCCTTCATGATGATCTTTGGAGTAGCCCCCTTTGGAATGTAGACAATAACACCTTCTTTGGACGTAGACTTTGAAGCTTGAAGATTGAGAGATCTTGACTTGAAGCTTGGAAGAAGTGCCTTACTTGATGATAGGATGGAGATGAAGTGTACTTGCAAGATATTCCTCGGAAAGCTTGAATGGATAGATGCCTTGAACTTAATGTAATCCAACATGATGTCAGTGATGAAGAGTATCAACATGTTGGACTTGATGTGACCTTTTAGAAAGCAACTAAATGATGATCTTGAAGAGTACATGATGATGATGTTCTTTCTTGCAATAACAATTTCTTGACTTCACTCCTTGGATGAAGGTAACTCCGGACTTCTCGCTTGAAGGTGACTCCTTGTATAACTCCTTAGCCTTGATTAATGATCCTACAAGACAAGATAAACAGTATATCAATCACTTCATAAGATAGGAATAACCTTAAACATGTAATAATCCTTTTCAAGCTTAGGCACAAATATAGGTAAAAATAGGAACAAAGTGCGCCTAACATCAATTTAGTCCCACATTCATAACTTTAAATGATTTCTAGCAATTGTAATGCTTTTAAAGAAGACAACCTCTATAAGGTTCATCTAAAAGGTGTCTTTGGTGCAATTTTAACCTAGGCGCTCATTGAGGAGTGAGAAACAAAGGCGCCTAGGTACCTTGGCCTCAAATTTGCCATTTCAACAATGGGAGATGACTTATAAAATGAGCTCCTTCTCAGGGCGCTATTTTTAATGACATAGCCTCATGTATTCTTCAAAGGCGCAATTTTGAGGTTGTATAGAGGGCAATTGGCACCTTGAGCAATGTGGGTTCTATGTGCTACTTTCAAGGCTCTGAATGATCAAACAAGCTTTAAGGTGATCCTTTCTCTCTAGGCGCCCACTTTATCATGCAAATTTAGTTGTTCTTTTCCAAGGCGCCAACCTAGGTGGCAGAGGTAGAAATGGGCGCCCAACACAAATGGCTTCAATTTTGACATTTTTACACTTCTAAGTAACCAATCCTATCTTAAGATGACTTTATCCATCAAGCGCTCACTCCAAAAAGGTCATCTTATGCAAATTTCCTTAAGGTGCCTACTCTCAGAGGTCAATTGAAGTGATTCTTTCCAGGGCGCCAAAATCAAACTACTTTGAAGGTAAAGAGCGCCTAATCTTATTGGGCTTAGTTTATCATATTGGATCAATCTTTGGAAGTCAAAATAACCTCCCTCCTTAAAGGCGCTAAAAACACTTCAAGGCGCCAGAACCTCCTTCAAGGCGCAATTTGATTGAGACTCTACCTACTACTCTTATCCTAGGCGCTATCTCACTCTAAGGTGCTCCAACTTACTTTGACCAAGGCGCCAGATGTATCTAGGGCTCCAACCACTCTGAGGCGCAAATTCACCCCAAGGCGCAAATTCTCCTTCAAGGCGCTGAAACACTTGTTATGTCTACTAGGCGCCAATTCAAGTATCTGCAAATGAGAGAATGCGCCCAAACTTCTTTGAGTGAATTCACGCCTAAATTTGGAAGTCCAAGTGAGTAAGGTAGATTGAATTTCTTATACTTTAAATATTTTTCAATATACCTTTCAGGATGTTTGAGATAGGTCTCAGATCCACTAGATTTAACATGTAGATTATAGAATTTGGAGGATCCACCAGATTTCAGACTCGGTCAATTTTTCAGTGTTTCAAGATATCAGGCTATCAGACTTAGTCATTTTCAGGATCTTCTCAAACATCAGGATCAAGGATTTCATATTCTTTCTTCCTAAGGCGCTCATTGAGGAGTCATTAGCAATTCATGATTGATAAGCACAGACTGGAGGTTATACAAGCCTTTACTAGCGCTTAGACATGGATAAAAATTCTCTTCAACCTAGGCGCCAATGTGAAGTCACTCAGGAGGGAATTGGCGCCTAGAAGATCTTTTCATGTTTGACCAGTGCTAAAACCTCTCCTAAGGCGCTATAGACCTCATCAAGGCGCCAATTAAGTTCAAGGCACTCAATTCACTACAGGGTGCTCACTTCTCTTCAAGGCGCCTTGATCATTATAGACTCCAACAACATTAACTTACATGGTTTTATGCTCCCTATGTGATTGATCTACCTCCTTTGACATCCAGGCGCTCAAGTTAGGATGTTTTGGAGTATATCCTCTTCTAGATGCCAAGAACAAGAAAATGCGCCTCAAGCTCATGGATCTC
Source organism: Cunninghamia lanceolata (assembly GCA_027924645.1). Taxonomy (NCBI): domain Eukaryota; kingdom Viridiplantae; phylum Streptophyta; class Pinopsida; order Cupressales; family Cupressaceae; genus Cunninghamia; species Cunninghamia lanceolata. Next base: position 9,970,059 of record BSBN01000202.1, read on the forward strand.
AACTTCAGGCGCCTTTGAATGCTAATTTGGGATCAAAAGGGCGCCTAAGTTTAAAGAAATGGTGCCAAAGTTCTAAACTCCTTGATGCTAGGCACCAATGTGAATGTTTTGATAATTTCATCTCAAGAACCCCTTAGGCGCACATCTCTACCTTGGCGCAAATTCATCTCTTCTATATGTGGGCGCTCTTTGATCTAGGGCGCCAAATTCATCTCTTCTATATGTGGGCGCTCTTTGATCTAGGGCCCCAAATTCACCCCATCAAGGAATCTAGTTCTAGGCGCTCAATGTGATCCTCCTAACTTAGGGCACTAAAGTTCCAAACTCCTCATCATAGGCGCTTAAACTTAAGATTTCAAACCTCTCCTCACAACAAGGCGCCCATCTCTGGCAGGAGCAACAAGGAATGGCGCCTAAGTCCTCTGCTTCAACTCTAGGTGCAATCTTGAGGTTGTCTAGATGATGGAAGGCGCCCTAAATTCTAGGCGGAGTTTTGAGGTGAACTTGGAGCAATTTCGCGCCCAGAATTGACAGTACCCAAGGTAAGGTATATTGAAAAATATATTTAAGTATTCAATCTCTAAACTTATACTTTAAATATTTTTCAATATACCTTTCAGGATGTTTGAGATAGGTCTTAGATCCACCAGATTTAACATGCAGATTCTAGATTTTTGAGGATCCACCAGATTTCAGACAGCCAATTTTCAGGATCTTCAGGATCAGGATACCAGACTTAGTCTTTTTCAGGATCTCAAACATCAGGATCAGGTCATCGAGGGGCTCTTAGACTCAAACACCACTGACTTCATCATGAAATAGCTTTAAGACATCATACAAGACTTAGCAAAGCATTGGAATTCAAAAAAAAGGGGGTCCCCATTTGCAATGGGGTGATGTTGTGATTTGGTCACAACAAGACCCTTTCGTTTTAACCTTCAGGAAGCCTCCATAATTCATTCACAAAACTCGGTTTCCTTAACTGACTCTGAGGTGAAGAAAAAAAAACTAGGGGGTCCCCATCATGATGAGGTCATGTGTGATTTGGTCACAACAAGTTCGTCATAGCAGCTTGGAGATCAGTTCGTTGGAGGTTTGAGGCAGAAAAATACATATTTGGGACTGTACATTCATTGCAGCTCGCTAGCCGTACTACCCAGTCCAGCCGTACCATGTTTGTGGGCATTTTGAGGTTGTTTCTTTGCATATATCTCTTCCAAAACTGATCGCCCCTCCTTGTGGACGGTCTACAGCGCTTCGCAGAGATATTTCAGTGGCTTGTGACATTTCTTTTTGCTGATTTACCCTTCTAGCCATGGTCGTACACCACCAAGCTTGACATTGGGAAGTGTGGAGCTTATTTCTCATTGTGGGTAGTGTTTGTTTGCATTATATGAGGCGTCCAAGGCCTATTGTATTGCTGATAACAATGTATGCATGATACTATGTGATTCTTGATGATTTGGAGCAACATTGTAATACCCAGTGGTTGATCTGGCAGTAGCCAAAAACTGAAGTTTCAAATCTGCATATGGGTATGTGATAGAACCTCTTTATTTACTGATATATGAATTGGGTCTTTCATATTTCTCTTGTAATCCATGTATATTTTCTAGGTTTATATTATATGCAATATATTATATGCTCCGGCAACACATCTACAGGAAAACCGAAACCCCTTCTGCATTCTCCTCTCTAGTCTGAAAGATCACAAAAAAAAATTAATAAAAATCACACATAAAAAGATCTCAAAAATATACAAACAGGTACGGCACATTACAGGGCTTCCATCCATTTAGGAAAGTTACAATGTATGCACAGGGTGTCAAATGGGCAAACAAAGTCAACATCCACTTGATATTGGTAAGGCATGGTGAACCAAAGGGGTTTTAGATTTTTGGTAAATGTTGATTTGCATCGTCCAATGAAGACACCTATAGTGTCTAGAGCAAAGTATTTCTTGTTCCTTGTCGATGACATTTTTGGAAAAATGTGGTTTATTTTTTGAAGAATAAGTCAGAATGTTTTTCTAACTCTGCGGCGTGGAAATCTTTTGTTGAAAAACAAACAAGTAAATACGTTAGGACACTGAGATCAAATAACGGAGATGAGTTCGTCTCCAACCAATTCAAAGAATTCTGCAAGAAGGAAGGTATACATCAAAAGTATACTGCTCCATACACTCCACATCAAAACAAAGTTGTTGAAAGGAGGAATAGGATAGTTATAGAGATGGTGAGGTGCATGGTGCACAGCTGAAATCTGCCTTATAAGTACTAGGCAAAATCTGTGAATACTGCAATCTATATCCTTAATATAAGTCCTTGTAAATCCTTGCAAAATTTCACTCTCGAGGAAGCATGGTCAGACAAAAAACCATTTGTATGTGATTTTTGTGTTTTTGGTTTTATTGTTTTTGCACATATTCCTAAGGAAAAGACAAGTAATTTAGATGTGAAAAGCAAAACATATATGTTTCTTGGGTATAGTGAACAATCCAAAGCATACAAACTACTAGATGCCCCTACAAATAAAATTGTGGTTAATAGAGTTGTTATCGTAGATAAGAAAATACCATTCTTTTCACTTAATGGTAATTCTTCATATAGTAGTGTACGGGTAACTACTCCTAATACTGAAACAAGTTCTAATGTTGAAAACAAACAGAAAACATCAAAAACATCAAATTCCAAGGGGGTTATCATTTGGAGAAGAGAGTGAAGACAACTTTTCACAACACAATCAGGAGGGTGAACAAAAGAGACCAAAGTGGTACTATACCAAGATGAAGGATGTTTGGGAAGATGAATTGCCAAAGGCAATGCAATGTCGATCTACACATTCAAAAAAAACAACTTGTTCAAGGTGGTGTGTAGGTAAGTTTTGCTCTAACTTCTATTGTTTCACAGATATCTAAGCTTAGTTCATTTGCAAAGCCCAAAGGGAAGTCTAAATGGGATGGTGCCATGAAGGTGGAGTATGATGCCTTGATGGAAAATAAGACTTGGTGTCATGCCCCCGCTTTTTTAATCGCCTCAAGAAGGATCGCAGCCCTTAATAACATGGGCATTGCAATCCCAACAAACATTTAAGGCATTTAAAACATTAAACTATGTTTAACAAAGGTGGCTGTTAGAAAAGTAGTTAAGTAAAATCAAGAATTAAATAAATTAAATGCAAACGCAGAAAAAGACAAATGATGGATAAGACAAATTAATTAATTAAAGACAAAGGATGGACAAAAGACAAATTACTTAAATCCCCATAAAGGCAGCAATCATCCCTTAACAAAAGGTCATGCCTTTCTAAAAGGATATTACTCTTCAAAAGGATGTCTCTCTTCATAGAGACATGATATGGTATAAAAGGAAGATAAATGGGAGTTAGAAAAAGGGAATGGAGGAAAGAAATAAAGGAATTCAGAAAAAGGAAACAAAAGAAGGAATATAAATATATCAACAGTGATATATATTCCAGCCATACAAACAATTGATAACAGCAAAGAATGATATATTGCAGCCAATTGGACTAAACTTGAAATCCATCAAGAGGTACTTTATACCAATCATCTAACAAATTCCTAAGCAATCCATTTTGAAGTCAAGGAGATGCTTTGCAAGTACGAAGGATGGCCCTTCTAAGCTCACGAGAGATGAGAGGATAGGATGGCCCCCCCTCATGCTCTTATCAAGTAGACCAAGAGATTGGCAAGGATGGCCCTTCCATGCTCTTGAGCTTAATCAAAGAGGATGGCCCTCTTGAGCTTGATCAAGGAAGATGTCCCTCCAAGGTGGACTACGAGCTGCAAGGCGGATGGCCCCCTTACATGCTCTCGGCAATATTGATGTAATGTCCACTTTTTGAGCTTGGAGATTGGAAAGTTGATTTTTTTTAATGGCTCAACTATTTTTCCTTGACAAGGTGAACTTGGAATTTGACTTCTTATATTTTATTATTATTTTTGAAGGTGTCAAAAGTATTTAAATAATTTTGCTTGGAGGAGAACGACCCATTTGAGGGTTAAAGGGTGATAAAAAATGAATAAAATAATAATATTTTATTATTTGATGTTGTGGCTCAAATTAGAGAATAAAATATTATTTAAAATCAAATCTTCAATTTGATTTTAGGCGCCTAATCATTGGAGATAGTCGGCCTACCTTGAAGGAGAAATTAATAAAATAAAAAGGCAAAATATCTAGGTCGGCCAAGTGAAAAGGAAAGATAGGTCAGCCCAATTGGAAACAAAGTCAATGTCGGCCAAGAGGAAGAGGTCGGCCTCTAGAAGGAGAAAAAAATAATTAAAAATATATCTTAAGTTGGCCAAGAAGGATAAGTTGGCCTAGTTGGCCTTAATAATTAAAAATAAGGGAAAAAACACCTTGGTCAGCCAGCAAGTGGGAGAAAGCAAAAGTAAAGTATAAATATAAGGTATTGTGAGGAATTTTGATCATCATTCAACAGTATATCTTTGTATTTTCCTTTGTGGATCTACGATTTAGTTTGCAATACGTTTCCAAGGACGCAAACTCTTGACGAAAGAAGGAGGATTGGATGAACACCCAATCTTGTCTTGGAGGTGGATTCATACGGAATTCACAATTGCACTTGATTGTTGTTCATTATTGAAGAAGAGCAGATTGCTACATCTGATTTTTAGATCAGTCTTGAAGAAGGTTTAACTTGCAGGTTTTATATCAGTCTTGACAAATATTTTCAGTGCCATCCTATAGATATTGTTGGCAGATTGGTGTTAGGGTTTGACCATCATGTTCGCGTTTGGAGGGATATTCTAGCTTATATCAGACCATCAGAACAGTTTGGAAGAGCTGCCATATGCTTGAAGGAAGTCACTGTCCATAAGAAGGAATCTCTGCCCTTTGAAACAAAGGAACTGCTGTCTTAAAGTGCAGAAATCAGAGCAGCGCAGCCCTGATATTGCTAGATCAATTGCTAGGGTTTTATCTTGTTTTGCAGATTTATATCAGATTGGAGCAGCACTATATTTTGGGAATCTAGGGCATACTATTACACATCATTTTTCGCCATCCTTGGTATGTATGAGCCTATGTTTAAGTCTGATTGTAAAAGCAGAGATTGTGGGTTATCTTTGGCCATGTTTGAGCCAATAAACTTGATGTAAATACAATTCTGGATAATCTGATTCATTGCAGCAGTTTTCATAAGTCATTTGTTTTTGCATTTTGATGGCCATCTTATGTGTTTGAACTCATAGTTGATGTTATCTTCATAAGGATACATAATCAGCATGTTTGTTTGATCAATTAACATACATTGGTTTGCTGTCAAAAGCCATTTATAATTCAGAAACAGAAAATCAGATTTCAGTTCTAGGGTTTGACAGAAAATATAGAAAAAAATCAGAATTCAATTTATTATCAGAACTAGGGTTTGGAAGTAAAAGTCAGAAATAAAATCAAAAAACTAAGGCAGATCTGATTAGGGATCTTACAATTGAGGATGACCCACCTTATTATTGCTACTTGCAAGTATTCCTAAGAAATTCGATATGTGATTGGCTTTGAGGGATTGTATTATGATGGATTGAACCAAATATTGTTTATGCTATGATGTCTTGATCTCATTACGAATTATGCTATGAAAGATGAATTTAATATGAATGATGCTATGAACTGAATATTATCTTAATTTTTTGATAACTAATATTTTAATGTCAAATTTTAGTGAGTCCTATTGTTTGCAGGTTAAGAAATCAGGAATATCCCAAAAAGGGACATTACACTTGGGTGTTGTCAACATTGCTCCAATAAAGAAATCCATTGCTTGTAAATGGATTTATTAAGTAAAGTGTAAATCAGATAGTTCTTTGGACAAATACAAAGCTTGTCTTCTTGCCTAAGGATATGCACAAGACAAAGGGGCAAACTATGAAGAGACCTTTGCCCCCAGTGGAAAGATGGTAACCTTTTGATTAGTTATCTCCATTGCTATTCAATTTCAATGGAAGGTATATCAGATGGATGTCATAAGTGTCTTCTTGAATGGAAACTTAGAGGAAGAGGTCTAAATGACTCACCCGCAAGGATTCCAGGTTCCAAGCAAAGAACATTTGGTTTGCAGGTTGGTAAATCCTTGTATGGACTTAAACAAGATTCTCTAGCCTGGTATTTTACAATTGATCAATACCTTAGAGATTTTGGTTTTAGAAAAAGCTATTCTGAACCCACTCTCTGTCAAAATCAATCGTGGTGGCATAGTGATCCTAATTGTCTATGTTGATGATCTTGCCATCGCTGGAAGCAATGCTATTTTAATTGAATAGGTGAAACATGACATATGTTCTATTTTGAAATGACAAATCTAGGCCTGCTTCATTATTGTCTAGGTGTAGAATTTTGGCAAACTAATCACAATAATTTTGTATCACAAACTAAGTATGACAAATCTCTTTTAGAAAATTTTCAAATGCCTAAATGTAATCCTATGTCTACACCTATGGAGGTGGGATCAAACTCTCAACTAACATTGCTTTATCATTGATCAATGAAACATTGTATCAACAATTGGTAGGTAGTTTGATTTATCTTACTACCACTAGACCAAATCTATGTTTTGCAGTCAGTTGTCTTTCTCAATTCATGTCTAAGCCTCAAGAGGAACATTGGCAAGTTGCAAAACGAATCCTTCAATATGTCAAAGGGCTCCTTGACTTCAGCATTTTATATCAACAATCTATTGACTTCATGCTAACCGGATATATTGATTCCAATTGGGCTAGCTCAATTGATACAAGAAAGTTTACAATAGGTTATGTTTTCACTCTTGCTTCAGGAGTAATTTCCTGGAAGAGCAAGATACAAAACACAATTCCCTTATCCTCCACTGAAGCAAAATATAAGGCAGCAATCAATACAGGTTGTGAGGCAATGTAGTTATGAAGGCTATTGGATGATATTCGATTGGATCAAACTACAACAACCTCACTATTTTTGTAAGATACCCAACTAATTCTACTAAAATTTTTCCTTCCTTAATCAAATTTTACTTGCATTTCATTCATCAACTACTCAACAACTTATTGATGTGTATCAAAGATAACAACTTGAATGATTTAAACTTGAAGCTGGATACTTGTCTTCTGCTTGATTCAATCTTATGGCAAATGTCTTATTACATGGATAATGCTTTCAATAGCATGAAGTTACAAACTTATTCAAATGGAAATACAAAGGAAGGCCTTGAAGCCTTGATGTTTACAATGACTTCTATACTTGATCAACTCAATCAAACTCAATGATGTCAACTGAATGTCAACACCTCACATTACAACAAGGGAGCATCACCTTGCTTGTTGAGGGTGCATCACCCCAACACTTGAAACTCGCAGGCCTCAAGATTACAAGCTCAATAGCTTTGCAGAGAGAATTTTGTCAAAATGAATAGATATGAAATGAATGAGAGAGCTCCTCCTTTTATAGGCCTTCCAAAGGCAATGAAGGCACATTTTTCAATGCGCAAAGAGGAACCAAGGCACGTTTCCCAAGAAGCATATCCAAGGGAATATTCTATCTGATGACTCACTCTGAGTTGGCAAGCTTATCCAGAGACCTTGACACGGATCCCGAAGACATTCTGTCGACCAATGAGAGCTCAGGTAGTTACAACTACCTTATCTTCTGACTAGGTGCCATAATTGCAAGATCCTCAATGCTAGGCGCCAACTGAAGGGGGTAGAAACCAGGATAGGTGCCTTTCCAAACTGGGCGCTTCTTTAAGGTGGCAAAGACTAGAGAGTGCGCCTCAACATTTGATCAAGATCTACATTAGATTAGTGAATCCTTGGATGACATTTTATCTCCAAATCAGGGTGAACGATCAATTGGAGCTTCAAGATCCCACTCTTGCTCTAGGCGCATATTCAAAGCTCAGGAGACATGAGATTGCGCCTAACATCCTGGAGGTGAATTCCATCTTAATCCAAGTCTACAAGGTGCTTCCAAGTTAGGCGCCAAAACAGGGTCATGGAGAAGCAGAACCACGCCTTAGGAAGATGTCTGAACCCTAGGCGCCAATTTGAAGTTGCAAAAGCATAGGTATGCGCCTAGTAGAGCTTGATGACTCCATATGCTCAAAACACTTAACATTATTCAGTGGAAACCTTTTAGACTCTAGGCGCCATTTGGAGGTTGAAAAGAGGGAAGTTGACACCAAACTGCATTAGGCGCATCTTTGAGGTGATGGAGACCAAGAAGTGCGCCTTTATCATCTGGCTCTATTTCTTGTTAACTTTATCACTTGGATTATTGAACAACACTGAGAATGTTTCCCTTCTTCCTGATACAAGTTGAAAGATCCACTGGGCGCCATTTCAGGTGTCTGGAAAGATCATCAACCTAGGGCGCTAATGGAGTCTTAGAATGGAGTCTTAGGCAAATGGAATAAGCGCCTTACTTGTCTGGGTGCACTTTAAGGGTGAGATAGGCAGCAGAGTGCACCTACCTTCTTCAACTTCACCTAACTTGATCAATTCCAAAGTTTTAAGCCATGTGAGTGAGTTCTCATCCTAGGCGCCAAAATGGAAGCATTTTATCAAGAATGTGCGCCTCACATAGATTTGATTTCTGGATGCCAGAATTGAGGAATTTTGCGCCTAGGCTAGGAGTTTCTCATTTCAATTTTGATTATTCATCTAAGTGACTTTCCTTAGCTCCAAAGCCTTCAATCTATCAATCACCCATGCTAGGCGCTCAAATGGAAGATTTTTGATCCCATATGCGCCTAGGTTTCAAGACATCATTACTGGACAATTCTACTTGATCTCCTAGAAATGAAGTTCACTTGGAGAAGTTCCTTGATAGTTTTAACGACCAACTCAGATCAAGGCGCCCATTTTGGAGTGTTTAAACTTGAATTGACGCCTTATGAAGGTTAGGCGCACTCTGGGGTTTTGTAAGAACAAGAAAGTGCGCCTAGCTCAATTAGGCTCTTTCAATGACCACAAACATATGTTAGGTGAATGATCAAGTGCCAGTGATGCTCAACTAGTTAATAGATGACTTCATCTTCTTGATTGTTGCCTTCAAAACCCAAGGCTCTTATTTAGGTGAGTTCAACATGATAGTGGCGCCCAAGCATGAAAGCCTCATTCATACCCACTCCACTCATCTCAATACTAGGCGCTGGATTGGAGGAAGTTAAACACATGAAGCGCCTCAAATTAAATCCCTTACTGAGTGCTACAAGTGGATTTGAGAGTTAGGCGCCAAAATGAGCTTGAATTTCCTAGAAATGCGCCTAAACATCATGAAAGCATTATTTGACAATGTGACCACTAGAGTTGATGAAATGACTCTCAGACTTAGTCAAATTTTAGGTTTCTAACTTTGTTCCTGCAAAACAAAAAGATAGAGTTAGTCAGAAACCAATTCATTCCCTCATCATTTAGAATTAGCCTCCGGGAATGAGGAATAGGCTAATCCATTATACACTTGATGATCAAGTCGGAAACGGGGACATGACAATTTTGTGACAACCAAAGTGTTCTCAAGATGTTGAAGAACCCAACTATCATGCCAAAACTAAGCATATTGAAGTTCATTACCATTACAATCACCAATTGATTGATAATGAAGACATTTCTCTTTATTATTGTCCTGCAGAGGAGCAGATTGCAAGCATAATGACTAAACCACTTGATAAAGATAAATTTGTCAAGTTTAGTGATAAACTTGGCATTGTATCTAATTTAGTAATTAAGGAGGGTATTAGATTAATATAGCTTTGTCCTAGAAATAATATCTACAATGGATATATGCTGTTAGCATTGTAAAGGTATAGTATTTTTAATTTGATTATTTGTATGCCATGCCTCTACAATGCTAACTACAAAAAACAACAATAACAAAAAAAATTATACCTCTACAATGCTAACAACATATAATCTTTGGCAAACTTCCTTGGGTCAAACCCATTGTGAATCATGGCTAGAATATCTGGAAATATATATACATGTTTGGGTCCTTAACTTAATGACGAAACACACAGAAAAAATGAGTTGGCTTGTCTTGGTATAGCTTGCTTTGCGACCAATTTTATCACATTGCACTCTTTACTTCAATTGAAGACTTCTTTGAAACATATGTTTGTCAGTGAAAAGTGACCACATTCTTCATAGTCAATGACTAATTGTAACATGCACCCATCTGTATATGTTTGTTCTGTGTGTATTTTTTTTGTTTTTGCTTGTTTTGGGTTTAGGGTTTTATTGCATGTTTTTGCATGTGCGATTTTTGCAGCAATGACATAGAAAATAAAGCATATATGGAAAACCCAGAAAAACTAGAATAGATATCAACAAAATAACAAAGACCCAGATTGAAGGAAAACAAAATATGAAGTTCTATTACATACCCATATCAAGATTTACAACTTCATCTCGGGGTCATTGCCGGACCAGCCATATAAGCTACAAAAGAATGCTCCAAACTCCAAGAAATGAAGAGGGATTGTCTTACAAATTGCAGCAACTGATTACTAAACCCTAGGCGCCTTGAATCATTGTAATAATAGCTCCAAATGATATGGAAATCGCTCCTAGCAATCCCACGTTTGCACCAGCTGATCTACGGCCTCCCTAGTAGTAAATAACAGCTCCAAACTCCATCGATTCTCCTTCTTTAATCTCTATTTTGTACTGAAAATGGTTGCAGTAGATGAGCGATCAGATTCAGATGAGAAAGCACACAAAAAACCACCCCAAAACTCCACGAACTGCTGTTAAGAAGGTACGGCCTTGCTCAGAAGTGTACGGCCTGCATATGACTTTCCAAAGCTGCAATAAACTCCAAAAACATATAAATCTGTCCTTCAACTGTTGACTGATGGCTGCACATTCATTCTTCCTCCACTAACTCCATTTTTCAAGCTCAAATCTGTCCCAAATGAATCCATTGGAAGCACAAATAAGACCTCTGAATGAAGCCTCCAGTAACCTCTCCTGATACGATCTTCCACACATGAGGAAAGGGATCAATGAAGGGGTTTTCATCCCAACACTATCACAATCAAACGCTAAAGCCAAGCTCGAAATGACAAGGCACAATAAACTCACAAGTGAGCAAAATCCAATATTTCTCGCATAACCAAATGAAGTTCTTTTTGGTCCTTTTGTTTGCCTCCTTCCCCAATGCCCAAGAGGAATTTGTTTTTATTTATTTTAAATTATATCTCAACCCCTTATCACTCCATGAGGGGCGCCCATCCCTAGGAGTACAACTTAAGTCACAACTTGCACTTTATGAAATAACTTAATCTTATAACTTAAAGTCACTTTATGAAATAACTTAACCTTATAACTTAAAGTCACTTTGGGATCTCATAAAATAACATAAGTTAAATATTTAATTTGACTTATATTATATTGTTTTGAGCTCTAGTCACATCGAGACCATAAATATTGTGAAGGACCTCCACAACTACCCTACTAAAAATAGTAACTGCTCAGCTCTTGACTTACTATAAATACTAAGTCCTTGGAATGACTTCCTGAACACCCCCATTAGCCTACGGAAGTCAAATTATAGGCTAACCCTAGTCCACTGGTGTAATGAGCTAGATGGGGGACACTACACCAATGTCAGAGTTGATGTCATAGATTGGGTCTTTGATGATCAGAATTTTTGGCTTCCAACAAAAGAGATTTAAGAGGTAAGTTCTTATTAAGTTACTCTTTTGCAATGTGTACTAGTTTTATGTTCTTTTTATTTGTTTATACTCTATTGTCAAATCTTACTACTTATTTATGTTATTTTTTAACAAGTCACAGAGCTTTTAGTTAGCCTTCTTTGTGTTATTCAAGAAATCATTAATTGGTGATGGCACCATTGGCTTTATAAGTCATTACATGCAGTAGATTATTTCTTGAATCAAGCAATCCAATTCCACATGAATTTCAAAGCTGACGAAAAAGTTTTCAGCAGGTTCCACACAATCATAGAGCAGATGGAAGTGGATTCTCAAATTAAAGTAAAAATCATCTCTGGGATCAAGAACTTTAGACTTGCCCAAGGGATCTCTTTTCTCAAGATATATTTAAGGCAACTCAGAAAACATTGCAGCCAAGGAAAAGTTGCTTATAGTCGTACTTTTATATTTCTTGTGTTAATGTTGAACATTGAGTTTGAGTTGTTTTCTCTTTTTTCATTTTAGGTGAATGGTGGGAAGAGGTTTGGTGCAAAAGGTGCCCAGCCTTTAAAGGATTGTCATGCATGCCTTGCCTCACGGAATGCTTCAAGATGTGAGAGCAATTGGAGTATATTTGAGCACATACACTCAAAAAAACACAATATTATGACGGTGCAAAGGTTCACTACAGCCTTTGTCTCCATCACAAGCAAATCTTTGGTGTGGATTTATCTACCATTGCATTGTAGGAGATTGATCCAATATCAAATTGGATCAGCATGGCTAAGGATATTACATTTATTTAGGATGACCACATGTTGATCATCAGTTTGAGCTTGAGAATGAGGCAATAGCAATGGTGGAGGAGAAGAGAGCACAAATAGGTCTTGTGGATGTCATTGACACATGCATAGGTATCATTGTTGTGGCAGCATAGAGCTAGAAATGCTAGGCCAAGTGATGCAGCCTCCTATCTACAATTGTCCACAACTAAATGTTGTACTTTTTGTTCTTTATGCCATCGATATCCTAATCCATGATTTTTGTACACCAAAATACATAAAGATCTTGTTTCCTTCAAATCCTTCAACTCAAATCCACTTTTGTACTCATTTGTTTGATGTACACTTGTGTATGTGAGCAATGTAGCATGTAATTGATTAGTTTTATACAGTGTTCCACAGGGACCCGTCCCCCCCCCTAAAACCCCCCGTCCCCCCGTCCCGGACGTTTCCGAGACTTGGGGACGCCTGCGAGATGTCCCCCCGCCGTCCCCCCACTGCCGCCGGAACGCCAAAGTCTTCAGCAAGACGGAGGGTACTTCTAGCCGTCCCCGAGACGTCTCGGGGACTTCTAGACGTCCCTCAAGCGTCTCAGGGACTTCTAGACGTCCCCCGCGCTGGGGCTGCGAAAAGTTAACTTTTTTTTTTTTTTTTTTTTTTGGTTTTTTTTTGGACTTAGAGCCCAGGTTCGAACCCTAAGGGGGTGTTTGACCATTTTAAAGGCTAAATAGTCTCATTACACTTTCATTCTTCATTTTATTTACTCAATATGCCATTTCATGTTTTGCAACAGCTAGGTGAAAAAGAGGAAAACCAGTGAGAAGAGTGGGTGAAAGAGGGAGTTTGAGGTGTTGCAAGTGCAAGAGGGGTGAGAAGGAGAAAGAAGAAGAAGAGGAGGAGCATTCTACACCAAGTGTGAAGGATTTTCCAAGCACAAGGTAAGTTTTTATGACTGTTTTTTGAAGTTTTTTCATTTTTTTTTTTGTTTTTTTAAATTTTTTTCTAAGTTCTTAGTTTTAGTTTTTCATGTTGAAATGTTGAATCTTACAATGGGCATTGAAATGAAAATCAAAACATGAATATGCATTTGCAGCCATTTTTTTAAATTTTTTTCTAAGTTCTTAGTTTTAGTTTTTCATGTTGAAATGTTGAATCTTACAATGGGCATTGAAATGAAAATCAAAACATGAATATATTTTTCTAAGTTCTTAGTTTTAGTTTTTCATGTTGAAATGTTGAATCTTACAGTGGGCATTGAAATGAAAATCAAAACATGAATATGCATTTGCAGCCATGGCTGCAAATGCATATTCATGTTTTGATTTTCATTTCAATGCCCATTGTTTTTTTAAATTTTTTTCATCTTTCCATCAAGATTTCAGTTTTAAGTTTTTAACTGTTTAACATCAAATTTCACTTATAGAATTTATTTGTTTATTCATTATTGCAGTGTCATAATGAGCTCTCATGACATGAGTGGGGATGAGGTTCATGGTGATCCTGATAGTGGAAGTGAATATGCCCCTGAGGCTGAGGGGAGTGACCATGGGGTTGAGGTTGAAGCCAATACTAGTTCCATGGCAAGTGAAGCAACTAGTTTTGAGTGCCCTTCTGCACTACTCGCACCGTATGCTAAGGGTCCTTTTGATCACAAATCCCCTCTCAAACAGTTTGCAACAAAATTACTAAACAAGGACGGGTTACCATCTGGTGGCACAAGGAGGTGGAAGTGCAACTTTTGTGCTCTAGAGTGGTTTGGGAGCATCACTAGAGTTAATGCACACCTTCTTTTCATTAGAGGAAAAGGTGTAGACATATGTTCTTTTTTGGCAAAACCGCAAAACATCAAATACAAAGTTGAAATAAATAAGTTATGGGGTCTTCCTGATGATACTACAGCTGCACCTGTGCATACTACTTTGCACCATAGGGCACATCTTTAGCCCACAGAGTTCTAGCCATACTTTGCAGACGAGAGTAGGAGGGACACCAGTTTCTTCTTCCAGTGCCTATGTAGCAGAGGGGAGGGGGAAACAGAAATTGCAAACTCAAAGTAACTCAAAGTAGCTCAAGGATGACACAGATGATGCCGTTGGCAAGTTCTTCTTTGCCAATGGCATCCCATTTCATGTTGCTCGATCTCCTTATTATAAGGAGATGATATTGATGGTGGCAAGGGTAGGACCATCATATGTGGCACCAGGTGAGACAAAATTGAGGACCACGATCTTGGATAAGAACTATTCCAAGATCAATTTGTTGATGGAGACGATGAAGGAGTGTTGGGTCAGGACAAGATGCAGCATAGTCATGGATGGGTGGACGGACATTAGACAGCGTCCACTCATTAATATCATGGTTATATGTACTAAGGGCCCATATTTTCTGAAGGCAGTTGATTGTTCAGGGCATCGCAAAGATGCTCATTTTCAGTTTTGAGGTCCTCAAGGAGGCTATTGAGGAGGTTGGGCCACAAAATGTGGTCCAAGTAGTGACAGATGAAGCACATGTGTGCAAAGCTGCAGGGAGACTTGTTGAGGCAGCTTATAGGCATATTTGGTGGACTCCATGTTGTGTGCATGCCATGAACAATGCACTCAAGGACATGGGCAAGATTGGTTGGACTAGACAAGTGGTAAATGATGCGAGAGATGTGCAGATGTTTATCTGCAACCACCACACATCACATGCACTCTTCAGGACCTTCGCTAAGAAGGAGTTCTTGAAACCTATTGATACGAGATATGCTTCCTATTTCATTCTCTTGGAGAGAATGATTGAGTTGCAAGAGGCACTGCAACTCATGATTATGACAGCAGAATGGAGTAGGTGGGCCGAGTCTAAGACAGAGCAGGGTCTGAGGGTGAAGGATACGGTGAAGAATGATGTGTTCTGGGCTGATGCAAAATATATTGTCGCCATCATTACACCAGTTTTCTAGGTAATCAGGTATGGGGATGCGGATGGATCTAACCTTGGAGAGGTGTGTGAGTGCATCAATTCTATGCTTGATCAGATGAGGGCTGTTGTGCGACAGAGGGACCCCACATTGGCATTATACCATGAGCACATTCAGCCAATCATTCACAGGAGATGGGAGAAGCTCAACACTCCCTTGCACATGGCAGCTTATGCACTTAATCCTAAGTGGTACTTGACTAGGCCTGGTAGAGTGACACCGATACGGGATCCGGAGGTGAAGGCGGGGTTCTTCAAGTGCATTGAGAGGATGTATGATGATGTAGATGCCAGCACAATTCGCACTGATTGGACCAAATTTGCCACTCTTAGGGGTTATTCAAATGCGGCCAAGATGGATATGGTAACTATGGCGCAGGATGACCCAATTTTGTGGTGGACTTGCCATGGATCGGGATCTTTGACTACCACTCTAGCCATCCGATTGTTATCTCAGGTTTCTAGTTCTTCAGCTGTTGAGAGGAACTAGTCTGCATATAGCTTCATCCACTCTCTTAAGAGGAACAGACTTACCTCTAGGAGAGCAGAGAAGCTTGTGGCTGTACATAGTGCTTTGCGTCTCATTGACCGCAGAACACTTGTGTACAAAGAGAGTCCAGCAGCACGATCGGATGTAGAGCCAGAGGAGCCGGCACAGATTGATGAGGATGCTTCAGTTTCGGCTTCAGATGCAGGGCTGGTTGGTATTAGTTTGGCAGAGCTTGACCGCGAGGATTCCAGTAGTTCGAGTGATGAGGAGTTTGCGGACGATTAGAGGCCTCCCTTCACTACATTTTGATTTTTGCATTTTGTAGTTTGTACTTATTTTGATATCATCATATGCTACTCATTGTGATTGTAACCATCTTTAAGACTCTATGATACATTGATATGATATTATGATGTGACATGTTATATTTTCCATTTTCGATATAATAGAAACTAAGAAATCTCAAATTCGACAATTTCATTTGTCTTTTAGTAATAGACTAATAGCATTCAAGTATTTAAAATGTTAGTATTTGCAATTTTGCTAGTTTACTAATTTGCCATTTGAAATGTTATTCAGATATTCTTAAACATCTTTTTATAACTAGTTATTCAAGTACCATATGTATATCAGCGCCGCCCCCCCACCGCCATCCCCAAACTTAGACCCTTTGTCCCCCCGTCCCCAAGACCCGTCCCCGTCAGGAAACTCCGTGGAACATTGGTTTTATGTGTCTTTAAAGTTGATTCAGAGAAGAGTGCATAGAAAAGCATGTGCTTCCTTAAAAATTCTCTATATATCATGTTTTTTATTAAATTGCAGAGTCTATGTCAATTTTTCCCAAGTCCGAAGTCTAAGTCCAAGCAAAATCAGCTTGCTGAATCTGAGTCTGGTAATTCATAAAACAACCCAAAAATAAGAGGCATGTTCATCGAAAACATCCCAGCTCGCCCAACCAACAACACTTCAACAGCAATCTATTCACCATTCCCGTAGGCTAATACACTTGGTAAGGGAATGTCTTGGTTGAGCTAGGTGGGAAAAACGAACGTTGTTGAGGTTTGAAGAAAGGAATGATAGCTCAACTAATAATAATTTTGGCTAGTGGTATTTTTATATTATTTTTATATAGCCAAAAATAATAAAATATTCAGCCAAGTATTTGAGCGGCCAAATTGGAGAAACGAAATATATTCAGCCAAGGGATGATAAGAACATAGATGATATATTGAGAGAGATGGAAGCTGGTCAAAGAATGATGGCAGCAGAACAACATGCTACAAATAAGAATATAACTCAGTTGTTAGCAGCCCAAAATCAGATGATGCAATTCAAGACCAATTCATTGGCTAATATGAAAGTCAATCTAGCTAATCCAGCCCATACAGGTGATGGTAGTGTTGTTGGTTCACCTCATGCTAGGAGAGCACGCACAGTTACTACAAATAGACCTATGCAGCCCACTTTTCTTCCTAGAGAAGAAGAGGTTGAGGATGAGATCGTTGTTGAGGAGGAGGAGCCAACATTTGACGAGGATTTGATTTCCATGGTTGATGATTATGATGCACTTCCTGATCATGTCAAAGACCATCTAAACTTCAACAATTATATGAATCAAAGGAAGGATAGACGAAGGGCAAGGGTTGAGCAAAGACATAGAAGACAAACTAAGCAACCTAAGGAGTACAAGGATGCATTGAACAAAATACCTCTTCTTAATTTTGATGGCAGCAGCAAAATCAATGCTAGGGCATGGGTACACAAGCGTGACACTTTTCTTACACTCAAGCCAATGAGTGAGAAAAAGGCTATTCACTTTGCTACTATACATCTTGAGGGATTAGCATACGATTGGTGGCATCATGGACTTGTCTCACAGCATCATGCTAGGATTACTTCATATGATGAGTTCACACGCAAACTCATTACCAAATTTGACAGAAAAGAGGTGGAAGTCTACTACAGGGATTTGGCTCAATTGAAACAGGTTGGTAGAGTGGACTCCTATATGAATGAGTTCCAAAAGATAGCGGTGATGGTTCCTTATATGTCAGATAGGAGAGTGACTATGCTATTTGTTGAGGAATTGAATGACAAGTTAAGAGGATTGGTCAAAGTTCATAAGCCAAGTACACTTGATGAGGCTATTGAGCTTGCACTTGATTTAGACACTACTCCTACATCCTTCCAAACACAAAAGAAAGGTTTTAAAGGCACAAGTTCAAATCAGAAAAATTCTAATCTGCCTAAGTTCACACCTCCTAGATTGGACAGCAAGACGAAGAATGAATATAAGAGAGAAATTATGCTTTTCTTGCAAGGAACCATGGGAACCAGGAAATAGATTCCTTGGGAAAGGCAAGGCACATCTTATTGAGGTCACTTCTGATGTGGAGGAGGAGGTTATTGTTGATACTGGTTCAGATAGTGATGCTGATCATATAGAGCAGCAGCCTTCATTGGAGCCTGAGGCTAATGATACAAGTACTACAGGTCTAGATACTATTGCATCTATTTCAGAACTACCTAGGTATCATCCCTTTTGTGTGAAAGGAGTCCTTAAGAGACAGCGTGTCACCTATTTGATAGACAATGGAGCTACTCACAACTTCATTGATGAGGGATTAGTTGTGAAGAGAGGATTACAGCATGAGGACTTTACAAGATTCTTAGTGGCAGTTGCAGATGGCTTTACCATGAGTTGCACTAAAAAGGTGCCTTAGCTCAGTATTCAGATGGGTGATTATACTTTGACTAATGATTTCTACATGGTTGGACTTGGTGAGATAGCCATCGTTTTGGGAGTCCAGTGGTTACAGTCGCCTGGCCGCTACATTCAAGATTTCCAAAAGATGGAGTTGGAGCTTATACATGATGGGAAGAAGATTGTGTTGAGAGCACTTTCTGATGGAGGACGCAAGGTTGTTTTACCTAGACGTATGGAGACTTTGTTTCATCATGGAGATGTTGCATGGGCAGCCCAGTGTTTTGTATCTTCCATATCTTCTTCCAGTGAGCCGTATTAACATATTATTTAGATTTGTTATTAATGGTCAATATTGTAACATTAGTTAGTTTCTATTTCTATTCTTTAGATTAGTCTTAATCTCTTTAGAAACTTCAATATTCTTTATTTTAGAAACATCTATATTGTAACTATATAGAGCTTTGCTCTTTGTTAATAATATATCATTGAATTTTTACCATATTATGGTATCAGAGCTTTCGGGCAAGAAAAAGTTTCTTTTTGAAATTTTTTGTTGGGGCGCCTCCTATTTTTTTCTGTACATCGCATGGACGGCGAACCAATTCGTCTCTCTCGTTTTTCCTGGCACGTGGTTTTGGGTTCTATTTGTTTCTTTTGGGTCGCAATTTCTGGTTTGCAGGTTCCTGAAGGTCGCAATTTTATGCTTTCCCTAGTCGCGATTTGCATCTAGTTCATTTCTAGTTGTGCTTTTGCGGGTTACCTGTTGCAGAACGTGATTTTCATAGTCACGATTTTTTCCTGCTTCTTGATCATGAATTTATACAGGCGCGTTTTTCATTTCCTGGGGTCGCGATTATCATTTTTGCACGCGTTTTGATCACCATTAAAGACTTCAAAGGTTGCGTTTTATGAAAAAACCCTATTGCAGATCGCATTTTGCTTTTCTAGTCGCAATTTTTGTTCTGTTAGTTGTTTAAAGTCTTCCTGAGGTCACGTTTTGTGAAGGATTTCCGGCAGGATAAGGGTTTTCTCTAGCAGTTGGCAGATTTAATCTTCTATGGTTGCGATTTTTGCAGCTGTTGTGATCAGCGTTTGATTTGATCGGGCTTTGGCGATCTACTTTGGGTTTTTGGTCGCGGTTTGCAGAACCTTGCCAGTCTACACTTCTATCCTTATGTTTGGTCGTTGTTTTGTCTTCTATCAGCAGCGGACCCAAACCCTAAGTCCATGTTTTTAATCATATGCCCGAGGTCTCTTGTGCCTAACGTCAGGCCCATCAAGAGTTGTGCCTTGAAATCCGTGCTAGTGTTTCAAGCTTGGTTTTCAATCTCGGAGTTTGTGCCGTCAATCTGCCTCGTTTTTCATGCCTCGAAAAGCATGAAGCATGGCATCTTTGTCTAACATCATGCTGGAAGGCAATCAGAAATTCAACGGCCGCAATTACAACACCTGGAAGCAGCACATGATGACAATATTCGAGTATCGGTGCCTTGACCAGATTGTTCTGGGCAAAACTACATGTCCTCCACTGGTGGGTAAAGATCAGTTCGATGAGCAGAATCGAGAAGCAGTAATGCGCATTAAATTATCAGTCACCGATGACTAGCTACCTCAGGTTCCGTCAGGCAAATCAACAAAAGAAATCTGAGATTCGTTGAAGGACCTACATGAAACGTCCAACAAGAGCCGTGCGTTCTTTCTAAAGAACATGCTTTTTTCGATGATGATCGATGAAAAGATGTCTCTGTAGGAGCATCTCACAAAAATCAAGGACATCCGTGATTAGTTGGAGGCGATTAGTCGGAAGATGGATGAGGAAGATATGGCAATC
Organism: Cunninghamia lanceolata; assembly: GCA_027924645.1. Classification (NCBI taxonomy): domain Eukaryota; kingdom Viridiplantae; phylum Streptophyta; class Pinopsida; order Cupressales; family Cupressaceae; genus Cunninghamia; species Cunninghamia lanceolata. Next base: position 9,990,491 of record BSBN01000202.1, read on the forward strand.
ATCACTTTGAACAGTCTACCAAAATCTTATGAACACTTTATCGAGACGCACAACATTACCTCAACTAATGTTGACTTGAAGTTTCCAGAGCTCTGCAACAAACTTCTGCAGCAAGATCAATGGAGACAACAATTCAGTAGCAGTGTTAGTGCATCCTCCACAGAACAGGCGTTTGCTGTCAAATCATTTCAGAAGAATAAGAGAAAAAATCAGCCCTCTCAACAACCCCGTCAAGGTCAATCTCAGGACCCTTCGAAGAACATTCAGTGCAATTATTACCATAAGTATGGCCATATGAAGAAAGAGCGCTGAAAACGCTTGGCTTCATAACACTCCAAGCAAGGAGAATCCAAACCAAAAGCCCATGTTGCAGAGCACACTGAGCAGGAGTCTGCTTTCTACGCCTTTATGGCCAAGACACCAACAGATCCTCTCAAATCTTCTCCCTGGTATATTGATTCAGGTGCTTCTAAACACTTAACACATTAGCGAGATTGGTTCATTGAGTACACGCCATTCAAAGATTCTATCTTTGGAGGAGGCGAAGAGTATACTGTTCTCGGAAAGGGCAACATGTAGATTCAATCTGGTGGGAGAAATTCAATATTCCTAGATGTATACTTTGTCCCTAGCATGGAACTAAATCTCCTTTCAGTTAGTCAGATTATGCGGCACTCTCCTCAATTGGATGTTGTTTTCAGCAATGCACACATGCAGCATAGTGGATCGACAAACATGCACTATTGTTGCCCCGGGACTTGAGGATCATGGTATGTATAGACTCGTTGATTCTGGTGATTCTCGAGAGCACGCCATGGCAGCCATGAGTACTTCCATCAGCAAACTCTAGCATCACCATTATGGGCCCCTGAACATGCATTATCTCTCTAAGTTAGCTCGAGAGGGTCTGGTCATTGGTCTTCCTGAGATTTAGGCTCAGATTCATGAAGTATGCGAAGCATGTCAGGCGGGAAAGCAGCATCGGACTCCTTTTTCGGATGGTGATTCCTGCCGAGCATCCAAGGTATTGCAGTTGGTTCACGCTGATGTATGTGGATCAATGAACACTCCTGTTACTGGGTGCAGGTATTTTTTGTTATTTGTTGATGATTTCAACAGAAAAATGTGGGTGTATTTTTTGAAAAACAAATCAGATGTGTTTGGTATATTTCAGCAGTATAAGGCCTTAGTTGAAAAAGAGTCGGTCTGTCAGATAGTCACTCTTAGGTCAGATAATGGGGGGGAGTTTTGTTCTACTAACTTCTCCAAATTCTGCGCTGCACATGGCATCAAACGCCAACTTACCACACCTTACACCCCTCAGCAAAATGGTGTCGCTGAGCGTCAGAATCGCACCATTACTAAGATGGCACGTTCTATGTTGAAGCATAGAAGTGTTACTAAGAATTTCTGGGCTGAAGCAGTCTACGCTGCAGTTTATCTTCTGAACTGGCCTCCTACCTATGTCGTCACGAAGATGACTCCTAAAGAAGCCTGGTCTGGACGTAAGCCTTGGGTCAGCCACCTGAAAGTTTTGGGCTCTACAGCTCATGTTTGGATTCCAAATGCCAAGCACACCAAGCAGGATTCCAAAAGCCAGAAACTCATGTTCACTGGTTACAGTGAAAATCATAAGGCATACAGGTTGATTGATGTAGACACAGATCGTCTCATATTCATTCGTGATGTAGTGGTTGATGAGGCTACTAGGCCTTTCTATCAGTCTTCTCCTTTTGTTAGCACTGAGGATCAGCCTATGAAGGCTTCTGATTTGCGTGTTCCCCTTCCACTAGTTCCACCTGATGGGAGGGATTCTGCAGTTGTACATGCACCTCAGTCTGTTGTTCCACCACCCGCCCCTCCTTAGGATGATCTGGATCTGTCATGTCCCCATTCCAGAGTGATCACATGTGGGGTTGATGATTAGCCTATTCACCATTCCTGTAGGCTAATAATGGTGGTAAGGGAATGATTTTGGTTTGAGCTTGGTTCTAGAGGATGGAAATCTATAATGTGGCTCAACAAGTGAGTTTTGTTGGAGTTTTGTCTAAGTGTTGCTAAGTGGTATTGTTTATCTAGCCAAAATATCAAGTTCTTCTAGAGGATAGAGAATGGGAAAATGGGAAATGCAATATTTAAATTGTATTTTCATTATTTCATTGTTGATTCAAATTGATGCCAAGTGGACGCAAAAGGAAAATGTCAATCTTTAATTGCATTTTCAAAATATCTATCATTTCTATAGGTCCAACACTCATATGAGGGATTGGTTTATGGGACTTTGTGCCAACGCCTAAGGAAAGGCGATTTTTTATTCGTCATTGGAGAGGGTTTCAAAAACACTTTCAAATTGCAATTTGTGTTTGTCTTGGATTGTGCGCCAACGCCAAGGAGGATTTTTACAACATATGGATGTTATTCGCCCAAGGAGAGGATCGAGGACACAAGGAGGTAATATTTAAATAAAATATTGTTTCATTTGCCAATGTGGATCAACGCCCAAGACAAGAAGGTTTTTAAATGATAAAATATCATTTCTTCATGGTTCGCCATACAAGGAGGTTTGAACAATTTTAAATATTGTTTTTTATTTATTAAATCTTTTTCCTCATGGATCGCCGCTCAAGGAAGGAAACCATTTGAAAATGCAAGAATTTGTTATTGACACAAGGCGTCGGGATTGAGAGGTGAAATCACTTAATAAAATCAAGGAATGATTTTAAATGTTGTACTTCATTGATCAAAAACATTTAAAATTGTTCAAGAAGAATTGCATTTCAATGGTGGACTTCAAAATATAGCAAATTGGAGCTAATTGGGACGCCTAGCTCAAGAAGAGGATAAATAGCACCATTTGCCATCAATTTGGAACTTTTAATCCCTTGGTAAGTTTTCATATTTTTGTGTTTTGGCTGGAAATTGCATTTTTTCAGTATTTTTCAAGGAGATGATCCCTTGATTTTGATATGGAGATGATCCCATATCACATTGTGAGGTGATATCACAAAGATTTCATCATGGTTATAGAATTGCAGGTTTTCATTGAAAGAATTGAAGGAAGATTGGTTTACATTTGAAGATATTGATACCCATTGAAGCTATTGACTTTGTTGAAGACTACCAAGGTAGTCGATCTGCTTACAAGAGGCATTTTTGAGAGATTTTGATATTATATGAAATTCTGATTTTATAACAGCGAGCTGGAAAATTCGTAACAGGGTTCATAGACTACATACATTTGAGGATTTTGAAGATTGGAAGCATTTGAAGCACCATAGAACCCAATCGCCACCTTTTGGGACCCGTCGCTAGTCATTGGAAGCACCGTTTGGCATAGTTTTGGCATCATACATATTTCTGGGCAGTCATATTTCAGGTACAGCAGTCTGATCAGCATCATATCAGAGGGTACAGCAGGGTTATAAGGTCAGCTACAGCCTTCATTCATGCTTAGCTGAGTTACTACATCATTGGGACATCATTGCCTATCATTAGGCCAGGGTTTGGAAGCATATTTGTGTATATATTTCATGTGTATTTGGACTGATTCTAAAATCAGTCAGTGCTGTTATAACAGATCAGCTCTTTGCATTTGTAATTTGTCCATTAAAATTCAATAATAAGCATTGGAGGTTTCGGCGTTCACTTTCTCATGTGTCTTTGATATTGTTATGTGTTTGAAATTGATCATTTGGTGATTGTGTTTGAAATATATTGGGAAAAAATTTCAGTTAGAATAAGTAGGGTACTTTACAGTGGTATCAGAGCCTAGATCCTGCCAGCCTATTGGGTTATGCATCCACGAGAAGTTGGTCCAGATAGATAATACTTCAGGAGAAGACCAGGACAGCGAGAAGAAGCTAATACAGGTGCAAGTACACAACCACCCATGGAGGAAGGAGGTGGTAATGGCAGCCCTAGAGGTCAAGGAAACAATGAAGGTTTTAATTTAGAGGAGTTTACGCAAGCATTTGGACAGCAGATGCAGGGTTTTCAGAATCAGATCATCAGTGCCATTCGTGAAGTGAGAGATGAGTGTGCACACTCTAGGAGATCGAGGAGCGTGAGTAGTGGGAGAACTAGCATTGCAGGTAGAGCGGCTTTGGATGCAGGTAGAGCGGCTTCGGAGAAATACTACACATCGAGAGCCTACTCCTACTCCTACACTTGTAGGTACTGCAACCACAACAGTTGATGATAGACCTCTTCTTCCACGATTTGAGCCAGTGAGAGAGGAGTCATCTTCTGAGGATGAGGATGCAAATGTTAATCTCACGGATGATATTATGGTTGCACATGATGAGTACCGCACACTTCCAGCAGAAGTTAGGACAGCCCTAAACTTTAGTGCATTCATGACACAAAGAAGAGAAAAGAACAAAAGCAAAAAGGAACGAAGGCCTAAAAAGAAAGAACCTAAGGAGTACATAGAAGCATTGAACAAGGTTCCTTTACCTAACTTTGATGGCAGCGGTAAGATGAGTGCTAAGGCATGGATACATAAGTTGGATATTTTCATTACGCTCAAGCCAATGAGTGAAGAGAAGGCCATTCAATTTGCTACTATGCACTTGGAGGGATTGGCCTATGATTGGTGGCATCATAGACTTGTGTCACAACGACATGATATGATCACTTCATTTGATAAGTTTACTCGTAAGCTCATTAACAGGTTTGACAGGAAAGATATTGAAGTCTACTACAGGGAATTGGCACAATTGAAACAGGTTGGTAGAGTGGACTCTTACATCAATGAGTTTTAGAAGATTGCGGTCATGGTTCCTGAAAAGCCTGGAAGGAGAGTTACAATTTTGTTTGTAGAGGGTTTGAATGATAGAATGAGAGGATTGGTGAAGTTAGATAAGCCTAAGACATTGGATGAGGCTATAGAGCTTGCACTTGACTTGGACACCTATCCCACATCATTCCAAAACCAAAAGAAAAGCTTTTTCAAAGGCTCGAGTTCAGATCAGAAAAAACCATTTGAGCCTAAGTCTAATCCTTCTACTATGGAGAGAGATGAGTTAAGGAGGAAAAACCTATGCTTTTCTTGCAAGCAACCATGGGAGTCAGGACATAGATGCCTTGGGAAAGGCAAGGCACATCTTATAGAGGTGATTTCAAATGATGAGAGTGATACACATGATGAGATAGGTTCAAAACATGATGTTGAGCATACGGAGCAGCCTACATTGGAGCTTGATACAGGTGGTACAGATTCAGTCACTATTCCTTCCCTTTACGGTGTTCCTAGGTATCATGCCTTTCGTGTGAAAGGAGTCATTAAGGCACAGAGAGTTACTTGTTTGGTGTATGGTCGAGCCACGCATAATTTCATTGATGAGGGTTTAGTCATGAGACGAGGTTTACAAGCTGAGGACTTTGTAGGTTTCACAGTTGCAGTTGCAAACGGTTTTACTATGAGTTGTCAGAAGAATGTGTCTCAACTTAGCATTCAGATGGGTGACTACACTTTGATAGATGATTTCTACATGGTTGGACTTGGACAAATTGACATTGTTTTGGGAGTCCAGTGGCTTCAGTCTCTTGGCCGCTACATTCAGGACTTTCAAAAGATGGAGCTAGAGTTTATACATGATGGGAGGAAGGCTATTTTGAGGGCACTTTTAGATGGAGGGCCTAGAGTTGTTTCAGCTAGGCGTATGGAGACTTTGTTTCGTCATGATGGCATTGCATGGGCAGCTCAAGTTTCTATTTCATCCAAATCTTCTTCCAGTGGTGAGTATCATATCCAATCTGTATTGGATAAGCACAGTCAGGTGTTTGGTGACATTCCTCCAGGTAGACCACTAGATCGTAGTTTTAAGCATGTGATTGAGTTAGAGGACAGGACTAAGCCCATCAACATTTCACCATATCTTCATCCTAGGCACTTCAAGATTGAGATTGAGAATACAATCAAGGAGTCGATTTATATGGGACACATTCGGCCTTCATCTAGTCTATTTGTTTCTTCGGTGGTGTTGGTGAAGAAGGACGGTACTATGCGGATGTGTATTGACTATAGAGCACTGAACAAGAGGACAATCAAAAACAGGTACCCTATACCCAGGATCGATGAGCTACTTGATGAGCTACACGGGGCCGTGTATTTTTCTAAGATTGATATTCGTTCAAGCTATCATCAGATTTGTGTCCGTGACGAGGATATTCCGAAGACAACATTCAGATGCCACTATGGACACTATGAGTTTCTTGTCATGCCCTTTGGTCTTACTAATGCGCCTGCTACATTTCAGTTTTGTATGAACCATGTGTACAATAAGCAGGTGCATAAATTCTTGTTGGTTTTCTTTGATGATATCTTGATATATAGTAAGACATGGAAGGAGCATCTTCGACATCTTGATGAGGTACTTGGTGTTATGGAGGCCCAAACAATGTATGCTAAGGCTTCTAAATGTGAATTTGGGATGGAAGAGATTCTCTATTTGGGGCATGTGATTAGTGCCAATGGAGTTAGAGTTCATGAGGAGAAGATCAAAGCTATACAGGATTGGCCTACTCCAAGGAACATTTCAAAGTTGAAAGGTTTCTTCGGTCTATGCAGCGATTACAGGAGGTTTGTTAGAGGATTTTCATAGTTGGCGGCACCATTGACAAATCTCACTAAGAATGGGGCATTCCTTTGGTCTATTGAGGCACAGTCAGTTTTTGATCGGCTCAAGGAGGTGATGAGTACTAGTCCAGTGTTAGCACTACCAGATTTTACACAATCCTTTGTACTTGAGTGTGATGCATCAGGGGAAGGTATTGGGGTTGTTTTGATACAGAATAGGAATCCCATTGCATTTGAGAGAAGGAAATTGAGGGATGTGGAGCACCTATATTCCACCTATGACAAGGAGATGCTTGCCATTATGCATGTTTTGGCAAAGTTTCGTCAATACTTGGTAGGTGCGAAGTTTGTAGTTAGGACCGACCACAATAGCTTGAAATACTTCTTGGAGCAAAAGGATTTGAATGAAAGACAACAAGAATGGGTCTCTAAGATTCAGGCATATGATTTTGACATCCAGTTTGTGAAGAGAAAGAAGGATGTTGTAGCGGATGCACTTTCTAGGAGGCCTACTATTTGCTCTTTGAGTGAGATTTCAACTAATTGGAAATCTCAACTTTTAGTTGAGTATTCCAAGTCTACTTTTGCATGTGAGATCATGGATCGATTGATTCAGGATGATAGGTATAAGGTTGTTGATGATGTGATATATTATAAGGACAGGATTTTCTTGCTACCTGAGTCAAATCTTAAGCAGCAAATATTGAGAGCCATTCATGACACACCTCTAGCAAGACATCCAAGTTTCTTCAAAACCTATCGGCAGGTTCAAGAGAGATTCTCATGGAAGGGTCTCAAGGATGATGTACTACAGCATGTTAGAAAGTGTTTGACTTGTCAACAGAACAAGTCTGAGCATACTTTTCCTGCAAGTCTACTTCAGCCATTGCCTATTCCTGAGCAGAAGTAGGAGAGTATCTCGATGGATTTCATCACAAGTCTTCGGAAGGTACATGGTAAGGATTGCATATATGTGGTTGTTGATAAGCTAACCAAATATGCACACTTCTATGCTATTGCAGCCGACTATTCAGCATTGCAGGTTGCAAAGTTATTCTTTCGAGAGGTGTTTCGCTTGCATGGCCTTCCAAAGACCATTGTCAGTGATCACGATAGTAGATTCATCAGCATGTTTCGGATGATCTATTCCAACTGGCAAGTACAGAGTTGACACCGAGCACTAGCTATCACCCTCAGACGGATGGACAGACGGAGATAGTGAATAAGTGGGTTGAGGGATATCTTCGCAATTATGTTGTAAGACATCAACGTGCTTGGATTAGGTGGTTGTATCTTGGTGAGTATTGCTACAATACCACCTATCGCATGTCAATTGGCATGTCTCCATTTAGGGCTTTGTATGGAGATGATGCACTTTCTTTTGTGGATTTTCTTTGTATGCTAACGAGTTGATGCAGGATACACAGGACATCCTTAGGATACTTAAGCATAATATTCAGCAGGCACAAAATCAACAGAAGATATATGTGGATAAGCATCGCATTGAGAAGACATTTGACGTGACTAACGTGGTATTTTTGCGCCTACAGCCATATAGACAGAGTACTTTAAAGAAGAGTGGTGCAGAAAAACTCAAGCCAAGGTTTTATGGTCCCTACAGGATAGTGAGGAGAGTTGGCGAGGTTGCATATGTGTTAGATTTGCCAGCAGGGAGTCGGATACATAATGTCTTTCATGTGCCATACCTCAAAAAGGCATTGGGACAACATGTGGTTTCTTCTCCAGATCTTCCACCTCTTGATGAAGAGGGCATGTTGCTATTAGAGCCTGACAGCATTGTTGATATGCGCGAGCGCAAGTTGCGTAGCCGAGTCATTAGAGAGTATTTGGTATGGTGGAGAGGTTTGCCATTGGAGGATGCTACATGGGAAGGAGAACAAATTTTGGAGCATCCTAATCTTCGATTGCTTGAGAACAACCAATCCCGGGAAGGGAGGACTGTCATGTCCCCATTTCCGAAGCGATCACATGTAGGGTTGATGATTAGCCTATTCACCATTTCTGTAGGCTAATAATGGTGGTAAGGGAATGATTTTGGTTTGAGCTTGGTTCTAGAGGATGGAAATCTATAACGTTGGCTCAACAAGTGAGTTTTGTTGGAATTTTGGCTAAATGTTGCTAACTAGTATTGTTTATCTAGCCAAAATATCAAGTTCTTCTAGAGGATAGAGAATGGGAAAATGGGAAATGCAATATTTAAATTGTATTCTCATTATTTCATTGTTGATTCAAATTGATGCCAAGTGGATGCCAAAGAAAAAATGTCAATCTTTAATTGCATTTCAAAATATCTATCATTTCTATAGGTCCAACGCTCATATGAAGGATTGGTTTATGGGACTTTGTGCCAACGCCTAAGGAAAGGCGACTTTTTTATGGAGTTATGTGCCAACGTCATTGGAGAGGGCTTCAAAAACACTTTCAAATTGCAATTTGTGTTTGTCTTGGATTGTGCACCAACGCCAAGGATGATTTTTACAACATATGGATGTTATTCGCCCAAGGAGAGGATCGATGCCATAAGGAGGTAATATTTAAATAAAATATTGTTTCATTTGCCAATGTGGATCGACACCCAAGACAAGAAGGTTTTTAAATGATAAAATATCATTTCTTCATGGTTCGCCATACAAGGAGGTTTGAACAATTTTAAATATTGTTTTTTATTTATTAAATCTTTTTCCTCATGGATCGCCGCTCAAGGAAGGAAATCATTTGAAAATGCAAGAATTTGTTATTGACACAAGGCGTCGGGATTGAGAGGTGAAATCACTTAATAAAATCAAGGAATGATTTTAAATGTTGTACTTCATTGATCAAAAACATTTAAAATTGTTCAAGAAGAATTGCATTTTATTGGTGGACTTCAAAATACAGCAAATTGGAGCTAATTGGGACGCCTAGCTCAAGAAGAGGATAAATAGCACCATTTGCCATCAATTTGGAACTTTTAATCCCTTGGTAAGTTTTCATACTTTTGTGTTTTGGTTGGAAATTGCATTTTTTCAGTATTTTTCAAGGAAATGATCCCTTGATTTTGATATGGAGATGATCCCATATCACATTGTGAGGTGATATCACGAAGATTTCATCATGGTTATGGAATTGCAGGTTTTCATTGAAAGAATTGAAGGAAGATTGGTTTACATTTGAAGATATTGATACCCATTGAAGTTATTGATTTGCTTACAAGAGGCATTTTTGAGTGATTTTGATATTACATGAAATTCTGATTTTATAACAGCGAGCTGGAAAACTTGTAACAGGGTTCATAGACTACATAGATTTGAGGATTTTGAAGATTGGAAGCATTTGAAGCATCATAGAACCTAATCGCCACCTTTTGGGACCCATTGCTAGTCATTGGAGGCACCGTTTGGCATAGTTTTGGCATCATACATATTTCTGGGCAGTGATATTCAGGTACAACAGTCTGATCAGCATCATATCGATAAGGTCAGCTACAGCCTTCATTCATGCTTAGCTGAGTTACTACATCATTGGGACATCATTGCCTATCATTAGGCTAGGGTTTCAAACATATTTGTGTATATATTTCATGTGTATTTGGACTGATTCTAAAATCAGTCACTGTTGTTATAACAGATCAGTACTTTGCATTTCTAATTTTTCCATTGAAATTCAATAATAAGCATTGGAGGTTTCCGCATTCACTTTCTCATGTGTCTTTGATATTGTTGTGTTTGAAATTCATCATTTGGTGATTGCGTTTGAAATATATTGGGAAAAAATTTCAGTTAGAATAAGTAGGGTACTTTACAGGATCCCCATCCAAATGACTTGATTCTAGCTGCCCCAGTTGATGTTGTTCCCCCTGATTCAGATGTTGGTACATCTACTCTCTAGCCTAAATGGTGGGCTAGGACCATCGGTGATCTTCATGTTGATGAATTGATCGAGGGTAGATCTACTCGGAAAAAGAGCAAGCAGCAGAATACAGTCAATTTTGCTCTTATGGCCAACCTTCACAGCATCTCGGAGCCTCAGACATATTTAGAGGCTAAAAGCATACCTGAGTGGGAACAGGCTATGGAAGCTAAACATCATAGTCTTCTGATGAATAACACTTGGGTCCTTTCTGATCTACCACCTGGGAAGAAGCCCATTGGCTGCAAATGGGTGTATAAAGTTAAGTATAAGACTGACAGAACCCTTGATAAGTATAAGGCTCGGTTGGTAGCCAAAGAGTTCTCACAGAAAGAGGGCATTGACTATGAGAAGACTTTTGCTCCCACAACCAAAATGAGTGCCATTCGGCTTGTCCTTTCTATTGCAGCCCAGTTTGGATGGAAAGTCCATCAAATGGATGTCAAGAGTACATTCCTCAATGGAGATTTGCAGGAAGAAAAGTTTACATGACACAACCTCCTGGCTTCAAGGTTGCTGGTAAAGAACACCAGGTATGTAGACTGGTGAAAGCACTCTATGGCCTTAAATAGGGTCCACAAGCATGGTACATGAAGATTGATAAGTACCTAGTGGATCATGGTTTTCAACGGTGTCCTTCTGATTCCAATTTGTATGTCAAACAGTATACTGATGATACTCTTTTAGTTTTTATAGTTGTCTATGTTGATGATCTGATCATTACTGGCAGCTCGGAGCAGTTGATTGAGGAGATCAAACATGATCTCAGTCAATCCTTTGACATGAAAGATTTGGGACTTCTGCATCATTGTCTAGGTGTTGAGGTTTGGTAGACTCATGATAGCATCTTTATCTCTCAGTCCAAGTATGCTCGAAGCCTGTTGGACATGTTTGGTGTGGAGCCTGATCAGTCTCCAAGTGGGAGATTGTTGGTATGTGGTGACTGATCATGCAAGTACTGTACACTCGTCATGTATCCTCGCCGGGGTTCGGGGCCAAGCCGGGCCCCAAGGGGGATTTGGGGGCGGTAGACCCTGAGAAGCGAGGGTTCGGGGATGGCAACAAAAAAAATTTCCCTCTTTTTTGCCTATTCGGAGTCGGTTGTCAATTTTTGTTAACCGACAAAAGAAAAATGACATTGTAAAACCCTAATTCTAGAAGCTACCAAAAAGCTTGTTATAAGCGGTTGGGATGTATGTTGCGGGCGTGGAATTCGCGAGATTGTAATTTGTTTTGCACTAGATAATAAAATCATTGTATGGCTGAGTTTCTGTGGATGTAGCCCATTTGGGTGAACCACGTTAAATTTCTATGTTGATTTCTTTTGTGTTGTTCTTCATTGTTATGTTTGGGTTATTTAATCTACATATAATTATTAGTGTTTATTGCTTCGATCTGCCTAAACCCTAACAGGACAAGTTCTGGATGACACATTGCAAACCTACATCCACACCTATGGAGAAAGGGCTGAAACTCTTAGCCAACTCTAATTCACCTGTGGAGAATGAATCAGCATTCAGGCAACTAGGTGGCAGCCTCATTTATCTCACTGCCACTAGATCTGATCTTAGTTTTGCAGTGAGCTACATCTCTCGCTTCATGACAGCCCCTAAAGCTGAACATTGAGTTGCAACGAAGCGTGTGCTGAGATATGTGAGAGGCACTTCCGACTTTACAGACTTATGTGTGAGATCCTAAGTTGATTGGTTTTACAGACTCAGATTGGGCAGGTTTTGTTCATGACAGGATGTCTACTTCTGAGTATGTTTTCAATTTGGGCATAGGTGCAGTCACATGGACCAGCAAGAAGCAACAGGCAGTGGCTCTCTTCTCAACTGAAGCTGAATATTGGGGAGCTGTTAAAGCAGTGTGTGAGGAAGTTTGGCTTCGAAGGATGCTTTCCGACATGCAAATGTCTCAAGCAAGACCTTCACCCTTGTATTGTGACAATCAAGGGATGCTGAAACTTACCAAACATCATGTCTTCCATGAATGGACCAAGCATGTTGAAGTACATTGTCATTTCATCCGCCAGCTTGTCGAAGACGGATCAGTGGTGTTGCAGTATGTTCCAACTGAGGACCAGACTGCAGATATTCTCACCAAGTCTCTAAGCCTGGATTAGTTTGTCAAATTTAGAGGGTACCTTAGTGTAGTTGATAGATTGACCATTAAGGGAGGGTATTAAAATAATATTTAGATATGTTATTAATGGTCAATATTGTAACATTAGTTAGTTTCTATTTTTGTTCTTTAGATTAGTCTTAATCTCTTTAGAAACTTCCATATTCTTTATTTTAGAAACATATGTATTGTAACTATATAGAGCTTTGCTCTTTATTAATAATATATCATCAAATATTTACCATATTAAGATTTTGAGAGCTATCCATGACACACCTCTAGCAGGGCATCCAGGGTTTTTCAAAACCTATAGACAGATTAGAGAGAGATTCTCATGGAGAGGTCTCAAGGATGATATGTTGCAGCATGTTAGAGAGTGTTTGACTTGTCAGCAGAACAAGTCAGAGCATACTTTCTCTACAGGTCTACTTTAGCCATTGCTTATTCCTGAGCAGAAGTGGGAGAGTATATCGATAGACTTCATTACAGGTGTACCGAAGGTTCAGGCAGAGATTGCATATATGTGGTTGTTGCCAGGTTAACCAAATATGCACACTTCTATGCTATTTCATCAAACTATTCAGCACTACAGGTTGCAGAGTTGTTCTTTAGAGAGGTGTTTTGTTTGCATGGCCTTCCAAAGACCATTGTCAGTGATCGAGACAGCAGATTTCTTAGTGTGTTTTGGCAAGAGCTATTCCGATTAACTGGTACAGATTTGACACCGAGCACTAGTTATCACCTCAGACAGATGGACAGATAGAGATAGTGAATAAATGGGTTGAGGGTTATCTTCACAATTATGTTGCGGAGCAACAACGTGCTTGGATTAGGTGGTTGCATTTGGGCGAGTATTGTTATAATACCACCTATCACATGTCGATTGGCATGTCTCCATTCAAGGCTTTGTATGGATATGATGCTTTATCTTTCATTGACTTAGCCTTTGATGATAGTAGAGCTCCTCAAGCCAAGGAGTTGATGCATGATACACAGGACATCCTTAAAACACTTAAGGATAACATTTAGCATGCACAGAATCAGCAGAAGATGTATGCTGATAGGCATCGTGTTGAGAGGACATTTGAGGTCGGTGACTTAGTGTTTTTGCGCCTTCAGCCATATAGGCAGTCTACATTGAAAAAGAGCAATGCAAAAAAACTTAAGCCTAGATTTTATGGTCCCTACAAGATAGTGAGGAGAGTTGGAGAGGAGGCATATGAGCTTCATTTGCCAGCAGGTAAGCAGGATTCATAATTTCTTCCATGTATGATGCCTCAAAAAGGCATTGGGACAACATGTTTCTTCTCCAGATCTTCTACCTCTTGATGAAGAGGGAATGTTGATATTGGTGCCTGAGACTATCTTGGATATGAGGGAGCGCAGGTTGCGGAACAGGGTGATTCGAGAATATTTGGTGAGATGGAGAGACTTGCCATTGGAGGATGCTACTTAGGAAGGAGAGCAGATTCTACAACATCCTAATTTGTGATTGCTTGAGGACACGCAATCCTAAGAAGGGAGGACTGTAATGTCCCAATTTCCAGAGTGATCACCTTGGAGATGGATATTAGCCTATTTACCATTCTCGTAGGCTAATACACTTGATAAGGAAATGTCTTAGTTGAGCTAGGTGGGAAAAATGAATGTTGTTGAGGTTTGAAGAAAGGAATGATGGCTCAACTAATAATATTTTTGGCTAGTGGTATTTTTATATTATTTTTATATAGCCAAAAATAATAAAATATTTAGCCAAGTATTTGAACGGCCAAATTGGAGAAACGAAAAATGACTTAAAGATGGAAAATGGACAAGTTGGAAGGTAAAAGTAAAATATAATATTTTATTATTATATTTTATTATTTTTTCCTATAAAATCACCGCCCAAGAGAGAAGAAAACTAAAAATTAAAAAAAATAATAAAATATTATTTTCTCTCTCCTAGCCGCCACCCATGGAGAAATAACGGAAATAAATTAAATAAAAATCAATAAAAAATATTTTATTATGGCGGTGGACTTGAAAATTCATAAAATAATGGTTTATTGGGTCGCCCAACTTGAGGAGGATAAAAGAACATGAATTGTTATCATATCATTGATCATTTGGCTTTGGCATTTTAGAGTGTTTATCTTCGCTGTAACGAAGTTTGAGCGGTGTTCAAGGACAAAAACCTTTGGATAAAAGTGATTAGGACGAAAACCCAATTAACCATGGGAGATGGATTCACTTAGAATTCATCATTGAGTTTATTTGCAGGTATTTGAGGAGATAATGGCTTCATATCAGCTAGGGTTTGGAATGGAATCCATTACATTAGCTAGGGTTTGAAGCATTTTGCAGATTGAAGGATTGATATTCATATTTGACATTGTTTTGGCACATATTTCATCAATAATTAATTGGCAAGGGTTTGCACTTGTGGCACTTGGCATTGGAGGAAGATTTTGAG
Organism: Cunninghamia lanceolata; assembly: GCA_027924645.1. Taxonomy (NCBI): domain Eukaryota; kingdom Viridiplantae; phylum Streptophyta; class Pinopsida; order Cupressales; family Cupressaceae; genus Cunninghamia; species Cunninghamia lanceolata. The sequence goes on from BSBN01000202.1 coordinate 10,005,556, forward strand.
CTTTGCATGAAACTAGGGCATGTTCAGTTGTGTTTCAGATTTCTGATTTTCATATACCAGGTTCAGATCGGAGGGTTTTATGGCATGAATTGAAGGTTCAAAGACAAATCTTGCTAATTGCAGGAGTAATTTGGTGATTTTGGCTAGGTTTTACAGGTCTAATTGCATATCAACAGCTACAAATTTCATGATCAGGCTTCTTGATTGGCATTTTGTAATGTGTCGTACCTGTTTGTATATTTTTAATGAATCTTTTCATGTGTTATTTTTTAATTTTTAAATGTGTTCTTTCAGACTAGAGAGAAGATGTAGAAGGGGTTTTAGTTTTCCTGCAAATGTGTGTTGCCGGAGCATACAAAATGCAGCATATAATGCAAACCCAGAAAATATACAATAGATATGGAGAAAATAACAGAAAACAAGATCATAAATAGGCCAAATACTAATTACTATAACATACCCATATTGAGATTTGCAACTTCAGGTTTATGTTGTTGTCGAACCAGCAAATGGGTACATACAGAAACACCCAAATCTTCAAAGAATGAAAGTATTTGTGTTTACAAAATGACCAGCAATAAATAATACTCCCAAACGCCTTAGATAGCATCAATATAGACTGCAAACCAAGAGGAAAAGGCTACAGCAAGGAACCCACGTTCCACTTTGAAATGTACGGCTGGCTAGAGCAATCAAATCAGCAATATCTACTTCAAAAACAATCTTAATCCCTTTTCATTTAATCTACAACAGAAGTATCACCAAGGGCGACCAAGAACAAGTGAAAACAGCCACTAAAAACTCCACAAATCACCCTCAATACAGTACGGCCTGTTGCTGCTATGGTACAGCCAGCAAAAGAAATAACTGTAGTAGCCTCAAATATCATTCAAAATGCATAAATCTGTCCTCTAAAAATCTACTATCAACTGCAACAAGATAACTCCATGAAATGTATTCATTCAAGCTCCACACTTTATCAAAATGACTTCGATGAATGCACAACTGCGAATACTGGATGCATCCGTGAATATAGTATTTGCTAATGGAGGTATTCGTCCGCAGAAGCCAAGAACAACACTATCTTGCAGAGGTTTTCGTCTTAACAAGACATACCATACCCTAGAGCCACGCTCTAGAAACCCTTGAAGGGAAAATCTCAAAAAAGAGAAGAAATAATAATCCAAGCATATCTCAAATGAGGCACTTTTCCCTCTTTTATAACTCTCCAAGAGGGAAGTTTTACTTTGGAGGGTAATATTTCTTTTAATTTCACTTTTTAATATTTCCTAATGTGAGCGCTCCATAAAATGACATAAGGGACTTTTAAATATTTTATTTTTCATCACTTAACCAATAAAACCCAAAGTCCAATATTAAATAATAATATTAATTTACGGACTTTAAAACGGAGGCCCAAATGAACTCAGAATTTAGTGATCTATAGCTCGCCGAAAAGGTATCGACGAGACGCATCCAACCCCACTCTGAAAATCCCGATCTGACACTGAACCCGAACTTACTAAAAATAGTAACGACCATAAACAAACTGAGCCAACACAGAGGGTGCCAACTGGATCCACAAACCATCTGATAACTCTAAGCTCAATGCAAAGTCTGGTAGAGCCAACAGCTGACTGCCAAGTCACCAAAACAGCACCAAACTAACACTTACTAAAAATAGCAGTGTTCCACGAGAACCAAAGAGAACAAACCCAGAAAAACCCAGAAAGATTGTCGACATGCAAGCACTTACTATAAATAGCAAATACAGACAAGTTGTCCGAAATCTCTTCGGAAAGTGTCAACCAGCTCCACTGGATCACTCGAACACCCTGGTGACATCGAAATACTCCTCTGGTTATGTTGTCACCAACCCAGAAAGTCAACTCCAACTGTGCTGCAATAGGACTCGAAAATGGGGACATTACACATTTGGTTTGAGGTTTTCATCAGCATTCATCATCTATGTGTTGGCATTTGATGTTACATCATTGGAGGAACGTTTGTATATCTATTTGATCAACTTAGGGCATTATCTACATGTTTATGCAAGTTTGATTTTCATATCAGACCTTTCTGTTTTGTAATCAGCCAACTACATTTCAATAAAGAAGCCAATCTTTCCATCCTGATATGTTCTGTTATGTTTGCATTGATTTTGGATGTATATGTGAACTGGTATAATTACATTTCAGTCATCTTTTGGTAATATTTGTTTGTCCTATTGCAACATTTCCATCTTCATTACATTGCAAACGTATTGGTGAAAACGAAAAATTAAAACCCTAAGCAAAATTCAAGAAAAACAAATCAGAAAATTCAGGACAGCGAGCTAAAATTTCAGATCAGAATTAAACAGGGTTCTTACAAGTAGAGTCAAAAAAATTCAAAAACAACAAACTTGCAACAAGCATCTAAACAGAAAGAACTATTTTCTAATAGATGTAGCAATAGGTTCTTAGGCGAGTAACTAAAAGAAAAACATGTACCCTTATTTGGGAAGATGCCTTACATTAAGATTTTCCTTAAATAAAAGAAGAAAGGAACACAAGGGAAATGAGGCAAAGCAACAGAGAAAAGAATGCATTTATTAAAGAGAACTAAAATTTAAATTAAGAACAAGCAACCAAATGGCATTGCATGCAAAATTCCAAAATCTTCTTGTTGAAATATTTTTAAAACACCAAATTCTTATTTTAAAAAATGGAAACTTAACATATACTCTAAATCCATACCTGTGGCTAATACTAAGCGGCAAAGATACATTTTCTATTGTAGATTGAAGCTTGTCTCTTTCCTCTTGCACCAATTGCTGCAAAAAAAAAAATTTAATTGCAAAAAATGCATCTGACAATTGCCATTTGCAACCAAAAGGCCCCTTTAAAATAATCAAAGTTCCAAGACAAGCTAAAGACAGTTCTTTTAAATTACATGCATTTCAATATTTACTACGAACTATCTAGACCCAAAAACATTAGACTTTACACAAAATATATATATAGAAATGCTGCAATGTGCTAACAAGAAAATGCAAAGATTAAACATAGAAGTAATACACCAAATACCCAGCCTATTTCCTTGATCAGAAATGCAGAACAAATATGAAATGAAAGCAATCAATTATAAAAACTAAGTTTTAGAAATTAAAAACAAAACAAAAAATGTGCACATTACAAGAGATATACATATTTATACGTATACATGGTCTATACATGGTTTTAATCTCATAAGAGATAATTGGGCAAGCCAGAGAAGTAGTGTCAGATGCAAGAACAGAGCAGAGACAGAAAACCAAGTTGATGAGTGATGATACATTATAATGTAGCATCAAGAATCATGGAACAGTTTTTTCAATGACAAAACCACTAGATACAGCACAGTGGGGGTTGTGTTTGTATCAATGGTGGTTTTAGAGTTGTCATTGCACTTTCGCATGTGTCATGGTAATTTTACCTACAAGTGGTGGTTTCACCCTCAATGAATGTGGTGTTTTTGCCCATTTCAAGCACATAAGAAAAGTAGCTGCAATCTCAGTTCCCAGGAATTTTGTATCTCCTGTTCGACTTGTTTGCTCATCTCTTCACATAAAGTAGCATCTGTGAGTAGGGAAAAGGTAATGGAAGGAAGAAAAGATCACCAAGAATGATCTAAGCGAGTATTGACGTAGAAGAAGACTGTGGACATGTTGAAGATGAACAAGGACAGCAGTCAAGCGTGTTGTAAGAAGCAAGCAAGTGCTAATATTTTGTACAGCATTTACAAGTGTTAAGATGTTGTTGATATGTTGTTAGTGTCCATGAAAGTCTCAAAAAAGCTGTAAAATTGTAAATCATGGAAAAAGATGGTAAACATGAGGAAGCATAGCTTCATTCTTTAGGATTTTTCACACATTGAGTTTCTCCATAGTAATTCCTTGTGTTTGTCTCTCATTTCTGTGTCTTATTTATTTGCTTGCTTACTTTCATTTCCTGCATCCACTTCAATTCAGCTGAATGCTTTTTTATAACAGTGAATTGGTCTTGTATCCAATCTCACATGAAGTTAAGAAACAGCATACTCTTTTTGTGCTAACTAACCTATTCACTAACATTTATTACTATTACGAACATACTAACACTCTAAATATTTATTGACTATCATTAACAAAACTATAGTCCAGGTGACCTAACACGTATTAGGAAGCATACTCCACAAATTAATTACTAATTAAACCTAACTAAGATGTAATTGTTGATGTGTTTTTTATGCACATGCAAACTCAGAATAAAATACCAAGGTATTATATCCTCTCTTCAACAAAGTCTCTCAAAGGCTAAACAATGTGATCCAATGAGACAACTCCAAGGTTCCAGATGTCAGGTCTTGACTTGCAATGGATAGACTCAGTAGTTGATGTGATTTGCTGAAAACTCACAAAGGGACTTACGCTGAATATACTCCTTATTCAATTCTAAATATGTTATTCTCCTTCTTGTGAAGTGGAACTTACTCTAACCGGCTATGGAAGAAAAGGCAAAAGATAAGGGTTTAGGAAATCTACTCTAAGGACAAAGAGAGAATGAAACATGTCGAGATAGACAAACTCTCAATGAAACCAAACTCCGTTTTGCCATGAGAACCAACAACTACACGAAGTCGGTGCAATCTTCTAAGGAAACTCAAGGATTTTCATGTTGTAAACTTTCATCCAAACACCCACTGCTGGCGCAGCTTGAACAAGCATCCACAACTGAACTAAAACAAATGTGGTTCAAGCTAACTTTGTAAAATGACTTATTAGCGACAAATCATAAAAAGTATGAACCATCCAAGGAATTCATCAATTATCTCCACATATAAACATTACATCAATGCACTTCTAATCTATTTCTAAGCTACTTGGAAACATTTCTCCATCATATTCGAGAATTTGAAACCATGCTAACATTCCATCACAACACAAATCATCATGAGAACCAACAATGAGCTTATATTGATTTTGGAAATGTATTTTTTACAACAATTTCATATGTCTCTTCCATGACTTTGAAGAGTCTCCTCTAAGCTACTTCTACTTTAATAGCACCTACTCCTGCTCCTTGATTCCTGCTCTACCTCTAATAATCCTCTTTACAAATGAGAGAAATGGGCCTTATATAGACTCCAAAATTACATGAATGGCCAAGATTGATTTGAGAATCAATAGCCAAGATTTTGACAAGGCAGTTAGTTACAAAAATTACTATTTTTAGAACCTTGAAAGCGGACCGATGATGTGGCAGACTGTGATTGGATCACTGTTGTGCACATGCCACCTCAGTATTGAGCAAACCGGTTTGATTTTCTTTGTGTTCATATTGCTCGAAATGTTTTCCCAAAATTTGTCATCTTTTGTAGTAGTCTTCAAATTTTCACCTTTGGAACTTAGCCTCTTCGAACTTGCGACTTGGGAATTTTGAACTTCTCCATGTTGTCTTCCATGCAATTGTACTTTGGAATGTAATTCATCGATTGCTTGATGAACTTGCTCATTTCTCTTGTTCTCGTGCAAATGATGATTTTGTGTCATTTTTAGCGTTGGATTTTGATCATCTAGAATGGGTCTGTTTCATGTGATGACAATGTCCACCTTCCTCAAGCAACGCTCCTCCATCCTTTGAACTTTCCCATGTGCCGGCTCTTGGCATTCTTCTTCACATTCATTATTCACCTGCATGAATATCATGATGTCAGCATCATGAAGCGATGCTTAATAATCAAGCAAATAGGACAAATTTCATCATCCAATGCATGCGTGATAAATTAAATATAGAAACCATGCTAACACCCCGCAATCACACAAAATCACCATGTGAGCCAACAATGAGCTTGTATTGATTTTGGAAATGCATTTTTACAACAATTTCATATGTCTCTTCAATGACTTCGAAGAGTCTCCTCTAAGCTACTTCTACTTTAACAGCATCTACTCCTACTCCTTGATTCCTGCTCTCCCTCTAATACAAATGAGAGAAATGTGCCCTTTTATAGGCTCCAAAATTACATGAATGGCTAGGATTGATTTGAGAATCAATGGCCAAGATTTTGACAAGGCAATTAGTTACAAAAATTACTATTTTTAGAACCTTGAATGCGGACCGATGATGTGGCAGACTGTGATTGGATCAATGTTGTGCACATGGCACCTCAGCATTGAGTAAACCAGTTTGATTTTCTTTGTGTTCATATTTGATGGGGAGGCCTATGGGTTTAGCAAACCTATCTTGACACAACACTTCAAGACCTATATCAATCCCAAGTCTCCCTACCAATTCAAGTGCTCAAAGACATTTTCTGCCCCAAAATGCCTATGTCAACCTAACCAGTCTATTACAGAGGTGAAAGACCTGTTTGCATGTTGTTCCCAATACAGACATTGCTTACTTGGTGTGAGGTATTCTTCTTTACCCTCACTGTTTCCAAGATTCCTAATCTCCAAGGCTCATAGCCTTCTTGAGCCCATTATTAGCCCTCCTCTCTGGGACCAGGGTTCTGATTGCTTGGTACTCAATTCTTCCACTCTGTTTTCACCTCTGTCTCCAGACTGCAACTTGCATACTAGCCGGGCTATGGCACAGCTCGCGTAGTACAAGTTCACATGGCCGTTCTCTGTCAACCCATTCACAACAACAGAAAGAAAAACTAAAAAAGAGACTCTGTTTGATTTCCCCCCATGACTGTACAAAGAATATGTGAGGACATCAAACTAGAGTCATTATGTACAAACAGAAACAAAACTAACAGGAATTAAACTGTCTACTCTACTGCAAAACAGATTATGCAAGTACACTACAGACAAAATTCAAATGGATTCAACTGTCAATGTTTTTATTATCAGAAGTTTCTCTATTACATTCACAGCATCTCAGGTTTCAAAACGTTCCAACCACTTTACAAAGCAAAAACTAGCTTTTATATTGTTCGGCTTCCTTTCAGTTATCAAACAGTTAGGTTTTCTGCCTATTCGGCTCCCATCGGCAAAACAGATTCTTTGTCGCACCGATCATAGTCTTCCCCTGTCAATATGCATTCTATTGATACATTCACATTATTATCGGCCAGATATCTTGACTTTCGCATTCATGAGAACTTTTAGTCCCACATGCACCCGTTCAGGTCGGCCACTGCGGTTTATATATCCGACGGCTTAGTAAACTATCGTCGGCACTTTTGCCGCCGACGACCCCTGTCTACCCCCATCGGCACAACCCAAACTATCGGCCAACATTCAACCATGAACTCTGATAGTCCCTTGTCTCACCGATACCAAGTCTTCACCCTCCGTCGGCGTGACCACTGTGCATCGGCCTCAAATCTTTAAGCTACGCCGACAGAAGTCCTCCCGCCGATGTCCTAAAGCACCATCGGTGTAACAGCCCATATCGGACAAGACCTCAAAAGTCACACCGAACCTCAGACTCCCGCCGATGTCATCGGGGTGACTACTCAGCATCGGACAAACCTTCGATACTTATTCTGACGGCCCTTGTCTCACCGACGCCTACAGAACGCCTTCATCGGAATGACCACAACCATCGGTGAAGCAAACAATACCTACGCCAAAGACCAATGTCTCACCGACCATTCTAACCCATCGGCTTGACATTCAACGTCGGCCAATTCGTAACTCCCTTCGCCGATATGTCACCTCTCCCCGATGGTTAGCACCATCGGCCAACCGATACTATCGGTATAACTTTCCACTCTTCTTCCGCTGCCTATTGTCATGCTGATGTGCTTTCGTCAGTGTGACTCCCTACATCGGTCAGACATTCTCGCTGTCTCCCGATATGTCTTTTCACGCCGTCTCCCGATATGTCTTTTCACGCCGATGTGCCTTTGTCGGTATACCTTTGTCGGTATGACTTTAACTATTGATAAAGCTTGAAAACGTTGCGCCGATGAGCTTGCTCACTCCGATGGGTTTACTTTGCACATGTATAAACTTCTTCCCGCTCTACCCTATTTTGAAAATTCAAAACATCACAACAAAATGCAAACATATATACACATGGGCTCCAAGCCCTTGGTGCTCCTGCACCAATATTGCACGGAATGTTTTCCCAAAATTTGTCATCTTTTGTAGTAGTCTTCGAGTCTTCGAATTTTCACCTTTGGATCTTAGCCTTTTCGAACTTGCGACTTGGGAATTTTGAACTTCTCCATGTTGTCTTCCATGCAATTGTACTTTGGAATGTAATTCATCGATTGCTTAATGAACTTGCTCATTTCTCTTGTTCTCGTGCAAATGATGATCTTGATGTATGACTTTTGGCGTTGGATTTTGATCATCTGGAACGGGTCTCTTTCATGCAACGACAATGTCCACCTTCCTCAAGTAACGCTCCTCCATCCTTTGAACTTTCCCATGTGCCGGCTCTTGGCATTCTTCTTCAAATTCATTATTCCCTTGCACAAATATCATGATGTCAACATCATGAAGCGATGCTTAATAATCAAGCAAATAGGACAAATTTCATCATCCAATGCATGCTTGATAAATTAAATATGAAATTTTAATGCAAATTTTGCAAATAAAACTCAACTGATTTCCTGACAACCCCAACCAACAGACTCAACTTCGACTCGCCTTTTTATGCATTACAATGATCTATTTTTAAAAAAAAACTTTCAAAATGAGTTTTTTGAGACAAGTAAATGTAATCTATGTGTTAGCACTATGGGCTTCAAAGCGAATTTTCTTGATATTTCGAAGACCTTTCTTACCTTGATCAATTGATATAAAATCTTTGGCACTGAATATACTTTATGGATCAAATCTTGCAATTCGCAAAACTACTTTGCAACCAGCCTAGGGCGAGCAATTTTGACTAATGAGGCTCAATGCTGACGGCTTCTTTTGATATTCAATTCAAAATGCGATGTTTGCAAATCTCCCTCGAATGCGCGTTAGAGCGGTCTTATTGATGCTTTATGCATAACTTTGTCTTTTACAAGCCAATAACCAACCTGTGCCTTAGACGATCTTCCTAATCCGCTAGGCGAATGATGAAAATGCAAGATAAAATTACATATGCGTCAAGGCGGACATCTGAATGCTCTCTGTATAATATAGGTGACGCGAAAATGAGCGGATTGTTTTGGCCGACGTGCAAGATGTTTTAAAAAAAAAATTGCAACAGAAATGTGAACGTCCGCCTGAGGTGGATATTCGAACGCACTATGTATGATTTTAATGACTATGGACATGCGCCTTGGACGATCTTCCAAATCCACCGCATATGAGCTGGGGCGGACCTCCGAATGCCTTCTGTATAATTCCAATCTTAGAAAATGCAGAGCGATCCCTAACGTGCATCTGAGTGACCTCTTAAATGCTCCATACTGTCAAAAGATGTTGTGAGATACTTCAACGTGAATGGCGAACCATTTAATATCCTTTGCACAAATTCTAAGTTTGCAATTCCTCTTCGAATGTCCGCTTGGGCAAATCTGCCGAACCATAATGAGTTAGAGAGCGTGATTAAAAGTGCATTTGGCGGACATTTGCACGTTCTATGTATTTTGGAATTTTGCAATTCAATCTTAAACAAGCGCCCGAGCGGATATTTGTGCGCTTCATGCATATTTTGACACTTATCTCTTGCAAATCACCGTTAGTGATGCGCTTAGGCGGAGTTTTGATTGCCTTGTGCATCATTTCAAAACTCTTTGTCTATTGTACAATGATTAATAATGTCCGCTTAGGCGGACTTTCGATATGGCTCTGCATAAATCAATGTTTCAAGTGATTACATCTTCATTTAATTTCTCCGCTCCAATAGACCCACGGGCTTAGACGGGCTTTCGCCATACGATGCATAAATTTGGCCTCAATTTGGAGTTTCACCCTCTCTGTAAATCAATCATTTGCTCGTGCCTCAGCGGACCTTCCTCCTCTTCTATGCACTAAGTTAGACATTTCAATTCTTGCCAACACTTTTACTCATGCGGGGAATTCTGAGTGGACTCACAGCCAAAAGCTCAAAAAAAGCAGGGGTCCCCATCAGCAATGGGGCGATGGTATGATTTGGTCACAATAGTAATATTACAGCATGCCTTCATGGAATAAAGAAGTCACATGTTGGTAGTTGCAATGGACGGGATATGAAATATGATATGCAATGAATGTAGGCATATGTGTCAGCATGTGCACAATTGCATAGTGAATGTACGAAGAAGATAGCAGCCATATAGTTTTGGGAGGCATCAATTTAGAGCCTTAGATTGTTGTTTTAATAGCATTGAATTTGGGAACAAAAAATAAGGGAAAAAATCTGTGTTGGTGAAGCAGTCACTGGAATATCCAGACCAATTACAAATCAATAAGTACATACATAACATGTAAGAGCATAGTAGCTGGAAGCAACGGCTAAAACAGAATATGACACATTTAAAATGTGTACCCCAAATTTCATGTGTCATTCAGAATTTCAAACAACCCACTTGGTACGGTGATCAAGGGAGCATTTAAGCATGTTAGATTTTGCTATGAATATAGATGCCCAAAATCTAGAAAGCTAAAGGAAAGCACAACAAGAAGATCAGAAGAGAAGCTGCAACAAAATATGCACTCCAATATTACATCCACATTACAAAATACAAGCTAGGTAGTTGTCGATAATTGTTTTTAGACAACACAACAATAGAGTAAAACACTAAGTATCCCACTCTCTCTTGAGTAAAGTCTCTCAAAGGCTAAGCTACGTGATCCAGTGAGACAACTTCAAGGTTCCATATTTGTGATTTGCAGTGGATAAACTCAGTGAATACATGTGATCTTGCTGATAATCACAAAGGGACTTACGCAGACTTCTTCATACTTCATTCAGCTTATTTCTCCTTTCAGTGTGGGTGATGTATGTACAATGCTTTAATGATAAAGAGAAGAAAAAGATAAGGTTTAGAGAAACTAATTTGAGGTCAATAAAGCCATGATGATGCAAGAATAGACAAACTCCTTAATAAACCTAACTCCACTTCGCCAAAGATGCCTACAACTACATGGAGTTGGTGCAATCTCCTAAGGATAGCGAAAGGTTTTCAAATCGTGAAAGCTCATATAAGCATCCATTAAACGGCGCACCTCAAACAAGCATCCACAATCGAACTTATGCAAATTATAATGAAGCTCAGATTAGCTTTACACAACACTTCACCAACGATGAATGTTAAAAGCATGAGCTAAGAGTTGATCAAATATCCAATACATACATGCATCACATCAATGAGCTACTACTCTACTTCTAATCTACTTAGAAACATCTCTCCATTCAGTCAAGATACAAGGAACTATGTTATTCCACAAGACAACACTTAACACCAAACAAGCTCCAATGTTTTCACATTACTCTTGAGAAATATTTACAACAGCTTCAAGCACTCTCAAAAAACTTCGAGAGTCTCTTCTATTCTACTCTTACTACCTAACTATCTACTAACTGATGATTTTACAAATGAGGCAACAAGGCCTTTATATAGAAGTCCAAAATTACAATGAATGGCTATGATCAATTCAGATAGCCCAGGGTCCAGATCATGCCACTTCAACAAGTAGTTACAACAACTTGCTATTTTTAGTACATTAGAGAGGCAATGAAGGCACGCTTTCCAAGAAGATAAGGATGAAATGGAATCTTTTGAATATCCTCCACATCAACGTCCTCTTTGGCTTCTTACTTGTTGTAGATACAATGAATGTAGTCAAGCGATGTGGTTGATTGTGATTGAATGATGATGTGTATCAGCTACATAGGTGCCACCTCAGCAAACTTGAGGATTTCAACTGTTTATTCACTTTGCACTGTGGGCATATTCCCAAAGTACATCATCCTGTGATGTCTTCAATGTAATTACTTTGAACTTGTGTATTTGGGATGTATCTTGTTGATCTGCCTTGTTCATCTTCTTGTAAACTAGATGTGTACGATATAGGTTGCTTCATTTGACTTTGTGTACTTTCTTCTTTTGCAGGGTATATGAATGATCTTTGTCAATGCATCTTTGCGGAGAGTAGTGAAGATGATGATGATGCTTCCTTCATGATAACATGGAGTAGGAGACTCTTCTCAAAGACTTGAAGATTCAAGAGGAACTTGAAGCATGGTGGATGAATGTCTTCGTTGATGTAGATGATGAAGTATACTTGCACTTGAAGTGTTCCTTTGGAGCAGCTACATGATGACTCTTCCTTAGTAGTGGCCTTCTAACCTCATTCCTCGCTTGTTGGTCGTTCCGGGTGCTTCATTCCTTGAATGACTTCTCAACTTCATTGATGCTCCTACAATACAACAAGAAAACAACGTCAATTACTTGATAAACATTTTATTTCATAACATAAGAAGCATGTTTTAAGCATTCAATATCCTTCTCTAGATCTAGGCGCTCATCTAGGTGTAAGGAGAAGCAAAGTGCGCCTAGATCCTTTTGGCCTTAAATTTGCTATTTCAACAATTAAAGATAACTTAGAGTGATTATTTCCTTCAAGGCGCCTATTCAATGATGTGGATTTGTGAGGTTTCTTTGAGGCGCCAATCTAGGTGATAGGAGTAAAAAAATGCGCCTCACTTTAACTTAGCTTATTCTCTTAATCTCAAACTCAAATTGATGATTATAACTTTCCACTTTAACAAGGTGAAGTCTTTTATACTTGATTCTTGCCTTCACAAGGCTAGGCACCAATTGAGAGTTACAAAGACAAGGAAATGGGCCTAGGTTGAATTGGGCTCTTTTTGCTATTTTTATGCTTCCAAATGATTGAATATGTTTTAACATGAGCCCCCTTACCTAGGCACCCATTTAGTGATATGAAATCATGGCTTTGCACTTGAGGCGCTAAAACAAGTTCCACAGGTAGAAATGTGCGCCTAGACTCCTTTAGCTTGTTCTTTGGCACTTTAAGGCATCTAACACTTGTTTACATCCTCAGGCAACGATTTCATCCTTAGGCGCAAGTTTGAGGGTCTACAAATGCAAATGGGCACTTTAATTCCTTAAGGCAATCATACTCCTACTCTAGGCACAGTTTGAGGTTTGTATAGGTGGGAATTGGCGCCTAGATATGTTTTCTTCATCTTTCATCAATCAAAATCACTTCACAAGCTCCAGGAGAAACCTTATCACTCAATCATCATGAAATCAAGGGTATTTTGTCTTAGGCGCACTTTTGGGTCTATAAGAATGAAGAAGTGCGCCTAGCCTTCTTTTGATGAGTTTCAAAATTGTCCTAAGTTATAAACACTTGTTGTTTCTAGGCGCAAGATAAGGTCTTTGAAAGATGTTTCTTTCTCCCTCCTAGGTCTAGGTGCATATTCATGATGGTTGAGGTGTGCATTTGTGCCTAGAGCTAAATAGCTATTTACTTCAAAACTTCATGAACTTAGGACTTGTATGTGCCCTTGTGCACTTATCAAACTCAGCACCTTCAAAATTCATAGATTCAAATACAATTCCCCTCTAGGTGCCAAAATGGAGTAGTATAGACACAAAAATGCGCCTCATTTAATGATAGTCTCAAGCCCCTTCTTGTCTTAAGCGCACTTTGATGATGATGGAGGTGAGATATTGCGCCTTGGCATATCTAGATATTTACTTGACCTTTTAATGATTCAAACCATTTGGCACGCTCATGAGGAGTTCCAGACACTCAAGTACCCTCCAAAAATCAAAGATTCAATCATGTTTTGCCTAGGCGCCAAAGTAGGGTTGCACAGAGGTAAAAGTGCGCCTAGACTCAATTAGGTGTTCACTTCAAGGTTTTATGATTCTAAGTCGTTGTGAAGGTTCAAGAGGAGCCTCAATAGTCTTAAAACTTATGAACTCAAACATTTTCTTCTTAGGCGCTTACTTGATGATACAAACTCATGTATTCCTCCTAAGGCGCCCATGATGATTAAAACCACGAGAAATGGCGCCTAAGGTTTAAGAGATGTTCATTCCCATTTAAGGCGCTCTTTGATGATCATTTGAACATGTATAGGCGCCTAGACTTAAATGTGGTGTTTACTTCCAAATTTCATGATCTTCAAAAGTTGCATAAACTCCCGTGAACTTGTTCAACTCCAATACATTCATTATTTATTGATCTGTTGATGAGGTTTTTGTGACTACAACAACATTAGAATAAAACACAGAGTATCCTATCCTCTCTTGAATAAAGCTTCTCAGACGCTGAACTACGTGATCGAATGAGACTGCTCCAAGGTTCCTTTTGTGTCAGGTCTTGACGTACATAGGGATAGACTCAGTGGAATGATGTGATTTGCTGGTAATCACGAGGGGGACTTACGTGGGCTTACTCCTTCGTAGACATGGAATTCACTCCTAGGACTCGTACTTGTGGGCGAATGGAACTTTTTCACAAATGGACAGCTTGGAATTCCTAGGTTCCACTTTCTAGTTTACGGATGATTTGGCAATGAAGCTTTCAAAAAACTAATCCTAACGAAAATCTAAAAGAAAATGCAAAAGATGGGGTAAGGGTTTAGGAATCTAATCAATGGAGATGACTGCTGTTGAAGATGAAACTGGAACCAGTCCTCTGCTTCGCCATGAGACAACAACTAGGCAGGGATGGTGCAATCTTCTGAGGGGGAGTAAGGATTTTCAGACTGCTCCTGCAAGGGACATGGAACTGAAACATGCAGAACAGCTGAAGTTAGACTTGGAATTAGTTCAGGCTAACCATGCACGGTGATTTGCAAGCCACATATCACCAATGGTATGAACAAGCAGATTCAATCATTCAATAGTAATAATCTCCATCATTCTAACTAAAGAAATACTGAAAGAAAATAGAAATGAAACAGCTTAGATCCTGGAGCTTATGATTTGCTTCAAAGAAGTCAGAAAACCATGCCACAATCCAAAGAATATCAAGAACAATCTTCAATGTCCATGTATTGATTTGGGAATGTCTTACAACAATCTTGCTGATTCTTCAAAGTTCCTTTGCTCCAGAAATGGAGTGCAACAGAAAGGAACAGCTAACTAACTACGGTGTTCTAGGAGCCTAAGAAATGAAAGAAGAAAGAAGAAGACCCTTTCAAATGAAGCCCCTCAGCCTATTTATAGGCAAACACAAATATCTTAGGGTAAAAAGGAAATCAGATTTCCTTGAAATATGTGCCCTGGGTTACAAATCCTAGAAAAGCAGGTGGGGTCGTCAGAATGTTCCTGTAGGAGACTGCCACCTGTCTAGGACGTCAGAATGTGTAAGGAAACTTCCAGCTGTCCTGGTCGCCACCTGTCTAGGACTCCTGGATAGGAATGTCCTGTCTGTCTGGAACTTCCTTGGTCGCAAATTCCATGATGTCTTGGAGTGGAATTCCTTCCTGAGTTGGAATTCCCTGTCGTGGAATAGAATTCCCTGTCCTGGATTCCTGGGTTGGAATTCCTCATCCTTGGCGTGGATTCCCGTTCTTCTTGATGGATGGCGAACTGTACTTTTGTTCTTGGCTCTCCAAGGATTGATCCTCCTGTCCGGAACTGGAATCCCTGATATTGGACATGAAGTGTATTTTCTCTTTTCTTCTTGTGGAATCCACATATAGTCTCCTCGTCTGGCGTTGGAAGTAGTCCTCTTCTCCGGTGTTAGAACTTCATGATGCTTGAGATAATCCTTGATCATCCTTGAGCTCCGTCTTCATGGAAGCCCATCCTCGTCCTGGATTCCTGCGAAACAAGGGAAACCTTGAATAGTCATGATGCACAAAATCCATAAATGCAATGCAATATGAAATGAAACATGAATGATTTTGCAAGTTTTGATCAATTTCATTTATAAATTCCTGAAGAAACAAAGGATTTCCCTCATTCTCTGGCATTCTTCATACTCAGCTGACTTTTCCTTCATTCCAGGGTTACCAGGCATGGACAGGAGGAATTTCAGTTGGTCGGGGATTCCTGGGAGTCAGGGATTTCTGCACATCTTGGAATTCCACTTGTCCTGGAGGATGAATTTCTGCCCTTGAAGAATGAATTTCTGCTCCTAGAATGTAGTTTTCTGCTTTGGATTTGAATTGGAATGATTAGAAATGACTTGGGCGCTGCCCCTTTTATAGGTAAGTTGTCCTTCTTTGCCACTTGGCCGACCTAGGTTCGAGGAGGAGAAATTTAGCCGCCATACCTTATCACTAGCCGACTTAGTTTTTTGTCCTTTTCTCCCATGTCGGTGGTCGGGGATTTATGAATGTCGGGGATTTTGCAATGTCGGGGATTTTGCAATGTCGGGGAATTTGACATGTTGGGGATTTTGCAATGTCAGGGAATTTGGCATGTCGGGGAATTTGCCATGTCGGGGAATTCCTAAGGTTTAGGATTTTGCGACGTCGGGAATTTATGAATGTTTTGGATTTTCTTCCCCAGCACAACTCTAGAACTTTTGCTAAAATCCAGCTAAGTCTTGGAATATTGCCCCTTGGAATCTTACTCAGATGGAAGGCTGCAATTTTGCTTTCTGTGGAGGAACATGGCGGGATGTGTCCTTGGACTTTTATGTTCAGTCTTTTGGATATTTGCTAAGGGTTTCATCACTCTGTTTTGGCAGGGATAGATTTTCTTATACTGGGATCAGAGACTCCATCATTTTTAAAACCAGAAGTACCTTCCATCTCCTTTAGGGATTCCGGACTTCGAGGTATAACAGGCGAATGGAACTTTTTCACAAAGAGCTGGCAAACTGGGTTCCGGAATTCCATCCTGCAGGTCTCCCATTCCAGACTGGATCAGGAATGTTCAAGGGCGCAGAATCCAGAAGGTCAAGGATTTTGCGCCTAGGACAAAATTTGTCCTGGAGCGCAGAATCCAGAAGGTTAAGGAATTTGCGCCCAGGACAAAAATTTGTCCTGGAGCGCAGAATCCTACAGGTGCTGGAATTTGCGCCACTTGCCTTAGGAATTCAGTTTTAGGGAATTTAAGTCAAGGATTTGCATTTTCTTGAGTTTCGAAGTGGGATTCTGGTTTTGCAGTAGGTTCATCCTCCTAGCTACTCCATGGAGGTTCAGATGTTGATACAGGATCAGAAAACGGAGTTTATTTCTTCCATCCTCGTTCCTTCCATCCTCGCGGAATCTGTTACTTCCAAGGCAGGATGAGGGGTTCGTTTCTTCCATCCTCGTTTGTTCCATCCTCCGGGAATCTGATGGCAAGACACAAGGTTCGTTTCTTCCATCTTTCGTTTCTTCCATCCTCCGAGAGTCTGATATCTCTATGACGGAAAGATGGACGTTCATTTGTTCCATCCTGACTGTGAATTCTAGGAGTCAGGTATCCACAAAGGGGGTCAGAGAAAAAAAAAAATCCAAGCCAGGAGCGACTGGTCAGAGCAGGAGGGAGAAACTGGACATCCCAGTCCTTGGGCGCAAAATCCAGTAGGTACTGGATTTTGCGCCCAGGACAAAATATTGTCCTGGGCGCATAATCCAGTACCTACTGGATTATGCGCTCAGGACAAAAAGTTGTCCTAGGCGCATACTCCAGAAGGTCCTGGAATGTGCGACAGGGAATTTCCTGAGAGTACTTTCATTTTCCTCTGGTGTTTGCGATTCTTTTGCCCTGAAGTCATTATCAATTCCTGCAGCAGGATTTCACTGTGGTGGAATGTCTTCCGAGATGATGCTTTCGATGGCAAGACACGAAATGTCTTCCGAGATGATGCTTTCGATGGCAAGACACGAAGTTCGTTTGTTCCATCCTTCGTTCCTTCCATGTTTGGAATTGGCTAAGTCTGGCAGCCTGAAATCCTGAAATCCTGAAAAATGACTAAGTCTGAAATCTGGTGGATCTTCCAAATTCTAGATTCTGCATGTTAAATCCGGTGGACTCGAGACCTATCTCAAACATCCTGAAAGGTATATTGAAAAATATTTAAAGTATAAGAAATTCAATCTCTCAACTTATACTTAAATATATTTTTTAATATACCTTTACCCTGAAGACGCTGAAAAAATGGCAAAGACTGTCCTTGGGCGCAAAATCCAGTAGGTAAGGGATTTTGCGACCAGGACAAAAAGTGTCCTTGAGCGCAAAATCCAGTAGGTACTGGATTTTGCGACCAGGACAAAAAGTGTCCTTGAGCGCAAAATCCAGTAGGTACTAGATTTTGCGACCAGGACAAAAAGTGTCCTTGAGCGCAAAATCCAGTAGGTACTGGATTTTGCGACCAGGACAAAAAGTGTCCTGTCGCAATTCCAGCCTTCTGGAAGGGGATTCATTAAATGCTAATTGTCTCTTGAAATTGCCCTTAGTCTTCGTTTTGCGAGTCTTCCAAGCCATGAAATGAGGTTGAGTGCCGGACCGAGATTTAAAGAGATATCCCTTGGTTTTGACCTTCCGGACTAGAGTTGTCAAGTCGGGACTAAGTTCCATGACTGAAGGATGATCATGCCAAGGAGTGGCAGTCCCTGTTGAACTCTGCGATCTTGGTTGGAAGAAGAATCTAGATAAACTTTGAAACGGGATTCCAGGCCGGAATTCCTTGAATGAGACTCCGGGATATGCATTTCTGGACAGGACTCCGGATTGGACCTCCGGGCTGGATTCCTGGACTGGAGTCCAGGAATGACTTCCTAAGTGGGACATGGAGTCTTGGACCAGGACTGGAATTGAGTTCCATGACTGAAATGGAGAGGGTTCTAAGGTGGAAAGATGGATTTTGACATGGAAATGACGAGCCTTGTCGAATTCAGGACTCTGGATTGGAACTTCGGGACAAGAATCCAGACAGGAACTTTGGAATAGGATTCCTAGATAGGACCTTCGGGACAGGAACTTCCGGACTGGAGTCTTGGAACAGGATTCCTTACTCATCACAGAGTCTTATGCTGAGAGCGACGGATTTGGACTTCTTCTATGGGATGATGGATTCCTACCATGGACTGGCCAGATTTAATCGAGGAATGATAGGTAGGGCACTATTCATCCTAAGGAGAAATTCACTATTTCAAGCATTCCTAATGTTCCCTGTGAGCTAACTGCTTGGACATTCTTTCCTAGCTTCATGGATTCAGGCAAGAAACTGCAAGATCAAAGCAAAAAACAATGGCGAAAGCGAGCAAAAGAGGGAGTCCCCATTTGCAATGGGGCGATGTGTGAAAACGTCACAACATGATCCCAACTTGATTCCTCTTGTAGGTGCCAAAATGATGTTGAACATGGGGAAACTAACGCCTTAAGCTATGATGCTCAATTTGATGCATTTACTACATTTGGAAGCTCAAGGTGAATTGATATTTTTAAAAGCGCCACTTAGTCCTCCATTTGCATTCTAGGCGCCATTTCCTATTGACTTATATACTCCTCCTCATGCTAAGGCGCCAGAATGAAGCTATATAGAGGGTAATTTGCACCTAAGCTTCAGGATGTGAAAATATCAAGTTTAAATGATTCAAGTCATTAAGCGGGCTCAAAAGGGAGTCTTAATACTCGAGCTTCTTCAAAGTGGGTGAAATGAAGTATATTTTGCTTAGGCACATTTTGGGGGGCTCTAGGCGCCTAGGCTTCTTAAGCTAATTCCTCATAAAATCTTAAATGTCCCAAGGCATCACTTTTATCAAGGCATCAAGATTTAAGTGTATCATTGATTGTGATCCAGAAATGCCTACTCACTTGGAATCATGTAACTTACTTCATCATCATTACTGACTTCATCATGAAACAGAACCAAGGACATCATCCAAAAAAACTCAACAAAAGCATTGGAGCTCAAAAAAGGGGGGTCCCCATTTGCAATGGGGCGATGTGTGATTAGGTCACAACGATAGTGAGTTTATATAGACTTAAGAAAAGGGTGGAGGTGGCAAAACCAACCCATAAGGAGTGACCACCAAGCGGGCCAAAAATAGCAAAACCATCTTTCCAAAATGGAAAATGCACCTCCCTTGTAGGATGGTGACACCTCAAACTACCTACTGACCTAATTAAACTCACTTTATTAACCTAAGCAAGCTTAATAATACGTGTAGGAAAAACCTTAGGTAAAGGGGACAAAACCTACACTAACACCCCCTTAAGTGTACCTTTGGTGGGTGAAAAGATGGGTCCCAACAAATGAAGCCCGATTAGGTACCTGTTGGAAATATTGTCATTGATGTCAAAGATGTATGAGGGAGATTGTTGGACATGTTGTCATTGATGTCAAGAAGGTGCATGAACAAGATTGGTTTCACTAATGACAAAGACATAAAACGGAGATTGTTGGCAAGATGAAAGAAGAGGAGGAGAAAAGTGCAGAGACAATTTCTAAGAAAGTAAGAGATATATGCAAAGTTATTAATAGATCAAAGGCCTTACACTCTATCTTAAGGAAGGGAAGAGAAGAGAAGAATGGGCTTCAATATCCATTCCTTAGAAGCATATACATATGAACAAGCTCTGGATCATTTCAGTTTTGCAGCAGAGGGATCTCCAAACTTTAAACAAAGAGATTTTGTTGTTCTTGACAAGAGTCATAATCAAGTTACTATAAAGAACTTGAAGAATAAGGTGATAAAAAGTGCAGTATTCCATTCAGTGCAGGTATATGCAGATTATTCAAGGAGAAGTATTGAGGAATGATTAAGATCGATTTGAATATTATTCAAGAAGAAGAAAATAAAGAATATAAGCATAATTGTAATCAGATTGATATATGAATTACTCTAGCTGCCGTACACCTAAGCAAAAGCTGATGCTTATCTTTTGGGATGACTAGTGATTAAAAATTTGGGAGATACAAGCTACCGTACCCTCTTTAGGGGACAAAGACTGACATTCATGCCAAGTCAGCAGAGATTGTTATTATAAACAGCAATGATTAAATAAAAGAGCACCAATTTAATAATAAGAATATGATACAAAAGGCAGTGATCATTCCTTGTTTTATTAATGAAGAGGTGCATGAGATAAAAAGGTACAAATTGATAAAAAGAATATGGTGCGATTAATTTATAATGAAGTGATGCTGATGTGTTAATAAGACAAAAGTGTCTTATTTATATTAGATACAAGAGATATGATTAATGATTATGAAGTAAGGGCGGCGATCAAACATTAAGTGGTGCAATCTCTACAAAAAGGACAAAAGATTGTTATTAGAGGTGCAATTAGTTAAGAGAGATATTAAGGAAGAGGCAGCGGTCAAGTTTAAAGAGTCATGCCTATTTCTTATGACATCACTTTTGTCAAGGGATGTCTCTCTTCATGAAAGTATGAAGGTATATATGATACTTGTGTTTGGCAATTGAATGAAGGAAGTGTATGAAATTGAATGAAGATTTTCTGAGTATAAAGAAGAGGAGCAGTGTTATGAAGTACAGATCAGACTTATTCTAAGCAGTGTGAGTGTGTACACAATGAATATCATATGAATTAAAGTCAATTTCAGAGCAGATCGTGTGTGGAGAACAAATTAAATATCCAATGAAATATTTCTGAGTAATAAAGAGAAGGAAGAGCAAAAGTATGAAATGAGTGTGGAAATAAAATGAAATACCTATTAGACACCTTCAGATCTGCATAAGAAAATCATTGAAAGGACAAAAATGAAAGGGAATGAGATATGATGTTGGAGCATTTACAAGTGAGGATAAAAGGCATATGTGTGGAAGATATAAAAGATATACATGCAGATATAAAGGAAGTATAAAGGCAGATTTATAGAAGAGTTTGTGCCAGTTTTGTGTGAAGAGTTTTAGCAGAAATAAGAGGAGTCTATGCAAAGATAAAGAAGAGTTTGTGTAGAAACAAGAGATGTTTATGCAGAGATAAGAGGACAAGTTTGGATCAGATTTAAAGGAAGAGAGCAGTAAGATTATAGATTAGATTTAAAGGAAGAGGGCAGTCATATTTTGAATTAGTTTGTGATAAGATATTGTGTGAGAATAGTCATGTGAAAATCAGAACAGAAGATTATATTTCTTGAGTGGGCATTAAAGTGACAGCATACATCACAAAGAAGGATAAGGTATGAAGCAAAGAGCAGATCAAATTTGAAGATCTCATTCTACATTCAAATTTTCAGTCATTCACAAGAGGTTGGTGCCTCAAGTTAGCCAAGGTTGGTGCCTTGGAAGAGGGAGTTGGCGCTCCTTGTAGGTTGGTGCCTACTAAACCAAGTTAGGGAGTTGGTGCTCCTTGTAGGTTGTTGCCTACAAAACAGTTTAAGAGGTTGGTGCCTCTAGTAGGTTGGTGCCTACAA
This sequence comes from Cunninghamia lanceolata, assembly GCA_027924645.1. Taxonomy (NCBI): domain Eukaryota; kingdom Viridiplantae; phylum Streptophyta; class Pinopsida; order Cupressales; family Cupressaceae; genus Cunninghamia; species Cunninghamia lanceolata. The sequence continues at coordinate 10,027,751 of BSBN01000202.1, forward strand.
TCATTGTAAACTTATATAAATATAAAGTACATTATTTGTACCGTGGTTTTCTCCAGTAAGGGTTTCCACGTAAAAGCTTGGTGTCAACTTGTTCATAATGTTATATTCTTGCATAGTTGCCATTGTGAGTAATAAGTTTTAAATTGGTAAAAAGTGTAATATACTGATTCCACCCCCCCCCCCCCCCCAACCTTTAGTATATTTGTGTGCTCATTAGTACCCATGTACAAAGATTTCCCCCCAGAAAACAAGGAATAGAAGCCCTCATCACAAATAGAGAGAGAACACCCCCCCCCCCCATAATAGAGAGAGAAAAGAGGACTAAGAACCCCCCCCCCTCCCCTGAAAGTAAGCAATTGTACCAATGGTTGATACTTTAAACTAGATGGAGATGATGGTCCACAATCACCGAACAATGTTCCTCCCCTTGGGAAAAAACATAACCAAAGGTGTATGCAGGAAATCTTCACATTCCTAAAAGGAATATGAGGGAAGAAATCTCAAGATGTATGAAATCTTTGAAAACTGCTCGTGTCTCCATGTCAATGTCGAAAGATGCCACTGTAATGTCCCACCCCTATCTGAGACTCAATTTTTTCAGGGTTTTTTGTGGTTTAGCTGATACCTGATGCTTTTGGGTTTTTTTGCATTTTGACATACAACATACATGTGCATATATTTGCAAATACAATGAAATAGGAATACTCAGATGCTCATATTTGATATAAATGCATTACAAAGCAATAAGAAACAATACCCATGTGAGATGCTCATAAATATCAAGTTTTCAACATAACCATTTGGCTGATACAAAGTACAGTGCTGGAAATGAGATGACACAGCAGTTTGAAGGTGCAAGTCACTTCAAAAACCTTGCAACTCAGATTACAATGACAGCCCACTGAAGTACAGCATATAGAATGGGTAGACACCTCACTTGGAAGGCAGATAAAGCTCTAAAAACTTGTTGGTAACTGTTATCTCAGACCCACGTCCTCATATACTGTTGGTACGGCTGAATGGTGAGGTGTAGCTATGAAAGAACCTTCAAAACTCCTTGGACAATCGCTGGAAATGCAGTCTGATATCAGCAATAGACTCATGCCTAGCTGGGCAGATAACCAAACCCAACTCCAATCACAAACTCCCAATAACTTCCCACAATAGTACGGCCCTTCCTGGGAGAAGTACGGCCTGCTTAGGAGGAAACTACCACAGCAAAATATCACCAAAACTCCGTCCCAAACCTGCAATATGTTCTTCTATACTGACCACTAATTATCATGCCAAAATCCGAATGATATATCAAACAAATCCTCTCCGCGACAATATAACTTCGTGCAATGAAGCTTAATGGTGACCCCTGCAATGAAGCCACTCAAACAACATCCTGGGAGTGTCTTCCAACCCCGCAGATACTCTTAACCATGGAGGTTTTCGTCTCCAAAGTTGTTGGAACAAACCCTTGTTCTCCATGAGCCAAGCTCAAACTTTGTGAAAATAACAAAAATGTCGTGAATAAATGAGAATGAGAGTTCATTTTTTCTTTTTGTTTCTTCTCTCTCAAACCCAGCACCACTTTTTGGGTTGTAATAATATTTGTTATTTCACTTTATTTCCCACTTCATAAAATGTGACTTCATATTTTATATTACATGTCCACTTATATTATAAAGTCACATTGTACTTTATTCTACTAAGTTAAATATTTTAATTTAACTTAGGAAATAGATGTACCATTAAAATTAAATTCATTTGACCTCCGAAAATGGATTCCATAGCACCGCCATATTGATCAAATGAAAACAAAAGAAGTCCAGCTGGTTCGCACTGACTCGCTCTGAGTCCCGAGCCCCTGCTAAAAATAGAAAGTTTGGCCACGGGGTCCAAAACTGCACCAGAAAAGGCAATCCCAACATGGGTCCCCTAACCATCCATGTTAGTCTACAGGAACCCGTTAATAGACTAACCCTAATGTCCGAACTGCTTAGGATGGGGACATTACAGCCACAACCAAATCAGGTGTCCCAGGCCTAACTGATGTAAGTGACAATCTAGAACCAAGTGGAAATTGATGTAGAATAGGATCCAAAAACGAAAAAGATCTTCTCCAAATGTTGCTCAAGGATCTCTAAGCCAATGCCAAACTGTGATAAATGTTGATATGATGGATCAGGTACCATGCAAGATTCAGGTACAATAACCATGGATGTATGGTGCTCACCATAGGCAAGACAATTAAACCAAAGAGAATCCAATACTTCTGCAGAGGGTGTCAACATGAATGATGACTGAGTCGAAAATGTTAACTCATGAATATCTACTGAAACCATCATTGTGGAAGTGTGTGTAGGCAAAGAAGGAACAAGAGTGTCTGAATGTGCCCCCATAACATCTAAAGAAGAATCAACTCCATCAAAGAGAAGATGAGTGCAATCAATAGTGTCTCCCAAATCTAAAATGTGGGGCTCTACAAACAAAGATGAGATGTCTGGTAAGATATGTCCCAAGCAACAGGATTAGGAAGACCAATATGAACTTCCTACATCACTGCAATGCTGAGCTCAAAATACGTAGTAGGATGAGAAGAAATATAAGGCTCAAGAACTGGATCAGATGTGAGAATACCCAAGTTCAAATAACCAAAATTCTCCTCAAAATCAAAGGTCACACTAGGAGTGTTGGAGCAACCAAGATTAGAATGTGCGTAATAGCCTTCCATTAGTGAAACAAAATAATGCACAATAGGATATATATCATATAAAATGAGAGTGTGAAAAATGTACATAGAGGCCTTGCATAAATAGGCAAGGATGAGGAGATGAGATAGTCGAACACAACGACTGACTAACCCTCCAAAGATGCAACAAATGTTGACTCGCTTGAGACAAGTGTGAGGACACATGTTGAGTACATATGAGGTGAGACAAAAGTTTGAATAACCTCCATAAATATCACTTAATGCGGGGGTGTTAGTGTGAAAATACCTTTTACCTATTTAGATTGACTAGGTCCTATTCACACTATGCTTAAGCTCACTTAGAGAGGTTATTTAGACTTCTGTCTCACCTCATATGTACTCAACATGTGTCCTCACACCAACAAAGCAGTCAAACATAATGACTTTCAAAAAGAGAAATTGCAATTGAAAAACTATGTTTGAAACTGTGCAAATTTGAAACAAGAAAAATATATGTTCTTTCTAAATTTATGAATGTTGTCCTTCATTTTAAAAATTGTCAAGTTTCTTACATTCTAAACTCAAATGATTGAAAAACAAATACAATGTTGCCACCCCATATGATGCATGAGCACCTTAAGGTTCATGGGCAATCCGCATCATAGTTGGAAAACTCTGACTCAACATAGACTCGGCAGCCCAAAATTTCGACTCAAACTTGAGACTCAACAAAACTCAGCCACAAAACAAAAAAAAAACAGAAACTAATACATTTAGCGAACACATAAGTCTATTCTTGTTACCCCCCTACTAATTTTCAAATAAAATTAATCTAAGCCAACCTGCTTTGACTGAAATTAATGATTTATTCATGTATTTAAATCTATAATCTTGTTAGTATTCCCTCATTCAATTCTCAACAAAATACAGGAGCAACATAACTGTTGATGATTGTTTTTAGACAGCACAACAATAGAGTAAAACACTGAGTATCTCACTCTCTCTTGAGTAAAGTCTCTCAAAGGCTAAGCTATGTGATCCAGTGAGACAACTTCAAGGTTCCTTATTCGTGATTTGCATTGGATAGACTCGGTGATTTGATGTGATCTTGCTAATAATCACAAAGGGACTTACGCAGACTTCTTCTTACTTCATTCAGCTTATTCCTCCTTTCAGTGTGGATGACATATGTACAAACAAAGAAAAGGAAGAATTATAAAGGTTTAGAGGAACTAATCTAAGGTCAATGAAGCAATGATGATGCATGAATAGACAAACTCCTTAATAAACCTAACTTCACTTCGCCAAGGGTGCCTACAACTACATGAAGTTGGTGCAATCTCCTAAGGACAGCGAAAAGTTTTCAAATCATGAAGGCTCATATAAGCACCCATTAAACGACATAGCTCAAACATGCATTTACAATCGAACTTAAACAAATTACAATGAAGCTCAGACTAGCTTTACACAACACTTCACCAATGATGAATGTCAAAAGCATGAGCTAGGAGTTGATCAAATATTCAATACAACATACATCACATCAATGAACTTCTACTCTACGTCTAATCTACTTAAAAACATCTCTCCACTTCATCAAGATACAAGAAACCATGTCATTCCACAAGACAACACTTAACACCAAACAAGTTCCAATGTCTTTGCATTACTTTTGAGAAATATTTACAACTTCAAGTACTCTCAGAGAACTTCGAGAGTCTCTTCTATTCTACTCTACTCTACTGCCTAACTATATATTTTACAAATGAGGCAACAAGGCCTTTATATAGAGGTCCAAAATTACAATGAATGGCCCAGATCAATTCAAGTAGCCAAAGGCCCAGATCATGCCACCTCAGCAGGTAGTTACAACAACTTGCTATTTTTAGTACATAGGAGAGGTAATGAAGGCACGTTTTCTAAGAAGATAAGGATAAAATGGAATCTTCAAAGCATCTTCCACATGGACATCCTCTTTGGCTCCTTGCTTGTTGTAAATGCATTGAATGTGGTTGAATGATGTGGCAAACTGTGATTAGCTTGATGATGTGCATGCCACGTAGGTGCCACCTCAGCAAACTTGTGGATTTCAACTATTTATTCACTTTGCTCTGTGGGCATATTCCCAAATTGTATCATCTGTGTGATGTCTTCGAACATGATTGCTTTAAACTTGAACTTGTATATTGGGAATGTACTTTTGATGATCTTGCCTTGTTCGTTGTATGTTGGATGTGTATGATGCATGTTGCTCATTTGTCTAATTCTGTGTATTTTCTTCTTCTTGCAGGGTGTTGTACCCAATTAAAATTTTTGCTTCATTAGGGCATTTTGAACAAGTCTAGAAAAATTTTCGTCAAAAAAAAAAAATTTCTAAAAACAAAAATTTCTATTTTTAGAAAGTTTCTAAAAATAGACGTCAAATTAGGTTTTCTCTGTTTCTTGAGATACGGATGCTGACAAAATTTTCTAAAAATAGAATCTCCGATTCAGGTGTCGTGCATGATTCTCATTGGTCGATTTTGCTTCACAACCAGCGTGGTCTAGACGGAATCTGCAAAAGGTCAAGTTTTCTCTATTGGGTCATTTCTGCTTTTTCGGAAGGCGAGGCATGAGCTCTAAAGTCGTCAGTGGAGGAAGTTCATCTGCCAGAGCTCGTTTTCAAGTTTTCAACGTTGTTCCAACGACCCAGAACCGACGAACAGTCATCGACTCGACGAAGCACGCAAAACGGAGCAGGATGGATCCAAGGTGAGGAGAAAATCTAGAAATCATGAAATTTGGCTCAAAACAGAGCAGGATGGATCCAAGGTGAGGAGAAAATCTAGAAATCATGAAATTTGGCTAAGTCTGAAGATTTTAGGCGCCCCAGGAGGCTTGGGCACCCAGTCCCAACAGTGTTAGAAATTTTTTGCGTTTTTCAAGAAAATGCGAGAACTGTGTCCGTCGATTCGTTCCAGTGGGCATAAAAGCAGTCATTTTGGTCATCAAGCCCTCAAAAGCTGGAAAACTCGTCAGATGTACATAGGCTACCCAGTTCATTTGCCACCAAGTAGCAATTGACTGACGAAATCGTCGAAATCGACATTAGGAAGCAACTGTCGGCACGCAAAACGGAGCAAGTTGCAAACGAGATTTGAAAATCAAGAAAATGGTTAAGTCTAAAGAAACCAAGCGCCCCTGGAGGCTAGGGACGCCAAAGTTCTCCAGTGTTAGATTTTTTTTTTTCACGCTTTTCGAGAAACGTAAAAATGCTTCCGTCTGCTCGTTCCCGGTTGGTCAAACTTGGTCAAACTCAGTCAAACGTCAGTAAAAGCTGGGATTTCATCACAGATATGTTCTGGCTGCTCAGATCATCCTCCGTCCTGCCTCAGCAGTCATCCGGACGACCGAAAACGAGGATCTAACAGAGGCTATCGGCACAAAAAACGAGAAATGGCATAAAATTTGAAATTTTCAGAAATTTTTCTAAGGCATTGAAAGCCAGGCGCCCCAGGAGGCTTGGGGCGCCCAGTCTCACCAGACTTAATTTATTTTCTGAGTTTTCCTGGAAAACGTAAATCTTTCTCAGTCAGCCCGGTCCGATTCAGAGCAAGCAGTTTGGCACGTTTCCCAAGGCAGACAGAGAGTACAGTCAGCTCAATTTTCATCAGGCCTGCCTATCTGCCAGATCGTCAAACTCAATTTTGTCCCAGCAGACAGAAATCGACAAACAAACAGGGGTCCAACGCCACCGGAAAGCACACGCAAATCAAAAAGTCAAAAAAATTGAAATTTTCGAAAAAATGGTTAAGGCTGGAGAATCCAGGCGCCCCTGGAGGCTAGGTGCGCCCAAGTTCACCAGAGAGAATTTTTCATGATCTGCAGTGTTTTCTAATAGCCATTTTTCCATAACTTCGCCCGGTGGCAGATTCCAGAGGTCAAATTTGCAGTCAAACGACGTCAAATCGTCTGTCCGAGGCTAGGGATGGAATCTCAGTTGATAGGTCTCCAAAATGTCAGGGTCAGTCAACTTTTTCAGTCAACAGTGACATTTTCCCATCTTGTTGAAGTCGGAGACAGGCCATATTTGAGTCAAAACAAGTGCAGAAGTGTCAAAAACGAAGAAAAATTGGCTAACACTTCTGTCAACTCGCGTGTTCGATGACATCATCAAAAGAAGATATTTTTCGTCATCTTACACATGAAGCCATAGGCAGCTACAAAATAGGGATTCTTCCTATTCGAAGACATCCATTTGGATTTGTGCTTTAAAAGTTGCTTTCTTCATGGATAAGATCCAAGTTTTATTCTTTCACAAGGAAAGCTGTTTTTTTGCCCTCAAGTTCTATAAAGACAAGCTTTGGGCTTTTTATTTCATTATCTTTTGCAGGTTGCATCTAGAGGAAAGATTTTTATTTTTCTTTCAACGAAGATTCGAAGGCTCTAACGAAGTGTTTTTTCAACGTTTTTCATAGTTTCGGGTTGAGGAAGCAGGGAGGCTCACTTTTTCATGGTCCTTTTTTCGAGGGGATCGTTTTTCAGAAATTGAACCGAAGTTTTTCCATTTTTATCGAGATGCGTCCATCTAGTGTTTCATCCTCTTGAAGATTGGGAGTTTTGCTTTTTTCGAGAATCTACTTTTTTGCTGTTTTTTCTAGAAAGTTTCCGCTTTTTCAAAATCCGACGATCTGGGTTGCTTCAAAACAGAATTGCCTACAAAACCCATGTGCCAACTTTTTTGCTCGAAATCTTTTTTTTTGTAAAAATCAGCAAGTAATTTTCAGCCATTTGTCCAAGATTTTTCCCACATAGGCGTGTTCACAGTCAATTTTCAAATCTTTCAGTATGCAGGACTCTCCAACACAAATCAGCCCCAAAACGGCGTTGGTTCACGATTACCTGAGAACTTGTGAGACAAACTTGCATAAAGTACTTCCAGTGATCAATTTACATTCTTTGAAGGATGCAGGAAATAATGCTATCAGGAATCTAGGACACTGGTTTGCTTGCAGCAGCATCCTTTCCCATCACAGTGCAAAGTATCCAGTTTGTAATTGCTTGCATGATGCATTACAATTCGGTCACAAGAGAAATCCAATCAAGAGATGGACGTGTGCTCTGCAGTCTAAGGCCAAACGACATCGAGAAGTGTTTTACAATACCAGTCTGGAGGGAAAATTTAACTGTTTCAATCGAAAAATGCAAGAGGGTTTGGAACAATGATAAAGAAAAATACTGGAAAAAGATTGGTCAGAGGTGGTTAAAAGAGAAGCAGAACGATATGCCAAAGAATGTTGGACGTGGAGAATTCGAGGAACATGCAATAATGATTACTTTCCTTAGCAGGATCACGGGTCAAGCAGATGCTAACAAGTTCCAGCCTTGGATGTTTTACATCATGTCCCCGATTGTTGACAGAACTGAATTCTATGACTGGTCGGCACTCATCAGTGATAGTCTCCACCAACAAATACTTGATTTTCAAAGGGCTCATGAATTCCACATGATGTCATACCTTGTGTATTTGATGACTTTTCAAGGTCAATTCAGAGGTTTGAATGTTGTTGAAACTCTAGGTATTCAGCATGTTTATCAACATTTCCCGCAGTTAGAAATTTCTCAAGCTTAACGACATTACAGGCGGGTAAATGATGCATTCCTGATGCATGCAGTGCGAGATATGGATAATGAGTTGCATATACGGTTTTCAGCAAATGCTAGAATAGCAATCGCAGAATGGGCTGATTGGTTTATCCATTTTCCCACTTTTTCCTACATCAGAGTATATGGCTTCTCAAGTGAGCCAGCCATGTTGCCGAGATATCCTACAGATGAAATAGTATTTATGGAATTTCTGAGGCAAGCCTATGAAGTTCATACATTTTTGCGTAGCAGACGCAAGACAACTTTCAATTTTCCAATTGGGATGAGTATTTACAGATGCAGATCTGGAGCAGATGCCAAGGTAATTGGTAATGAATCATCCAAATATGGTCTCAAGTTTTTCGACAGGAGGTCTTCATAAGATCCTCGTGGTGTTTTTGCATCACATCTTGGTCAAAATTGTGCACATACACATGCAGTTGAAGACTTCTGGGCTAATTGTGCTGATGAGCTTGAAGTGCGAGAACGCAGTTACAGCAGGTTTACTCTTCAGCAGATGTTTGATATCCTATCAGAAGATGTAGAGGGTTTGACAGAAAATGGTGAAGTTTTACTTCCCACTTATTTCAGGGATCAAGTTGAGCAACAACCGTTGCCACCAGTTAATTGGTCAATAAAAGAGAACACTTCTATTGAAGAAAGAACGAGTCGAGTTGTTAAAAACAGTTTGATATTCTTGAAGAATAAGCGGAAGGATGATATTCCGGTAGCAGAGCCGCCAGTTGTACAACCATCAGAACCTTCCACTTCCAAACCAAAACGAATGGTTAAAGCTATGAGTGTTCTTCCAGAAGGAACAAAAATGGCTAAGTTAAAGAGGAAAAAGGATGAGTCTCCAGCTCAGGTCCAGCAGGAACAACCTGCAGTTGAATTAGAAGTTCCTGTTGAACCAACGCCGCATGTTGAAGCATTACCTTCAGATCATGTTTCTCCTCCTTCACCGAGCACTTCTCCTATCCACATAGATTCAGAGCCAGATTTGTCAGTTCGTAACTCTGATGCACACATTGGTTCATCAGGAGCTGATGAGGTTAGAACCGGGTTTCCAAGAGAGGATGGTTCATCCTGGCTTGAAAACATTCTGGGAAGGAAGAGGAGAAAGCCCTCATATCAACTGGATTTAACAGAGCTTAAAAGCGTCTACCAAGACACACCAGACAAGAAGCTGAAGAAGCAGGTTCGCATTGAAAAGAATGCGGATGGAGAAATAATCCTTGAAACTGCAACACCGCCTGAAGATAGAAGTGCTGACGATATTGAGGTTGATGACTTCAAGGTTATCAAGGCTAACCTTGGTAGAAGTACCCGGCATACAGATGTAAATCTCTTCGAGGTTGCAACGGATAATTTGAAGGAAAGGGTGTTGAAAGATGGAGAAGACAAAACAGCTCTCAAGGCTGAAGTTAGGCAGTTGGGGCAGTATATTTCAAACCTTTCCCATGGCACATCACAGGCTGATTTATTGCTTCCTCCGAATCTTGAATCACCAGCCGATCAGCGGCATTTCAGTCAGTTGGTCCTCTATGGGAGGCACATGAATGATTGGGTGGAAGAATTTGTGACTAAAAGGAGAGTTGTACTTTCAAAGTTTTATCAATTAAAGTACAATGCTCATGATTTACGCCAAGGCATCCAAGGGTTGCAGCAGACCATGGCAGAAAATAGACCGGTGTTTGAGATCATTGTCTCCGACTTGAAGATAGCACATGAGTCTATTGATTCAGCCGATGATAAAAAGACCGTTTCTACTTGGAAAGTGCAATATATTTTCACAGTAAAAACTTATGACAGTATAATTTCAGAGTTAACAGAATAGAAAGAAAAAGTAGTAAATGTTCTCAAGTTTGTGAGATCTTTTGTTTCTCAGATCCCGTGTTCATATGAGAAAGAAGATGGTACCCTGTATAATCTCAGGGAAGTGCAAACAAAGTTCCAGACTCTCGTCCGTAGCAATTTTAATGATGATATCAATGCCAGCAAGATGGGTCATTTTGCCGCAATGACAGTGAAGTTTGACAAAGCTATGGGCAAAGTTCATGAATGTCTTCACATGGTTGCAAGTGGTGAAGAAATGTTAGAGAATCAGAATATCGTTCTAGAAAGTATCAGTGTCCCTGGCAAAGATGCAGTTACTCGCTTTTTAGAAGATATTGTTTCCCAAAATATCAATGGGTGACATCACCAAAAAGCAAGAATGTTGATGAGGATGCAATTCAAAAGAAAGCAGCTTTAAGTCGGATGCTTTTTGTTTTAAAGCATTTGCTTTCATCCTAAGCTCATCCATTCTATATTTAGAAAAGAAATCACTTTGTGTTAGTTGGAATTTTCTTTGCTTTAAAGCAAATCGCTTTAAAGCGTTTGTTAGTTGTATCTTTGTCTTAGAATAGAAATAAAGCTTGCGAGTTGGCAAGTTAGGGCTAATCAAGGAGATTTTATGGTTCCCTACTCCTTTGATTTTAGTATAAATAAGGGCAGCCTTGCCCATTGTAAGAGATCGGCTTTTGTGATAGCAAATTTGTTGTGCCTATTCTAGCCTGCAGATTTTGTTATTCCAAGTGTTTGTTCACTTTGTGTAATCTGTTTCCAGTGTTTGATCGCATATTGTATGCCTGCCTTTTGCTACAGTATTGCTGTCCTAGAGTTGTGTTAACTTATGATATTGAATAGAAGTCTCATGCTTATTTTGCTTTGATATTCTATCTCGGATCATCAAGTTTTGTCATCAGATGTGTGGCTTGTGTAACTTTTATTTCAGCTTTCATCATTAAAGTACTAAGTCTTGTGATGTAAATCTGGGAGAAATTTACTTAAGTTTTTGTGTTAAAACAATCATTCCTTGTCCACTTTTAATCCCCTTTGCTCTGAATTTACTTAGGAGATTAAAAGCGTCATTAGTTTAAGCCTAGTTGTAGTAGAAGTTTTAAAAAAGGAAAAAACCTCTTCTGCAGCGTTTAGAGTTTTATAACCTTGTGCTCGCTTAATTTATTTATCTTTTCAGCGAACATCAACAAAAAGGGAACTCCCCCTTCCAATAGGAGAGCAGTTTATCTGTGCATAGTTGTCTGTTTCCAACTCGCATTCCAGAGGTGCGAATTGAAACGCCAACACAGGGTATATGAATCATCTTCCTTGATGATTCTTCATATAGAGAGTAGTGTAGATGATGATGATGTTTCATTGATAACATGGAGTAGGAGGCTCTTCTCAAAGACTTGAAGATTCAAAAGGAACTTGAAGCTGAATGGATGAATGTCTTCTCTGGATGCAGATGATGAAGTGTTAAACTTGATGTGATCCTCTGGAGCTGAAGCATGATGTCTCTTTCTTAATAATGGCCTTCGAACCTCATTCCTCACTTGTTGGTGGTTCCAAGTGCTTTGTTCCTTGAATGACTTCTCAACTCCATCGATGCTCCTACAACACAGAGAAAACAATCACATTAAACAATTGATAACATTGCATTTCATAGCATATAAGAACCAATCTTAAGCATTTCTATCAAGCCCAACCCCCAATGCTAGTCTAGGCGTCAGAGTTGATCTATAGGGAGGTGAAAATGCGCCTAGCTATCACTGAGCCTTATACTTGTCACTTTGTGATTTTAAACAATTGATGATGACTAAAAATGTTTATCCTCTTCAAGGAACCCACTTAAAGGTGTCTTTTCATGCAATTTCCTCCTAGGCGCTCACTGAGGTATGCAAGGAGTCAAAGTGCACCTAGGATCTAATTGGGCTTTATTTACTATTTTTATGATTCCAAACAATTGAACATGTCTTAAAGTGATCCTTCCTCTCTAGGCGCAATTTAAAGATGCAAATTCAGGTGTTCTTCTTTAAGGCACCAATCTGGGTCTAAAGAGAGGCAAAGTGCGCCTATCATCAAATTGACTTTACTTTTGATATTTCAATGATTTCAAGCAATGGGAGATGACATAGAATGATCATATTTCTCAAGGAATCCACTCAATAGTGCTATCTCATGTAAGTTCTTCCTAGGCGCTCATTTAGGTTGCAAGGGAGTAAAAATGCGCCTAGATCCTTTTGGCCTTAAATTTGGCATTTTAAAAGATTTTAACTCATGTTTAGACTTCCTAGAGACTTCCTCATTAAGGCGCCTACTCTCAAAGTCTTCAACACTTCACCTTCAATCCTCATGTCTTCTAGGTGCCAAAAATGATTAGTGGGTACATGAAAATGCGCCTTGACTTTTAGGCAATTTCCTGATATTTAAGGCGTAATTTGGTGTATTTGGAACTCTATAATTGCTAGGCGCACTTTAAAGGTCATATAGATATAAAATAGCGCCTTGATATGATGAATGTTCTCTCCAACTTTAGGCACATATGCAAGGTAAAATGGGTTAAAAAGTGTGCCTAACCTTTACTTAATGTAATTTGATGCCTAGGTGGTTGAAGGGGATCTTAGTAAATCAAAACTCTCCAAGGCGCACTCTTGATCAAGTTCATAGGCCTAGATGCGCCTTCATTTCCATCAGTGTTCTTCAAAAAACTCTAAGTCAAACAACTCCTTCGGCGCAAATTTGGATGTCTAGATGATGTTGCTCTTCTTATATCAATCTTAGGCGCACTTTATCATTGATTTAGACTCCATTTTACATCAAGGCGCCAAAAGTGACTTTACAAGGGCTTACCTGCGCCTAGCAATAGATAGGTGTTTACTTGAAATTTTAACAATTTCAAACTATTGTGCATGTTCAAGAAAGGGTCTTGACACTTAAATTCCCTCACGATTCATTCTGTGAACATAATTCTACTTAGGCGCACTTTTTGACTATCCAGAGGTTGAAATGTGCCTTACCTTTCTTGGCTTGTTTTGGCATTGTGAAACTTCAAACTCATGTGTAATCCTCCAAGCAACTTTTTCACTAAGCGCCAATCCTTATGGTGTCAAGCTCCATGCTCTTTAGGCGCAATTTTCATAGGTTGAAACCCTTATCTCATGCTTAGGCGCAAAAATGGAGTTTGAAGCTTAGGCGCACTTTGAGGTTGTTCATGAGGTAGAATGCGCCTAGCCCAAGATGAGTGAATTTTGGACTTTAAGCAATTGCAAGGTGTCTCAGGGAGTTTAATTCTTCAAGGCGCCCATTTCCTTCACCACTTCTAGCATCATTGGTTCAAAGCGCAAGTTTGAGGTTTCCTGGATGATGAAATGAGCCCTAAGTTCTAGGCGCAATTTTGAGTCACTGCAAGTGGAGAAATGCGCCCTAAGTTCTAGGCGCAATTTTGAGTCACTGCAAGTGGAGAAATGCGCCTAACCAATTACAGCAAATTTGCACCTTGAAATGTAAGTCCCCAGGGTTAGGTATATTGAAAATTTTCTTATACTTTAAATATTTTTCAATATACCTTTCAGGATGTTTGAGATAGGTCTTGGATCCACCGGATTTAACATGTAGATTCTAGATTTTGAGGGATCCACCAGATTTCAGACTTAGCCAATTTTCAGGATTTTCAAGGTATCAGACTTAGTCATTTTCAGAATCTCAAAACATACATCGGGATATCAAGACATCAGGGGACTATGGTATTCACCACAAAGGCTATAGACTTAAACACCACTTACTTCATCATGAAACTATCTTAGACATCATCCAAGACTAAAGCAAAGCATCAGAGCTCAAAAAAAAAGGGGGTCCCCATTTGCAATGGGGCAATGTGTGGTTTGGTCACAACATCTAGCGTCAACCAGAACAAATGTTCCTGAACATTTCAAAGACAAAGACTCAATCCAGACTCAAAACCTTCAGACACTCCTCCTCTACTCATCAACTGGCTAGACAACGAACTCAAAAAGGAAAAGAATCATAGATTGGATCAAGACACTACATCTTCCTAATGTGTGATTAAAGATAGATTTCAATTAAAACAGTTTCTTAAGTATTCCAAAGATAAACAAAAGTCAAGTTTCAAAATCTCCATATACACCCACACACTAGACCAAATAAACAAAACTACATGATTACAGAATCAAAACCAATTGCTAGCACGACCATCCATATTCTAAGGATCCAAGTGTGTGCGTATGAGTTCATTTCCATCCCTTAGCAACTAAGATCATCTAAGCTCCTTTACATTAGGCTACATGATTAGTACACACCTCATGAACTACCTGGACATTGCCCCACTACCAACGAGCGTCTATAGCCCCGACGGGTTTGTCTCACAATTCCACTCGAGCAGAGCCCCACTGCCGGTCAGGCGTCCATAGCCCCGGTAGAGATTACTCGATTGTCCATCTAACTGAGTTATAGTGTGTGATTTTGCATTTTGCATTTCTTTGCTTCATTCTTTGATATTCTATTAAGCTTAAATGTGATAGAGTACAATGCAGTACCGCTACCCCTGCAACACATGCTTTTTGACGGCACGAGTTACGTTGATAACTCAGCTAGCGGGTGTGGACTTGCGATGGCGGCAAAGGTGGACCTTTAAATTTTTCACTTAATGTAAGTTCACAAAGACTCCTTTAGGTACTTCAGGATTGTTTAAAGTGTGTAAGGTATAAGATCTCAAAATACTTCAAGTAACACTAAACAATTGACTTATCCCCCATGAGCAAGCAGTCCTGCTATTTGACACTAGCGATGGAATCCACGGGAAATCCATCAGTCATGACCCATGTTTCTCAAAAGACGACATAAGAATTCATAAAATTTAGATTTGACATTTTAAAACATTATGACCAAAAGATAATAGTGTCAAGACACAATATACGATTAGTTTCCAAGTCAAGTCCAAAGTCTAACAAGATGATAAATTGAAAGAAAAACATCTTCGGACTATTAAAACTTTCATGAATGGATGTCTAAGAAATGAACTAACATGTTATCACAAATTGAAACTAGAGTATGTGTGTTTAAGATAACATCACCTTCTTACAAAATTGGGGAACCCGACACAACAACCAATTAAACTTAGCAACTAACACCTAATCTACGAAAGCAAACAATAACAAATCTATGAAAGTAAAACAAACCCTAAGGTAAGGAAAGCAAAACAACAATAACTAAATTAAGGAAAAACCAACAACAAGCAAGCAACATGAAAGCAAAACTAAGCTAAGACGAACCAACACTTGAGTCAAATGACATCAAGGGAGCAAATCTACTCTAAGACGCAACATGAAATGAAAACCTTACTCTATCCTAGCTATGCACAAGCAACTGAGGGATGCAACCCGGGAGACCAAGTATATACATGCCCTAGCATGGTTTTCCAGTATGAACAGCAACAGTGACAGTCCTCAACCAAGCAAATTCATCCTTGAACTCAAACCATTGACCCTTCAAGCGACAAACCTCAAACGTAGGAAAAAAAATTTGCGGTATTATGATCAATTGAGGGTTCTTGTTAGGACCATGATTATCCAAATGCATGTTGTTCTACCCAATTCGCCGTAATCAAATTCATACTCAATGTGTTCAATATGTTCTAGATCATCATCAATATCATTATTATCAGTACTATCAATTAGAAATTCATAATGTTCAAATTCAAAGTTCTTCCAATCAATAGAAGGGAAAGATACAACTTGATGCTCGTTGTTTTCAATGAGGCATGGCCTACCAAGCATTCGATCATACTCTAAACATCCGTTAGGAGGTCGCCATTGATGGTTGATGAGTTTCTCGTCTTCTTCATATTGCATGATTTCGTCGTCCAACTCCTTTGTGATATCCAGCAATGGTGTCAATAGCTTCTTGATCTCAGCATCCATAACTACAGCATGTTCTTCAATTGTTATTCTCTCCTTTGGCTTGTTATCTTCCTGTATAATGATGGAAGTGTCTAGCGTCGACCCAAATTGCTCGTCTACTCATGGGCTCTTCATCGGCATACTCTTGTATAATATCTTCTAAATTCCTTTGCAATGCTCCTAATTCATGATCTTCTAATAATGTCTTTTGTACTTCTTGTAGCTCATTCTCAAGGATCTCTTGATGTAATGTACATGCATATTCCTCAAGAAACTTCTCTTCATCAAATTCAGGTTCCTGCCACAAGCTCGAATTTCTTTCTTTCTCAAGTGCCACTTCAAGTGATCTAACATCTTTTAAACCCTATTTACAATCCTCTAATGCTTTTGATAACTTCTGTCCGAAAGATTCTACTTCTTTAGGATTGATAAACTTGTATTCGTATTCCTTCTCATTTGTACATTGCTTATGAAGGTTCTTTGTAGTAGAGACTTCTCAACAGGGACACCAGCTTCTACTTCCTTCCTGGCTTGATGAATTGCTTCCCAGCATTTCTCACAAGTCTATTCCAAATGATCTATATCGTGCACCCTACACCAATTTCTAGAAAAGAAATATATCGTCTACAGCTAAATCCTTGTCATTCTTCAATTCCTTCTTGATTTTCTCTTTAAGCTTCTTGAATGCTCTACCATCAACAGGAGTATTAGGATCTATCTTTGAAAATACTACCAGCTCATGTACTTGTAGAAATAAATTTTCCTTTGCACAGCTAAGTCCATCCTTGATAAGAATGTTATACAATCTGCTTCTCTATGATCATTTGTATTGTGAATACGGCATCCATATTTGCACTCGAAGTCTTTCAAACTCTTGCCACCAAGACGCTTATTCAATGACCACCATAGTTGCATATCCAAGCTCGAATCCAAGGTTGAGAAATCCATCTTCTGATTTTTTTGTATTTTTGATTTTTTTGTTTTTTTTAGATTTTTGAACTTTTCTACTTTTTTTGTATTTTTTGAAATATAAGAGATCTTGAAATCTCAAATATGTCCTTCAAAGCTCACTTCAAACTTCAATCCACCACTTCGGAGTATCTACTTGCTCTACTTGAAATGAAGAATGTCTATGTTTTCAATGCACGTTTTTACATGTATGATTTTTGCAACATTGACATAGAAAATGAAGCATTTATGGAAAACCCAAAAAAACTAGAATAGATATCAATGAAATAACAATGACCCAGATTGTCTTTAGCCAAAAGATGAATTATGAGTACATACCCATATCACAGTTTACAACTTCGTCCCGATGATGTAGCCGGACCAGCAACAAAGCCACAATAAGATGCTCACAACTTCGCGAAATGGAAAGATATGGCAATCCAAATGCAAAGGACTGATCTGCAGTCACTAGACGCCCAAGACAGGATGAATAGATGTTACTAAATTGCTGTTTTGTCCTCCTTAGAAGCCCCACGACCAGCCTGCAAATGTACGGCCTCACAAGTGATGAATAGCAGCACCAAATGCCATCGAATCTCCTCTAGAAACCCTCAAATATGGACTGAAAGGGTTGCTAATGCTAGGCAACTTGATACAAGTGAGAAACCCTGAAAGAAATCTCCACAATGTCATCAACAAGGGGTACGGCCTGTAAGTACAGAAGTACAGCCTACCTGAAAAGGTTTATTGCAGCCACAAACTCTTCCAGAAATGCATAAATCTGTCACTTATATCTTCGTTCTCCTCTGCAGATTACAAATACCTGAAAATATAGTCATTTCACGCTCGAATAATCCCCAGATTGTCTTTCTTGAATGCACAAATGAGACCTCTGGATGAAGCCTCCAATAACCTCTCCTGATACGATCTTCCACGCACGAGGAAAGGAATCAATGAAGGGGTTTTCGTCCCAACACTGTCACAATCAAACCCTAGAGCCAAGCTCAAAATGCCAAAGCACAATAACTCACAAGTGAGAGCAAAATCCAATATTCTCGCATAATGCAAATGAGCCTCATTTTCCCCTTTTTGTTGCTCTCAATCCCAACGCCCAAGAAGAGGGTTTTTTCATTATTTTTAATTTATTAAACAACCCCTTGTCTCTCCATGAGGGGCGCCCACCTCCTAGTCACCTCACTTTAAGTTATAACTTGACTTTATAAAACAATATTGATTTATAACTTAAAGTAACTTTATTTTCGAATAGTATAAGTTAAATCTTTAATTTAACTTATATATCGACCTTTAATACTTTGGGCTCTGAAATAACATGAATTCCCTGTGACATGACCATCCACACCGCCCTGCCAAAAATAGCAACTGCTCAGCCCTTGACTTACTATAAATAGTAAGTCCCTGCAATGACTTCCTAAACACCTCCATTAGCCTACGAAAGTCAAATTATAGGTTAATCCTGGTCCACTGGTGCAATGAGCTAGATGGGGGACATTATAGTCCGCCCTTCCCAAGATTGCTTGTCCTCAAGCAATCTCAACTCTGGATGCTGCAAAATCTGCTCACCCTCCCAAGTGGCATCCTCCACTGGTAAATTCTTCCACTTAACCATGTACTCTCTGATAACCCGTTTCCTCAAGTGTCTCTCCCGGGTGTCAATGATAGCCTCAGGTACTAGGATCAACTTCCCCTCTTCATCCAATGGTGGAAGTTCAACTAAAGGAACTATGTTGTGGCCAAGAGCTTTCTTCAATCTGGAAATGTGGAACACATTGTCTATCCTGCTGTCTGATGGTAACTCAAGCTCGTATGCCACTTCACCCACTCTTCTTATAACCCTAAATGGACCATTAAATCTGGGCTTCAGTCTCTATTCCACTCTTCTTGAGAGTGGACTGCCTATAGGGTTGGAGCCTCAAATACACCATGTCTCCAACCACAAAACTCCTCTCGACTCAGTGCTGATCAGCATACAACTTCTGTTAATTCTGTGTTTGCTGTATATTCTCCTTGAGTTCCCTTAGAATGTCCTGACTGTCCTGCAAAAGATCCTTTGCCTTAGGCACCCGACTATCACCAAACAAGAGATCTATAAAGCATGGGAAATCGTAGCCATACAGTGCCCTGAAAGGAGTCATCTGAATAGACATGTGATGTGTGGTGGGGTAAAAATACTCCCCTAAGTGCAACCATCTGATCCAAGCTTTCTGCTGCCCCGAAACATAATTGCGTAGGTACCCCTCTAACCATTTGTTCACCACGTCTGTTTGGCCATCTATCTGCGGGTTGTAGCTGGTACTAGGAGTCAACTCAGTACCATAAAGTCTAAATAACTCCTGCCAAAATAAACTCAAGAACTTACTGTCCCTGTCACTGACTATACTCCTGGCTAACCCGTGTAACCTGAATATCTCCCTGAAGAATAAATCAGCCACCTGAGCAGCAGTAAAGGTTGCTGAAATGGCGAAGACATGTGCAAATTTGGTGAATCTGTCAACTACCACATAGATACAGTCCTTCCTTTGAACCTTTGGCAACCCTTTGATGAAGTCCATGGAGATACATTCCCATTTCTGATTGGGAATAGGCAATGGCTATAATAAACCTGTTGGATAAGTATGCTCATGCTTATTCTGCTGGCAAATGGGACACTCATGAACATACTTCTGCACTTCCTCCTTTGTTCCTTTCATGTGAACCTTTCCCGAATCTGTTTGTATGTCTTGAAGAATCCAGGATGGCCAGCCATTGGTGTACCATGGAAAGTTTTTATTACAGGGGTAATGGAAATCAAGGGAATGACCAAAATCCACCCAAAGTAGAAGATCCTCAACAGAGTGCAGCAGTAGCAAGACCTCTTATGCCAGTCTTTCCACCTAGAGTTGAGCCACCAGCAGGGAATGAACTCACCCTAGTTGAAATGCAGGATCAATTTAGACAGGATTGGAAAGATGCAAGACCTGATTTTCAACGTGACATATCTCTTCGTGGCTATATGGATGTTAAGATGAGGCATATGCCCAATAGAGGCAACAGAGAACAGCACAATGAGTTGCGTAAGAAGCTTGGCAAGCTCAGTCTCCCTTATTGATGGCTCTGGGAAGACATCAGCTCGTACATGGGTCCAAAAAGTTGATACTTTATTTACTCTCAATCCTATGCCTAAAGTAGAATCTATAAAATATGCTGCTATGTATCTAGACGGACTTGCTCATGAGTGGTGGCACCATGGCATGATCACATTGGGACATGCACAGATCACTTCATATGCTGACTTTACTGAAAGAATAATTGAGAGGTTTGACAAGAAGGATCCAGAACTGCACTTTAAGGAGCTTGCACAACTAAAACAGTGGGGTACAATGGATGCTTGTGTGGCTGATTTTCAGCAGTTGTCAGTGCTAGTGACAGATATTTCTGAGAGGAGACTTGTTGTGCTCTTTATTGATGGGTTATCAGAACCTTTGAGGGGATTTGCTAAGGCATTCAATCCACCTACTCTACGGGAAGCAATCAGGAAAGCTAGAGATATGGAGTCCACTTCTTCACAGAACAAATCTCAGCCCAAAGGTTTCCTTCAGAAGAGAGACAGACAAAAAACAAATTGCAAGGGAATAGGAACAGCCAAAGAAACAATATACTAAGATTGACAGTGAGACTTTAAATGAGCTTAGAAGGAAGGGTTTATGTTTCACATGCAAGGAGCCTTGGACCAAAGGCCATAAATGTTCGACTAAGGGAAAAGCACTCCTAATTGAGTACCAATCTGGTGAAGAAAGTGCATCAGAAAAATCAGACCACCAATCTGATTATGAGGATTGTGAGGATGAAAAGGCACCAAAAGAGGGTGAAAAGGAAGAGGACAATGAGGTGAAACTAGCACAGCTCCATAGCTTTCAAAAAAATGAGTCTCTTTGCATTAGAGGAGTACTTAAGGGGCAGCGAATGATAGCTTTGATTGATACAGGAGCTACTCATAATTTTATTGATGAGGGCTTGGTTGTTTGTAGAGGCCTTCAAACACGGGAGGTGAGTGGTTTTCTGGTAATGGTAGCTGATGGTTTCACTATCAATTGCACCAGGATGGTCCCCCAGTTGAGTATACAGTTTGGAGAATATGAAGTTAAGGAAGACTTCCATGCAGTTAGTATTGGAGACACAGATGCAGTTATGGGCATTCAGTGGCTACGTTCCTTGGGAGAGATCACCCTTAATTTTCAGACGATGGGGCTGAAATTCAAATCAGAAGGGAAGAATGTGGTCTTGAGGGGTTTGTCAAATGGAGGGCCACGTGTGGTGTCTTTCAAACGAATGGAGAGACTTTTCAGAAATGATCAGGTAGAGTGGACAGCAGAGTGTGTGTTATTATGCCCACGGTCACAGAGGAGGTTAAGAGATCTTATCCATTAGAGATACAGGAGCTTCTTTCCAAAAGAAGAAAGGTGTTTAGTAGTTTTCCTCCAGGTAGGCCTCCTAATATGTGATAGAGTTAGAGGAGGGGACTAAGGCAGTGATTACTACTCCTTACAGTGATCCCAAGAGACTCAACGATGAGATTGAGAAGACCATAAAGGACCTCTTAGTGATGGGACATATTAATCCAAGCGAGAGCTCATTTGCTTCTTCAGTTGTCTTGGTGAAGAAGGATGGGACTATGCGCATTGTGTGGATTACAGGGCTCTTAATAAGAAAACAATTAAAAATAGATATCCAATCCCAAGCATTGATGAGCTGATTGATGAGTTGCATGGCGCAGTATACTTCTCCAAAATAGACCAGAGATCGGAATACCATCATATTAGAGTCCGGGAGGAGGATGTAGAGAAGACTGCATTCAGATGTCACTTTGGACATTTTGAGTTTCTTGTCATGCCCTTCGGTTTGACAAATGCTCCAGCCACTTTCCAGTCATGCATAAATAGGGTGTTTAGCAAACAGCTGTGTAAATTTGTTCTAATTTTCTTTGATGACATCCTTGTTTATAATAGATCATCGGAAGAGCATTTGAAACACTTGGATGAGGTGTTGGGTATTCTTGAGAGTGAGTCTCTTTTTGCTAAAGAATCCTGTTGATGTTTGTTTTTGGACAAGTCAACAATTAGAGTGAAATACAAAGTATTTGACTCCCTCTTGAGCAAAGCCTCTCGAATGCTGAACTATGTGATCAAACAAGATGACTCCAAGGTTCCTTTCTTATGATTTTGTAAGAGATAGCTCAGTGACTAAGTATGATTTTGTTGTTAAACACAAAGGGACTTACGCAATTGTTCAAATAAGCTGTTGATTCAATGACTATGGAGGCGAACACTGAATAATCTAAGTTCTGCAATTTATGGCGTATGATTTGGCAATAATGTTCTTGGTTCTAATTCTAACTAAATGGATAAAAAAGGACAAAAGATATGAGGTTTAGTGATACTGATCTAATCCTAGATGCAAGGAGGATTACTGCTCAGGTGAAATCAAACCAGATCCTGCTTCGCCAAGATAGACAACTACACAAGATTGATGCAATCTTCTAGGGTTTTACAAGATGTTTAAATCACTTATGCTCATGAAAGATTCAACAAACATAAAGATCAAATTGATGTTCAGTTTTGTTCAGACTAACCATGCACTGCAATTTGCAAGCCACAAACTACAAATGGTATGAACTTATAGATTTCACCACGAAACAATAAAGAAACCTTCCATCAACTAACATAAACTTAAAGAAAACTTACTCTAGCTTAATGTTCGCTTGAAAATCCAAACCATGCAACACTCAGAAACACAAATAGAATCACCAAAACAATGAATCTTTTATTATCTCAGAGAGCTCTTGCAACAATTTCAGAGTTTTCAACTGTACAAATGAGAGCAACAAAAGCCCTTTTATAGACCTCAAAATGAATGAAGGGTCAAGATCGATCAACCAAGCCAGCGGACCAAATCAAGCCACATCACAAGTAGTTGTAACAAACTCTTCTTTATTAAATGAAAGAGGCCAACTTTATTAA
This sequence comes from Cunninghamia lanceolata, assembly GCA_027924645.1. Lineage (NCBI taxonomy): Eukaryota > Viridiplantae > Streptophyta > Pinopsida > Cupressales > Cupressaceae > Cunninghamia > Cunninghamia lanceolata. The sequence goes on from BSBN01000202.1 coordinate 10,050,757, forward strand.
ATGAAGGAGGTTATCTATATTAAATGAAAGAAGCTATGAAGAAAAGAACAAAAGCACACCACCCAAGAAGATAAGAATGATATATCATTATCCTATGAAGAATCCCCATGTGAATACCCATCACTAGAAGCTTGGCATTCAATGAACTTGGACACTATTTGCTTGACTTCCTCCAAAGGTACACTTGGCGCATTCTGAATAGTTCCTTCAGCTTCAACTACATCATCTGAATAAAGGCCAAGTGTCTTTTCCCAATCAGTTATCCTTGCTTTGTTGTCGCCAAGGTGGACAGCAAGTGAAAATATACTATCAAGCCTTTCATCTGTAACATCATCTTCTTGAAAATAGAAAGCCTGAACTTGTTCTTTCATGTTATCCAGAGTCATCTCCCCAAAAGGATTACAGATCTTCATCAAAGAGGCATGTATTCCATCCTGAATCCTTTGAAGCACACTTCTGACTCTTGACATGTTTGTTTCTATCTTGTCCAGCAACTGTCCTTTGATGCGAAAGCCATAATACCAGGAAGAGAAGTTATATGTTTTACCTTCTTCAATCACTTCAGCATGTAACAACTCATCAACTAATGTTTCCATCAAGCTCTTCAAGTGTGGCAGATATTGATCCTTGATGTCTTTGAATTCAACACAAGCTGTCATCAGTGCAAGTACCCTCTCCTTAAGACTAGTAATCTTATCACTTACTTGCATAATATCTCCCAGATGTCTAAATGTAGCCTCCTTCGACCTTTTCATCCAATCCCTCATTCTATGAGATGAAGACTTCAATTCTTCTAAGTGTTCAACTGTTTCAGGAGGAAGCAGAGATGGAGGTGTAGCAACTCTTTCCTGTTGATGAATAGGATGCACTAAATGCTGAATGTATTGCTCTAAGGCTCGACATCTTTGCTCAGCTTTGACTCTGCCTTCTGTCTCTTGTCTTATGATAGCTCGAGCATTATCAATTGAATCCTAAAGCTCTTCTTCAACTTGCATTCCAGTTAAAGGACCCAGATTGATTGTATTGATGTCATAATCACCAGGTGTTAATCCTCTATATTCTTTTCAAGCCTGGGAACTGCTACATGCACCTTCCTTACTCCTGTTTCATCTTTAGTGATCTTTGAAAGGATATTGGCCTTCTTCTTTGGTTTCTCTTTCGACATGTCCAAGAGTATTTCATCAACTGAAAGAGGACACTTCTCAACTTCATAATTCTCTCTGATTCTTTCCTGTAACCATTCTGGCAGTGATGAAAGATCTTGCTGCTGTTGTAATTGTCTTCCTTGTGCAGGCAATGATTCCTCTTCAGCCTCATCCTTATCTTCAGTATTTGCTTCATCGATGATCTCAATATCATGTGGGCTAGAAGGCACTTCTTCCATTGGAGCTTCTGGAACTACATTCTCAGCAGGTATCACTAAGTCTTGGTTAAGTGAAATATCACCTAGCTGTCTAGAAGAAGCAGTTTCAATACTTATCCTTTTCTTCTTTTTACTGGATTCTCCTTGAACAATCTCAAGCTGTTTTCTTTTCTTTCCCTGTCCTGAATCTCTTTCACTTCCTTTGCTTTCTGAATTTTTGCTAGGAGCATTATGTTGTTCTTGCTGATCTACTTCACCCATTTTAGTATAGGTAAGTCTCTTTCCTTCATCAAGCAAAGCTTGTACTTGTTTGTTTATCTGCTCTTCAGTAATAGCAATGATAGGCCTTATCAATCCTTCATCGTCAACCTTTTCTCTATCAGCCCAGTTGACTTCATAAGGCAAATTGCGGATCTTATCGTATTCATCACCAAGAAGAGCTCTTTCACCTTCTAACTGATCAGGAATTCTTAGTACCTTTGTAGCTCTTATTAGGTCCCATTTCAATCTTGAACACTCTTACATCCTGATATCATCGTCATCTATAGCATCAGCCCAGTGATCCTCCAGTTGTTCTTTATGCTTGTAAGAAGAATATGACTGCTTGATGGCTCCATGTGGATCAAAGTTTTCTCTCCTCGAATCATGTGGATGCAGATGATAAGCCTGAAGCTCAGCTTCTGAATGCTCAGCTGCTTGTAATGATGGACAGGAATAGTATCTACCCAACTGAAGAGGAAACTAAACTCCTGCTTTCTTCCTTGCTTTCTGCATCTTATGAAACTCTAATAGCTGTCTGGAAACCTCTAGCAACACCATCCTGTTTGAAGGATATCTAGGAAGTCTATATGGAAAAGATGTAAATCCTTGAATCCTGATATATGTGAACTTGTCATACTGGATGTAATACCTTCCATACTGCTTGATGAAGTTCCTGGCAACACCTGTTAGTCTCCTATGCAGTTCACCTCTTAACTTCCTCACTATGAACATGGCGAAAGCATCATTGAACCTCTTGTAGTGATTTATATTCTTCAAATGGAGTTGAGGATAACACTGATGGGAGAGAATCTGTCCAGGCTTTGTACCCACTTGCCCTTTAGCTGTTAGTCCTTTGTAGACTACATTTCTTGCCAGGATGTAAACAAGATATGAAGTCATGAAGAAAGACTTCGTTTCATCAAAGTTCTCAAACTGATCATCAAGGCAGTGGCTTATAAGACCAGCCCAGTCGATCATCTTGTTCTTTGTAAACATATGATCAAGATAAGTATACATCCATCCTTCGAAGGTAGATGATTGAGGCCTACCTGTTACTCGATTCAAGAACATGATCAGGTAACTTATCTCTTGCTTGAAGTCAGCCTTGTGATACTTGGGGTCTTCAGAGTTGTATATCTTCATCGATGAATCATTCATCCACTTCTTCCTGATTTCTTGCATGTAAACCTTGGTATTGTCTTCGAAGGTCATCTGAGCAGTTGTAAGGCATATGAAGACTCCTTTCGCTTTCGGGATGTTGAAGATTTCTTGGATAGCTTCCCTATGGAGATAAGCGAGAACAGTTCCATCCTTAGCTATAATCTATCTTTTCTCTTTATCATAGTGTTGAACACACTCCAACACTAGCTCGGTGCTTGGCAAGGCAGGTGGAAAGCAAGCTGTTTGTACAATCCCGCTCTTTGCGATGGCTTTGATGTCTTCGTTCCTTGTGATGGCGAGCAAGAAGTCTTTCACCTCCTCCAAGTTGACGTGTCCCATGTTGGTGTCGCCGACATCCTTCCACTGTGTTTCTAGCTTGGACTCCGGTATGTTGGACTTGGCATCCATCTTGATAAGGACTTGTCTCTCTTTGGCCGTCATTCCCATTTACCTGCAAGACTAGACTCGAATAAGTGGATTGAAATAATGGATTTTACAAGTCTTTTACATCACTAATATCATGTTATCAGGTTAGATCACTTCATCAATTTCTAAAGGACACTTCACTTATTCAATTTCAAGTTTCACTCAATTTTTCAAGTACAACAGAGGTCTCATGAATGAAGATCAACACATACTTTAATTCATCTCTACATCCTGATTTCTGAATATAAATCTGCAAATTTAAACAAAAGAAGGCAATTTTATGAAGTAGAGCTGACCAAGACGTACCTTGTATCCAATTTTTGTCTTAGAAAATGCAAATTTCTGGAATTTAATGCAAAAATCAGTGTACAAATGACAGAATTTAGAAGTAAAATCAGTCCTCTTAAAGTCAGATCTGCCTAAAAATCTGCTTTCTCCCTTGAAAATTCAATGTTCTTCTTATAAAATTTGCTGCTCCTTCAACAAAATTGCTGCCTCTAAGATGAAATCGCTACCTCTTCAAGAATTTCGCTGCCCCTTGTTAGAAATTCGCTGCTCCTTGTTTGCTTGTGAATGAGGTGAAAGAAGGGGAGCGCTCTTCTTTATATAGGAGTTACATGCATTATTAAATATGGTCGGCTAAGGTAAAGTCGGCCTCCTTCAGCATTTAATGTTTGCAACTTCAAAATTTAAAAAAAAAACCTTGGGCGCCAAACTCTCTTCATCATTTCCTCTTTGATGCGCCTTCCTCTTTGATGCGCCTAGAGTACTTAAACCTTCCAAGCAAGGCGCACTCTGATGGAATGAGGAGCAATAAGTCAATTGTAAGATGGAATATATAGCATGCTCAATTCACTTATGTAAGGCGCCAAACTCCAAATCCCCCATGTGAGCGCCAAAAATGTATCTCTCAATCAAGGCGCTAAATGTGTTATCAGAGGTATGGATATTACCCCAAGGCGCACCAAATTCATTTCTTATAACTTAACTTCACCTTTAGGCGCATATCACCCCTTAGGCGCTCCAACATCACCCTAAGGCGCTCACATGATCCCAAAACGCTCCATTGCTACATCTTAAGCGCCACCCAAATCATCTTTGCCAATTGGATGTTTCAAGGTGCTAGGAAATTGGAGCCTAGGCGAGAGTACTGATTGGAGGAGGAGCCAAGAAGACTTGATGCCTTCATGTTAAGTTTGCAGGACACTTTCTTATCTCAAGGCACACCAAATAGATGGTTTCAAACTCCTCCCTCTGTATCCCCATCAAGGCGCTCAAACCTTCTTGCTCTAGAATACCTTATATCAAAGGCGCTCATTATCTCACTAAGGCACTCAAATGTTCTGACTTCAACCTCAAGGTGCTAGAACCTTCTGACTTCACCATCACCATCAAGGCGCTCATTCTAACCTCTTGCACTACTAGGCGCGCCAGTCTACACTAGGGCGCTCAAATCATCATGCCTCTGCATACTGAGGCGCTTCAAACCCCTCAGGGCGCCTATCTGATGTTACTCCACAACTCAAGACACACTATAACTCAAGGCGCTAATTCACTTGATCATGAGTGCAGAGCATACCATTCCCAATCTCATAAGGTGCCAGAATGAAGACTCCAACTACTGAGCAATTGTCATCATGCAAAGAGCGCCTTCACTACTTGAGTCATTCCTTCCATACTTAGGCGCAATTTGATAGATTTTGATCTTTCTTACAGGCCCAATTAGGAGGTATCCTGACCATTTTACCTTCGGGAACTAGAATGAAACCACACATGTAAGGCGCCACAGTCACTTCAAGGCGCCAGAATGTCATAACTCCAAACATCCACTTCCTACCTCCTTAAGTTCTTCCAACTAGGCGCTCTCTTCAAGACCTACCTCACTCCAAGGCGCTCAATCTTGTCCAAGGCGCCAAAAGCAACTCAGGGCGCCAAAACTAGGTTTACAACCCCAAACAAGGCGCCCACTCCACTTCTAGGCGCTCAGACATTCTTCAACATACCAACCAAGGCGCTAATTTCTCCATCTAAGTGCTTAGTTTCATTCTGAGGCGCTCCAACCTCTAAGAGGCTATCTTTCCTCTAAGGCGCATCTCAAGATTGAAGTAGTGTCATAGGAGCGCCCAGATCAAGTAACCTCCTCCAAGGCGCTCTCTTCAAGGCGCCCAAACTCGCTCAACACTTTACTGAAGGTCCTTTGGTTTGATCTCAGTTTAGGCGCATTTCATCTCAAGGCGCAAATCCTCCTTCAAAGCAACTCAAGGCGCCAAAAACAATACCTCCCACTCTGGCGCTCAAATCACTTCACTCTTCATGAAGGCGCAAATTCACAAAGGCAATTCAAGGCGAATTTTGAGGTTTGAGGTTTGATCCTGATTGACACTACTCATATCAAAAATTAATCAAGGCATTCAAGGTGCCTCAATACTTCCTAGCAAAAGGCGCATTTGAATGGGTTCTTCTCCTAGGCGCTTTCTTCATGAAGCTCAAGGAGTCCTTCTCTCTTAAGGCGCTCAAACCTTCTTACTATAGGCGCTAAAACATGGCATTCATCATCAATCACTACTGATATCACCCTGGGCGCTAGATGAAGGCACTAAAACCTTCTGTCCTCACCATCAGGGCGCTAGAATGAATATCACCCTCAAGGCGCATTTTGATGACTCAGATGATGCAATGTGCTCCAAGGCGCTTGTTTGAGTTGTCTTGCTGAGATTGTGGCGCCTAACTTTGAAACATGTTAAACACCTATCACCTAATGACCCTTAGACGCAATTCGATGGTAACTTGATCATGACTAGACACCAAAATGTCGCGAAAGCTTCGTGAAAAAGAGCCAAAGTGTTTTGTGAGACAATACAGACTAGAATGGACGCCTAGAGTCAACTAATGAAACTTAGTGCACCTTTACTCATGATGAGTCTTTCTTGAAAATCTAATTCTCCGCATCCTTAACATTCAGGACCCTGAAACTTGAAACTGAGACACCATAATTCAATGCAAAGCATCTGAGCTCAAAAGGGGGGTCCCTATGCCTAATGGGGTGATGTGTGATTTGGTCACAACAAATCCAAGTGTGAGTTCGAGATGACAAAGTTGTATCTTGGGCATATAATTAGTGCTAATAGAGTTCGTGTGGATCCTAATAAAATCAAGGTAATACTTGATTGGCCACCACCCACTAATTTGACACAGCTTAAGAGATTTTTTGGATTGTGTGGGTTCTACAGAAGGTTTGTGAAAGGATTTTCTCAGGTTGCTGCCCCACTTACTCATTTGACTAGGAAAGGTGCATTCTCTTGGTCATAATCAGCACAGAATTCATTTGATCAGTTTAAGAAGTTGATGAGCTCATGCCCTGTTTTGATGAGCTCATGCCCTTGTTTTTTCCTGTGCTAGCACTGGCCGTACCATCTGCTGGGTAGGTCGTACCTCTTGTAGCAATGATTTTGTGATATTGGGGAGTTCTGTGGGGCTGGAAAACCCGAGTGATTGGAGTTATTGACATATATAGACTCGGATTGGTCGGTTTGGGGCAGAAATAAGGTGTTCTCAAGTGAAAATATTGTTGTGACAGCCTTCAGCCCAGCCGTACATATTCATACAGGGGTCGTGGTATCTTCCTAGGCAGAAACTCTTCTTTGGGCTTCAAACTCACTCACCCATGGCGCCTAGGGCTAGGGATTTATTGCAGCAGCTAACATGAAGGATTGTAATCATTTGATGTTGTTCTGGCGATGATCCATGAATCTATAATGCTGGTACAGCTACAGCAGATATATAAAGGTTGAAATTTTGACATGGGTATGTGTTTATAATTCATTTCATGAGGATCTGTGATCTGGGTCTTTATTTGTCTTTGCATTAGGGTTATAGATTTTCTGGGTTTTCAATGCATGTCTTATATTTCATTGTATTTGTGCAAAAACAATACATGCAAAACCAAAAAACCCCTTCTGCATCTTCTGTCTAGTTCTGAAATACCACAATCTAATAAAAATAACACAATTAAGAAAATTAAAAAAAAAATTATAAACAGGGCAGCCCATTACAAGAATATTCCTAAAGTCTATCCTAAAGACTAATTGACCATTAAATATTACAATAATATTTTAATACCCTCCCTTAATGGTCAATCTACTAACTACACCAAGCTTATCCCAAAATTTTACAAATTTGCCAGGACCCAAAGACTTAGTAAGAATGTTTGCAATTTGCTCCACATGTTTGGTACGCTCATGGAACACTGAATTCGTGGCAAGCTTTAGCACCCCTTGATTGTCACAAAACAAGGGTGAAGGCCCTGCTTGAGACATCTGCGTGTCTGAAAACATCTTCTAAAGCCATACTGCCTCACATGTTGCTTTGACTGTTTATCGATACTCTGCTTCTGTTAAGGAAAGAGCTACTACCTGTTGCTTCTTGCTGGTCCTTGTGACTGCATCCGTACCAAGACTGAAAACATATCCAGAAGTGGATTTTTTTCCATCAATAGAACCTGCCCAATCTAAATCTGTGAACCCAACTAGCCTAGGATCTTTGCGTCTGTTGTACAGAATGCCAAAGTCAAGTGTCCCTTTCACATATCTCAGCACCCTCTTCACTACAACTCAATGTTCTTCCTTTGGTGTTGTCATTAATCAGGAAATGAAACTCACGACGTAGCTCAAATCAGGTCTAGTGGTTGTAAGATATATAAGGCTGCCCACTAGTTGCCTAAATGCCAATTCATTGACTACCTTTGAGTTTGTTTTGGTTGAAAGCTTCAACCCTTTCTCCATAGGTGTTGACAAGATTTTGCAATTTTTCATCTTAAACTTGTTGAGCAAACCCCTGGCATATTTAGATTGAGAAATAAAAGTACCCCCACTTGTCTGCCAAACTTCTACACCTAGACAATAATGTAGGAGTCCTAAATCAATCATGTCAAAAGCTTTACTTAAATTACATTTGATTTGTTCAATCAAATGTGCCTCACTATCTATAATAATGATATCATCTACATAAATGACCAGTAGCATGATTTCATTGCCTACGCTTTTGACGTACAGGTTTGGATTTGAAGGACTCCGTTGGAATCCCTTTTCAACCAAATACTTGTCAATTTTGATGTACCAAGCCCTAGGTGTCTGCTTCAGGCCATATAGAGCTTTCTTTAGTCTGCAAACTTGATATTCCTTTCCTACAACCTAAAAACCCTAAGGCTATGACATATACATTTTATCCTCCAAGTTGCCATTGAGAAAGGCAACTTTTACGTCCATTTGATGGACATTCCAACCAAACTATGTTGCCATGGCTAGAACTAAACAGATGGTGCTCATTTTTTTGTAGGAGTAAAGGTCTCCTCATAGTCAATGCCTTCTCTTTGTGAGAACCCTTTTGCGACCAATCGTGCTTTGTACTTGTCAAGAGTACCATCTACTTTGTACTTGACTTTGTACACCCATTTGCTGGCAATGGGTTTCTTCCCTGGTGGAAGATCTAAGAGTTCCCAACTCTTATTTTTCATAATACTTTCATGTTCGACTGCCATGGTCTTTTCCCATTCAAGTTTTCCTTTTGCCTCTGCAAACACCTGTGGCTCATAAACTCCCTAAATGTTAGCCATAAGAGCAAAGTTAACTGTATTATGCTCGTTCTTGCCTCTGGATGATCTGCCCTCGATCATTTCACTAACCTGAACATCACCAATGGTGCTTTCCCACCACTTTAGTCTCTTCTTAGGAACCTCTCCATCCAAATCATTGTTGTCACCATGACTTGGGCTGCCTAATTCTATGTCATCTAGATGTTGATCCACATTATCATCAGGAAATTTAGGTACAGTTACCTGCCTAGGAGACTCTGCATGCTCAAAATCCTCCCTTCAAGTGGAGCTAAGTGAAGCTAGACACCTGAATATTTCGCCTTAATAGACTGATCTGTAGTAGTCTTGATCTCTAAAGAGAGTTGAAAGGGCCCAGCTTCTTCATCAATCACAACATCTCTACTGAATGTCAAGCGGTCAGTGTCAACATCAATCAGCCTGTAGGCTTTATGATTGTCACTGAACCCTGTAAGCATTAACTTCTTACTCTTAGGGTCTAATTTAGTTCTCTTTGCATCTAGAATCCAAGTGTATGCATGTAATGTCCCCTTTTGTGTCATTGTTGCAAAGTGACTTAGATATTTGGAAAATTGGAAAATAACTTAAGCTTGGAGAATGGAAAGTCACTTTGAGTAGTTAAATCACGCATTTAACTATTTTTCCTTGGCAAAACAGAGTTGCATTATGACTTGGAGTAATTTTGTGATAATTATGGTGAAATCAAAATTAATAAAATAATTTGCCTTGGATTGGAGCAACCCACTTGGAGAATGAAGTGAGAAGAAAATTAAAAAATAAAGAGAAAATAAAAATAATATTTTATTTATCAAAAGTGCCGTCCAACTTGAGATCAGGAAATAATAAAATATTAATATTTTAATCCTCTATTTTGGCCGCCCTACAAAATAAAGATAATATTTTATTTATCAAAAGTGACCACCCAATTTGAGATGAGGAAATAATAAAATATTAATATTTTAATCCTCTATTTTGGCTGCCCAAGTGAGGATGGAAAAGAAAAAAGAAATAAAATAATATTTTATTGAGGTGGACTTGAAATGAAAATAAAATATTATAAAGATGGGCTCTCCACTTGGGCTTTATGAAAAGGGCTTTGGAGATCATTTTTTATCATTGAGTTTTGTCATTTGATATTTGGAGATTTTCTCTTGAGCTGCAACTTTGTTTCAGCGATCTTCTAAGGACGAAAACTATTAGAATTTAGTAGTTTGGACGAAAACCCACTCCACTTGTGAGGTGAATCCATACAAGGTTTACCATTGGACTTATTTGCAGGTTTTTAACATTTGTTTGGAGTTACAAGGGCATTTCATTTCTGCAGGTATATGACAGCTAGGGTTTGAAGGACAAATTCACATGATTTGCTCCAAATTGTCAATTTGATGTGATGGAGATTCAAAGATAAATGATTTCAGGTCTTTTTTGATGCTTTTGGCATTGAAATTACATGATTTTATGGTGGATTTGATAGGATTTTGAACGCAGATCTGAATCATACCTTTGCTGGCCACTAGGGTGTCGAAAGCCATTGTTATCATTGAAGACAACATGCAGATCTGGGCACTTTCTTGGGCAGATCGTGGAGTTTTTTAAGCGATAATATCATTTTTCCTCTAGGGTTTGGATTGGTTGGAGGAGCTAGCGCTACCATTGGAGGGTTTGATGTCAACATTTTGGTAATCGGATTTTTATATCATACTTCTGCAGTCATTTTCAGATTGGTGGATCAGGTATTTACATCATCTTTTGTCACCGATTATCATCCAAGCATTGGCAGCTACCCTTGGAGTTGATCACTTCACCATTGTAGGAGATTCGTGGCCTTTGAAGAGCTAATTTTCAGTCATTATCAGATCAGAATTTGTAATCAGATTTGTCCAACATCTGAAGTGTATTTTCAGCTCATATCATTGTATGATTGGCACCATAGCATTCTAAGATCAATCAGGTATGTTGTTGTAATGAAATACCTTTCAAATCTTCAATTTGAAATAAAGTAATATGCTGTTCCAATCTATATCAGATTTGATTTGTATTTTCAGTCATTTAATTGTTATTTCATATGAAAATGGTTCTATATTGGCATTATGACATGGCACAAACATTACTACACTGAAAACCTATAAAACCATTCAAACAAACAAGAAAAACCTTATCAGAAAATTCAGATAAAAATCAGAAAATTGGATCAGATTAGGCAAGGGTTCTTACAATGCAATAGAACCAAAAACCTTAAGATGATAATCTTTGGTTTCCTCCCAAACCAAGCTTCCTTTGGGGTCTTCTTCTTCACTGACTGTGTTGGAGACCTATTGAGTAGGTAAACTGCAGTGTAGACTACCTCAGCCCAAAACTTATTGGGAACACTCCTGTTCTCCAACATACACCAGGTCATCTCAGTAATAGTATGGTTTCTTCTCTCAACCACTCCATTTTGTTGTGGAGTGTAGGGTGTTGTAAATTGTCGTTTTATTGTGTTTAGCACAAAAGTCATTGAATTCATTTGAGTAGAATTCACCTCCATTATCAAACCTAAGAGTGATTATTGAACAACCAGACTCTTTTTCTACTAATGCTTTGAACTTTTGAAATTCCTTAAACATATCTGATTTTGATTTTAGGAAAAACACCCACATTTTCCTACTGATATCATCTACAAATAAAAGAATATACCTGGCACCAGTGACCAATGTTGTGTTCATTGGTCCACAAACATCTACATGAACCAACAGAAGGACTCTCTGTGCTCTCCAAGCCTGTCCTTCCTCGAACGGATTTTTGTGTTGCTTCCCTACTTGGCAAACTCCGCAAACACCCTGTATCTGTTGTTGGATCTTAGGTAAACCCTCTACCAAATTCTCTGGAGCCAACTGAGAGAGATAAGATAGGTTGAGGTGCCCATACCGCTGATGCCAAAGTGTATTGATAGCAGATGCACTCTTGGCTTCCAATGCACGCTCCTAAACCTCTCCAGTATCAACCAGCCGATACAACCCATGATCTCCGATGCCCACTGCAATGGTTTTCTTGGACTCCTTGTCAACTATATAGCAATTGTGTGTGCTAAATATGACATCCAAATTGGGACTATGTCGCATAATCTGACTAACTAAGAGCAAATTAAGCTCAATTCCCGACACATAGTACACATTGAGTAAAATGAGATTTTTCCCTCCAAAAGATATATGCACATTCCCTTTGCAATTGTGTACTCAACACCACCAAAGATCATTGAGTCTGAGCAAGCCGTGTACTCCGTGAACCAATCATTTTTGTGGGTGAAATGTCAAGACGCTCCAAAATCTATGTACCATTAAAGCATAGAAGGCTGACTCCTCAAAATGCTCTGCGACATGAGCCTTTGGTGGAGGCCCTCCCTGATTGGTTTTCTTTTTAGCCAACCTCTTTCTACAGTGCTTCTTCATATCACCAAGTCTACCACAATAGTGACAAGTGATATTTTTCATATTCTTCGAAGTATCTTCATTATTCCTTTGAGTTTTCTTCTATGGCCATTTGCCTTTGTCTGTTGTAAATGCTTGCTCCTTCTATGTGTGTATCACTATTGTTGCTGCCAAATTGTTTCTTCCATCTATCCTACTGCAAGAGCTTATTGCACAACTCTTCGAACCTCAGGTCAACACTGGTAGATGTGATATTAAGTGTCTTGATAAAGTTTTCATAAGCCCATGGTAAGCTTTTCAGCATAATAACCACCATATCTTCCGACCTATGGCAGACAACTGGTCTTTTGATGTCCTTGATTTTCATCAAATGCCTCCTGCAAGGATGTTGTCGCATTCATCATAATCGAAAAGAGCATATTTTTGAGGAAGAAGGCCCTGTCTTTATCTAACGTCTCGTGCAGATCTCGTAGGTGCTTCCATATTTCCACAAAGGTTTTGACTGTCTAAACCTCCGGAAGCATCTCATCAGTCACTGATAGCTTTATCAACATGGCGTCTTCTCTATCCCACTCGTCAAATTTGTCATGGTCTTTACCCGCAATCACTAGCCGGGTGTTGGTTCCGAAAACTATCTTTTTGACACCCCTGTACTCGAAGATTGTGAGCATTCTCTACTTCCAAGTGTTATAATTCTTACCAATGAAATGTTGGCTACCTTCCAACATAATGTTGGGTAACGAAGCCATCCCTCCCGCAACTCAAAATCACGAAAAAAATATAGAAACCCACTACTGTCACAGAACCCTAGACACCAAACAGCCACAATGTTATAAAAAAATCGTCAAAAAACTTGATGGAACCGCTCACAAAAAAGTCTTAAATATGCAAAAACCCTAGAGATAGCAAATCTTGTGCCCTAGGCCACTACTGTCACAGAACCTTAGACACCAAACAGCCACGATTTTATAACAAAATCGTCAAAAAACTTGATGAAACCGCTCACAAAAATGTCTTAAATATGCAAAAACCCTAGAGATAGCAACTCTTGTGCCCTACGCACTACCAAAGACCCACGAAAAAAAAGAATGCAGACAATAGCTACATTTGGGAATAAAACACTTAGAAACCCGCGATTTCTTTTGAAAAAGACCACTTTTTTTATCAAAAAAAGTCCAAAAGTTTCTGCCTTACACCATGCTTTGTAGTAAAATTGTTTAAAAACCAAGTGATAAACTCACGATTTTATGAGAAAATTTGCCAAAATACGTTGATGAAGCTGCCTTCTTGCCACTATTTGTAAAAAATCGCCCAGAAATTTATAAAACTAGGCACAATTTTCATCAATTTATAAAACTAGGCACAATTTTCGTCCACGACCTGAAATACCTAGACGCAACCCTTAAAACAAGCGTGATTTAACCATAGCGTGAACTGCTAATGCAAATCCACAGCTCTAGAACATAAATCCACCTAAAACCAAGTAAAAACAAGGCACGATTTGAAGCAAAATCCACCCAATTGAAGCTCGACCAGGCAAAAACCCTTGCACGATTTTACTGAGTAAAAAACCCACAATTTTTGTCCAAGAAATAACCAAAAACTATATGCGCAATTTTGTAAAAAAAATCCGCCAAAAATCTTTGTACAAAATCATAGAGCACTGTATTATTCCGTACGACAATCCTTTTGGTACGTTACTGTATTCACCGGTCCCAAAGTTTCCAACCCGAGCTATGATACCATAAATAATATAAAACACAAAATGATTACTAAGATATTCGATATTTACTAGGGAGCAAAATCATCCTTAAATAAGAGTTTACAAACACTTTATCCGGAAAGGATAAGAGCGACAACTAAGCGACAGCTAACAAAGCAAAAGGATATGATCTTAACTAAAAGAATAAAGAATATTCATAAAGTCTATCCTAAAGACTAATTGCCCATTAAATATTACAATAATACTTTAATAGTCCTCACTTTTTATGTCCATTGCTATGTTGTACGCTACTACATACGATAAGGTGGTATTGCTTTCATTTTCTTCCTCGATGAAGGAATGAGACCTTCAATGAACCATCTTTTCTTCAACCCATCTGCTATTTCTTTTCCAATTTTACTAAAAATTCCTTGAGCCTCTAATTGTAAGCTCTTATCTTTTCATGTTTTCCTTGCCGAGTGTCGTAGATTTTTGCAACGATTTCATTATCGTCAAAAGCCTTCCATAATTTATGCCACGTATTTTGACTAGCTATCTCAATCTCTATGTACTAATCAATTGCCACACCTTTGAGGGTGCTTGGGAATGATCATGGCCAATATGTTTTGTCATTTTATCCATTAGCCACCCAAATGGTCTCACACGTCTTGCAATGCTGCACTGGATCCTCAAATCCATCTCCCATAATCTTAGGCAGCTTTTGCCTCTCTAAACTCGAGTTTGCTAGTGGAGTCACCATGCCTTGGCCTTGATGTGGATTTAGCGACTGGAACCTACCCCTTAGGAAGCTCTAATTCGAATATTTCAGTGCTCTCCCAACAATCTCGAACACATGATAATCCTCGACTTGACCAAAGACTTCAACGTTCCACTCTCATATTGCCCTCTTATTCTCTTTTTTCCACTCCAATACTTTGCCCTAGGTTTTTTGGCTAGATTTCCTCTTCTTCTATCTACAACTCTACAATGCCTCGAAGGTTGCTCTCATATGCTTGCCTCTCTCTGCCTATGAAGAGTCCAATAACTCCATCTCCCAACAAAGACTTTCCTCATATTGAGGAGGCTCTATCAATTCGTTGTACCAAACTTGGTATGCAAGATTTGCACACGCTTCTTTTGGAAAGGGAAGATGTCTAGCAATCTCATTGCACTCTTCCTTCATATCACTGTTCGTAGCCAATTGAATGTTCTAATGTCTTCCCTCACAACTATGGCTCCAACTTACAATCCGACTTCTACTTCGGCTTTCACTTCGAACTAATGGATTTCTAAAGTCGATTGCTTACAGAAGCCTCCTTTGTTCTTATTGTTCCACCAATTGGAGGGATCATTTGACTTCAAACCTGAGTCCTAACTATGATCTAATCTTCTCCAGCCTTTATTTGGGGTTAAGGGCATTAATTTTGTTGGTCTTTAGTATAGTCGTCAATAGACATTAAATGACATTGGTCCTTTATGAATCTGACTTGACTTCATTATAGGCAACGGCACCAAATGTTTACTACCAAATAATAACACTACCTATTGCAATTTAAACTGAATATAGCATGCATACCAAATAACTGTAGATGAAAACTAATCAATACCTTATTTCAAGGTAATGCTTGTATAATCCAAATGTAGACCAGGAAGGACTGTGTATTAAATCAGACTGCTTTCTTCGACTATGAGAAGCCAATTTACAATCCCTGACAATTAGCAAATAGAACACAACTATTGAATACTACTTACAACCAGCTCTTAAACAAGCGGATAAGTAAATAATACACAGTCAAATACGAACAGATTGAAAAAATATAACAATTTAATTTATATGATCTACAGTAATGGTGATGGACGTCAACACACTCAGTTCTAGCATGATAATTGAATTCTTTACCACCCTAAGAGCACTCTAATTGTCACAGAAAAGTGAGGTTGGTGTTGTTTGATCAAGTTGGAAATCAATCAATATCCTTTGCAACCACCCTGCCTCAACCTGTACTAGCAGTTGCCTTATATTTTGCTTCTGTGAAAACTAAAACAACTGTATGTTGCAGCTTGCTCTGCAAAGAAAGTACTCTAGGTCCATGAGTAAACCATAACCTGTTGCAGATTTTTGAGTATCAACTGGTCCATCCCGATCGGAATCAGTACATCTAGTATGCAAAAGTCAAGGGTCCCTTTAACATATTGAAGCACATATTCTGCAACATGCCAATGTTCCTCTTGTGGCTCAGACAAGAATCAAGAAAGATAACTCATTGCAAAACATAGATCCAGTTGAGTGGTGGTAAGATAAATCCAACTATGCACCAATTGACGATATAGGGATTCGGGACTAGCAGTGAACAAATGTAAGTTGAGAGTTCAATCCCAACTTCCCTAGGTGTAGATGTTGGACTGCATTCTGTCATCCTAAACTTTTGTAAAAGTGCGTTGTATACTTAATTTGTGACAAAAAAATATCATGATCAAGTTGCCAAAATTCTACACCTAAGCAGTAATGTAAGAGGAAAACAGTGGGAACTTACGAAAACCGGCCGGACAGGTTTGGTATCACGACATCAGAGAATGAACATTACAAGAAACTAGAATGAAACATGTTTATATTTGTTCTCGTGACTGCATCAAACTTCAAGTTCAGATAATTGCAATTAGAAAAAATCAATAAAAAACTAGTAAGTGGCACAAAAGCAGATCAGACTTCATGCATATCCCCCACATTTATCCCAAATGCAGTCAAATTTCAAGAAATCATAACTAAATATTTTGTGCATAATTACCAACCATCAACAACATAGAAAAAAGCAACCAATCCCAATTGTCACATGTTTCATGACCATTTTCAGATCAAATCTCCACTAAATTTAGCTAATCATAAATGTCTTGAAAGAATAAAATGCTTCTATTTAAAACCTCTTCATTCTTATCAAACATAGAGATGTGAAGAAAGAAAAAAACCTCAATATCATAAACAAATGATCTTTGTCCAAAGTTCACTTCCACCCTATAGATAAAATAAAAAAGCAAATGTTAGGGATACATATTCACAAACCATTTATTGATGATTCAAGACAATGTAAGTTTATATTAACTATCAACATCCAAAAAAATACCCATTAAGTATTGATCAACTTATTTAATAAGTTTATATTACCTATTGATCGACTTACACTAATATTAACCATCAAAATCCAAAAATACCACTTATATGGGAGAATATCAGTAATGCCTTCATTGTTGTAATGATGTGACATACATAATGTTTCTCAATATGCATCAAGGACACCACATCAGAGGCTCATGAAATCCACAGACATAAGTATTTGTGATTGTCAAAGGTGTGATTGGCATTCATATGTTATTTAAGTCTCTTATATGGGGTTGGAAGTCCAAGATTATTTGCAATGGTAATGAGTACCAAATAACCTAAGGTAACCAACGTAACCATAAATGTGCATCATTGAGGATTAGGATTGTGTTTTCAGTCTGCAAGAAACAACAATGAGGAGATGCATAAGAAATCTCAAATAGAGGTCCATGCAACAGTGGGAAAGCAAGACAACACTGTCCCTGAGCCTCGGCTATTGCATGTATTAGTAACAACAATCAAGCATGTCTAGTTGTCATCTTAGCCAATAGTGGCATCATATTATTCCTAACAGCCAGCAATAAAAACATGAAAAAAGTACAAGAAACAAAAGCACACATAAGCTAATCCTAACAATCCTACTGTGTCCTGTAAACTTTTATAATAAGTCAAGCTCGATCTAGTTTCAACTTACCAAAACAAAAATAAAAAAGAAACAAAAATGTGTCTTTAGGTGGCAGATTCTCCAAGAAAGGAAAATAACAGCACAGGGAAAGAAGGAAAAAGCTATTGGATGGTAGAGGACAAAAAGAAAGAACTCTTATACACAACAGCAGATGACTTTGTGGGGTGTGTTAGAATATTGTCATTGATGTCAAAGGAAACTAAGTCTCTAGGTTGGCGCAGTTTCTATGTGAAAGCAAATCTGATTTATGTCTTAAAAAAATATCTGATTTAAAACAGGTTTCTTTGTGAAAAAGATAGCAAGTGAAAAGGCCAAAGATAGCATGCAAAAAGAAAGCAAAAAGAAAACAAAAGCGCCAAAGATAGCATGCAAAAAGAAAGCAAAGATAGCATGCAAAAAGAAAGCAAAAAGAAACCAAAGATAGAAAGCAAAAAGAAACCAAAGATAGAAAGCAAAAATAGAAAGCAAAAAGAAAACAAAGATAGAAAGCAAAAACATAGCATGCTTTATATCTTATTTTAAAGTTTTATATTTCTTTTGAAAATGCCTTATTTTAGAAGTTTTACATCAGTTTTTAAAGCACTCTATCTTGTTAAAAAGCACCATGCTTTATGGCTTTTAAAGGTGCAACATAAAATAAAACAGTCTTTTTTTTTTTTTATGTATAAGCGTTGGTTTCTATTAAATACTAATAAAAATACACATATACACAAAAAAAAATTGGGTGGATACAAGATCAAACCCCCAGAGTCTCAAACGGGCCTAGCCCAGACAATGTCTTATTTAAGTATGATTTATGTCATGAGTTCAAGATTCAAAAAAAACAACTATAGATTGAAAAAGACAGCTATAGATTGGAAAAGACAGCGATCAAAGAAAAAATAGCAGCGACTTAATATTGGAAAGTTTTTCAAGATATTAAGGAGTGCGAAAAGAAAAAGCGAAAAGTACAATATGCATGTTATGATCTAATTTTTGTGTGTAAGGAGAATGACTAAAAATGAGTTCAGAAAAGAAGATTTACGTTGCAGATTTATAACGAAAAAAGAGTAGATTGGGATGAGAATATGATGAGTAATGTATAAAAAGAATATCAGCTGAGTACAAAGGAAAGCTTGCAGTTTTGTATGTGACTGTTTTTTGTCTTTCATTGAAGAAAAGTCACAAGAAGATTTTGTGCCTATTGTATCGAAGGTCGGTGCCTTGTACTGAGTTGGTGCTCAGGGGAGTTGGTGCTTCCGGTGAGTTGAAGCTCACTGTTGTATTCGAAGATTGGTCTCTTCTATAGGTTGGTGCCTACTTATTAATAAAAGCAATTACTTTGCCGTGGTTTTTTTCCCAAAAGGGTTTTCCACGTAAAATTGCTGTTCATCTTGCTTATGGTTTATTTGCACTATTCAGTTTTGTTTATTCAGTTTTTAAAAAGGAATTATAATTGTTCTTATACTGATTCACGCCCCGCCCCCCTCTCAGTATAAGCGTGTGCTCTTCAGGGTGTTTCTCTCTTTTTACCCATCTTCAGTTTTAATCTGCAGATCCCTATAGAAATAAACAAGAAACTCACCAACGGTGAAAAAAAAACACTAGCATTAGAACCAATGGTTATCAGTAGTGAACAAGAGATTCAAGGCAGTTATGCTGGAGAAGTAAATGCATCATCCCAAAACCAAACTTAGTCTTGAACATTATTTTAATTGTCTTGCTGTTTAATGTTTACTGATCTTCAACTAAAAGGGAAAGAATTTCCAAGAAAAAAGCAGACCTCAAAGCTAGGGAAGATATATTCTGTTGAAGGCAAGACTAAGATAGTTCAAATAGGTCCTCAGTGACAGTCCATCAAAGATCCAAACCCCTAATAAAGGACGTTAAGCCTAGACACTGAGCAGAATGCTGTCAACAATGGAGCAGAATGTTCAACACAAGTACAACATCGATGTTGCATAGGAGTGTTCAATATAGCCTTCACTATTTTTCTGATTTCAAATAGTATTTTGATAATTTTATGTCTATTAGATATTTCTAATCCCTAGTATAATATATTATTCAGATCATACAATTCTGGCAACCTCATTCTTTTAAATGTTTTTTAACTTCTTATGGTTCTAAAATGTGAACATTAAGCTACTATTACTTTAGCATGAAAGCTTATACTTGTTTCCATCTTTCTCAGGATATTGGGGAGACTCGATTCTAACATGTCTTTTCCAACAGATTTAAATTTAGCTGACAGATTGTAATAAACACTGATATGCTTGAACTTAAATATTTTATGCCCCTAGTTTTATGTATTTTTCTAGATTTTTGACATTTTTATTATCTTTATAAATTTGATTTTCCTTTGAGGGAAAATGGGAACCTGTGCTATGCTCTAACCCTTATAAATTGAAGTAGAATATTATTATAATATTAACAGTTAGGCTTATTTAATATAACATTATATTATCACTGAAAGTAACATATATTTATCACCATAAACATGCTAGTAAGTTAATACAATTTATTTATAGTGAAATAGGCCACCCCTGTTTGTTCTTTTGATTATTTATATTTGTGTTATTTTTATTAGATTTGTGGTCTTTCAGAACTAGACGGAAGATGCAGAAAGGGTTTTTTGTTTTGCATGTAATGTTTTTTCAATGTAATACAAATATATAAGCATGCAATGGAAACCAAAAAAAATCTATGATAGATATGAACAAAATAGCAATGACCTAGATCATAAAATCACCCAAAACAAATTATAGAGGCATACCCATTTGCATTTGAGCAACTTGATAAATCTGCCGTACATGGAACAGCAACATGCGCATAGGATTTTGCATTCAATACATCAACAATGAGAATAGTCACAGCTACAAACAATGACAATGCCCTCCTAGAGTCAAATCGACCCCAATGCTCATGAACAGAAACCCCAACGAACTCCCAAATGAGGCCTCCAAGAGGTACGGCCAGGTCTGCAAATGTACAGCGAGCAAGGAACAACAATGCTTGACAAATAATCACCTTAAACCTGCATAAATCTGCCACTCCTATATGTCTCTAACCTCTTCAAATCTCCAACAAAATGATAAAACTGAAGCACAATTACAGCCACTATGTATGGCTGCCCAAGAGTCCCCTTGGGTGATCTCTCACACCTGCAGTAGACTGAAACTAATGGTTGTTTTCGTCACCAAAAGCCATGGCTGGAAATCTTCTCCAAACCCTTGTTTGCAGAGCAAAATGTATAGTGAAAATATAATGTTATGAATGAATGCCTTTTTCCCTTCACTTAACTCTTATATCTCCTTTATGAGGGTCGATCCTTTTTGGGGGGAAAATATAACATTTTAAAATTTACTTTATTTTCCCTTGGGGTGGCATCCAAGTCCTTCGTGACTTTTATTTTGCATTTTACACCTTTTTCCTAGTCACTAACATTATAATATAAAGTCCCAGTATTAAATATGAATTATAATTTTACGGACTTTAAAATGGAATAGCAAACGGACTCGGAATCCCATGAACAATAGACCGTTGGAAAGGTCTCATCAAAACGCTCCACCTCCAACCCTAAATTTCCCCAAACGGTCCAAACCCTAACTTACTAAAAATAGTAAGTCCCAGCCAAGGTGTCCGAAAACAACCAAACGAACTCCCAAAGTTCCCTCACCACATTGGTTAGTCTACGGAAACCAAGTAGAGACTAACACCCTCTAGAAAAAGGGGACATTATAGTCCGCCCTCCCCAAGATTGCTTGCCTCAAGCAATCTCAGATCTAGATGCATCAGAATTTGCTCATTTTCCTATGTTGCATCCTCCACCGACAAGTTCTTCCATTTCACCAAATACTCCCTAATAACCCTCTTCCTCAATGTTCGCTCCCTGGTATCAATGATGGCCTCAGGTACCAAAACCAACTTCCCCTCTTCATCAAGAGGAGGCAACTCTATAGAAGGTATCACATTGTGCCCCAGTGCCTTTTTGAGGCGAGACACATGAAAGACATTGTGAACTTTGATGTCTATCAGCAGTTCTAACTCATAAGCCACGTCTCCAACCCTCCTAGAGATCTTGAATGGTCCATAATAGCGTGGCTTCAATTTTTCTGCACCACTCTTCTTAAGAGTGGACTGTATATAAGGCTACAGCATAAGATACACCATATCACCAACCTCAAAAAAATGCTCAAGCCTGTACTGATCTACATACTATTTCTGTTGGTTTTGCGCCTTCTGGATGTTTTCTCTTAAAGACCTCATAATATCCTGACTCCCCTGCAAGAGATCTTTGGCCTTAGGTATTCTGCTATCCCCAAACAACAAATCTAAGAAACTCGGAGCCTCGTACCCATAAAGTGCCATGAATGGTGACATTTGAATTGACATGTGGAAAGTGGTATTGTAACAATACTCACCCAAGTGAAGCCACTTCACCCATGCCTTCAGTTGCCCTGCTATATAGTTCCTGAGGTACCCTTCCACCCACTTATTGACTATCTCAATCTGCCCATCCGCCTGGGGGTGGTAACTCGTGTTGGGGGTGAGCTCTGTCCCACTCAACCTGAAGAGCTCCTGCCAAAAATTACTCAGGAACCTATTGTCCCTTTCACTCACTATGCTTCGTGGCAACCCATGAAGTCGGAATACCTCTCTGAAAAATAACTCAGCAACCTGAGTTGTTGTATAAGTGGCTGAAATAGCAAAAAAAAGCGCAAACTTCGTTAACCTGTCAACCACTGCAAAAATGTAGTCCCTACCCTGGGCTTTGGGCAAACCCATAATGAAATCCATCGAGATGCACTCCCATTTGCTCTCGAGAATGGGTAAGGGCTGCAACAAACCTCCTAAGAATGAGTGCTCATGCTTGTTCTGCTAGCATATCGGGCACTCCCTCACATACCTTTGAACTTCAGTCTTGAGGCCTTTCCAAGTGAAGCACTCACTAACCTGCCTGTAGGTTTTGAAGTGGCCTGGATGTCCTGCCATAGACAAGTCATGAAAAGCCCTCGAGATCTTCTGCTTCATAGCAGACCCTGGCACCAAAAAAATCCTTCCCTTGTAAATGATCAAGTCATTTACAATTGTGCACCTGTCATCCCTGGTAATGCCATCAACAATCCCAAAAGCCCACTTATTGTTGAGTTGTTTGTAGCTTCGATCAGATAACGTATTTATTATGATCATATTTATGAATATATAAGTAATATTAAATATTACTTATATATTCATACTTAATATATAAGGTGTGTTAAAAAAAAAATCAATAGCATGATCGAATGATACATTACCAAAGTATAAACATAGTCTGCATTCTAAACAGCGATTAGTAATTGTTAACATCGGTGAAACCAACTTCATTAGACACGGTGACGAAGTCACACCTATGATAGGTGTGACTCCTACAGTCACTAACATATATATATCAATGTCTTTGCCCAGCAATACTATGCATCGACACAAAAATTGGAAGTGTATGAGAAGTAGAAATTGCATCTGGGAAAACAAAAGATAGTAATAAATTAAACCCTGCAATACAAATATCCAACTTTCAGAAAATATCCAAATCAGAGATTATAAGTTCGATTTGAATTTACATGGTATCAGAGCCAAGTTAAGCAGAATCCAGGCAGAAAATCGAACTTGAGAAATTCAAATTTAATACATCTCATTTCTCAAATGGCAGCAGCAATCCGATTCGAAGACATTGGAAGGAAAGAACAACAAAAAGAAAAGGGTGTAAAGAAAATCAAGATGCGTAAATCGTTATCTTCATAACAGCGATCCATGAGTATAAGGAGCAGCAATCTATGTTAGGAGGACAGATCTAATTAAAGACAGCAGCAATCATGAGCAAATAATATATGAAAAGATTTGTAATGATTGGTGAAGTTGCATCCCTCAAAGGGAAATAAAAGGAGTCAATAAAGAAGATCGATAGGCATCAAGGAAGGAGAGGAATCAATCGATCTGCAATTAAATCAGCAAAGGTATGGAATCTCTATTATATATTGAACTTATAAATGTCTTAAGGCAATTTCTGAAGATATGCATATTCATATTGCAATAAGTAATATATAGTTGCAAATGCATTACTCAATGATACATTGGTAAATGATAGAAAAGAATGACATGAAATAAGATATGATTAGCTTATAGGAATGCATTACATTATATTGACTAGAATAGCAATCAAACGAAATTAGTCATATAATTGACATAGGATATTTATGTACATTATCATCATGAATATGGAATCTTGATTACATATAATGGATGAACAAATGAATGTCATTATAAATGAATATACAAGGAAGAATGAATTAATATGATAAATGTGTATATATAGAATGAACATGATCAATAATGATAATGGAAAGTGATCAAACATTAGATCATATGTGATGGGCCATATGATATGAGGCCAAAATGATAAGTCATCATATGAAATATCAACAAAGACTTAGAAATCATAGGATTGTGCTATATCCAAGAAAAGGATTAGCCTCATCATTAATCGTCTCGTTATCCTAGGTGTATGGGTAAGTTAGGAGATTGTATGTTGGACCTAGGTAACCCTCAAGTGGATGAAGAACACTGTGTGGGTGTGAAGTCCCTTGAGCCAAGAGACGAAGAACACTGTGTGGGTGTGAAGTCCTTGGGCCTATGGTAATGATGAGCTCGTCAATGTTAAATGTGCCTGACGTCAGGTGACTCTTGGTGGGATGAAGAATGTTGTGTGGACATGAAGTTCCATCAAGCCATATGGTGAAGAACTCTATGTGGGAGTGAAGCCTTCGGGCCTCTGTATGGGATGGTTAATGGCTCCTCAATGAACCATACCTATGGAGCTAGAGATGGATTAATGATAGGGCGACACATGATCCTCTCAAGGGTAGAGCATAAGGCCTTTGATCATGAATATGAATATGGATATAAATATGAATATGAAAGTGAATATAAATGATTATGAATATGAAAATGGGATTAAGAGGGAGTTCACTGTACCTTAAAATCCTCAACAAAATGGAGTTGCAGAAAGAAAAAATAAAACCATTGTAGAAGCTGCTAGGGCTATGTTACTTGATCAGAATATAGACACTTCACTTTGGGCAGAAGCATCTAGTACTGCTGTCTATATACAGAACAAATGTCCTCACTCTCATATTGATAACAAAACTCCTGAAGAAGCCTTCACTGGCACAAAACCAAACATTAGTCATTTAAGGATATTTGGTTTCCCTGTTTACATTCATGTGCCCAAAGAGAAAAGAACTAAGCTAGAACCTTTTGGGAGAAAAGGCATCTTTGTAGGCTATAGTGAAACATCAAAAGCTTATAGAATATATATACCTGGTCAAAGACAGATTGAACTAAGCAGAGATGTGATTTTTGAGGAAGACATAGCTTTCAAAAGAGCCAGAAATGATATTGAGTCAGAAATTCAAACTTCCAACTCAAGCATAGAAGAGCATCCTACACCTGAGTTTCAGAGGGAGTATCCTGAGGAAGAGGTAAACCATGAACAAATCACATCACTAGAAAATCCCAAGAAAAGACCACTCTGGGCCACCAAAACAATGGAAGAAGCTAAAAATTATGCGCTCCATCAGGGACTTTTAGGGAAAGCACAAGACCTAAGAGATTCTCAAGTTATGTAGCTTTAATGAGTGAATTCATTAAATCAGAACCTTCTAGTGCTATAGAAGCTCTTAAGAACCAAGTATGGAAGGATGCCATGACAGAGGAGTATCAATCCATCCTGAAGAATGATGTGTGGGATATAGTACCTAGATCAAAAGGGAAATCTGTTGTTTCTTCAAAATGGTTATTTAAAATCAAACATGTTGCAGATGGCAGTATAGGGAAATACAAAGCAAGATTTGTGGTCAGAGGATTTTCACAAAAGGAAGGCATTGATTACGATGAAACCTTCGCTCCAGTTGCTCGATATACATCAGTCAGGGCAGTTCTAGCTATTGCAGCAGCCAAAGGGTGGAAAGTCCATCAAATGGACGTAAAAACTGCTTTCTTAAATGTAACCATTGAAGAAGAGGTTTACTTAGAGCAACCCGAAGGATTTGAGATTCACAATATAGGATCCCATGTATGTAAATTAAAGAAAGCTCTATATGGACTTAAACAAGCCCCCAGAGCCTGGTATGAAAGAATTGACAGTTACCTCTTGAGATTAGGCTTCTCAAAGAACGATGCAGATCCAAATCTCTACTTCAAACAAAGCAAAGGTGATATGTTAATATTGATATTATATGTTGATGATCAATTGATTACAGGAGAAAATTACCTTATTGATCAGTGTAAGAAAGATCTAGCTTCAGAATTTGACATGAAGGACTTAGGTCTATTACACTACTTCCTTGGACTGGAAGTATGGCAGAAATTAGACTGTATTATTCTAAAAACAAGGGAAGTACACAATTGATATATTAAAAAAGGTTTGGTATGATGGAATGTAGACCTATGTCTTCCCCCATGGAAACAAATCTTCATAAATTGAAGGAAGCAGCAGCAGATTCTCCGTTGGCAGATCCCACTCTGTACAGATAGATAATTGGATCCTTGATGTATTTGGTCGATACCAGACCTAATATCTGCTATGTTGTAAGTGCCTTAAGTTTGTTTGTGTGAGCCCAAGGAGATAAATCTTGTGGCTGTGAAGCATATAATGAGATACCTTCAAGGTACTCTAAATTATGGCTTAAAATATGAAAAGGTGGACTTAGATCTACATGGATTCACAGATTCAGATTGGGCTGGAAGTGTAACTAACCGGAAGAGCACCTCCGGATGTTGTTTCAGTTTAGGGTCAGCAATGATATCGTGGATCAGCAGAAAACAATCATCAGTTGCTCAGAGTTCTACAGAAGCCGAATATATTGCAGCTTCTATGGCTGCTAGAGAGGCAGTATGGCTTAGAAAACTGCTTGTGGGATTATTTGGTAAACCTCTGAAACCAACTATCATCCACTGCGACAATCAAAGCTGTATTAAGCTATCCGTGAATCCAGTATTCCATGATAGATCTAAACACATTGAGATTCCTCATCACTATGTGCGTGATATGGTGGAAAGGAATGTGATTCAGTTGGAGTATATCAGTACAGGAGATCAAACTACAGATATTCTTACCAAACCACTCCTCAAGGTGAAAGTTGAATACTTCAAAAAAAATCTTGGTATGATTGAAATGTAAAATTCTAATTGATTTGTACTAATATATTAAAGATGTTTAATGTGTAAACATCTTGTGTCATATGTGTGACTCTATGACATTATGGGCCTACCCATTCTGTGTTTATTTCTAAAAGGTGACGATCTTTTGGATAATCTACACTTGTACCTAACAGTATAAGGTGACAATCTTATAATGTTCATTAGACTGATATAATGTGACTTGATATTGGTATGAATCATGGAGTTATCATGATTAAGTTATGGTAGACATTATGTGACTTAATGGCAGTGCACATACCATAACTGGGATATACAAGGAGAATGTAATGTTCTCGAGTATAGTATATCTTTTAGTATCACGAGGTAGGTGATGCTACGTATCACGAGATAGGTGATACTATATATCATGAGTTACGTGATATTAAATTACTTTGAGTAATTCATTACAGATCAGATAATTGATATTCACAAAGATTATTGTGATATTGTTATCTTCCCGAGCTAAGAGGGAGTGTTGAGTTGTTTGTAGCTTCGATCAGATAACATATTTATTATGATCATATTAAGTATGAATATATAAGTAATATTAAATATATATTCATACTTAATATATAAGGTGTGTTAAAATAAATATCAATAGCATGATCGAATGATACATTACCAAAGTATAAACATAGTCTGCATTCTAAACAGCAATTAGTAATTGTTAACATCGGTGAAACCGACTTCATTAGACACAGTGACGAAGTCACACCTGTGATAGGCGTGACTCCTTGAGGAGTCACATCTATCACAGATGTGACTCCTACAGTCACTAACATATATATATATCAATGTCTTTGCCCAGCAATACTATGCATCGACACAAAAATCGGAAGTGTATGAGAAGTAGAAATTGCATCTGGGAAAACAAAAGATAGTAATAAATTAAACCCTGCAATACAAATATCCAACTTTCAGAAAATATCCAAATCAGAGATTTTAAGTTATCTTTTGCATACTCTACAGCAATCATATCTCTCCAATCCTCTACAATTTCCCCCAAAGCGCACAAGTGAGGTCTCCTGGATAAGGCATCAACAACTACATTCTTTTTTCCTTTGACAAAAACTATGTCAAAGTCATATGCCTGAAGTTTGCTGACCGACTTCTGCTGCCGGTCATTCAGATCCTTCTGACTAAGGAAATGTTTCAGGTTGTTATGATCAGATTTGACAACAAAATTTCCTCCAACAAGGTACTGCCGGAACTTAGCCAATGCATGCATAATAGCTAACATCTCCTTGTCGTAAATGTTGTAACTCCTATCAGCACCCCTTAACTCCCTGCTCTCAAATGCAATGGGGTGTTTGTCATGCATCAACACCGCTCCAATGCCTTCTCCTGAGGCATCACACTGCAACTCGAAAGGTTTTGTTAAGTCTGGAATGGCCAAAACTGGACAAGTGCTTATCACCTCCTTAAATCTGTCAAAACACTGTTGAGCACTTGTAGACCATTCGAAAGCACCCTTCCAAGTTAGATCTGTAAGGGAGGCAGCTATCTGAGAAAACCTCTTTACAAAGCGCCGATAGAATCCACAGAGGCCAAAGAATCCCTTGAGCTAAGAGAGATTTTTGGGTGGCGGCCATTCTAAGATTGCCTGGATCTTTTCCATATCCATGCAAACACCATCTGCGCTGATAATGTGTCCCAAATACAATAACTCTGTCATGCCAAACTAGCACTTGGACATTTTGGCATAAAGAGACTCCTGCTCAAGAATACCCAGTACAATATCAAGGTGTCTCAAGTGCTCCTCCCAAGTCTTGTTGAATATCAGAATGTCATCGAAGAAGATAAGTACAAATTTCCTCAACTGCTCTCAAAAAACCTTATTCATACAAGATTGGAATGTGGCTGGAGCATTGGTTAAGCCGAAAGGCATAACCAGAAACTCAAAGTGCCTGTAATGACACCTAAATGTTGTCTTCTCTACATCCTCCTCCCGTACCCGTATCTAATGGTACCCTGATCTCAAGTCTATCTTAGAAAAGAACCATGCATCGTGCAATTCATTTATGAGCTCGTCAATCCTAGGGATGGGATATCTGTTCTTGATAGTCTTCTTGTTCAACTCCCTGTAGTCTATGCACATCCTGAGTGTACCGTCCTCCTTCTTCACCAGAACAACAGAAGAAGCAAAGGGGCTCTTACTTGGCCTGATATGCCCCATCTTGAGAATCTCCTAAATAGCCTTCTCAATCTCATCCTTGTACCGCTTAGGATGTCTGTAGTGTACCGTGATAACTGGCTTGGCACCCTGCTCAAGCTCTATGACGTACTCAAACCCCCTGTCAAGAGGTCTACCTAGTGGTATGTCACTAAACACTTTGGTGTGTTTAGTTAACAAATATTGGATCTCAACCGGATACTCCTGCTTCTGTTGCTTAGGCACCTCTGGCATTACAAGTATCTCAGCTACCCAATGTACCCAATCATGTCACAGTATCCTCTCCATCCTCCGAATAGATATGTAATGTCCCCTTTCTAGTTACAGTGTTAGTCTATCATTGAGTTCTCGTAGACTAACAGTTTGGTTAGGGAACCATAGTGAGTTGGCCTTGGAAGGGCCATTTGGTAGTGTGGTTGTGGTTCGAATCTAGTTGGCAATGTCAGTTGGCAGTTTGGGTGCCTTGTGGCATACTTACTATTTTTAGTAAGTTCGAGGATGGTTCCGGATTTGGAGTTTCAAAGTTGGAATAGATTTGTTTCGTCGAGACCTTTCTGGTTAGCTATAGATTGTTGCATTCCGACATCATTTGGGAATTTATTTTAAATTCCGAAGTTATATAATGTATATTTGACGAGACTTTAATAAAGTGTTAAAGTGACTTTATGAAAAATAAAACATAAAGTAAAGTCACTTGTGATGTGGGCGCCCATCCCAAGGGGGATAAAAGTAATTTAAAAACATTAAAATCCCTCCAAGAAAGCCAACGCCCAACTTGAGGAGATAAAAGGTGAAAAAGTAGAGTTCATTTCTTATGCTATGTTTATGATATTTTCTCTTATTGAGCTCTGCTAGGGTTTGTGCTTGTGAGGGTTCGAAGAATTTGAACCAGAGACTCTTGGAGACGAAAACCTCCCTGAGTAACTGCATTCTATAGGTGTGTAAGATCACCCAAAGGTGCCATTAGAGGTGGATACACTCAGTGTTCACAGTTGTCCCGAAATGGAGTTCGTGGAATGAGATTTTGAGGGTTCATTGTTCATATCACTTGCAGATTTTGATGTTCATCTGATTGCATACCGTTGGGACTGATTTTGATGAGATTGAAGAGAGTTTAGAGGCTGCTGCACTTTCCACTTGCTGGTCATACCATCTTACAGCTTGGCCATACCATTTTGAGGGAGTTGGGTGGAGTTTTGGTTACTGTTTGATCTCTTCCCTTGGTGTTGATGCAGCTATTGCAATCAGAAATGGAGGAGTTGAGACTGATTTTTGGGTAGTTCATTGCTGATAGCATATTCCAACCAAGTCGTACATTTCATGGTGAGACGTGGGTCTTGTAGAGCCCTACTCTACTCAATTTGCAGCTTCATATTTGGTCTTTGTGAGGCATCTAGAGCCTTTATTATTGCTGATATCCATTGTATGAACAATCTCTATCATTTCTTGAAGATTTGAGGCAATTCCGGCCATACCCACTTGCTGGTTCAGTTCCAACATATGTACCAAGTTGCAAAACAAATGATGGGTATGTGATAGTAATTGTTATTTGGCCATTTTACCATCTGGGTATCTGTTATTTTCTTCATATCTGTTGTATCTTTTCTGGGTTTGCATTATATGTTGTATATTGTATGCTCCGGCAACACACATCTACAGGAAAACTAAAACCCCTTCTCCATCTTCTCTCTAGTCTGAAAGAACACCTAAAAAAATAAAAATAACACAAAAGATCTTTAAAAATACAAACAGGCACAGCACATTACAAGATAATGCTCACAAAAGTAGAGTTCATTTCTTATGCTATGTTTATGATATTTTCTCTTATTGAGCTCTGCTAGGGTTTGTGCTTGTGAGGGTTCGAAGAATTCGAACCAGAGGCTCTTGGAAACGAAAACCTCCCTGAGTAACTGCATTCTATAGGTGTGTAAGATCACCCAAAGGTGCCATTAGAGGTGGATACACTCAGTGTTCACAGTTGTGCCGAAATGGAGTTCGTGGAATGAGATTTTGAGGGTTCATTGATCATATCACTTGCAGATTTTGATGTTCATCTGATTGCATACCATTGGGATTGATTTTGATGAGATTGAAGAGAGTTTAGAGGCTGCTGCACTTTCCACTTGCTGGTCGTACCATCTTACAGCTTGGCCATACCATTTTGAGGGAGTTGGGTGGAGTTTTGGTTACTGTTTGATCTCTTCCCTTGGTTACCCTTGTTGATGCAGCTGTTGCAATCAGAAATGGAGGAGTTGAGACTGATTTTTGGGTAGTTCATTGCTGATAGCATATTCCAACCAAGTCGTACATTTCATGGTGAGACGTGGGTCTTGTAGAGCCCTACTCTACTCAATTTGCAGCTTCATATTTGGTCTTTGTGAGGCATCTAGAGCCTTTATTATTGCTGATATCCATTGTATGAACAATCTCTATCATTTATTGGAGATTTGAGGCAATTCCGGCCATACCCACTTGCTGGTTCAGTTCCAGCATATGTACCAAGCTGCAAAACAAATGATGGGTATGTGATAATAATTGTTATTTGGCCATTTTACCATCTGGGTAAGTGTTATTTTATTCATATCTGTTGTATCTTTTCTGGGTTTGCATTATATGTTGTATATTGTATGCTCCGGCAACACACATCTACAGGAAAACTAAAACCCCTTCTGCATCTTCTCTCTAGTCTGAAAGAACACCTAAAAAAATAAAAATAACACAAAAGATCTTTAAAAATACAAACAGACACGGCTCATTACAAGATACTGCTCTCAAACCACCATCTGACATTCCCCTCAGAATATGCTTCTGACCATTTACTTCAAACTTCATCTCCATGGTCCTCAAGTTGAGGGAGAATTCACCTATCATATGTAGCCACTTCATACCGAGGACTACATCCATGTCACCCATATCGATGACATAATACTCGGCCTAGAACTCATAGTTACTTAACCAGATGGTTAAGTTGGGGATCCTCCGTTTGCAGGTGATGACAAAACCGTCTGCAACTCTAACCTTAAATCCCTCGAACTCCTCAGTCTTGAGTCTCCTTTGTGCTACTAGTCCCTCATCGATGAAGTTGTGAGTGGCTCCTGTATCTAGCAATGTGGTCACTCTTTGTCCCTCCAATACTCCCCATATCATGAAGGAACCCTCTCCCTGAATGGTAGAAAGATGTGTTGTCGGTGGATCATCATCCTGAACATCCTACACCTCTTCTGCTACACTCTCCTCATCACTATCCTCTCGATCACTCTGCTGATCTGAATGCTCAGAAGCAATCTCTTCGGCAGAATAGTACTCCAACTGCTTAACTTGCCCCTTCATTGGGCACTTATGATTGGGATCCCATGGGCCTTTGCATTTGAAACATAATTTCTTCCTCTTGTATTCATTAAGAACATCGTCGTCAAGTTTAGGAAAGGGTTTCTTTTGCTGCCCTATATCACGAGGTGGAAATCTCGTCTTTATCCTTCTTATGCAAGAAACTCTTTGACTGAAACTTGCTCCTATAGGAAGAGAATTCCATATCCTTGGCCTTTTTTATTGCCTCATGAAGTGAAGGCGGATCGAACCCCTTAATCCATCCTCTCAAAGGCTCAGATAATCCATTTCTAAATAATACAATTGAGTCTCCGCTCTGAAATGTTAGTGACCATGACTAACAACCTCTGAACTTAGTAATGTATGCATCGACTCCTCCATACTGTTTGAGCTGGGCTAGCTCTTTGAAATGCAACTCAGGATCACCTTTATCAAATCTATCTATCAATCTAGCAGTGAAGTCTGCATAGGAAACAATCTGATTGTGGCACAATGTAACAAGACCATGGTACCACCATTTGTGTGCACCCCCATCCAAATGCAGAGTAGCATACTCAATGGCATCCCGCTCGGTCATGGGGTTGACCCGCAAATAAGTATCTACCTTTTGTACGCATGCTCTAGTTGTGGTTTTGCCCGAGCCATCAAAATAAGGAATGCTCATCTTTCCCTTTTTCTTCTGCAGATCCTGATTCTGCTACCTCACTCCTCCTCCCTGAGTTCTACTCCGTTCCCTGAAAGTCAGGTAAGCCTAGAAAGGCATATCAGCACGGAACCTTAGATCCATAGCTCTCCAGTCCCGCGAATACTGTGCATGACAAACTGTTTCAGTAGGCTCATGAACCTCCTCCGGTGGGTTGTTCTCCTGTAAAAACTGAGGCATTAGAGGCCTCGTGCTAGCTGATCC
The DNA here is from genome assembly GCA_027924645.1 of Cunninghamia lanceolata. Taxonomy (NCBI): domain Eukaryota; kingdom Viridiplantae; phylum Streptophyta; class Pinopsida; order Cupressales; family Cupressaceae; genus Cunninghamia; species Cunninghamia lanceolata. Next base: position 10,084,087 of record BSBN01000202.1, read on the forward strand.
TGCAAAGGTGCGTTGCGGGGTAGTCCACTTATTAATTGAATGTTCTCCATTGTTACCATTGTTTGCATTATTATTATTTTTTCCATTGTTTCCTCCCGTGTGTTGATCAACACCACCATTGTTATTATCATTGTTATTGCCATTGCTATTGCCATTGTTCCCAACATTACCAAGTACCAAACGGGCAAGAATTTGTGCTAGTTCTGTTTGTGATCTTTCCATCGTGTCAACCATATCACGCTGCCCTCTAGCTAGATCATTCAAGGCATGCATCATACTTGCCATATCCGCTCGTCCTTCATCATATTGGTCTCTACTAGACCTCCCCTCTTGATCACCCATGTTTTCTACAATGGGTTCTTCTTCCCTGTAAAGCACTACCTGTTGTTCCTCAGGTTCCGAAGGTTCACTGTATAAAACTGATGGTTGCTCTTCAAACCATGAAGGCCACTCCTCCCATTGTTCCTGTTCAGCTTCCTTTTTCCTCAATCTTTCAAGGTATCTTTGTTCGCTTGCACTGCCTCTCATAGAATATTACATGTAATCACTGCCCAGCCATGGAAATCAACATGCAAGTAAATGGGTAGTCTCAAACTGTTCACAACGTTGTAATCCAACAGGCTGGCAGGAAAACCAGCTCTGATACCACTGAAATAGGCCACCCCTGTTTGTTATTTTGATTATTTATATTTGTGTTATTTTTATTAGATTTGTGGTCTTTCAGAACTGGACGGAAGATGCAAAAGGGGTTTTTTGTTTTGAATGTAATGTTTTTTAAATATAATAGAGATATATAAGCATGCAATGGAAACCCAAAAAATCTATGATAGATATGAACAAAATAGCAATGACCCAAATCACAAAATCACCCAAAATGAATTATAGAGGCATACCCATTTGCATTTGAGCAACTTGATAAATCTGTCGTACATGGAACAACAACATGCACATAGGATTTTGCATTCAATACATCAACAATGAGAATAGTCTCAGCTACAAACAATGACAATGCTCTCCTAGAGTCAAATCGACCCCAATGCTCATGAACAGAGAACCCAACGAACTCCCAAATGAGACCTCCAAGAGGTACGGCCAGGTCTACAAATGTACGGCCAGCTGAGAGGGGTGTACAGCCAGCAAGGAACAGCTATGCTTGACAAATAACCACCTTAAACCTGCATAAATCTGCCATTCTTGTATGTGTTCTCAACTGCACCAATGTCCGTAAATGATATGTCGCTAACCTCTTCAAATCTCCAACAAAATGATCAAACTGAAGCACAATTACAGCCACTGTGTATGGCTGCCCAAGAGTCCCCTTGGGTGATCTCTCACACCTGCAGTAGACTGAAACTAATGGTGGTTTTAGTCACCAAAAGCCATGGCTAGAAATCTTCTCCAAACCCTCATTTGCAGAGCAAAATGTATAATGAAAATATAATGTTATGAATGAATGCCTTTTTCCCTTCACTTAACCCTTATATCTCCTTCATGAGGGTCGATCCTTTTTGGGGGGGAAATATAACATTATAAAATTTACTTTATTTTCCCTTGGGGTGGCGTCCAAGTCCTTAGTGACTTTTATTTTGCATTTTACACCTTTTTCCTAGTCACTGACATTATAATATAACGTCCCAGTATTAAATATGAATTAGAATTTTACGGACTTTAAAATGGAATAGCAAATGGACTCGAAATCCCATGAACAATAGACCATTGGAAAGGTCTCATCAAAACACTCCACCTCCAACGCTGAATTTCCCCAAACAGTCCAAACCCTAACTTACTAAAAATAGTAAGTCCCAACCAAGGTGTCCAAAAACAACCAAACGAACTCCCAAAGTTCCCTCACCACATTGGTTAGTCTACGGGAACCAAGTATAAACTAACACCCTCTAAAAAAAGGGGACATTACATATAGGCAAACTTTTCTTAGTATATATGATTATGTATTCATAAGAGAATTATTTTTAAGTATCAAGTTTTAATGAGTATGTTCAAAAAATAATATCTATGTGACTCTGTGTACGTGTAAACATATATGTAACAGATACGGCTCTTAATAACAATTGCATTATAGATTTTTATGGACATACATTAATAACATTTAGTAGAAGATGAAGATAATGAACTAAGCAAGAAATAAAAGCCAATTGTGGTGGTTAGCTCCTCCAAGGAATAGAACTAAAGTCCCCTCTTTTACTCTAGCTTTTGTTTTTTGATCCCACGGCAACTTTGTTTTTAGAGTGCAGTGAAAATAAAGTTACATAACAAACCATTAACTAACTCCCCTCTTTTACTCTAGCTTTTGTTTTTTGATATCAAGACAACTTCATTTTTAGAGTGTAGATGAAAATAAAGTTATATAACAAACCATTAGACAGTTGTATCCAGACATATTATATTATGTTTACCCATTAAAATCTCAAATCTTTAATATGGTCATATAGTATATTTTACAGGCAGGCCAGTCATTCTTGCTCTGCTTTGCCTTGGTTGTTTGGATTATAAGGGTTAAACTAACTACAGAAACACAGTAGCAGACTGTTCAAAAAATCCAAAACTCTTAAAGAGTGAAACAAAACTCACTTTAAGAACCATTTAAAACTGGTCTGATTTAAAAATAGATTAGAATGAGGGATCAGGTGAAAAGACACTGCATGGTGAAAAAAAGCAACAGACCTAAATTCCAAACTGATTGGAAGATGTCCTCAAATTTTGAAATTGCCAGAACCGTAAATCAGAACTGTAAAATTACAAGCCCAATCTAGAAGAACCATTCCAGTAACTGTCAAGTCAGGACAATAATTAACTATTAAAGCACAGAGGAAAGAAAAAATAAAAAGGAAGGCGACATTCAAAATCCCATCTCCAACAGATAACTAAAGCTCGCTCCATCTCTGACTGCAGATCAGATTTGGGATGTAAATTTATAACAGCATTAAACTTTGAGCTATATCTCATACATAATGCAGATGAGGTCATCCCACTTTGGATTTCAACATACTCAAGTTTGATTGTCATGCCAAAGATAACATCACAAGTCTAATCAACATTTGACTGACCCTGAAGTGGACTTGTGATTCAAGTGCCACTTAAATCAGTTTGTTCCAGAAATATAAATTCCTCCTGAGAATAGGACATACCATATCATTGAAATTAACAAACTAGATGTCAGGAAGAACGAGAAAAGAAAGAACCTATTTCCCTTACATCAACTTATGAAGACTCAAACTTGGCACGGGAGGATCAAAATAATCCCAAATGTACTCGTACGTGGTTGGATCAGCAGGACAACAACAACTTCTGATGAACTGAAATAGAACCAATAGAACTCCTCGCTATATTCCTGCACACTCATCTCTTTCTGCCTCAGGTTTTGGAGCTTCCTGAACAGAATCATCTCGTAGTCTATAGGCATAAACTTTGCCCTTAGTTTGTCCACCATCTTCTTCCAAGTGTGGATCCTCTCCTTCCCTTATTGCTGTCTATCCCTCTGAACATGGTCCCACCATAGTGATGCATGCCCCTTCGACCTTGTGCAAACAAATTTCACACTATGTGGGTCTTCCACAGATTCGTACTCAAAGTACTTCCCTAGCTCTACAATCCAAACTATCAAATCTTCTGGACAAAGGCTCCCTGAATAGCTAGAAATGTCCATGTGCGGCTTGCCACCAATCTTGGAGATGGCTCTCAGCAATCTCCCTTGCGCACAACTTGTGCTTCATCATCACTTGAGTTTGCATCTATGTCCCTTGGTCAAGCAATCTCAATCGCCTTTGTAATGTCCCCTTCCTAAGCAATGACAGCGTGGTTACCGTTAGCCTATTCCACGGGTTCCCGTAGGCTGATGTGGTTTGGTAAGGGAATTCCTCGGGTCTTGGAGACACATCAATTCCGCTTTGTTGGCAGTTCCAGGTGTTGTATTGAGTTCAGTTTGCTAGGAGATTCTCAGTGACGCTATCAGAAGCGTTTTCAGACACTTGGGTCTGTCATGTCTATTTTTAATAAGTCACCGTTGGGGCACCGACTTCATCACGTGACAACGTTTACCCCTTGGCAGGGTGGGTCCCAGCATTTATTATTGATTTGATGTTTATCTCGAACAAAGATATTTATGTTAATGTTGAGTTAGATTTAATATTTAACTTAGCATTATTTATATTATAAGGTGACTTTATTTTATATGGGCACCTAGAGAGACATAAGGAGTTATTAAAAGGGTAATGTTAATGTTATATTGAAAGGGTGGCATCCAAGATGGGAGTTATAAGGGGATTAACATTTAAAGTTAATGTTTATTTCTCAAAAAGGGCGCGTGGGGTTTGAGGAGGAAATATAAAAGCCTCATTTGAGCTCATCTGAGATTTTATGCTAGAGAATTTATAACAGGTTACTGCTAGTTTGAACTGCGTTCATCCAAGGGCTTTGTGAAGACGAAAACCTTCATGAAGGACATCGGCTGCAGTGGTGAAAGATCCTCCCTAGTTGATTTGCAGGTGGTTTTATTCAGGAACTACGCTTGAGCTTCATTCGTAGGATTCCAAAGTTTGTGTTGAAGGGTTCATTTCACCAAATTTATGAGATTTGTAGACAAATATAAATTTGTGTTGGCAAAGTTAATTGGGCAATTCAAGGGAGTTGAAGAAGTTATCGTGTTAGGGTTTATTCTTCCTTTGGCGCACAAGATAGAAGATTTAATGTCGAGTTTGGGTGCTTTAAAAAGAAGGGGTTTGCAGCCACACCATTCCTAACCCAGTCGCAGCTATACAAAGGGTTCGACTTGTTTGGGGAGCTGAATATTTGACGCCTTTGAGAGAACAAGAAACCCTTGTCATGGCGCAGCCTAGAGCATTCAGATTTCTACATTGTTGAGGCAAAACACGTGGAGTTTCATCTAGGGTTTGGGGCTTTGAAGTGAAGCGACTGTATTGTTTCCACTTTGCTGCTGGACGTCTCACTTGGGGTGATGAGAATCTGATTCCTATCGACATATTTGGTATGTTACAACATTTATCTTGGTTGCTGTTTGTAATACCGCAATTTCTGGGTCATCTACATCTTCTGTGTGTTGTATTTGTCATATTATTTTGCTGTACTTGTTTGTATCATACCTATAAATTAATACAGCACTTCGGTATTCTGAAAACCATGTTTATATGGTGATTTAATCATCTGGGTGTCCTTGGAAACCATTATATTTTGCTGTACTCACATTTCTGTCATTGAGAATACTCTATAACAGCAGATTGACCTCATGGGTGTGATGGGTTTATGCGTTTTAACATTTCTGTGTTAGCTGTTCATCATTTCAAAACACAAAAAATTTAGGGTTGGTTATTACAGCCTCCAACCTTTCCCAAAGGTAACACATCACATCCTCTACATTTGCAACTCTAGGTGCTCTGTCCCTTCCACCTATGCCGACAACACCTTTATTCATCATTTCTTCCTCTTCAACCGCTCTATTGTGACCTTCTTACAACATCACCCCATTGCAAATGGGTCCCCCTCTTCTTTTTTGACAAGGTTCTGGTTTTGCTCTGTTTCTCCGTTTCTTGCTCAGTAGGATATGTGAAGTAGTGAAAAGGGAGTCAATTTTCCTGAAGATGTCTGAAACCCTAAATCCATTTCCTTAGGCAAATCTGGCTAGTCCATGGCAGGAGTCCATCATTCCATAAAAGAGGTCCAAATCCTTCGCTCTCAGCATAAGACTCTGTGATAAATAGGCTATCCCATTCCAAGACTCCAGTCCAGGAGTCCCTGTCCAAAGTTCCAATCCGGGAGTCTTGGTCCACGTTTTCCAATCCAGAGGTCTCTGTTCTAAGTTCCTGTCTAGGGTCCCATTCCAAGGACCATCCTGATTCCTGCTCCAAAGTTCTAAATCCAAAGTCCGAAATGCACCGAGACTTGTCATTCCTTGCCAAAACTGGGAAAATTCCAAGGATAGCTTCAGGGATTCCATAATTAGGCAGTTCCTCGTCAAAAGATGGAAATCCTCGTTCAGGTATCAAGAAGCCCCATCAGGATTGACTAGATTTCCAGACTGGACAGGAAATTCCACAACCCAGGACAGGAAGTCCAAGACCTAGTGGGATTTGCGACTTGGAATATTTTTAGCAATCTTTCCCAAGTAAAAATCCAGAACCCTTGGAAAAATGCGCTCCTGGCCTGGAAGGAATTCCACAAGTGAAAAATCCAGAACCCCTGGAAAAATGCACTCCTGGCCTGGAAGGAATTCCACAAGTAAAAATCCGAGAACCCCTAGAAAAATGCGCTCCTGACCTAGAAGGAATTCCACAACTGCAAAATCCTGGACCCCAGGGAAAATGCGCCCTTGCTCAGGGAAGGAATTCCACAAGTGCAAAATCCAGGACCCCAGGGAAAATGCACCCTTGCTCAGGGAAGAAATCCTCAACGACAAAAATCCAAGACCTCCCTGAAAATGTGCCCTTGCTCAGGGAAGGAATTCCTCAACGACAAAAATCCAAGACCTCCCTGAAAATGCGCCCTTGCTCAAGGAGGAATTCCTCAACAGGAAATTCCAGAACAACCTCTGAAGTGCGAAATTCCGCAAGGGAGTAGAATATGCGACTGGGATGAAGGATTTCGGTTAGGAAAAATCCTCAATGTGAAAAATCCACAACCTTGTGAAAATTGCGCTCCGAACAAGGGATTCCAATCCAAGAAATAGCATAATCCGCGACCACACGAAATCCGCGCCTTGGATGAGGAAGTTGAAAACACAAGGAAAATCCACAACATGTCCAAATCCCCGACTTAGAGAAATCCACGCCTTGGATAAGGACAAAAATCCTGAGGCGGTGGCCAACTTACTAAACCACCGTTTGGAAAATGAAAAACATTGATCCTTTCCCAAGTCATCTAAAAGGAAATATGGAAATTCATGAAGTCTAAGGAAGAATCCATGAAGTCAAAAAATCCAAGACCCTCTACAAAGTGCGCCCTCCGCCAAGGAAGAATCGTTTCAAGCAAATCATTCCTTAACACGCCAAAATCCCCGACCTAGGGGAAAGTGCGCCTTGGATGAGGAATCCTAAACACGATGAAATTCCATGACCTCGCCAAATCCCCGACCCTCCTCAATATGCGCTCTTGGACAGGGAAAATTCCACGACAAGCAAAAATCCCCGACTTAAAGGTCCTTGAGGCGGTGGCCGACCTTACTAACCACTTGGGATAAAAGATCCCAAGAAAAGTGTTTTAAAACTTATTTAAGTCGGCCAAGTCGACCTTGATACAAATATTTAAGCATTCAAAATGTTCCCCTTATATCCAAGTCGACCTTGTAAAGAGGAATTCGCATGGGTATATATAGAGGCACTTGAAATCTCAAATCAAAACAAATTCAAGAGCAGAATTCGCCAAAACAAAGGCAGATTTCATCAACTAAAAGCAGAATTCATCCAAGGCCAGATAAAAAGTGTGACATGGAATTTTCCATGACCACCTCCAAATGTGCGACCAAGATAAAGGAATCCATGTCAAAGTGAAAATTGCAACTAGGAAGAAGAAATCCAAGGTAAGGAAGAAATTGCACTCCAGAGGTGAAAAATCCAAGACCTCCCTGGAAATGTGCCTTGATTTGGAAGAATTCCTTGATAAAATTTTATCAATCCTTGTCAAAATCTCATCATTCCTTGATGAGAATTCCTGAATTCCTGACTCTGAACATGAAAATTCCAAGACACTAAGAAAATTGCGACAAGGAATTTCAAGAGAAAATCCGGATGGACATGGAATATGCGCTCTAGCATGAGGAAAATCCAGGACCTCTAGCTCCTGAATCCGCCCAGTTACTGCCTGATAATCCTGGAATGAAGGAAAAGTTAGTCCAAATGTGAAAAATGCAAGGAAAATGAAGAAATTCTTTTGTTTATTCAAGAATTTGGAATGAAATTGATCAATCATGCAAGTCTATTCTATGGTTTATCTTAGTATTGCATTGCATTTAAGAATTTTGTGCATCATGACTATTCGAGGTTTCTTTTGTTTTGCAGGAATCCAAGACGAGGATCACTGTCCATGAGGAGGATGCTCGATGCTGATCCATACCCTTCAAGGAGGATACGAAGAGTTCCAACGCCAAACAAGGAGACTACATGTGAATTCCACAAGAAGAAAAGAAAGATTCAGACATCTCAATGATACAAGGAAGGCAACATCAAGGATTCGAATTCAGTGACAGGGAGACTTCGCATAAAGGATAAGGGAAGATCAGAAGTCCTTTCAAAGATTTCAAATAACACAGAGAGTGCTTGCATCAAGGATAACAGGATGGAAGATACACTTCAAGTTCCACGTCAAGGATTCCAGTTCCAAACGGGAAGAGAATCCAAGAAGTCAAGGACAAAATTCCAAGTCCAAAGTTCACTCAGAGGACAAGACAAGGTGGCACCCTAGGACAGTTGGCACTTTCTTACTTGCCAGAAGGGTGGCAGTCTCACCTACCTCCTTTTAGGGTTTCTATTTGACCTGATTTTGGCGTGGATTCCAAGGAAATCTGATTTCCCCTCCCCTTTGTACTTTTGGCTGCCTATATATAGGCTTGGACGCCTCATTTCATTTCTCTCTCTCTCCCATTTTCCATTCTCTTATCATTCATCTTCCACTAGAGTAGATAGCAAGTTAGTTGTTCATTCCTGCAGCACTCCATTTCTGGAGCAGGAAACTTTGAAGAATCAGGAAGATTGTTGTAAAAGCATTTTCCAAATCAATATATGAACATCGTGGATTGGTGTTTGTAGTATTCTCTAGATTATGACATGGTTTTCTGACTTCTTTGAAGCAAATCTTAAGCTCCAAGATCTTAATTGTTGCATTTCTATTTTCCTTCAGCATTCATTAGTTAGGATGATGGAAACGTTATTGTTGATGCATGATTGAAACTTCTAGTTCATACCATTTGTGATATGTGGCTTGCATATCACAGTGTATGGTTGGCCTGAACTTATTCCAAGACTTAACTTCGGTTGTTCTTACATATCTCATTCCCATGTTCTATGTTTGAGCAGTCTGAAAATCACCATTAGGACCTCAGAAGATTGCACCATCTCTGCTGTGGTTCCAGTTTCCGTGGATCAACAATGACCTTTTGCATCAGTTAGATTTCTCACCCCTTTCTCTCTTTTGCATTTTTGTTTAGGTTTTCGTTAGGAATAGCCCATAGGAATCCTCACTGAGAAATCATTCCCCATCCAGAAGTAACTTAGAATCCAAGCCTGTGCTCCTGGAGAGTAACAGTGAAGTCCAAGTCTTTCCTCCGGAAGAAGTAATAGAATCCAAGCCTTTTCCTTCCCTTTGTGAAGGTAACACTAAGAACAACTGCGTAAGTCCCTTTGTGATTACCAGCGAATCACATCATTCCATTGAGTTCATCCCGCACTGGTCAAGACCTGACCCAAAAGGAACCTTGGAGCGCTCTTGTGTGATCGCGTAGCTTAGCACCCGAGAGGCTTTTTCTCAAAAGAGGATAGAATACCCAGTGTTTTATTCTAAATGTTGTTGTTGTCACAAAAAACACATCAACACGCTCTTCTATAACAAAATGTCACCACGCCTTCTACCCAACAACTAACACATCAAAAGATGCCTGCACTGCCTACTGAACCAAGTAATACTCTCACCACTTCCACAAGCCAAACCTTACACTCTAATACCAAAATGATAGCAGCCACGATAGGAGGTTCCAGTTAAGGAATGTCCAGTCGCACAACACAACAGTACAATGGAAACAAAAACACATACAATGGGGAAGAATGCAAAATAATGGCGGAAAGAACAATTTTTATTAATGGCAGAAAATTACAACTTGCAATGATTTACAAACTCAACTATACATACCAACTCTAAGGTTGCCAAAAAGACTGCAACTATGTACATGACTTGCATATTTATACACAAACTACATCTCTGATTTGGCGGGCAATCCACCATCTATCATAAATGCATCTAAACATTCCATCTCACCAACTCACTGCATGCGTTGTATGCCTCCACATCTGCCGTTGATCCAAGGAAAATCTTGAAGTTAAATGCAGATTGAACAGTCTCTAACATGCACACTGGCCATTCTGACATGCAATCCAGTCGCCAACTACCACCTCATGTTGCCACCACGTGGACATTGTGCTGACTACCCATGCCCCAAAACTAACCAACCCAAGTCGTGCTCACACTCCCTACTGATATGCATGTGTCATGCCTGTTATACGGTTATACCGTTGAGCAATTAACACGAAGGCCTCCTTCACTACTCAAACCCTATAACATGCCACTATTGTGCAATCTACCATTCGTTATGCACACCAAACTCATGTGTGTTTCTTCATCTTGCAAGATTTTGCTTCTCTGCCCAGATGCTCCTACATCAAAAAGATGCCTTCTGTCATGATCAATTGATTGTGAAGAGTGCAATCCGGTCATTTTAAGAAGTGAGGTAGTCAGAATCGCATGCCTATTAACCTGTCAAATGGCAGAAGATACAAAGAAGGGCGTTGGAGGTCATATTAAGTGGCAAACATGCCACTAAGATGCAGCTAACAGAGATTAGCAGTTTTGAATGACATACATGCTTGATAAAGGCGTCTAACCATCTGACATGTAATAGAAGCAATGTAAATGTGTGCCTGGGTCAGTATGTAGCAGTTCAGGATTGTAAGAAAGGCGGGTTCGGCCATTACAAAAAGAAAATCAGCAGGGTTTCAATAACTGCAGCTCCTCATGGTGGCAATTTTTGCGTGTTTTCAAGCATTTAGAAGTAATATGACAGTCAGAGCAGCAATTAACCAAAGGTGTTTCAATACAACTGTCATGATTTCAGCAAGGGATATCAACAAGTGGCCTTTCAAATAAAGGTTTGCATGTTTTCTAAACCATGGCACATACTTTTCTCAGCCACCCAGAGGTTTAGAACAAGCAAAGATGAAAACAGCCAGGGTTTCGGGACATTTTTCCGTCAATCAAATAAGGATGTAACAGCTGTGTTGCAGCTGACTTTCTCTGCATATTTGATCAAAGTCTTCACAAAACGTGGGCTAGGATTTTGCCAAAAAAATCCATTCAATGGATACTACCACTGTTTTTAGTCTTACCAAATCCTAGGACGTATTTATCAGGTTTCAGATGGATCAAGACAGTTGATACCAGTTTCAAGTCACCAGATGGTTGATAAAGTTTCATGATGGTTAAGGGTTTTGGAATTCTTCAAAAGATCCATCAGTTTTAGAGCGAGAGGCGGTTTCAGAATAGCAGAGGCTGTTCATGTGCAAAATTGTTATTTTTAGTAATATCTAGTTCTCATTACGTTCTATTTTGATGGAAGAAGGAAGCCTATTTTAGCCTGCTTTGTTTTATTATTTGTTTAGATTAGTTTTATTTTAAAGTTCCTTTCTTTTGTGCTTTTTCACAACTTTAAGCATTTGTGCTTTAAATCAATGATTTTAGGAATAAATAATTAAATCCCTAAAATAGAGAATCTTTAACCTGTAAATAAGTGCTTTGAGCACAAGACATTCTTAATGATGATTGAGGCTAAGCTTATGCTGCCGAAATTGGTATTCAAGCTGGTGAAATATGTTTGTAATTTCATTGATTGGATTGAAAATGAATAAAAGTCTCAAGCTTTGTATTTATGGCATTTATTCATCTAGTTGTAACTTTGCATGCAAACTAGCTATTTAGTCTTTCAAATCATGTGTTTTGTCATGTTTAAGTGGTTGGTATTCCTTTCAATCACGTTTACATACAATGGTTGGTCTCTATTTTACCTAGTAGGAAGTTGTTCTCACTTGTGCATATAGATAGCTTGCTTTCTTATATTTGTAATATCTACTAACCTCACTTGCAAGACAGAGCTATTATCAGTCTATTGCTTGTATCTGAGGCAAAAACATAGGCAAGTAGTCATTTCATGAATATGAAACCCCCAAGAAGATATTGAAAAATGTTGATATTTGTATATCTTATAGTTTGGTGTCTAGGGTTTAGTTTAGCTTAGTGTTTAGGTTTAGTTTAGATCTCAAGGACCTTCCCCTCATAATTTGAAGAGAGGTTTATTCCCACACACTATTTCATTTACAAACAAGCCAAGCTTGCGTCAAGAGAGCTAGTCTTATGGTCTTCAATATCAAGTTATTCCATTCTAGAGGATAAGGTCTATACCAAATTAAGAAGGAAAGCACGTCATTTTGATCCTACCTTTCAAACTCTCAATCAAGCACATTCAAGCTAAGGTAGTTCTTCACCAACAATTCTTGAACTCATTGAGATATTTTCAGTGTTGGATAGAGAGTCTCTTTAGACAATGGGTGACAATGTTCATAACAACAATAGTTTGCTTTCGCCTCCTCTATCATGGGAAGCCAATATTGATCCTTTGGCACTTGCAAAACGTAATGATTTTCTACATGGCTTGAGGAAGGGTTTTTCAAAGTTTCATGGTGACAACACACAACACCCTGATGAGTACATTACAACCTTCACCACAACATGTAGTATTCTAGGAGTGGCACATGTAGATGTCATAGTTAGACTTTTTGTTGAGACTTTGGTTAGAATCACAACAAACTGGATCGACCACCTTGTCATAGGTTGGGAGATCATGCACGAAAAGATCATGTCACAGTTGAAACCGGTTAAGGATGGTGACGTCCTATTTGCCCAAATGTCCAACGCAAAGAAGGAAAATAATGAGCCAATGATAGGATTTGTTACATGAATTGACCGCCTTGTCAACAAAATCAATGCCACTTTGAAGCCATCCCCAAAAATACTCCTAAGTTGTTTTATTAATGCATTTCCATTAGATATTGCCTTCATGATCAAATCTAGTGAGATTGATGACTTGGGAGAAGCTCATGAGTAAGCAATTAAGTTAGAGGACAATGACGTTACTACAAGAAGATCAAAAAAGACTATCAGGCCCATGATTGAAAGTTTCGTAGATCCTCTTTTGCAAAGGGTGGTGAGTGATGTGACAAACATAAAGAGACAACTTTAATAAAATGTTCCAATTCAGTAGTATCAAGGACATCCTCATAGGAATTTTGATTTTTCCTGTTGTGACCTCCACAACACACCCCTATTCCTTCAGCATTAGGGACCCTTTTTGTCCCATTTTTTTTTCTTATTAAGTTTTGGACAAGCTCATTGTGTGCATCTTATGCCAATTTTACTCTATGTCGTGATTGTCATTTTTCAAGGGATCGAGTTTGTACCTTTAGTTTGGTTTTGGAATTAATGAAAAGACCTAATAATTATTCCCTACCTTTTGTGTGCCTAAATGGGTCTCGAGAGTGTTTTGCAGCCCAATTTCATGCTCACACATGCAATTATAATAGCTAAAAATCCAAAAAATGTCAAAAAATCATTAAAATGTACTTTTGAGGCCCTAGTTGGTAGAATTTGGCCCCGAAAAATACAAAAATGGTCCTCAACCTATGCAAGCTTGTCACCACAACATGTTCCTCTTCGAAAACTTCAATTTAAAAAAAAAAGCTCAAACGGCTTCCCAGATCAAAAGTTACGGCCTCTGGAAGTTTGCCTATTTTTAGGGGTTTGACCCTAACTTGCAAGTTGCAAACATGCAAAAAATGTCTGAAACTCCAGTTCGCACAAGGGTATTTTTCAACCTCACCACAGCATTGTCCACTCTAAGGTATTGAACTTTTTAAAATAATGGGCTTGAAACACTTCCCAGATCAAAAGTTAAGGCTTCCAAAAGTTATGTGCAACTAGCTAGCACATGCAAACATGCAAAAAAAATCTGAAACTCCGACTTGCACAAGGGGGTTTTTCAACCTCGCCATGATGTTGTCCTCTCCAAGACATTCAATTTTTTTTTAAATGGGCTCCAAATGCTTCTCGGATCAAAAGTTATGACTTTCAGAAGTTTAGAGGTTTTGCAGCTGACTTGCACGTGTAAACATGCCAAATAGTTTTGCAACCCCTAGAAACTTGCAAATTTGCAAAAATCGTTTTGAAACCCCTAAAAACTTACAAATGTGCAAAAAAAGTTTTGGAACCCCTAAAAACTTGCAAATGTGCAAAAAAGTTCTAAAACCCCTAAAAACTTGCATGAAACCTCACATGTGCAAATGTGCACGAAATGTCTAATTGTCACATGTGCAATGTTTTTATGGAAATTTAATTTGATTTAAAGATGCAGTATATTTTAATTTTTTCTTGAAAGATTATAATAGTATGAATTTCGTGTGTTGCAGGATCGAAAAATGTTTTTAGAGTACATGACACTTAGAAAATGATCAAGGAAGACAATAAAGAGTACTTGCAAAAGGAAGAATGACATACATTGCATGTCAAATTTAAGCCCAATGGTAATGGAGGATTATAAAGTGGACTTGCAAAAAGGAGAATGACATGCATTTGCATGTCAAATTTAAGCCCAAAGGTGATGGAGGACTTTACGGACTTGCAAAAGAGAGGATGACATGCATTTGCGTGTCAAATTTAAGCTCAAGGTAATGACAAATTAGAATGCAAAAGTTCAAGTCATATATGACTTCATATTCTTTTGTAATTTCTTTCACATGGTTTTGGGAGGAAAAAATAATAAAATTTTCATATTCCCCTACCCATTATAGACCTACAAATATGTAATTGCAACTCATTGAAAAGAGTTTGAAACCAATTTTAACATCAATACATTTCAATTTTGTCGCTCCACTTTTTATATCTTTCTTCCATTTTTATGATTTTCCAATCTCTAAACATGTTATCTCTTACTTTGTGCATTTAATTCACGAATATAGTATGAATTTGAAATGTACTTCACATCACTAGTGTCTTGTTGATGGTGAGATGTTTTGTGTGGTCAACCTGAGTACATTTGTGTGCTTTGGAATTAAATTTTATTCAGCACCTTCCAACTGTGGAAGTCATTCTTTAACCTGTGCTCCAAGTTCGGTATTTGCGGGTATGACTTTTGTGGTCCATTTTTTCCCTTTGAAGATTGCACCATCTTGAGTATTGGCTATGGTATTGCAGGTCATTCCAAGAGTGGTTTTAAGTCAAATTTGTCTATTCAACGAATAGTGTACGAAGTTCGAGAATGACAGGCTTAGGCTTTCTAACCCTTCTCTTCTCCACCTTTTATTATAAATTTTTATCTCACTGTTACAGTAGGATTAATTCGCTGCAATTTTGGTTTATTTTCTGATTTTTAGTGTTAGTTTTGTAAATTAGTAATATGATGAATTTATTCATACAGAAGACAAAAAAAATCAAAGTGTTTGTGCAACTTTCATGCTTTGCAATTCTGGTTTTAAAGTTAATATGTTCTTTTCAATTGGCGTTGAAACAAATTGTGCTGAAGTCTGAAATCTGCAATCAAATTTGAAACACATTCATAGGCATGAATCTAATTGTGATAGAGTGTGGTTTTTTGTAAGGTCCCCTAATTGTAATTTTGTTTTTCTTTTAATTTTCTTTGTATTTTCTGAGTTTCTGGAGCCAAATTATAAACAGAAACAGCAAATTAGAAACTAACTGCAATGCTGGACACAAACAGGAAATGATTGAAATCTCTGGTATCAATGTACAGCCAACATGAAACATTAAAATCACCACATTTTAGTGTAGAATCAGATTATGGATTGCTGGTAAAATGTAGGGCTGAAGTACACAACATCAAATGAACCCCCAAATCAGATAACTTGTCCGGTGGCTCTAAGTATAATGCTGACATGCAGAAACTGGACAGACATAAAATTCAGAATTATAATGATGAAAACCCACTCACATATGCCAATGTGATTAACAACTGACCATGTACTGGTGATGTGCCAAATTGGGAATGAATTTGCCAATGTACAAATGGCTGTATTGTATCAAACTTCCCCAAAAAGCAGTGCCACACTTCCCAAATGAGTGCGCTCAGTCAATATGGTGACAAATCAGCAAGGAATGGGAGCGATCAGCCCTGTAATGATAGAAACCAGAAAGAGTGATGGGTAATCAGACCTGCCGTAACAGTAACCAGCAAGAAATGGCGATCCAAGGTGCTGCGGTCAGCGGTAGTATGGCGGCAAAGAGGAGAGATCAATCCCAAAATGGTAGCGGATGATCCTCTAGGGTATGGTGCTGTCCAAAGATGATATGCAGATGCAGGTTGCAGCCCCTAAGTATCACAAACAGCCACAAATCTGCAAGACACCTGTTGTGACCACTTTACAACATCAACCCCAATTACTAATTGGGTCCCCCTTTTTTGACTTACCTGGATCCTTGAGGCTTATCGCCAGATGTGTCAGGAGCTTAGACTGGCTCACCGGGAAGAAAGAGAAGTAAAACACATAGGTTTCCTCCTGCATAGGCCCCGAACCCTAATTGACTGTTCCAGACTATCCGTGGGCGAGAGTTTCGTTTTTTCCATCCTTAGGGAAGGGTTTTGTCTTTTCACACTTGGGTGATGAACCCACTCCGCTCCCGGCATGAAACCCGATTCCAGTCCTAGTCCAAGACCCTATGTATGACTTAGAAAATCATTCCTGGACTCCAGTCCAGGAATCCAGCCCGAGGGTCCAAACCGGAGTCCTATCCGGAAGTGCCTATCCCAGAGTCTCGTTCAGGGGATTCCTGCCTGGAATCCCATTTCTTAGTTTATCTAGATTCTTCTTCCAACCAAGATCGCGGAGTTCAACAGGGACTGCCACTCCTTGGCATGATCATCCTTCAGTCATAAAACTTAATCCCGGCCTGACAGCTCTAGCACAGAAGGTCAAAACCAAGGGATATCTCTTTAAATCTCGGTCCGGCACTCAACCTCATTTCATGGCTCGGAAGACTCGCAAAACGAAGACTTAGGGCAATTTCAGGAGACAATTAGCATTTAATGAATTCCCCCCCAGTAGGCTGGAATTGCGACAGGACACTTTTTGTCCTGGTCGCAAAATCCAGTACCTACTGGATTTTGCGCTCAAGGACACTTTTTGTCCTGGTCGCAAAATCCAGTACCTACTGGATTTTGCGCTCAAGGACACTTTTTGTCCTTGGTCGCAAAATCCAGTACCTCCTGGATTTTGCGCTCAAGGACAGTCTTTGCCATTTTTCAGCGTCTTCAGGGTAAAGGTATATTAAAAAATATATTTAAGTATAAGTTGAGAGATTGAATTTCTTATACTTTAAATATTTTTCAATATACCTTTCAGGATGTTTGAGATAGGTCTCGAGTCCACCGGATTTAACATGCAGAATCTAGAATTTGGAAGATCCACCAGATTTCAGACTTAGTCATTTTTCAGGATTTCAGGATTTCAGGCTACCAGACTTAGCCAATTCCAAACATGGAAGGAACGAAGGATGGAACAAACGAACTTCGTGTCTTGCCATCGAAAGCATCATCTCGGAAGACATTCCACCACAGTGAAATCCTGCTGCAGGAATTGATAATGACTTCAGGGCAAAAAAAAAAAATCCCAAACACCAGAGGAAAATGAAAGTACTCTCAGGAAATTCCCTGTCGCACATTCCAGGACCTTCTGGAATATGCGCCTAGGACAACTTTTTGTCCTGAGCGCATAATCCAGTAGGTACTGGATTATGCGCCCAGGACAATATTTTGTCCTGGGCGCAAAATCCAGTACCTACTGGATTTTGCGCCCAAGGACTAGGATGTCCAGTTTCTCCCTCCTGCTCTGACCAGTCGCTCCTGGCTTGGATTTTTTTTTCTCTGACCCCCTTTGTGGATACCTGACTCCTAGAATTCACAGTCAGGATGGAACAAATGAACGTCCATCTTTCCGTCATAGAGATATCAGATTCCCGGAGGATGGAAGAAACGAAGGATGGAACGAACGAAAGATGGAAGAAACGAAAGATGGAAGAAACGAACCTTGTGTCTTGCCATCAGATTCCCGGAGGATGGAAGAAACGAAGGATGGAACGAACGAAAGATGGAAGAAACGAAAGATGGAAGAAACGAACCTTGTGTCTTGCCATCAGATTCCCGGAGGATGGAAGAAACGAAAGATGGAAGAAATGAACCTCATGTCTCGCCATCGAAAAGAGACTCCCGGAGGATGGAAGGAACGAGGATGGAAGAAACGAACCCCTCATCTTGCCTTGGAAGTAACAGACTCTCTGAAGATGGAACAAACGAGGATGGAAGAAACGAAGGATGGAACGAACGAACCTCTCATCCCGCCTTGGAAGTAACAGATTCCGCGAGGATGGAAGGAACGAGGATGGAAGAAATAAACTCCGTTTTTTGATCCTGTATCAACATCTGAACCTCCATGGAGTAGCTAGGAGAATGAACCTACTGCAAAACTAGAATCCCCACTTCGAAACTCAGGAAAATGCAAATCCTTGACTTAAATTCCCTGAAACTGAATTCCTAAGGCAAGTGGCGCAAATTCCAACACCTGTAGGATTCTGCGCTCCAGGACAAATTTTGTCTTGGGCGCAAATTCCTTGACCTTCTGGATTCTGCGCTCCAGGACAAATTTTGTCCTGGACGCAAAATCCTTGACCTTCTGGATTCTGCGCCCTTGGACATTCCTGATCCAGTCTGGAATGGGAGACCTGCGAGGTGAGATTCCGGAACCCAGTTTGCCAACTCCTGCATAGAAGAATTCCTCGCCTGTTGTACCTCGGAGTCCGGAATCTCTAAACATGATGGAAGGGTACTTCTGGTTTTAAAAATGATGGAGTCTCTGATCCTAGGGTAAGAAAATCCCTCCCTGCCAAAACAGAGTGATGAACCCCTTAGCAAATATCCAAAAGATTGAACATAGAAGTCCAAGGACACATCCCGCAATGATTCTTGTTCAAAATGCAAAGTCCAACTATCCATCTGAGTAAGATTCCATAGGATACTGTTCCAGGACTTAGCTGGATTTTGGCAAAAGTTCAAAAGTTATGCTAGGGAAGAAAGATCCAAAACATCAGTAAATCCCCGACGTCGCAAAATCCTAGACCTCAGGAATTCCCCGACATTCCAAATTCCCCGACATCCCAAATTCCCCGACATCCCAAATTCCCCGACATTCCAAATTCCCCGACATCCCAAATTCCCCGACATTCACAAATCCCCGACCACCGACAAAACAGAAAAGACAAAAACTAAGTCGGCTAAAAGTTTGGCGGTTAAGGAATTTCTTTTCCTTAACCTAGGTCGGCCAAGCATGAAGGAGGCTAAGTTGCCTATATAAAGGGGGCGCCCAAGGCATTTCTAAAGCATTCCAATTCAAATTCAAATCTGAAATATTCATTTTAGGAGCAGAAATTCAGTCCAAGGGCAGATTTCAACAAAAGGAGAACAACTTCATCCAAGGAAATTGCAGATTTTATCATTTCCAAAGGACAAATTCGTCATTAGGGCAGAAATTCATCCTCCAGGACAAGTGGAATTCAAGGATGAGCAGGAATCCCCGACTCCCAGGAATCCCCGACCAACTGAAATTCCTCCTGTCCATGCCTGGTAACCCTGGAATGAAGGAAAAGTCAGTCGAGTATGAGGAATGCCGGAGAATGAGGGAAATCCTTTGTTTGTTCAGGAATTTATAAGTGAAATTGATCAAAACTTGCAAAATCATTCATGTTTCATTTCATATTTCATTGCATTTATGGATTTTGTGCATCATGACTATTCGAGGTTTCCCATGTTTTGCAGGAATCCAAGACGAGGATAAGTTCCATGAGGAGCATGAAGGAGGATGATCCGGGGCAAGCACGATGGATGCAGAGAGTTAAAGTGCCGGAAATGATGACCGTTTCAAGGATCCAGGAGTTCCGACAATAAGAAGACTACACATGCATACCGAGGGAAGGGAAGGCAACACCAAAGATTCTAGTTCGGCGACAGGGAGACTTCGCACAAAGGGATAAGGAAGATCAAGATGTCCTTCCAAAGATTTCAAATGACAGAGAATGCCTGCATCAAGGATGGCGGAATGGGAGAAATCACTCCAAGTCCAGTATCAGGGATTCCAGTTCCGAACAGGAGGATCAATCCTTGGAAAACCAAGAGGATACACTTCAAGTTCACCATCCATCAGGAAGAATGAGAATCCACGCCAAGGATGAGGAAATCCAACCCAGGAATCCAGTACAGGGAATCCTATTCCATGACAGGGAATTCCAACTCAGGAAGGAATTCCATTCCAGGACCCTAAGGAAAGTGCGCCCCTGCTCAAGGAAGGATTCCTCCACATGAAAATCCCGTTCACCCTGGAATCTGCGCTCAGGATAAAGGACTCTAGGACATCATGGAATTTGCGACCAAGGAAGTTCCGGACAGACAAGATAGTCCTATCCAGAAGTCCTAGACAGGTGGCGACCAGGACAGCTGGAAAGTTTCCTTACACATTCTGACGACCTAGACAGGTGGCAGTCTCCTACATGAACAACCTGACGACCCCACTTGCTTTTCTAGGGTTTATGACCTAGGGCACATGTTTCAAGGAAATCTGATTTCCTTTTGCCCTAGGATATTTTTGAGAGCCTATATAAAGGCTGAGGGATGCCTCATTGTAATCTCTCTCTCTCTCTCCTTTTATGATATTTACCATTCTGAAGCTCCTAGAGCCCCTTAGTAACTAGTTTTCATTTCTGCATAGTTTCTTATGAGCTGGAACTCCAAAATCAGTTGGATTGTTGTGATATAAACTTCTGAAGTAATTATATATGCATTGAAGAATGGTGTTCATATATACCTTTGGATTTTTGGCATGGTCTTATTGATTTCTTGGAGCAAATCTGAAAATATTGAAGTTCTTTCTTGTATTTTCATATTTTTATTAGTTAGAAAGATGGAGATTATTATTGTTGTATGATTGAATCTGTTTGTTCATACCATTGGTGATCTGTGGCTTGCAAATCATCGTGCATGGTTAGTCTGAACTTAATTCGAACCTAACTTCGACTGTTCCGTATGACCAAATCCATGTCTCTTACTGAAGCAGTCTGAAAATCCTTATTCCCCCTTAGAAGATAGCACCGCCCCTGCCTAGCTGTTGTCTCATGACGAAGCAGAGGACTGGTTCCAGTTTCTATCTCCAGCAGCAGTCTTCTTCCATCAATTAGTTAAACTCCTGAACCCTTATCTTATCTTTTTCACTTTCTTTTAGATCTTCATTAGGATTAGTTTTCCAGAGCTTCATCGTCTAAATCATCCGCCTCTGTAGGAATGGAACTTTAGAATTCCAGTTGTCAATCTGTGAAAGAATTCCATTCACCCGCAAATCCCAGTCCGAATCCCAAAAATGAATTCCATGACTCTGAAAGAGCAATCTTACGTAAGTCCCCTTCGTGATTACCAGCAAATCACATCATTCTACTGAGTCTATCCCTATGCACGTCAAGACCTGACATAAAAGGAACCTTGGAGCAGTCTCATTCGATCACATAGTTCAGCGTCTGAGAAGCTTTATTCAAGAGAGGATAGGATACCCAGTATTTTATTCTAATGTTGTTGTAGTCACAAAAACCTCATCAACAACACCCTCCAAGGGTTTCAACATGTGTATCAATAGTATAATTCGCCCCTCAAGGAAATGATGTGGCTGCTTCCAATAGGCAATTCGGTGATCCAAACAACAACTAATGATGTCTAAACCTTGTAGAATCTGCAAATTGCAAATTATGGCGATTTGCCCTAGTGTGGTGCTCCAGTGTGAAGATGATAAGCTAACATAGGCAATAAATCAGTAGCAACAACTCTAAAAACCAGCAAGGAAACCCTCCACAACCTCGAACAATAATTTGCTTGCAAATCTTGATCGCTTTAACCCTGAAAATCCACACAAAACAGTGAATTAGCACACCGTGAAAACCCTGGGTGGATTTGCCAATGCCGGAAAGTTGAGGGGTTTCATCCTCACCTCCGTAAAGGAGACCCAAGAGGGTTTTCGTCCTCCTGAATCGCAGAATTGCAGCCAAGGGTTTTCGTCCTTGAATGCAAGATTGAATTTGAACTCAAAATGAAGAATGCTAATTGAAATCGTGATGATTGAAATGAAGATTTGAGCCTTATTGATATACCCTTTCAAATCGGGCCCTTGGGTCCTAATTTCCCGCCAAGTATTTAAAAATACTTTTATTTTATTTTTTAGTTTTTAGTTTTTTAGTTTTTTTTTTTAAGTATTTAAAATACTTTTATTTTAATACTAGTGTTTAAAAACACCTTTTATTTTAGTTATAATAATATTATTAAGTTGCCTTTAAAATTAAAAGTTGTCGGACCCAACTTAAATAATATTATTAATTATTTTAATCCAAAAAAGGGGACATGACATTTTTAGGATGCACGCAATTGGTTTTACATTCTTGGATCACTAGACTCTGTTTGTGACCTTTCGAATTCCAATAGAGCCCCTTGAACAGGACTGCCAAAAGCTCTCCTCCTTAGTTATTTCAAGCAATCCTACAACTTGCAGACCAAACAAAGACTCTTGAGGTTAACAACTTCCATGTAAGGGAATATTTGTTGTTCCAACATGTTTGTGTGTCAAAACATCCATGAACACTTCCAACAAAAATGATAGACTCAGGCTAGCTCCTTCACCTCCAACACTTGCTTTAGAGGCACCACCTAATGACAGTTGGTTTTACATTCTTGGATCACTAGACTCTGTTTTTGTTTGGAGATGCATCATATGTTGCAGCTCATGACGTTTTCCAAGTCAAATCCTCAAAGGGTTTTGGGTAACCTTCAACATCTTCAAGATGAGCCTGATGGTGACTCTGTGATAGGATATTCCCAATATGAAACAATTCATGCTAAAAATGTGAATAATTTGCATAGCCAAGTGTTTGATGACTATAAATGCTCATGGAGTCAGAGAGCTGAGAAAGAGTATGGAGTAGAAAAGAGTTAAGTACATGAGGAGAATCCATGGAATAATCCACCAGTAGTGTCCTATTCTCAAAAGCCCATCTTTGCTCCTACAAAAGAAGATCATGGAGATGAGTTGGAATTTTCAACTCTCACAAGCCTTTCTCAAATTCTATGACAATGGACTATTGACCGAAGAAGAACAACCTTTTGTGTTATACATAGAAGGAACTGCACAATTATATCACATGTTTTTTGAGGACAAGGTCTCACAAGCATCGTTAGAGCAAAATGATGATCCATCTTTTTAGACCGAAAAAAGGGGCACTGATTGTGCCATGGATGAAGAGGCAAAAAATGAATTCTTCTTTACATTCAAAGGACTATTTGAAGAACCTGCATGTGACAAGATTGAGGAAAGATCACACTTAGATGGAGAACAAGATCTTCTGCTTAGAGACAATTCAACATTTGAATCACATCTTAGATCAGGCTTGGATACAGAAAATTCATTTCCAGATCATGACATCTTCCTGCAACACCGTGGGAGCGAGTCGTCAATAGAAGACAGTGAATCTCCTTTTGAAGTGTGAATCACCTTCATCCTTGTCCTCAACAACTCCCTTTTATATCAATAAAGAGTTAAGAGTTGAACATACATCAATGGTTAGTGAGCTTGTTTCAGGAGCACATATACAAAAGAAGAAATACTGTCAGAGGATCATGTTCCCACTCTGGCTCTTTCATCCAAAAACAACAGCTGCACAATAAGAGGTGATCACTTTAACTATATTATCCCTTTGCTTGATAAATTCTTTGAAGCAAATTATTGTGATGAGGGTGAAGAAACCCAGTTGGACAATGGCCCACAACTATCATCTAAGGAGGATTTGCAGAATGTGTTGCCAAAGATCGGCATTTTTCTTCAACATGTTCATAACATGTTCATTTTGATGATGATCCAATGCTTGAAGGAGATTCAAACCTTGAAGATTTATCAGATCAAATTTTAACGTGCACAAATGATGAAACTGAGGATATATTGCCTACACAAGGTTCACAGCCAGCATCGATTTTACACTTCAAGAGTCAAATGTAGGAGATCAAAATCTTTCTTCAACAACTCCTATCACTTCCAAGGGGCAATGTTTCATTTCAAGAGAATAATGAGAGAATAGAACCTGAAGTTATCATCATTTCTGAAGATGTATTACAGCCACAAGATTTCACGAGGTATATTCAGAAGGAAGTAGAGTATCTCCAACAAATGGAGATATATTTCAATGAAGAAGAATATCTTGAATTGCAGAACATTAATAACTTTGTGCTTGAGTTTCCCCTACAGGATCATTCTTATCATCTTGAGCCATGGATCTTAACAAAAATTTCACAAAGGCCTCAAGAATGCAATTATCATGGTTGACTCTGAGTTTTCCCAACCTATAAATGGTTTCATCTAGCTAGTTTGTTTCTTTGTCTTTGTTCGTACATAGATGTCATCATATTTTTTAGGTTTGTCTTGTCATAATGTGTTTCACTTTTGAGTAATGTGTTTGCTTTTGTCGTCATTTTTGTTTAGGTTAGGTGTTAGAAATAAGCTTGGCTCTTTTGCCCAGTAAACCAGAGATTATGAGGTTCTCCTATGGCCCATATATGTCCCATCGCCCCCAGACAAAGCCAATTGTTGCATCCCTGCCAAATTTTCAAAAGAAAAACAAGTTTTTCCTGATTATGGCTGACCTGGCATTTTAGGGGCTGATTAAAGCCGGCCTGGTTTGTTTAAAATAGTTAAAAAACCTATATAGTATATATGCATGTTTTCCTTGTCATTATTTCACACAGACATCTTCTGAGCAGCAGCAGACCTCTTCAATAGCAGCAGGTCTCTTTAGCGGCAGCAATAGCTTGAATAGGAGCCTATTAATGAAAGGTGTCATGTTAAGTGGCAAAGGCAGACAGTAATACTGTAACTAGGGCCATCAACGTCAACAAACGGCATGTATTCATGCAACAAAGAAAAGGAATGTGGTCTCTGCGATGTAATCGTTTGTATGTTTAGATCGTTTGTTTTCTTTCATTCGTAATATCTGAAAATCTTGCTTGCAAGACACGGCTGTTATTAATCTGTTGCTTGTATCCAAGGCAAAAACATAGGCAAGTAGTCATTTCACTAATGCAAACCCCCAAGAAGACATTGTATAGTGTTGATATGTGTATATCTTGTCTATAGTTTGGTGTCTAGGATCATATTAGCTTGGTGTTTACGTTTAGTTCAGATCTCAAGAAACTTCCCCTCATAATTTTAAGAGAGGTTTATCCTCACACACTATTTCATTTTATGTTGTCTTGCAGAAGACAAATTAAAATGGTAACAGTGTGTATTATTCAGTATGGAATCAAAACGAATCACAGTCATTAAGACAGTCTATGACAACATAAGACATGAATCATGTCTTAATAAAACATGTAACTTAGTCTAAATATTGCTAGCATAAACATTAAACACTAGTACAAAGTATAACATAAGCACTAACAATAATAATAACATTCTAACAATTCTAATATCTTCTAATCAATGAAAAAATATAGCTGACTTACACCAATGCCTGATTCACACCTAACTCAAGTATAGCAGGCATACTCATGTTTCTTGACAGAATTGCAACTTAAGCACCATATATGTACCATTCTAGGAATTCAACTTCACGTAAGGATTCATACATCCACTGCATGCTGAATTATAAGGGTAAATTAGCATTCTTAAAGCAGTTCAATATTGCTTTATGAGATCAATCAAGTGGGTTTACAAAGACTATTTCAATTTCCATATTTATTACTCATATATTTTGATTCTCGCCTATATACCCAAAGATGTTTGTTTTCTCTAGCAAATAGTTCCCTCCGCTATTCCAGAAAACGCTCCTCTATACGATAACATTACCACAAAAACAACAGAACCAAATATTCAAAATCACAAATACTAAAAATTCAGGTTCTGTAATATTTTAGCAGCGCCTGGCAACTCTAAAAAGCCTTTCAATTCAACAGTATAGTGTAAGAAAATTAATAGAATATGTTAGCACAGGAAAAACTTACTTTTCATTCAAACTATGAAGACCAATGGTAGGAAACAAGGGCCCAATTACATCCTTAGGGACTGATCCAAGGAATTTTCCATTGTGTCTGTATATCCAGCATTCAAAAACAAAGGACACATATTTTTGTCATGTTTAGATTCCTTGTAAAAAGGAATGCACGTATTACTTAGACAAACTTGGAAAACTGCAGAGTTTTTCAATAGCTGAGAATTGTATCTTAAAAA
Organism: Cunninghamia lanceolata; assembly: GCA_027924645.1. Taxonomy (NCBI): domain Eukaryota; kingdom Viridiplantae; phylum Streptophyta; class Pinopsida; order Cupressales; family Cupressaceae; genus Cunninghamia; species Cunninghamia lanceolata. The sequence continues at coordinate 10,110,228 of BSBN01000202.1, forward strand.
TCCTTTGGTGCAATAACAATAAAGAAGCAAACAAGCAAGATAGTAGATAGAGAAAAAGAGTAATACATAAAAAAGATTTCTTGTGCGGCATAATTTATGCCAGCGCCCACTGTATCTCCAGTTGTAAAAGTGGGAAAACCAAATTGTTCACCCTTTCCTTGTCCATGATAAAGCAAGCCATCATCTCCATGATACCCAAAGCTATTTTGCTCCCACCTGCAAGTATAATAATGAAACAGTGTTATAAATGGTAAATACATAATCCAACAAAAATGATAACAAATAAATCAAATAAATATGTCCTCTTATAAGGAAAAATGGGAAAACATTCTACTAACGAGCCACTACAAACACTACACAACTCAACAGAAAATAAATTTGGAAAATACAGAAGAACCAAGGGAAAAATCAATGTATTAGAAAAAAAATCAAAGCAAAACTAAAAAACACTTCTTGTGCTAGAAGACGAGTCATAAGAGAAATTGTAGGCCATGCCTGATTTCGGATTCAAATTTCGTTCCAAAAAAGTGCATGTGCTCATCGAATAGATATATATCTTCAATTCCAGTTAGAAGCATGGTATTTTCTTTCGAAAGCAGGACCCTCTAAATTCAACAATTTGGTTTGGGCATTTTCAAAATGAAAAGTTTCAATTATTTGGAAGCTGTGCTTCCTAATTTTAAACTTTTCAATTTGAACAGTTAAAGAGTTACTGTTTCTATGAATCTGAGAAAAAGGGCACACAGTAAAAGTTAGAAAGTAGATAAAACTGGCAAATAGTAATGAACTTTCCATGACCATCAGCCTAAGGCAGACCATTATCAAACATACTCTATAATAGGAAGAAATGATAGTGACACTACAAGCCTATTTTTTACTAGTGGATAAAACATACTGCAAAAAAAAATGAGATTCCCAAAGCTATCACTGATTCCATTAGTATCATCCCGATTTAAACAACAAATGCACTGAATTTAGAGAGCAAATGAAACACCAAGACGGCTTTCTTGATGCTAACATTTTATTTGATGAAGGTAATGAGTACTTTTTTGCTATGTTACTGGGTTCTGCAGTATTGTCCCCCGTACCGGTTCTGGTCGTGGTTTGGGTCTAGTACACCCTAGGTTTGCCCAAGGTTCGGCCCAGAGTACCCAGGATGCTTGGGGCAGACCCTAGGCGAACCTAAATGAAGGTTCATGCATATTTAATTATTTTGGTGCATTGATCTTAAGATATCATTATTTATCCATGTTTTGTTAATATTTACCGAACTGTTCTCTGTTATTGCATATGAGTTGTGATTCTGAGACATATTCGAAGGTGAAAAATTATTTTTGCTTCTTTCTATATTACTTCTTGAAAGAGTAACCCATCTAATCTTTGCAGGAGATTTCCTCATTCCAGTCTACATTTATTTGGAAATGTGCAAAACACTACATTACAAGATCACTAGTGTTTTCACTTTTCTGATCTCATCTTTACTCTGCATTCCTACTATGAATTAATGCCAATATGCTTCATTTCGAACTAAATTAGAAGTTTAATATGTTTTTTACATCCTTCTAATTTTTGCCTTTCCTCATAAAGTGATTGAAGGAGCATGACCAATCAAGAAGAGAGTCGAGAGACCATAATAGATAAATCCTTTCTGTGCTGAAAGTGTTGATTCAGAGAATGTTGGATGTGGAAATCATATGAATTTTTGACATTTTGTTCATATTGCATTTATATCATTATAAACTGTGAAAATTCAAGGCTGCAGGTCATTTATAGTTATATTGAGTATTACTGTACACACACACACACACACATATATACACGAACCCGTATCCATACCCGTACTCAAGCTTCTCATGGCAAAATGTTCTTGTATATTCCCTTCAGTTGTGCATAGGTGTTGTCCCATTCTTGAATACTTTGTTGCAGCAACTGAATCTGCCCATTTATGGTGAGCAAAGTGTTTTCCCCTTCTCCAGTAGTGGTTGGAATCTGAATGTTGCTAGTGACTTTCAGGGCTTTGGTGAGTAGACATGTTACATGCACTAAGTGCAAGCTAACTACTTCTCTTAGTCGTTTAATCAGTGCTCTCAAAACTTCTCTTTGATCATGAACTTGTCGGTATTGGTTATGAACAATCTCTATCTGCACCCTGACACTCACATCTAAGTCTTTCATGGCATCATAAGTGGTGGAGGCCTTCATAATCTAATTCTCTATGTTCTCCATTTGTAGCTTTAGGGCCTTAGTGGATGTCAACCAACCTAGAAAAAATTGGTAGAGTGTGTTTATGTTATTTGCGATAGCTTGCATATTCCACACTTCTACCTCCAATTTAGTATGTGCTACGGCACATTTCTTCCTTATTTTATTTGTTTGTCTCCTCTCAATCTCTGTCGTTACCTTCTGCCTGATAGCCTCTTACTGAAGTTGTATCTCAATTATCATTCAATCAGTGAGTTGTTCAATTGTTGGCCCAGTGAGGCAGAGGTATACCTACTAACTTGCAGTACTTGAGATTGTAGTGTGGTGATTGCATACTCAATGTTGTCAACACTATCTACATGCTTCTTCAAGATGTCATTTCTAGCAATTGTCTGCAAAATGTCCCAAGTTGAAACTTCTATAAGGGTGAGATATGGGTGACATCCAATTGTGATATTAATGAGGAAATAGGGAGAAGCGTGTTGAAAGGCACAAGACAACTGGGAGGGGGGCGTGAATCAGTTGTATCAAAACTTTAACTTCTTTTAAACAAATCACTTTCACATTCACTTACTTTAACTCCTTATTCTGTTATGAAGATTAAACATGAATAGCAGAATCAAAACATAAACACGTCAACACCATACACACGTGAACACCAGATTTTTTACGTGGAAAACCCTAAAAAAGGAAAAGCCACAGTGAGTGTTAGCTCACAATATAATGTACTAACAATACCGAATTTCAAAAGAGGCTCACTACAAAAGGGGCTCACTGCCCAAATGAAAGGCTCACTGCCAAGGGTTGGCTCACTACCGGGGTTGGCTCACTGCCAAGGTGAACTGATATAGTAGCATCTACACCATGCCTGAGTTCAGTTCCATTGAAGCGCGATATCTCCTCTGCTCTACTCTGCCTTTACACCTCACACTTTATCTTCGCAACTTGTCACCTCATTCACGAATTCATTACATACATTTATACCAATCAACCTTGGAATGTACATCAAGGTCGGCATTACACTCTACAAACATTGGAACTATCTCCAAGGTCGGCATACATACAAAAATCAAATTAGGACTAGACCTAAACAAACTTGCGGAGTAAATGAATGAAAGAGGAACACTTCATGGCTTAGCTCAAACCAAAATACATCTTCACACGCTTGGACACACTTCTACAATCCACGAATCACCTCAGCAACAAATATGACAAACCATGTCGGCCAGAACTAGTGCACATATCAAGAACACTTAGAGATGTGCTTCCAAGAACTTCATTGTAGCATGCGGATCAAGCATATGCCTTCAATACATTCTGGAGACATCCACGAACAATATAGAATCACTTGGGAGCCGACAAATCCAACCGCAACGGATCGCACTTGAAGACAACAAATATCACTTGAAGATATATCATAGACTCCTCAACAGATACTATTAAACTCTGCTAATCAATAACTTGCTTTCCGGAGCACCAAATAACAAATCCTTTGGAATGAAGATAGCTAAGGACCTTATAAGCTTATATCCAGAACCGCAAGACCAAAATCCACACTGCGGATAAATGCGGAGCAAAATACTGTCTCCCTATCACTCTGCAAACTTTGCCAGGCACAGTCTTCAAACTGGTGAATAGAACTTTTTCTGCACAGCGATCCGGACCACCAAATTCTAGATTTAGCATCTTCAAACACTTCTCTAAATCATAGCCAAATCTCATACTCCGGTCTTCAATATAGAGAAAATGCAGAGAAAAATACTCAGACAGTGTTCTTAACATGACAACTCAATCAATCAACAAATAGCAATATCAAAAGATACCGTTGGCACCAACCAATGACAACACAAACATGTTGACATCAATGACAACACCAGTTAGCACATACTTGCAACAATCTCCCCCTTTGTCATTGATGGCAACATATGATGTGAAAAACTGAATAAGACACAATTCTGCATCAGGACTCCCCCTTTATTTTTACACATCTGGACTCTTTCTCCCCCTGAGTTTTTCACATGATCTCTCTCCCCCTTTGACATCAATGGCAAAGGGCATCACATCTCTTCTACTACACATACTTGCACACCCCTGTTCTGATCAGTCTCAAATCATTCTTTACTCCCCCTGAATGCAACAATCATCTCAAACCACTACCTACTCCCCCTGAGAGGTAGCCTCCAACATCAGTCCAAAAGGAGAAATATACTTTGAAGCACACTGGACTGAGTTTATGCATCTAGTTCAAAGAAGGAAGGGCAATAACCCCTAATTTCTCTCGGAGATACTCAAATGTGTCTTTTGGAAGAGCCTTAGTGAATATATCAGCAACTTGATTTTTTGTAAGCACATACTCAAGCTTCACCTCATTCTCTACAACTTTCTCTCTCAAAAAGAGATACTTAATTGAAATATGCTTTGTCTTTGAGTGCATCACTGGATTCTTTGAAATATTTATGGCACTTGTGTTATCACAAAGAATAGGAAATGGCTCATCATAGTCAACTTTGATATCCTTCAAGGTCTGCTTCATCCACAGCCCCTGAGTACAACATGCTGCTGCAGCAATATATTCTGCATCTGCAGTAGACAAGGAAACTGATTCTTGTTTCTTGCTATGCCAGGACACTTCCCTATCTCCAAGGAAGAATGCACCTCCACTTGTGCTTTTTCTTTCATCAACACATCCAGCCCAATGTAATGTCCCCATCCCTAGAGGTGTTAGTCTATACATGGTTCTCGTAGAATAACCAAGGTGGTTAGGGAACTTTGGAGTTCATTTGGTCGGTTTCGGACACATTGGCTGGAACTTACTATTTTTTGCAAGTTAGGGTTTCACCCGGATCAGAAAGTTCAAGATTGCAAGCAGAGCATTTTAATGAGACCTTTCCAATGGTCTAAAAATTGTTTGCTGATTTCTTTTAAAAAACAGCTTTCGAGAGAAAAAGCTAGCACATGGGTTTTGTAGACAATCTTGTTTTGAAACAACCCAGATCGTCAGATTTTGAAAAAGCAGAGGATTTCCCGAAAAAGCAACAAAAAAGCAAATTTTGAAAAAACTAAATTTTTCCAATCTTTAAGAGGACGAAATTCCAAATGAACCCATTTCGATGAAAACTGAAAAAGCTCTGGCCTTGTTTCTGAAAAATGATGCCCTAGAAAAATGGACCTTGGAAAAGTGTGCCTCTGTGCTTCCCAATCCCGAAACTACGAAGAACACTAAAAAAGCACTCCATTTGGGTTCTCAAATCTTCGTGAGAAGAAAACAATAATCTTCTTCCTCTGGATGCATCCTACAAAAATAATGAATAAAGGAGGCCAAAGATTTGTCTTTATAAAACTTTAGGGCAAAAAGCAGCTTTCTTTGTGAAAGCACAAAGCTTGAATCTTATCCATGAAGAAAGCAACTTTTAAAGCACAAATCCAAGTTGATATGCTTGAATAGGAAGAATCCCTATTTTATAGCTGCCTATGGCTTCATGTGTGAGATGATTAAAAAAAATCTTCTTTGATGATGTCATCAAACACGCCAGGTTGCAAAAGTGTTAGACAATTTTTCCTTCGTTTTGAAACTTTTTGCACTCATTTTGACTCCAGCGTGGCCTGCCTCCGACTTCAACAAGATGGCAAACTGTCACCGTTGACTGAAAAAGCTGACTGATCATGGCATTTTGAAACTTTATCAATCCTAATTTCATCCCCAGCCTCGAACTGACAATCAGACGACGTTTGACTGCAATTTTGACTTCTGGAAACCATCGCCGGAGGAAGATCGGGAAGCGGCTGATGGATGACATCAACGGAACATGAAAAAACCATCTCTAGAGATCCTAGGCGCCCCTAGCCTCCAGGGGCGCTTTTGGACTCATGCCTTAGTCAAATTTTCGATATTTTCAACTTTTCTTCATTTCTGGAAAAACATGAAAAATAAAGTCAAATTTTCAATATTTTCAACTTTTCTTCGTTTCCAGAAAAACATGAAAAATAAACTAAGTCTGGAAAGGATGGGCGCCCCTAGCCTCCTAGGGCGCCTGAGATTCCATGCCTTCGGAATTTTTTGGAATTTTTCAATTTTCATCCGCAAATCTTGAATTCCGCCCAATTTTGAAAGTCCTTGCCTGACGTATATTTCAAAATATATTTAAGTATATGTTTAGATATTTACTTTATATATTTTGAAATATTCTGTCAGGATGTTTGAGATAGGTCTCGGATCCATGGGATTTAACATGCAGATTCTAGATTTTTTAGGATCCACCAGATTTCAGAGTTAGTCAGTTTTTCAAGGCTTCAAGACATCAGACTTAGTCAATTTCAGTATTTCAAGGACAGGCATCAGGATGAGGGTAGATTGGATAGCCTGAGCATATCTGAGATGAATCCCATGCTTTAACGGGCCTTTTGACTGAGTTCAACTGATTTTGACCACCTGAAAGTGGGCTGACGAGGCATTTTTGACGTTTTTTGAAAAACGAAAAAAATCTAACACTGGGTTGCTTGGGCGCCCCAGCCTCCAAGGATGCTTGGATTTCCCAGACTTCGTCAATTGTTCATGATTTCCATCTTTTCCTCGTTTTCTGGATTCGTCCTGCTCCATTCTCCGTTCTTCGTCAGTCGTATATTGCTCAACAATTCTTCGCCTTCTGAACAGCACTGAAAAACTTGAAACTGACCCCTCGGAGTTCGTGCTTCGCCTTCTGAAAAAGCAGAATTGACCCAGTAGAGAAAACTGGACCTTTTGCAAATTTCGTCTAGACCACCTTGATCGTGAAGCAATATCAACCAATCAGAATCAGGCAGGACTCCTGAATCAATGATTGTATTTTTAGAAATTTTCTATTTTTAGAAAATTTTGCCATTATCTATATCTCAAGAAACCTAGAAAACTTAAATTTGACATCTATTTTTAGAAACTTTCTAAAAATAGAAAATTTCTATTTTAGAAATTTTGACTTTTTGACAACAAATTTTCTAGACTTTCACAAAATGCCTTAATGAAGCAAAAAAAATTGATTTGGCACAACAAGCTAAAATGAAACTGCACACATAGATAGTAAATTTCAACACATTTTTTTGTTAAAACTACTTTGAACAGTAAAAGCACACACTAAAGCAAATATCTGCTAGTGCAGATGATGGTTATTACTTGAAAACTTTAAAAATCTTAACTGAAATCTAAAAATCTGTTTTTAATTCTTTTATGACCGAAAACTGAAAATTTCTAAAGACATCTGCAGTATTGAACAACATAGGAAACACCAAAAAACTGAGCAGAAACTAAATACATCTTTATGGTATTTTCAAAATCTATTTCGAAGAGCACACTAATTAAGAAACTTCCTATGATGGTATGGATGACAGCTCTGATCTAATCTCTCCAGGGCAATATGGGTTCTGCACTTGGCATAGACAAACTATTCTCTGATGGACTGACTACCTTGTAAAACAGATTCTCCAAAAGCTTCCCAGACCATAAATGATACCATGTTTAAATAATTTCTGATCCCTCAATAATTAGTCAAGATATCAACAGAATAAGATAAATACAACTATAAGAATATGTCTTGCCTAGACAAAAAAATCTCTGATGGACTACCTTGTAAAACAGATTCTCCAAAAGCTTCCCATACCATAGACATAAACTATACCATATGTTAATGAAATCTGAACCTTAAATAATTAGTTGAGATATCAACAGAATAACATAAATACAACTCCAAGAATAGTCCTAGTGAAATCAATGACAAAACATATGCTATTCTGGGGAAAATTCTTATTTGGGAAAGATACGAAAAAATATATGATTCGTAATTTAGATAAGAAATTCCGGTTTCAACTTTCAAAACGGGAAGGGAACAAAGCAGCAGACTGGCTTGCCAACCTCAGCCTCAATCCCAGCTATTGTCAGTTCAGAGATAAAAGGGAATGTATCAACAGCAACAAGCAGTTAAAGAATCTTAGACGGATCTCTAAAGCAGATAGAGGCACCATCAAGTGGCAGCTAATGTGAAAAGTTTTCCCTTCCAGGCAGTTATGCCTTTGTTTGGGGCGCCCTTGTCCCTTTTGCCTTTCTATCTGGCTTTTTCTATCTTTTTCATCTCTTTCTTCTTTCTTCTCTTTCCCACTCTTGTTTTGTTTTTTGTTTAGCCTCGCTCACCTGGTCACTTTTTCTCCAACCTTGGCAAGAGCGTTAGTTAAGCCAAAGGGTGTAACTAAAAACTCAAAATGCCCGACATGACATCAAAAAGCATTTTTATGCACATCTTCTCGCACTCGTTTTTGATGATACCCCGATCTCAAATCAATTTTTGAGAAGTAAACTGTCCCATATAATTCATCAATTAACTCGTCAATTCTGGGAATTGGATATCTGTTTTTAATAGTTTTCTTGTTTAAAGCCCTGAAATCTATGCACATTCGCATAGTCCCATCTTTTGTTTTACTAAGACAACTAAAGATGCAAAAGGGAAGAACTTGGCCTAATTAGACCCATCTCCAGAAGTTCCTTAATTGTTTTTTCAGTTTCTTTCTTAAATTTTGTTGGATGCCTCACTTATCAAGTTATGGCTCAACACAATCTTTTGGAGAGTATGAATGAACATCTCTACCATCTCAAGAAAGAAGTGAGTCTGAGAAGAAGAAACATGGATGACCACACCAATCTCTAAATGATATCAATACAAATGTCTGAGATCTAGAGAACATTCGTTATAATATGAGCCTTTCGTGCCATGTGCATCACAGGAAGTAAATAAGAATACGGCTGTATTATATATAAATATACTCACCAGATTTATGTTAGTACAGAGGGGGCAGCAGGGTTCTCATCCCTATACTGTAGTGTACTTGTGATTTGATTTTAAAACTGAAAAGTGCATTGAGTGTCTCTTGAACCACCAGAATGCTTGATAATTATAGTAAAAAAACACCAAATTACCACGTCAACAAGTAAAAGCATAAATAATCCATGATGAAATGGCATGTGATGAGAGCATGTTTCTCCGTTAGGGTTACCAAGGTTTAATTCCCTCCATTAGACATATAATGCAATATGTAATGTAAGTGATTTCATACCCTTTTCAGAAATTAAAAGGGTGATCCAAATTTCAGAAAAGGAGAAAAGAATGACTGGGAATCAAATCATCTGGGATGTGCGACATTTAATGTAATGTGTAATCCAAGCAGGTTACATAGCATCTGCAGAGATTAACAGGTATTTGCCAGCTTTAAAAATTAAATGAAAAAAAGAAAGGACAACAATCAGCTCACCCGGGATGTCTGCCAATCTTGAATTGTCGATCCGTAAAGCCAATGGAAATACGGCCTTGCTGCCCCCTGTCTTTCACAGTAATCTCAAAGTAATAAAGAAGTCTCTTAACAGGAGCAGGGCAATCAGCCTGCGCTGCCCCAACATCATGACCATGCTTACCCTCGCCACTGTACTGTGCAGAGAGCTTGTCAGGAGAGATAACCAAGCAGGGGGAGCTGGGGTTGGTATTAAAACGCTTAGGAACTGGCTCATCTTCCTCCATGAAATCTTCATTAAAAAAGCTCCTTGTCCATCCAATTTGTGCAAGGCTAACATCATTTAACCTGACCCGCGACCAACCATCTCCGTTCAACATCCTTCCTAACTTAACCTCCAAATCAAACAAAATAAGAATACAGAATACAAAACCAAAAATCACAACAAATAAACACTCAAACTAAGAAAAAAAATACCCGCTAAATTATATCCAGTTCTGCTTTAATTTTACAAGACCTGACCTTACGAGCTAAAATTATGCGCTCCCATTTCAACATCCTTCCAAATTTAACCCCAAAATCGAACAAACAAAAAAAATACACTCAAACCAAACCAACGAAACCCTATTAAACTAATCCAATTCTACTCAAATTTTACCCTTCGAGCAAAAACAATGCCCTCCCATTTCAAAAGCTGAAGAAAATATATTTAAAGACCTAATTAATACTTTCTGATTTCTGGTACAATTGCGCCTCAAATTGAACAGATAATAAAAATGTTTATTCATATGTCCACATACTGATGATAAAGATGAGATTGAAAAGGGTTAGTTAATCGTACATACCAGTTGTGATAAGTGTAAGAATGTCTAAACAAACTGTAGGAGAAAACAGCTACACAAAACTGTAGGAGGCGGCAGCTAAAAAGACAGAAGAAGAGCGTGGTAAATGAATGAAAATGTCTCCCCAGAAATATATCCAAAAATAAGCTAAATCTTTGCTTTAAGGATATGTCTTTTTTCTTTCGTTCAAATGAATTAAACGGGAAAATAAAGAATATTCCTTCCGTTGCTTCGAAAATCCAACAAGCGAAGTTCATTTCCAGCTTTAAACAGGTGGTTTTGTACAGTTCTCGAAAACACTACCATTTTGTTTGTTTTTAACTTCTTGAAATACCTTTTTAATTTTTATTAATAAACTTGTAAAAGTATGTGGAGGTTATTTATGTTTATGAGAGGGAGATTTATGAAATTAAAATTATGTAAATGAATTTTAATAGAACAACATAATTGAATGAATGAAGAATGAGTTTTAATAACGTCCACGAGACCAAATAGTCTATGGGACCGAGCGCCAAATGCACTAGGACTTCTTCAAGCTCCTTTCGATGTCCTCCCATCTCCTATGAATCTTGACCAACAGTCGAGCCGTGTTGTGAAGCCTCTCTTCCTCAAATAACTCATTAAAACTGCCAACATACACGTTGTTATCATGATGCATACGGATATCTTTGTACGCATCGCATTCCCTAATGAAGTGTCGCTCAGTTTCAACCGCTCTATCACTACAAAAAATGCAAGTCCTGTCTTCCCATCTTTCCTTGGGCACCGTCCATCTACCAATTTCGCACCTAAGATGGTGTGAACTGGTCCTCAATTGTGCCACTAAGAGCCTAGCCTTACCCTTAAGATCAGCACTTAAGTAGGCCTTATCCCCATGCTCCCAAGTGGGATTGAACTGTTTAATATAATGCATTTTTTTACGCCCAATCTGATTTGTCCACATGGTCGTCCTGAATGTTTCTAACACAAACTTTTTTATTTCCTCTTTGGTGTTAGGACATTCATGCAACTTAATGTCCCATTTTCCCAACCACTTGATGTTTTGCTTCATCCACATCTTCTTCCTCTGATCTAACACCTCGTTCACCACCACTTTGGGCCACCGGTGATTCCCCATGTTTTCAACCTTTTTTAAGTAACTTAGTAACCTTTTTTAAGTAACTTAGTAGCACAAATAACCAAACATATTTATTCCAAAGAGCTTGGAGTGACACCGTCCATGGAATGCATGTACATCATCTCGTTCAATACGCTGATAAGAAATTGAGTCTCTTTAGCCAATGAACAAACCACATCTTGTTTTATTTGGCTAACACATTATGTTTTCTCACAACTTTAACACATTTTAGATTGTACAACAACACATAATGTATAACACATGCAAGCTCAACATAATATTTGGATGATAAAAACAAAACAAAAAATGATTTTTTATGATGAAATATTTATGACAATATACACGATGAACTTACTATTTTTTTAAAAAATGGCCTATCAACCAAATTATAAACAAAAACAAGTGCTAAGAGAAATGATGACTCCACCAAATTGGTCATGAAAGATAAATTGCCCACATAAATCAATATGTGATTCACCACACTATAAAAATACTTTCTACTTGTAGTATGTAGATGGTTAGATATTGCACAATAAAAATACTTTCTACTTGTAGTATGTCGATGGTTAGATATTGATTTATGTGGGGAATTTATCTTTCATGACCAATTTGGTGGAGTCATCATTTCTCTTAGCACTTGTTTTTGTTTATAATTTGGTTGATAGGCCATTTTTTAAAAAATTAGTAAGTTCATTGTGTATATTGTCATAAATATTTCATCATTAAAAAATCATTTTTTTTTTTGTTTTTATCATCCAAATATTATGTTGAGCTTGCATGTGTTATACATTATGTGTTGTTGTACAATCTAAAATGTGTTAAAGTCGTGAGAAAACATAATGTGTTAGCCAAATAAAATAAGATGTGGTTTGTTCATTTGCTAAAGAGACTCAATTTCTTATCAACATATTGTACAAGATGATGTACATGCATTCCATGGACAGTGTCACTCCAAGCTCTTTGGAATAAATATGTTTGGTTATTTGTGCTACTTAGTAAATGTTATTTAATATACGATCCTTCCACAGATGTATATATTTAACATCTAAATAAATTGAAAATAAATCATGAGAAAATGTATAAAGTGAATTTTAAAGTGGCATTCCCATGAGCACAATTATTAGCAGACATCCCGCACTAGATTCTCGAGACTCACCTACACAAGGTAAAAGTGTAAAACCCTAATCTTATAGAAATGCATCTCGATGTGGTGAATAGTAAATATTTGAAAATAATAAAACATGCTATTAATATCTATTGTTTCATTTATGTGCATTTCAAAGTAAGAATCTATTGTTTCATTTATTTGCCTCTACATGCGAGGTAGAGTTATGAATTAGGAGAGCTTTTGAAAGCTTTGAAGCACTTGGGCTTGGGAATTTCACTAGCATAACAATGTTGTATGGAGCCTTTGAAGGCTTGGCCAATAAAATACTAAAACAAAAGGCACCTACGTCCTGCAAGAGCATAAGAATTTTAATTAGAGAGCAAAAGCAAAGCTTGAAATTGGCTACAACAATGGATTTGCCTCCCAAAGGGGAAAGTTTTAAAGCTTTGCAACAATGAAAACTAATGAAAAGAAAGCTTTGAAGCTTTGAAAAAACTAAAGAAAGAAATGAAGAAAGAGGCTCAAAGGCCTGTGAAGAAGCTTGAAAAGCTTGTGAAAAAGGGAAGAGCATTCTCCAACTTAAGAAATAATGAAGACAAGAGGGAATTTATAGCTTGAACTAGCACATGAAGAGTGGGGATGATTGGAGAGTCAACTCCCTTGATTGGAGAGTTAACTAATTAGATTGAAGAGAAGACTAGGCTAAAAGAGGAGTGATAAAGCTATAATAGCTTATCACGAACTACAAAAATAGAGTTAGCATGAGTCAGAGAGGTGACAAATATAGATCTGAGCTAATTATGCATGATTAGAAGTGGTAGATGAGCTAAGAATAGTTCACTCTATGTTTAGGTCGAATCCTCATGCAATTTAAAGCTAAAATAGAGCTTTTTGGGGCCCAAATTGATGCAGGAGCATCCCAGGTTACAAAGCAATATTGCATCAACCAAAAACACTTGCATTCTTTCTTTTCTTTCATTTTTAGTTTAGTCAGTTGCAGTTTCAGCATTTTGTACCGCATTTTACTGCATCATATCAAAGCTCACGGAGCAGGACTTAGCATCTACATATCATCATCTACATCATATCCAAATTTCAAGTCATTTAGATTTGTCTGCTAAAAGTTATCGCTATCAGAAGATCATCACCTTTCACAGAGCAGAGCATACAGACAGTCAATTGAAGGAGAAGGCTTGCAAAGCACTTTCATGACTTGCGGGGATAAATGGAACATCATACAAAGCACATAAGGATCATATAGCCCTTCCTTGAGGTACGCACCTTGATTCATGCATTTGTGGAGCATTACTAGATGTTTAAGGCTGACCTATTTGTTTCTACATGTTACATTCCGTCATTGGAGTTTGTATCCTTTCTTGGCTGACACGGAGGATCTCTTGTGCTTGGAGATGATATATATAGATCTCTTAGAGTATTAGGAAGTGGTAGCTCTAGATAATAGTTCTATGATATGATTTAGATAGCTTAGCATAGATGTTTTTTGTTCCGGAAAGGTGCTTCAAAGCAATATCTGTTGTAACTGGAAATCAGGCATGTGCACCCTTTGATTGTAGCTCACATGTTGTCAGCATATAAAGTAATATGAATATACGATTTATTGAGCATTTGAATCTTCCATTGCATTCTATATTTATGTTGTTTCCATTGTGTTTACTCTAGTTGCATGGTTTGGACAATTCACTATGTGAACCCTCCGACCGTGACCGCACCGAGTGGTATCAGAGCGAAGTTTTGAATCCTTTGGGAAGTAAAGGCATTCTGGAAGATCTTTTGGTGAATCGATCGCTAACCTGAGGTAGTCCACTTGTGTTTGTCAATAGATCGTCGAGTGTGAGTCAGTTGCTACCTTGTAGTCAAATTGCTGAATTAAGGCAGTTACACCAGATCCTAGGAAGAGATGCCGCCGAGGAGAATGCTTGTTGTAAGCACTATGGCTGGAAGAATGGATGAAATGATGGATATGATGAAAATGATGAAAATAATGAAAATTAGATTGGATGCTATAGAAGAAGGTAAAAGAAGAGGACTAACCCCTAGGCATGATGTTGAAAGTGATGATGAAGAATTACAATCCACTGATCAGAATGAAGAAACCCTAGAAGAAGGAGAAGAATCAGATCAAGTGAAGATGTTGAAAGCTATTTTGAAGATTGGAAAGAGACCTAGATGGAAGTATCGAATTACACTGGAAATTTGAATCCGAAGGAATTGATTGATTGGATAAATGATTTGGAAAAATACTTTGAATATGAAGAAATTAAAGATCTGGAGAAGGTGAGATCTGCGAAGACTAAGTTGAAAGGACATGTTTCTATTTGGTGGAAAGAAGCTCACTTGGATAGAAATAGAAGAGGAAAATAAAAGATCATAAAATGGGATAGAATGGTGACAAAGTTGAAGAATCAGTTTATACCTATTGACTATGAGTTAGAGTTGTTGAAGAGATTGCAAATCCTGAAATAAAAGGAGAAAAAATATGTGAAGGAATATACTGAAGAATTTCATAAGATGACCATAAGGACTGGACATAGTGACTTTCAAGCAAGGATAAAGTGGAAAGATACATCAATGGATTGAGGTTAAACATTCAAGAAGAACTGAGCCTGGTAAGGATGACAACAATAGAAGAAGCATATCAATTTGCCCTGAAAGTTGAAAACAAGTTGAACAAGAAGAATGAGCAAAGATAGAGAGGTAGAGGAGGTAAATTTCAGAGAGGTAAAACATATTCTAGAGGAGAAAGATCTTATGTGGAGCAGAACAAACAAGATAGTCCATTCAAGAAGGAAGATAGAGATAACAATTCATACCGGAGAGATGATAGAAACTTCTACCATAGAGGACATCATAATTCTTACCACAGTGTACATAAGAGATGAAAGAGGATTGGATAAGAGAACATTCAGAGGAACTTGTTTTAAGTGTGCATGTGAAGGACACAGAGCATTTGAATGTCATCAAGGAAGTACAAGCAAGAAGACAGAGAAAAGTGCAAGAACATGTTATGTAGAAGAAGAACCTGTTGGATCGCCTAGTTCAGTTGGAAAACTAGAGAAAGGAGAATCATTAGTCATGAGGAGATCACTATTTCAAGCAGAGACAACTAAGGAACCACCATAGAGGAAACATTTTTTCTAGACTAGATGCAAATCAAGAGGTAAATATTGTAAGGTTATCATTGATAGTGGTAGTACTGATAATTTGGTTTTAGGGGAGATGGTGACTAAGTTGAACCTAGAGAGATTGAAACACCCTAAGCCCTACAAGATAGCATGGATTCAAGATGAACACAAGGTACTGGTGAGTGAACAATGTTTGGTGAAATTTCATATAGGATCTTATCATGATGAAGTCTTGTGTGATATTATGTCGATGGATGTATGTCATATATTATTGGGTAGACCATGGCAGTATGACAGAAAATCTATACATGACAGGAGAAAGAATACTTAAACTATAGTATCTAATGGAAAGAAAACCACCTTGATACCTTTGGAAGATGAGCCTAAGATTGAAGTATGTGGGAATGCTAGATTATGTTTGGTTGATGGAAGGAAATTTATGGATGGATTGAGACATGAGAATATGTGTTTTTCTTTGATTCCTAATGTTAGTTGACATATTTTTCCTTCGAGAATAAATGTAGAAAATGACTCAGGATGCCCAAGAAGAAGAACAAACAATACTAACAGTTGGAGAAGTTGTTGAATTAACAACTTTCCTCTAAATTTTAGAGGTACATCTCCCTCTTAAGACATGCAATGAATAAAACATGGGGTGTGCTTTTAACCAGAAAGCAGAAAAGGTACACTAACATCTATCCATCACCATGAAATAGATGTGCATGACTAATTACGAAAAGAAATGAATGTAGGTAAATGATACACAACCCACTTATCCAACATTCATAAACAAGGATAAATTAATTGAGAGATACAGTTATATTCCACCTTAACACATGTCAAAATAAAAGAAGCAATATTGAAGACAGATTACTAATTGACATAAGAACAATTGCAATCACAGAAGACACTTGGAGACACAAAGTTCAGTAAGTAACTCTTCATTTCTTCAATATAACCAAAACTCAAAGTTTCTGTAATGCTTCTATACATAAACAGAGTTAAGAAAATATAACTGGGAATTAAAACAAAATAAACTTGCTCTTCTTCCCCACTGTTCACAGACAGCCGCCGAAAAAAAGATGCCTTCCATTGGAATTCTTCCTCCTTTTATAACTTCCCGAAAATTATAACTATTCAAAAACGGTCCTTTTTGAGTAACCGTAATCAAGAAAGTGACTTCTCAAAATAGAAAATGGTTACATTATACCAAAATTGTAGTAATCATCACTAAATACAAAAAGACTTCAAATATGCAAGATAGGTGGCATTAATCTTCCCCCAATTCTAGGTGTATCTCCATAAAAAGTTGGCGCAGCTCAGCACGCTCTTCTTCTTCTTCCAGGACGTCAATTGTCTTGCGGTATTCAGCATAACTGGTTTTCTCCTTCCATGTGATTGTGTGCAGCTGAGAGATGATGTCGATCATCTCCTCCTCAGGCCATTGTAAATCAGGCTGCAGAACAGGCATAGGTTCATCGTCCTAGATTTCATTGTTTGTTGGAAGTCCCATTCTAAAAATTAGCTTGGTTAGCAAGAAAACTAAACACAGAGAGCACCACCACCTTCACCTAATTACATCAGTAGGTAATGAAGTCTTTCAAACTTATTAACGTCGTGCCACCATCTCAATGAACTTCACTACACTTGTCATTAATGCATCATTAATTTTATATATCGGGAAGCGGGTCTGAATATTTGCACTTACATTCTGCAGCTTCTGAAAAGACATTCTCATCACATATCACACGAGCAATCTGATGAGTTGGCAATACCTTGGAAAATGGGCACCACGAAGATGCAAACTAGTCGGTGGTCGGAGTAGACCCAAAAATTTGAACTTAGAGTAGGATTTCACAAAACTTGCAAGTTTCCGACAATGAAGGAGGTTCTTCAAACTATTAGAGTAATGTTTGAAATCTTTGAACTTCCCCAACACAAAGGAGAAGTCAGGAAGTCATCCATTTCTTGAAATTAAGAACATGAGTCAGGTAAACAAAAGATTCACGAATTTGAAAACCACTCGACGACAAAGACTTATGAAAAGTTTTCAAGACTTCAAAATTTTTGGGACACGAAAATGACCAGACTGGGGCAAAGCAATGATTGTATCAGTCCTTAGGTGTGAAAATTGAAAATTTTTGGATTATAATTTTCAGGGTAACACCTAAGAAGCATGGAACCCTAAATACTAAGACTGAAGAATCACAGCTAGAGGAGATAACTGAAATATTGACAGAGTATGAAGACATCATATCAGATAATGTACCAGAAGGATTGCCACCAATCCAGAGTACCAGTCATCATATGAATCTTCTACCTGGAGCTAGTTTTCCTAACAAAGCAGCACACCGGATGACACCAATAGAGAATGCAAAGTTGAACAGATAGATACATGAGTTGTTAAGGAAAGGATTGATCAGAGAAAGTTTGAGCCCATGTGTCGTACCAACAGTGCTAGCATTGAAGAAGGATGGAGAATGGAGGATGTGTATATGATGAAGAGCATCCACCACCAATAAAACCCTAACATACAATTATCAATGTATGTCTATGCATTTCCAAATATGCACACAAACTTTAATTTATAAAGTCCCCTTTTTGTTTGCCATCGACAAAACATCCTCCATCGGCTTCACAAAATACCTAAACCCGGTCACTGTAGCACTTGCACATACAAATGCTTACCTGTTGCGCCCGCAAATCCACATGCATTACTTCATACTAAACACTCAGACATACAACGCCTAACCTCCGATCGCCGGTTATCGCCACCTGTTCTATCGGTTGCCGCTTGCTTCTTAAAACTTGTATCTGCGCATTGTATATTTTCCATATACAACTGATACATACAAACCCTTACCTACTCTACCGGTGCCCTTACCTCCTACTGTCGATCGCACCTTGTATCTGCGGACCAACAATCCATCCAACATACATTCAGGCTACTGCCCTGACCAGTCACCTTTTGCATCAACCCGATGCATCTATTTCGTTGTATCTTTACCACATACAAACCAAAAATTACATTCGCCGAATATTCCTTTGGATATGCCTTCGATGTATGTTTGACCCGCTGACTGCCTTTGTATATTTTCGATGTACATGTCTAATGGACATTTAACACATACAATCTGCCCGATACAATTGACGGATACACAGGAACTGTATCCAACATACAAAAGATGGATACTCACAAGTTGCATAAACCGATTCACTTTTGCAACATACAAAACCCAACGTACATCTACGGGATACTCAGAGACAGTCTCACATGCAACTGCAGGATACACACAAATAGTATCCGACATACATTTGCAGTATATACAGGAATTGTATCTTCGGACTTGTACCTCCATGACATGCATTTTCAAATGTACCTTTGACTAACCCTTGACTTCTTTGTATGCTGATAGGAAATCTTAAACTTGCTCTCTCCTATGTATATGCGATAGACTTGTATATCTCACTGTATGTTTCAACATACAACAATAATGAAACAAAAATGATATACTTGCAACATGCGAAAGTGATATACTCATAGATTATATATCTCGCATACGAAAGCGATATATACACAATTTGTATATTTTTTTTAGAACTTCACGGATTTTCACAGTTTGATCCACGCAATCTCCAGCGATGGCCCAATCCATTTCCTGGGCGGCTTCTCAGACCCTTTTCGATTTGCACGACCTAGCACATACCCATGCTAGGGTTTTCAACACCTCTCAACCATGAACCTGTAAACATGCAGGTGAACAAACAAAAAATGCAAACTAAACCCTAAACTACTGTACATAGCCATTCCTCTGATTCACAGAATCAACCGGGGGAATGGATAATTGAATCCATCCGGCCTCAGTATAGATAAATAATTTCGCAGTGAATTCAAATGCAACAAGATCTTATTAATTGATAAATCAGAACTACAACTACACAAGTGTTTTCAACAGAATTCCAAATAACTACAACTATTCCTTATCATCCCTTTTTTTTTCATAATTGATCTGCCTAGGGGTATTTATCTACCTACCCACAGTAGTACAAACTTGTCTCCAAGTGGCTGGGAGAGCTAACTACCTCCATCGATCCAATAAACTTAATTGTCCTAACAAACTACAAATTAGCAAATGATCTTGGAACTTACAACTTGATCCTAAATACAACTAACTAAACATGCATTGGTCCAAACTGACCTTATTACATTTAATGTCCATTTAGGACTTTATTGAAAATAGAAAACTAAGCATAAAATAACTAAATGCCTCATGGGGGCCACTGTGGGTTAGGTGCACCTGCACCAGTGTAGACTCTAGAGCAATCAATAAGATCACAGTTAAGTATAGATTTCCATTGCTAAGGATGGATAACATTATGGACTGTTTGAGTGGAGCAAAATATTTCACAAAGATAGACTTGAAGAGTGGATACCATCAGATCAGAATCAGAGAAGGAGATGAATGGAAAACTGCATTTAAGACAAATGAAGGATTGTATGAATGGTTAGTGATGCCTTTTGGATTGACTAATGCACTGAGTACTTTCATGAGGTTGACGAATGAAGTTTTGAATAAATTCTTGGGTAAATTTGTTACTGTATACTTGGGTGATATTCTAATTTTCAGTAAGACAAAAGAAGAACATTTGTGGCCCATTAGACAAGTATTGCAGAGATTGAGAAAAGAGAAGTTGTTGATAAACATCAAGAAATGTAATTTCACGAAGGAAGAATTGGTATATTTAGGATTTGTGATTTCTGCATGTAGACACCCAAAAATAACATAAACTCCTATTTTGCCTTGTCGATCATACTTTTGTGTATTTCATCTAATTTCCCTTATTTAATTAAAGCTAATTATTCTTCTAAACCAAATTATTTCTCCTCTCTCTAAAATTAATTAATAATATTAATTATTTAATTAATCAAACTATTTCTTCCAAATAAATGATTTAATTTAATTAGTCTATCTATCTCTCAATAATTAAATAAACAATATTTAATTATTCTCTCAATTATTTCCTCTCATGATTAAATAATATCAAAAATTATTTAATTATCTAACTCTCATCCTCTCAAATTTAATAAATTAACTCAAATTTCTTTCTAATCTCATGTTGTTTTTAAATTTATTTTTTTTTATTTCCTCCAAATCTTTTATTTTATTTCCTCCAAATCTTTCTTTTATTTCCTCCAAATCTTATCTTATTTATTTCCTCACATATTTGAATGATAAAAAATCAAAATCTTAAATATGTGGTTTTTTATCTCATTCAAATCTTCACCTTAAAAAAAAATTAACTTTGAGTTAATAAATCAATTCCCTTGATTTTCTTAGTCATCTCATCTCAGTCCCTTGATTTATGCATGCAACTCCTTGATTTTTCTCTTAGCTTGTTGTCTCATCGATTTTGAACCGTTGATCGTAATTCCAATCTTTTTGAATCTTAGCCATTCATTATTTTCCAAGAGAACTATATAAGAGCATGTAGGGTAAGTGCAAGAAGATGAATTCACTTTTTGGCCAAAAAGTGGAAGTATTTTTCAAATTTTGTCGTACTTGGAGTGACAATTTGAAACACTTGTACATAACATATTAAGATGATGTAAAAATAAGAAATGTAGGATTTTGTTTCTAGTTTTGAAATATGTATTTTTTTCAAATACCCAGATGATGCAAGTTGGGTTTTTATTAGATGTACAAAAAGTGGCTTTTTAAAAGTCCCTTGTTTTTTGCAAAAGCATGCATGTGTACGACCAACATAATTTGAGCTAAATTAATGTATTTTTCTAATTCCTTTGGTGGAAAGATTCTTAGGATGTTGAATTTTGGTCAGGATATTTTTTTGTAATTTTTTGATAAATATTTTTTTAATTAATTTTTTAATGAGCCTAATTAGTGTTTTTTAAAACCCCTCGTGTACGGCCAACATAATTTGAGCTAAACTAATCAATTCAGTAAAAAAAATTTCATCATGTAGAGAATGATGTCTAGTTTGGTCAGACATTTAAAAAAAAAAAAACTTTCAAAATCAAAAGTTATTAAAAAAATAGTACCCTGTGTTATTTCAAGTTTATGAGTTAGTTTGTTTAGAAAATAATTAATAAATAAAAAATTATGTTCAATAGTAAAAAAAATTACATATTTGAAAACTAGACTTTCAGATCTATAATGGGTTTTAATTTTGTTAAAATATTCTAAAAAAAAGTCGTCAACCATAGTGGTGAAACTGGTTTTTTCTCTTATTATTTTCATGGCTTCTTAGTCGCAGGTTGGTTGTAGGTCCAAGGATTAGGCTCGGGTTTCCAAGCCTTTACCAATCCTAAAACCAAGGCAAATTGGTAGGTGTCACATTTCAAAAAACAAAAAATGGGTACCCGCTCATAACGGGTACCCATTTTATTTTCCTTTTCATAAAACGGGTACCCATTTCTTCATTTTTAGAACGGGTACCTGTTTTAAAACAGGTACCCGTTTCTATTTTAGCCATTATTTATTTTTTTCATAAATTCGTAGTACACCCTGAACCTACAACATTCCCTTTTACCAGTACGACGAACATCGACAAATTCTGCGATTTTTTAATGTGCAAAGTGTCGATTCGAGCTCTCAACGGGGCATATCTTATGCAATTTTTAGAGGGATTCGATCATAAGGGGAATTTTCAGATGGAATGAAGTAGAAAATTTATTTTTTTATAGGCATTCAACTTCTTGGAGAGACATTCATTTTTACCAATACATCGACAACGACAAATTCTGTGACTTTTTTATATGCAAAGTGTTAATTCGAGCTTTTAAGAGGACATATTTTATACAATTTTTACAGGGATTCAATCATTACGAGAATTTTCAGATGTGATGAAGTAGGAAATCTATTTTTTAGAAGGATTCATTTTCTTGGAGATATCAAACAAATATCAAGCAGCTATCATATTGAATAAAGGATCTATTTCTACTTGTATTTCATACATTTTTAAAGAAGAGATCCAACACATTTTGATAATCATGGGATCAAATAAACGTCAACAAAAAAAGAAGAGGAATGTTATGACAATTGAAGAAATTGAAGCACATCAAGAGAAAGACGCAAAATGACAAAAAGATAGGAGAGAGAGGATTAAAAAAATGAAGAATGATGTAGCATCTAATTCGATGACTATTGAAGAGGTGAACATTGAAGAGGAGACCAATTTGAATGAAATGAATGTAGAGTATGCAAATCTGGAAGAGGTCAAGAACATGAAAAATGCAAATATAAGAATGAATCCAGGTATGTCTAAAAATGATCCATTCAATGATAATGAGATTAAAGATTTAAAGCAAGCTGGATATAATGTTGATGGCATAAATGCTTCAACTAGAAACAAGACAATAAAAAATGAAAATGAAAACCCTTGTATGCATGAAAATGAAAACCCTTTGTATGTATGAAAATGAAAATATTTTTTTTAAATTGAAAGTAATGTTTTGAAGGATCTTCATGGTAAGATATCTTGGAGACAAATTTGAACACATGCAAATAGATTATACAAACAATTTTTTTATAGAAAAACTCTTGGATTTTAATGTCAACTTGTATTACAATTGATGAGAATGACAAAAATGAGAAAAGTAATGAAAAAATTAGGCATTTTTGTAAAACCTAAAAAGGTGGATGAATCATTGGAACAAGTTATGTCTAGTGTTGCTAATGCTATTGGTTCTATAGGAAAAAATAGTCGATCTAAGGATAAAAATGCAACACGTAGAGCAATAACAACTGTTTTAGTTAATAAATCAGTTGTGAGCAAAAAAATGATACGTAAAACAAGTGGATATTTAAATGTGCATGCTATAACTTTAAGAAGAGCAGTAAAGAGAAGACTAAGTATTGAAGAGGATCCAGTTAACCAATGTTGGACTTTTAGTGGTAGACTCCCAAGGTTTGACATGAAATTAGGTCTTTGATTGAAAAATATTGGCTTGACAATACAAGGGTTTCATCAATGCTCAAGATGTTTTGAAATTAAGGGTGGGGTCAAAAAATTATGATCCTCATCCAAAACATCTTTTAGACATGACTCAAACAGAATTATATAGAAAATTTCTAGATGATTCAGTTATAGAAAATTTTAGTATAAGTCAAAGATCATTTGAGAAATGCAAACCTTGGTATGTCAAGATTAATAAGCAACGAATCTCTTGTTGTAAAACTTAAATGCAATTTCATTATTTTTATGATGTTTTTTGAAATATACGTTGTACTTTGCATACTAACCAAATTATGCAGGAATGTGGTATTAATATGCCACCTACAATAGTTAAGGATTTTATAACAAGTATACCTTGTGAAACAACTGAGGGGCAATTCTATTTTTCAAAACCATGTGTTTCTGGACAATGCAACAGATGTAGTAACCTTTCATTGTTAGGAGAATGCATGCATGTGAGTAGTTCACATGATTTTGGACAACAGTTAGTGGAGGCAAAGAGGTTCACCAATGTTCAATATCCATTAAAGGAAGGAAAAACTGGAAAGCATTGTGAGTTAGTCACATAACAAAGTAGTGTACATGCATTCATCACAGAGTTCAAGAATAAGATTGTGTATAAATATGTCAAACATTCTCAATATGCTCGGTGGCTTGATGAACAATTTCACAGATGTAAGAACACATTTCCTATTGGAACTATACTTTCAGCGGTTGACTTTGCAAAAAACTATACACTTGCTCCACAAGAGGAGATTCAATCACAATATTATAACTCAACACAGGTGGCCATATTTGTTCATATTGTATATAGACATGTAATTGATAGTATAGAAGATGACAGGAAAATTTTGAGAGAGTACCATTTCTATGTGAGTGATAACCGATTACATTAATCAGAGTTTGTGCAATATTGTTTCAAAGTATTTTACAACAACTTAAAAGAAAAACAAATCCATATGACACAACATTTCATATGGTCAGACAATTGTACAAGACAATTCAAAAATTCTTGAATGTTTTTGTGGTTAAGTAGGTTCCATAAAGAAAATAATATCCAACATATTTGGAGTTTCTTTGAAGCTGGACATGGTAAAGGAGAACATGATGGAGCTGGAGCATGTGTGAAAAGGGCTCTTGCTAGGGAGCAACTAAAATTTCATGATGCAGCAAAGTTTCAAGATGCACATGCAATTGTGGATTGGTGTAATGCAAAATTGACTACAGGATCAAGTGAGAACTCTAAAGTTCAACAGTTTTTTTGGTTGGTTGAAGAAGAAAAAATTTCTCCCCGATTTGATTGTGATACAATTAGTGGATCAACAAAATGGCATTCATTTAAGAGTTCAAATGCAAGCACATGGACTCTATGGACTAGGGAGCTTGCATGTTTTTGTCAGTTTTGTATCACAAGTGAGTGGGAAGCATGTGAAAATATAGATTGGGTTGAAGAATGGCAACAAAAGTCCTTAACACATCTACAAACACTTGATCAAAATAAGATAACATTTGAGGAGGATAATCATTTGCAAGTATCAGATGACTATGACCGTATTTCAGACCTCGTATAAGAAGGTACAAATTCATTCAATATTTCTTTTTGATACATTTTTTAGAAATATATATTTAATTGTACATATGTATGTATGTATATTTTTATGATTTATTGAATTTGAAATATTTTTGCAGGACATGTGTATGCTGTTGTTGCACCCGAGGGTAATGAAGAGGAAACAAAGTATTGGTTGGCTCGGTGTGTTGAGGCAAAACATAAGTTGTTACAACCTAGAGTAGATGATTATAACTTTGAGTGTCCAACAGGTTTTGTAGTTGTTACTGGAACTTGTCTACGTAAATATTTGATAAGGAGGAATGGTATACCTACATTTGAAGATTATGAAAGACATAAGAAAATTTTGCACTACTCGCATCTGATTGTGGCAACAAATATACAATTAGTGAGATATAAAGTGAAACCTGTCACAAAAGAATTATGGATACTTTCTATGGAAGAGCATGAGGCAATCATAGATGCAATACAAAAGAGAGAGGATGCAGATGGTACAATGGAGTAAATGTTTTAAATGACTAATAGGTATGTAGAAATTTTTAAACTTTTAATCTTTGTCTAGGATGTGAGTTTAGGATTTAATATGATTGATAACTTAGCTAATTGAATGCATCTCCTCTTAAGCCATCCTCTTAAGTCCCCTTAAGACATATGTTCCATAAGTTAGGTAAGTCCCTAATTGATTGCATCTCCCCTTAAGACATTCTCTTAACTCCCCTTAAGCCATCCCCTAGCTAAATGATATAAGTTAGTTCATGTACCCTTACCAAAAATACTATAGTTGATTGGACCATCTCCCCTTAAAACATTCTCTTAACTCCCCTTAAGCCATCCCCTAGCTAAATGATATAAGTTAGTGCATGTACCCTTACCAAAAATACTATAGTTGATTGGACCATCTCCCCTTAAGACATCCTCTTAACTCCCCTTAAGTTGTCCTTTAGCTAAATGATATAAGAGTGCATGCACCCTTACCATTTAAATACTACAGTTGATTCCATCCCCCCTTAATCCATCCTCTTAACTCCCATTTTAAATAATCCTCTTAACTCCCCTTAAGCGTTCATATTAATATTCCTAATTCTCTTAAAGATCATTACACATTCTAACTTTTTTACAATGCATTACATGGTGTAGGAGATGTTTTTTGCAGTCATAATAGAGGCTGGAAACATATAACCTATGTTAAATTTCACTTACATTTTATTTCAGGTATTCACTAGACCTATACTATTAATTATTTTAATTTATGCTTCAATAGTTCTTTCCTTTCATTATAATTTAAATGGAACTTCTTAACAAATTCTATCTTTAAATAAAATGATCTCTAGAGACCTAAATTTTTATATATGTTTCATCGTGGCCTGATCTCTATATTTGTTTTTGCAATTTTTCACATGTAGTGTTCAAAGGATTCAAATCTATTGTTTCTTGTTGCATAGGTATGATCTCTACACATGTTTCATATCTAGAGTCTTCAACTTCTCTAGGTGTCAAGTATAAAATTTTAGATGATCTAGACTTAGACAATAACATTATATAAAATCTAGGTGTCTCTAGGTGTCTTGGTTTCTAACTATATAATACCTGTGTCTCTACTTGTGTCTTAGGTATTCTATATGTCAACTAGGTAGATAGAGACTAGAATAAGGTTTTAATTTAATCAATATAGATTAGGTAGATACTAGACATGTCAACTAGGTCTACCATGTAATAGGTGTCTAGAGCCTGTGTCTTAGGTAGAAAGTTATAATTTCTAAGTGTCTATACAATATGCATCTTAGGTGTCTTACATAGAACTAGAATACATGTGTCTTAGGTCTTAAGTGAGGCCACATGAGCTTCCACCTTCACGTGGTTGGCCTTGTTAGTATAGAATATTTATATTTCTTGAAGCTAAGGGGAGCTCTTTTTATTGTACATATAAGTTATGAAAAAATAACTAATGCAAATTGATTAAAAGTTATTATTTAGTGCATATTGATGAAATTACATTCAAAATGCTAATTTTTGAGTTTGTTACTTTCTTTGACATGAATAAGCTGGTTAAAAGTACATGATTAGAGAATTCCCTAGTGTTAAATAGGACCCAAATGAGTTAGTGGCCCATTTCATAACTAGGTGGAGACTATTGCTTTACTCTTCAACTAGTGTGCCACACATGGACCACATGGATCTTTGTGATCTTTTCTTGCATGCCCTAAATAGGGAGACACAAGAGGAGGTTCAAAATCTCCCATATAAATCCTACAAGTAATCTTTTGAGTGCATTTTGAGAATTGATGGATGTATAATCATCAAAAGAAAAACACTTATTCATGGATGTATAATCAACTCTAGGACACCTCGAACCATAATTTCCTATAGCCCTTTGCCACTCAAATCTCCAATTTGTGGATCTACCAAAATTGCTTCCCACCATGTAAGCACAAGAACACTTTGAATCATCCCAAGCATCCTAATCCCTCCACATCTAGATCAATAGTCGCCTCTCACCTAGAAGGATCTAACACCCCTCAAATGGGGATAAAGGGAGAGACAAAAATGTTTGGATTAGTTGAATTAGTTCAAAATGATGAAAACCAAGAACCTTGGGCATCTCCAAAAGTGGAGTATCACATGCATGCAGTCTCCATGGTTGACCCCACTCCTAATTCTATTGGTCCTTGCAACTTGGTGGATGATCTCAAAAAGATGTTCACAAAAAACTTGTTCATTGAGAGAAAATCCTCATCATACCATGTATCCCTTCTAGAGGCCATCAAAATGAAATATGTAAACCATATAACACCACCCCCAAAAGATCCTATCAACCAAGTTGACCTAATTTGAGCCCACCCAAAACTGAGTTACACAATCTAGGTTTCTTTTGAAACCTCAAGAAAATCCCTACAAAGGTTGAGCTAGCTAGAAGAGGAGACCCCTCAACCTATATTTACAAGTATGGATCTATGATAATTGCTTAAAGAGGATCCTCATGGATGATGGGGCCATGGTCAACATCATTCCCTTATCCCTCTTGGAGAGTGGGATATTGCCACACCAATATCACTGCATGTAGAGAGACCTTATGTGGCTCCGATAACCTAAAGGTAACCACTATTGGTAAAATTAGGATTTTGATTTCCATTGTGATGGAGATATATGCAGGACAAGAGCTAGAGTTGGGGTAGTTCTAACTTGAGAAAATGGGAGAGTAGAACTCCCATTCCCCTTTTAATTAGACTTCCAAAAATGTTGTTGACTAAAAAGCTCTTTCCTTGGAAGTCATGTTAGCTTTGAAATTAAGAACTCGAAACATTTGCCTTTGAAGATTCTTAGCTACTGATAAATTAGGTTTCTGAGAACTATGAGATGAAGTTGGAATGATTACAACCATACAAAGACATGATTTGAAAGCTAATCCAGTAGTTTGTCTACTTTGGGAATGTTATTATTTAATGCTCTTGATGAAATTGATTAAGTTATTAAGTGCTTGAATTGATCAAGTTATTATTATGTTACATGTAAATTGCTCTATTTTTCTTTTGATATAATTGAGGGTAGACTAAATAATTTCTCTAATTTTCAAAATTTCTTAAATTTTAAATTTAAACGGTACAGGTATTTCTCTAATTTTATTTAAATTATTTTCGTAAATTTATAGGGAAGGTATTGATCTATGAAATGTTTAATCTAGAATTAAAAATAAATTGATTAAACATGGTTAGTAGATTGAAAAATCTAATCAATAAAATTTTCCTAAATATTTAACTCAATTAAAATTTAACACAAGTGTCCCAACATTTGACTCATGTAAATCCAAACATATTCATTCTAGTTCAACAACTTGTTAATTTTCAATTTTTTTTTTTAAATTTATTTAGGGAAGGTACATTTAGTCTATAAACTATCCAACCTAGCTCGTTTGTATCTAATAAATCTTTAATAAATTAAATCAATTGAAATTTTTATCTTATCTAATTAGAATTAGTAAACTTACAATTTTATGTAATTAAACACGTGATTTAATTTGAAGTGTTAAATATGAGATATATGAAATTAAAGTTTGAATATAGACATGTATATAGTGGAAATTCAATAAATAACAAAATCTAGTCTAGATGAAATAGTCTACGAGATATAAATATTGACATAATAACAGTCCATGTACAAATAGTGAAATAGTCAAAAAACATATACATGTCTAGTCAATACTGAAATAGTCATGAAATAGTCAATACTGAAATAGTCATAAACAATCTAATACATCATGTCATCATCGCCATCCATCATCCATCCATCAATCTAAAACATGTGTGCACACTAAGTTTGATCATCATCCATTTCAAGCCACCTTTTGGTCACATGCAGCTGAGAGGGCAACTCATGTTGTTTACAAGAAAAAGAAGCTTCAAATCAATTTTAATGTCAAAACTGCATCCTAAATAAATTTAAATCAAATATTTAAAACCAAACCATCAAATTAAATTTTTAAATCTAAACTTCAAAATGTCTAAGCATACCACAACAAGCTCATCATCTCTCCTGCCATGCTCCTGTGCAACAGATGGTGTCGATTCAGATGATAGATTGAATGTGTGTGTCGCCAATTCCTGTATTTCAATAAAACACTTGAATGAACTAGTTAGGCTCTAGAGTATACATACAAAATTCAAGGTTGAATGATACAAAAGACTTTGAAATCACATAGGATTTAACTATAGGACCTGAAATATGAGAGATGACTCATGCACCTATGCAGGCTCATCAATGATACGATGAATTGAGCCTGCACCTAAACTAATCTCATTCTGCATAAATATGTGTACATGTATATATAAATTCAACTTTAAAGACACGAATTTAATAAAATCATGAAATTACACTGGAAATTCAAATTTAAATTAAAAATGTACAATTTTAAGATACAAACCATGGCATATGAAGTAGGCTCCTCTATAGATGATGTTGCCACTGGTCCTGGATGACTAGGTTGGTTTGACACAAGAGTGTCAAGACCTCTCATCTGCTTTAAATTAAAATGTCACATTTGTGCATTAAATTATATATTATTAAATTAGATATATCTAATTAAATAATCTTTAGAGGTCCTAATTTTATACCTTGTCCGTATAAGGTCTACCCATCTCTACTGTCGTTGACACTAAATGGTCCAGTTGTGATGAAGTGGCAACAACTGATGGAGTCATCTATACCAATCAACATGAACACATATATATTTATTAATATATATATATATATATATAAAAGATTGATAATTAAAAATTGTCTAAATCTATATTAATTTGTATTAATTATAATTTTATTAAATGTGGCATACATACTGAGTCCATAGGAGCGAATAATGTAGCCAAAAAGGACTCCTCCTCCAAAGCAGATGTAGGACCAAAACATGGTTGATGACAATTCTGACAAAAATGCGGTGTGGACCGCAATGGTGTCAATCTAGATGATGCATCAGGACCAACATCAGATGCTCCTCCAGGCTGTGCAGGCTCTCTAGGATTGACTTCATTTGCCAAGCGAGTAGCTTGGTCAGTTAAGTTTCCTAAGAGCAATGATAACACTCCGAGTGCTGAGATGACCGTCCGTTGGTGAAAGGGCACGGGAACAAAGGGTGAAGGGACAATAGGTGCAATGGGCAAACGTCGATTTGGATTGACACATGCTCCTGCTCTATGTTGTGGCGTTCCAACACCCACGCCATGAAATGATCTCATATCAAAATAATTAGGCTTTTGGCCCATCTCAAACTCTGCCCATAATTTCTTCAGAAAATAAAAGGGAACCTCAAAATTAGCATGAGGTGGATGGTCAAAGACCATCCACCATCGATCCCTAAAATTTTCAGCTATCTCCTGATGTGTGCACCATCTGATTGAAATTCTCTTTTTAGTTGGTGCTATTTGTTGACCTGTGGAGGGATCAATGAAATATGGGGCAATTGTAGTTTTGGTAATATGTAAATCATTGATCTATTTATATGAGAGACCATCTGAATAAAACTACCTCCTCTCTTCCCTCCATGAGCAGAATGTGTCTAGATCTGTGTGGATAGCTCTCACTGAATCAACAATAGTTTGCATCATAGATGCAAACCGTGAAATGTGTGGAGGGGTTTGGATTTGGATTTGCAATAAATTTATTTTTTCTTGCAAAATGTGTATGTTTTCATCAATTGTGGCTCGCAAATGAGTCTCATCATGTGGTGGTGGTGGTGGGGGGGTGTTGGGGTGGGGGGTCCTGGGGGGGTCTTGTGGGGGCTCATAGGCTAGATTGGCCATGTGTAGAAATAAGGTCTACAAGTAGAGATGCAATTACAAAAAAATATAGATTAAATGGCATGCACAACATATGTTTAAATATATACATATACATATAAATTGAAAACTTGGAAATATAAAAATTTGTGTGGTTTAAACAATATACATTAAAACATTTAATTTAACATATACATGCATTCAAAATTTAAACTTACATTATAAAATGTTTAAAATCAAAATTTATACATTTAAGAATCATGACATGAATAAAAAATTTATGTCCTAGTATCTAGTCAAAATTTATACACTCATGTATTACATTCAAACTCCTAAACATGTCACTAAGTTCATGACCTATTGGCTACAACTACTCCTTAACACATGTCACTAAGTTCATGTTGACCTATTGGCTACAACTACTCCTAAACATGTCACTAAGTTTTTTATCGACCTATTCAATCTTTGAACCCATTCTATGTACACTCAACATTATTTTAATTTTTTTTTCTGGATTGTTGTTGTCTCCTTTACCCCTTTGTTAAAAGCATCAAGTTCTCATAGATATATGGATATATGTTTAAATTAAAGATTGAAACATAATAAAATGACTTCTAGTTTTTAGGTTTAATGGTTTAATATAAGTCATTTAGGTTAGGTCTACAAAAAAATATATTAGGGTCCTATCCTGTCTAATGTGTAGGTTTTTAGCTTCATGTGAAAAGAGTTTTACATATATTAGGGTCAACTTTCTTTCGAGAATAATTTCTTGTGAGAACTTTGAAAAAACATAGATCTATAGATACTCTTCTAATACCTCAAAATGTTTTAATCAATTATTACCATTACCATTACAAGATACCTTTTTCTAGTGGATTAACTACTAATTTTGCAAAATTCAGTTCATGCTTAGAAAATAACCAATAATCTTGCAATACTTTCTTATGAATTGTTATTTCAAATTTATATAGAGGAAAAAAGAATAGATCATAATTGTGTGAAATATAGTTATCAGTTTCGAGTAGTTGTAAATACCTTCTTCTTCTCTTGATATATTTCAATCTAAGAAGAAGATGGAAAATCTATATTATTTGTCTCTATGCATGTTTTTTCCAATTTATTAATAATAATTGAACTTACATTCACTTTACATATATTGAATTCCACCCAAAAAGAACCTAACAACCATCCCTTTCATACTAAACTTGTAAATCAATAGAGCCACAACTAAAGCCACTTGTATTATGCTTTCAATAAAGAAGAAATAAGTATTCATTATAGTATGCAAAGCATTAAGAAATGAC
Source organism: Cunninghamia lanceolata (assembly GCA_027924645.1). Lineage (NCBI taxonomy): Eukaryota > Viridiplantae > Streptophyta > Pinopsida > Cupressales > Cupressaceae > Cunninghamia > Cunninghamia lanceolata. The sequence continues at coordinate 10,142,996 of BSBN01000202.1, forward strand.
TACCACAAACAATAGATCCACCAATAACTACCAACCCAACAAATGGTCCTTCAAACCAAACAAAACCTATAACACAATATGAAAATTCAAATTCCAACAAGGAGTTCAATTATCCACAAACTTCATGGCAACATCTAAATTTTTTGGCATAGAATAGATGCACTTTCAACCTTACAAACATCCACTATATGTAAAGAAAGGTACCCTAGTATGCATGTTTTTTCATTAAACAACTAAATTATTTGCAATAGATGCTTCAATGACATAAGCATACAAAAATTCTCTACATCTAAAAATATGGACCCAAGTGAACAACTGTGTCTTATTCAATCTCACTCGAGTAGAAGAAATGTTGATAGTGTGCATAAATCCAATATTACAGGTGACCCATGCTCATGCGAACCAGGTATATGAATATTGAACGTTTAAATTAAAGATTTAAACGTAATATATATGTCCATATGTTTAAATTAAAGATTTAAACGTAATAAAGTGAAGTTTCTAGGTTTTAGGTTTAAGTTTAATAAGTCATTTAGGTTTTAAAGAATAGGTCAGTTTAGTTTATGAAACCCTAGTTTATGAATTAGGGTTTCTAGTGTTTATGAATTACAATTTTACGTTTTACTATTTATGAATTACAGTTTAGTGTAAATATGATTTAGGGTTTTACGTTTTACTATTTTTGAAACCCTAGTTTATGAATTAGGGTTTTATGTTTTACTCATTTTGAAACCCTAGTTTATGAATTAGGGTTTTATGTTTTACTATTTTTGAAACCCTAGTTTATGAATTAGGGTTTTACAGTTTAGTCTTTATGAAATAACCTAGTTTACCATTTCTGAATTAAAGGTTTATAGTTTATGCATTAGGGTTTACTTGTTTTCAATTTTAGGTTGAATATATATAGCTGAACATTGCAAAAACAACAAAATACAAAGCAAAAAATAATATAAATCAACATAAATGGACGGCTAACCAACTTGGGGCATTGCGTAATCGATCTGAGGAGGCAGGGATGCTGTGGAGGTTGAAAGTAGGGCAAGCAAATGTGGGTACCCATTTTTTGGTGTCTCTTTCCCTGATGTCTCGTGGCCTGTAGCTGTTAAAATGAAGCTACAAGCCTGTTTATTAAAAAAAATTATACTTTTCAAAAATGGGTACCCGTTTCATAACAGGTGCCCTTTTTTGCTTCGGGTGCCTCATCATAAACGGGTACCCATTTTGGCTCAGGCACTCATTCCAAGCAGCATTTTCCACCCGCGGAAAACTTCTGCGAAATGTATACTCATCTCCTTGCTATGAGCCTATATCCCAAGCTATTGGACATCACATCATTTTACACCCTTACTCTGTCATTTCGACTCTCAATCTTTAAAGCATTTTATCACTTGATCTTTTGAAGCACTCCATCATTCAAGTTAGCTTGTTATGCAAATCTAAGAGTAATTCCATATCACGAAGATCACGATATTTGAACAATAGTGCTTTTGGTTTGATTGTTCCTATAGTTACATTCATAGTTTTTATTATCTTGCTCTATTGTGCATACATTAGAACTATATTTGATTTATATTCATTTTAATGCATTATTGATTGAAGTACATTTCTAGTTGTACACTGTAGAAGGATTGAAGATGGACCCTGAGAAAGTTAGAGCAATTGTTGAGTGGCCAATACCTGAGAGCATTGGAGAAGTCAAATCATTTCATGGATTAGCTAGTTTCTACTGGAAGTTCATTAGAAATTTCAGTTCAGTATGCACACCAATGATAGAGACAATGAGAGGTGACAGAAAGGATCTTAAGTAGACATCAGGAGCAAATAAAAGTTTTGAATTGTTGAAGCAGAAAGTGACAGAGCAACCAATGTTAACATTAACGGATTTCAACAAAGTATTTCAAGTGGATTGTGATGCAAGTGGAAATGTAATAGGAGCAATGTTGAGTCAAGAGGGTAGACCAATAGCATATTTTAGTGAGAAGTTAAATGATGCCAGGAGGAGATATTTAGTTTATGATTAGGATCTTTATGCCATAATTCAAGCCTTGAAGAAGTGGAGACATTATTTGTTGCCTAAGCAATTTGTGTTGTATACAGATTATCAAGCTTTACAATAGTTGAATAGTCAAGGAAAGTTGAATCAGAGACATATGAGATGGGTAGAGTTCATGTAGAGTTGCACTTTTGTATTGAAGCACAGGAGTGGAAAGGCAAACAAAGTTGCAGATGCATTGAGCAGAAGAAGGAATTTGCTGACAAAGATGAGAGATGAAGTATTAGGTTCTGAAGAATTGAAGCACATGTATGAAGAAGATCTTGATTTTGCGAAACCATGGAAATCATGTAAGGAACCTGTTGTGACAGATAGAAGTAAGTGGTTAGATTATTTCATTCAGGAAGATATGTTGTTCAAAGGAAATCTATTGTGTATACCTAGGAGTTCAATGAGAGATAATTTGACCAAGGAGAAACATAGTGGTGGATTAGCAGGACATTTTAGAATTGACAAGATAGTGGCTTTGGTAAGTGAACATTATTTTTGGCTTCAGATAAATAAGGATGTAAGGAAGTTTGTGCAGAGTTGTAGAGTATGTAAAGTTGCAAAAGGGAGTAGTCAGAATACTAGTTTGTACAAATCGTTGAAAGTACTAGAGAGACCTTGGGAAGACATAAGCATGGATTTCATATTGGGATTGCCAAGAACACAGAGAGGACATGATTTTATATTTGTAGTGGTGGACAGATTTTTGAAGATGTCACATTTCATACCTTGTAAGAAGACAAATAATGCAGTGCATGTTGCTAACCTATTTTTCAAGGAGATTATGAGATTGCATGGATTACCTAAGAGCATAATTTCAGATAGGGATACAAGATTCATTGGATACTTTTGGAGGACACTGTGGAAGAAGATAAAGATAGACCTAAAGTCCAATTTAGCATTTCACCCACAGATAGATGGACAAACAGAAGTGGTGAATAAGAGTTTGGGTAACTTGTTGAGATGTTTGGTAGGAGATAAGGTAGGAAACTAGGATCTAATTCTACCACAAGAAGAGTTTGCATACAATAATTCAGTGAATAGGAGTACAGGGAAGACACCTTTTGAGATTGTGACTGGAATGAAACCTAGAGGAGTTGCAGAGTTGAAAGACATCAATATGGAGAATAAGATAAGTGCAGAGGCAGAAGAATTTGCAAGGTATATGGAGATAGTACATAATCAGGTTAAGAAGAATTTGGAGGAGATGAACAATAAGTATAAGGAGCAAGCAGATGAGATGAGACAAATAATTTTTAGTTGGTGATGAAGTAATGGTTTTTCTGAGGAAGGAGATATTTTCAGTAGGGACATACAACAAGTTGAAAATGAAGAAGTTTGGACCATGTAAGATACTTAGGAAATTTGATTCAGGCAATGCATATGAAATGGAGCTACCAGAGACATTGGGTATATCACCTATGTTCAACATTGTAGACTTATACAAGTATCATGAAAGAGGATCAACAACATTGAAGAAAGTTTGAAGAATCAGTTACCACAGCAACAACCAAAGTAGATAGAAGACATCTTGGACAATAGAGTTGGATGCAGTGTTCAAGTACAGGACAACACTGAGAGGGGGTGAATCAGTGTTATATCATTTTTAACATCTTTTGCACCTTTTAATATACAAGACAGAAAATGTGAGAGAGACTTCAATAATCCATCAAACACATATGCATGAGTATGATGATGAATAGTATGAATGGGACCTTATGAGCAAAACAATAAGACACGCACATATAAATGCAAATGACATAAACCATAACACATGTTTTTGATGAGTGGAAAACCCTCATAGGGATAAAAAATCACTCTAAAAATTTGCCTCACTGGCTTATTTGAATCTCACTGATTACAACAATTGTCTCACTGACATACATGCCTCACTAGCAATAAATAGGTCTCACTGACCATGCAAGCCTCACTGTCTACAATATGCTTCACTAGAAAAATATACAATCTTCAAATTAATAAAAAATTCAGAGGGTTTCTCTGTTTCAATTCAATACTCATAACCACATATCATTCTTTCTTTGTCAAAAAATAAATTGCTCTGCATATGTGCTTCATAATGTCTTCTCAATGTACTTAAATCACCTGCAACATCAACTCATACATTTCTCAATCTTCAGACAAAACATTCATCCTCTTGTCTCCAAAAATAAAAAATGATGTCCCTGTGTGCATGTCTTCAAAGTCTACATCTGCATACATGCTCTGCGATCAATTAACTTTCAATCTTCTCCTATATTGAATTCATCTTAACTCAAAACCTCACAACAACAAAACAAATTCTTTATTGTTGCATATATATCAGTCCACAATCCCTCTTACAATACACCTACAATAACTTTTCATTTCCTCTTCTCAACATATAAATTTTCACCTTCTCAATAACAAATCTTCAATATTTTTCAAACTCCATTCATCTTCCCTACATTAAAAAACTTCAATAATAATTTATCAATATGCCCCTGTAAGAGAAATAAAAATATCCTTCATTATCTCAAACCCACTCTTCATCTCAATAAGAATAGAAAAATAAGGCATTTAAAAAGCCTTTAAACATTACTCACAAAAAGCACTAAATCTTCCACTTCCCTCTTTTTAGAAAAATAATTAAACTTTACCTCTTTACCTTCAATGTCACGAGGAGTTTAAACTTAGAAAGAAACCTTCTTAAAAAGAAGCTTTTAAAAATTCAAAAGATTCAGCCTTTTGGAAGGCTAAAAATAGCCTCTAAAAAACCTTATTCTATGCAATCTCAAAGCTTATGACGTCCTAGAGACCGTCAAAATAGATGCAAAGAAAAGAGGAGTCCATTTTAAATATTGGCCTTTGATTTTCTTATCGTGTGCTTCAAAAGATTTAAACATAAGCCTTAGATTTATTTTTGGCGTTCATGCACTGCAAGATTGACCTATGTCACCGATCGCACTAGGAAGAGGGGGTCAGTTTATCACGACCCCAATACCCTTAAGATGCCACTTAAGTGGCCTTTAACCTGCCAAGAAGGTCAACACAAAAATATAACATAAAGTGCTTGAAGGGTATGACAATTGATTTAATGTGTTTTAGGAATAACTTTAGGTGTCCGTTAAAAACACATTAAACCTTGAAAGATATGATCTTTATTACGTCGAGAGGCGTAACTACAGTGGCAGCACGAGGTGAAATGGCGTGAGTGTGTTAACAAAACAACTTTAAAAACATTAAAAAAAAATAGCCGACAAATGCAACATTAATAATTAAAACATATATAAAACATAAATGTTTGAAAGTCTCGAAAAACAACCAAAAATAAAATCACTAATTACAAAGGTAGAAGTAGAAAATAAAAACAAGAAGCGGCAAAATTAAGAATCAACGAAAATCATTTCATGATTTGATAAATATTATTTACCATAAATTTATGGCACTATAGTTTATTAGGTTGCTCACTTTTGACCAAGATTTTTCTAGAATTAAATTTATGAAGTCATTAATTTATAACATAAAATTACAAGTAGTTTTAAACCCTAAATTTTATTGGCTACATTTATAGAGGTTATTTTATATTATTGGTGAGTGGAATGTTATTTTATATGTAATAAAATGAAACCCTAATAAAATATAATGTTATAAAATTAGTGAAAAAGAAATAAATTAAATTTTATTATGTAGAAAATTAAATTAAATTAAATTTATGCCTCCATAGTAAAATCTATAAAATATAACTTCTCCCATTGTTGAATATAATTTGCTCATTTTTATTTATATGATAAAACCCTAATAAAATAACATATTAATTGATTGTGCAAAAAATAAAATGAAACCTAATAAAATATAGTGACACTTTATTTTTATAAATAAATTAAATTTTATTAAACTATATTTTATTAGGGTTTTATCACATGAAATAAAAAGCGCAAAATATATATAACAATCTTATTCCAATGGTAAATGCATTATATCTTATAGATTTTACTATAGAGTCATCAATTTAATTATTTTTTCGGCATAATAAATTTAATATATTTATTTTTAAAAAATAGCATATCTATATTTAAAAAATATATCTAAAATACACCGAGAGATATCATTCTCGAGACACCTATTTTTTAATCAATTTACCACACATAGGTGGAATAGGCACCTCGAGAAGGATATCTTTCGGCGTATTTTAGATATATTTTTTAAATATAGATATGCTAGTTGTTTAACCATTTCCTTGACTAATCATTGAACACCTCTGTCACTTTAATCTCTGCCACTGTAGTCAGGAATCATAAAGTATAATGAAGATCTAACTCCTTATATGAAACATATGAAGAATGACATCTTTGATGCCTTTTATCCGTTGATGATATGAAACATATGAAGAATACCTCTTTGATGATCCTTGTTTGATCTCAATCTGCCACTGGATTATCATTAACCCTTATGAAAGATGGATGAAAACCGGAACACTATAACATCATGTTTATGAATCATTAGAGATGAGGTCCTGATTACAAACATGAGCTCTAACACTTCTTATCTAACACCATTCTTACAAGTTTTGTCATCACATCAACTTGAAGTCTAGTCGTCTCATGTCTAACACTGTACTGTAAACATTACCACAATATCATGTAACATTCATCTTTGTCATCAACTCAAACAATCATGACAACTTAAGCAATCATGACATATCACCAACATAATGATACACTATCAAACATTATCTCACCAACATACAGATATGGTATCTCACCATCATGACAACCCTTGATTCCATTAAAGTGATGATCTGAGATTAATAGATGACCCTTTGTCACAAGTACAATATTGACGATAATTCATGAAATTCTTTACGCCATGATGCAGTCCCATGAAGAGGTTTTGTAAGCTAAACACCATCCTCCGAGCTTTTATATCACCAAAGCTAACATCCATGAATTCAACTCAACTGAAATATGAACAACATTCTCCTGATATAGATGCTCAACATCATATGAGCAAACTCCTGACATAAGATGAAGCATAAATACCTTTTATCATTAAGTATGAGTGAAGCATGTGAATTCTCCTCAACCATGAAGATCATGATGAACTACAAGTGAAGCAGAATGAACAATAACATGAACTTAACATCCTATCATAAAGTAATCAGATTATAAAGGCAACCTGACAACATGAAGATATCCAACTTGATCTAAGTTCTCTTCAACCTCCACAACTCTTGAAGTAATGACATGACATATGAAGATGACATCCTGTCATATGAGGACCAAACACAAGGACAACTAACCTCCTGATGTCCTGTCCCAACTTTGGCAAAATGAAAGCTTTGCATCTAACATCAAATGAGATAAACACATCCTGGCACATGATCCAATCAACATGAGTGATCATATGAATATCTTGTTGCAAGTATGAGGTGAGCCAGTGTTGTCATTGATGTCAACATACTCATATTGCATTAACAAGAAGGATTTGATGAGCTGTGTGCTGAGGATATTGAGAAAATTAGCCTCAGTCAGGAACAGTGAAGAACAGTGATGAGAAGAAGGTAAATGTACTGTATAGGATGAGAACCGGAGGATGCGGATTAAAGGGTTAGTAGATATGAGTCTTGAGATGCTACAGTTAAGATTTCAGAGGTCCGCATGAAGATCTGAAGGAGTTGTGGCTGCCGGTATAGAACCGGGTCCGGCAAATATCCAGAGGTGACAGAGGATCACAAAAAGGTCCGGTGAGGTCCGGAATTGTATCATCCTAATCTGCGGATTGGACTGAGTGTTTGGGATGTCCTTGTGATGTGTCATCCTGATTTGTGTATGATTTGGAGGTCCGGAAGTACCTCTTGCATTATGACAGTGGCGACAGACTGTGTTCTTGAAGTTCTGGATGAGGAGGACAAGAGATCCCAGTAAGCAGAGGAAGTGCGGATGTATCCGGACATTCAGACAGGCTTGTGAAGGTTCTTGGATCATGTTTAGGTTGTGTTGTTGGTCCGCATTGATGGTAGAGCCCGGAATTGAAGTTATTCTTCCGGATGAAGTTCTTGCTCTGTGTAGCCGACCTGATGAGTTGTTCATCCTGCGAATGTTCTTGTGATGGCCGACCGGATGTGTTATTCATCTTGCGGATACTCCTATGGTTGTTTGCTGACTTAGATGTTTGGTCCTGAGTCGATGTCTTGTATAAATAACGGTTTGTAAGCTCATTTCAGTGTGTGGTGTGTGGATGAGTGTGGCATAGCGAAGAAACGTGTGAAGGGCAGAACAGAGATGATTGGGCTTAATTGGAACTGATCCGGACATGGTAGAGATGTCATTCTCCAGTTCAAGACTGTGATTTTCATCACTTTGTAGACAGTGTGTCTCCTTGTAGGCAGTGGGCCTCTTTGTGAGCAGTGTGCTCGGGCAGTGAGCCCTTATTGGCATGTGCCATTCATTTTTCTTTATTCTTCTAACAGAGAATAATTCTTGGGTTAATCACCCCATGGTTTTTCCCTTAACCGGGTTTTCCACGTCAAAATCTTGGTGTTCAATGTGTTGATGCTTATCTGCTCTTGTGTTTATGTATTATGCTTCCATGGATGATTATTTGATATGCTGCTAACTAACAACAGAGAGTTAAGTGTTTGAATGAGAAGAAGTTTTATACAACTGATTCACCCCCCCCTCTCAGTTGTATGCCCTAGATCCAACAATTGGTATCAGAGCCAAGTTCCTCTGATAGGAGCTTAACCGCTTGAGGAGATCCAGGATGTCGTCATACAAGAAGGATAGTCCGAAGTTCGATGGAACCAACTTTACTCTCTGGAAAGGTCGCATGAGGTGTCATTTGGAATGTATGGGAAAAGCATACTTGGCTATGATTTCTAAACCATATATACCCCCACAAGGTGGTCCGACAACTCTGAATGAAATCACAGAAGCTGAAAACAATCTGCGGACCAAGGAAGCTCTTCTAAGCGCATTGAATGACTCAGATCTCTCGAATGTCATTGACCTACCAACTGCATATGAGATCCTAACTAAACTGGAACTTCTGTATGAAGGAGATGAGTTTGTCAAAAGTGCAAGATTGCAAAGTCTGAAAGGGAAATTTGAAAGATTGAAAATGAGAGATGATGAAAACATCACTACCTTTATGCCAAGAGTAAATGAGCTGGTATGTGGAATCAGAAATGCTGGTGGAACTTTAGATGAAAATGAGATTGTCTGCAAAATCCTAAGATCCCTTCCTGCTGCCTACAAAATCAAAGTTGCTGCCATTGATGAATTCAGAGCCCACACAACTGTCACAAGAGAACAATTGGCTGGCAAACTAGCTGCATTTGAAATGACCGAGTTTGGAGATGATCCGCCCAAGACTGAATCTGCTTTCAAAGCCAGTGCCTATGTGAAAGGCAAACAGAGATTTGATCCGGGTGAAAACTCATCAAGGAAAATGTCATGGTATGATCAAGCAAGAAGAGACATGGAAGAAGAAGAAGCAGAAATAGCTCAACTTGAAGCCCTCATTGCAAAAAGACTGCCAAGAGGATCCGGTAAGTATGAAGGAAAACTACCCTTTAAGTGTTTCAACTGCAATAAGATTGGTCATTTTGCCTCAAGATGTCCGGAGAGATCTGCAAGATCTAATACTCACAGACAAAGGTTTCAAAAGAATTGCTATTATGTTCATGAAGAAGATGACAATGAAGGAGTAACAGATGATGAATCAGAACTAGGAAGCAAATCCAGAAATGAGTGGGTGTTTATAGCCATCAAGGAAGAAGATTCCATGCTCTCTGAATCTGTCAATCACAAAGTTGTTGAAAAAGCCTTGGCTGCTCAAGTGGAAGAAAAGGATGATTGGGTTATTGATAGTGGATGTTCTCACCATATGACTGGTGACAAGAATAAGTTCTTAGACTTGGAAAGATATGAAGGAGGAATGGTAAAGTTTGGTGACAATTCTGCTGGCAGAATCAGAGGTAGGGGAACTATTTCCTTTGATGGTAAGAGCAAAACAGGAAATGTACTGTATGTTGAAGGATTGAAGCACAATCTTCTCAGTGTTGGTCAGTTAGTGGACAAAGGCTATGATCTCCGGTTCAAGAATGGAAAATGCAGAATCTTTACAAGCTCCGGAACTGAAATTGCATCCGGTACTCAGACAAGAGGTAACATCTTCCATCTGGTTGGTTCAAATAAAAGTTGTCTGTTTGTTCAAATTGATCAGAGTTGGTTATGGCATAGAAGAATGTGTCATGTAAATTTTGATAACATCATCAAGATAAGCAATACTCAGGCCGTGAGAGATCTTCCAAAGTTGATGAAACCTACAAATAGTGTGTGTAAAGAATGTCAGTTAGGTAAACAGAGCAGAGTCTCTTTCAAAAGCAAAGATCAGTCTTCTACCGGATTGTTGGAATTAGTACATACTGATCTATGTGGTCCGACAAGAATCAAGAGTCTGCAGGGGGATAGATATTTCATGTTGTTAATTGATGATCATTCCCGGATGATGTGGGTTACCTTTCTAAAAGAAAAATCAGAAGCTTTTGAGAAGTTCAAAATCTTCAAAGCTATGGTGGAGAATCAAACCGGATTGAAACTAAAGTGTCTAAGGTCTGATAGAGGTGGTGAATTTACATCTGGTGAGTTCATTGACTTCTGTGAGAAACAGGGTATAAGGAGACAGTTGTCTGCTCCTAAGACTCCACAGCAGAATGGAGTAGTTGAGAGAAAGAACTGGACCATCCAGGAAGCTGCTAGGACAATGATGTTGGAAGCAAATGTTCCTCAAATGTTTTGGAAAGAAGCTATCAGCACTGCAGTCTACACTCTCAATCGAGTTCAAATCAGAAACAACACCGGTAAGACCCCCTATGAACTCTGGTTTGGCATCACTCCTACTGTGAAATATTTCAGAGTATTTGGTAGCAAGTGTTATATCAAAAGAGATGAAGATCTAGGAAAGTTTGATGCTAGAAGTGATCAAGGAATTTTCTTGGGCTACTCCACTCAAAGCAAAGCATACCGGTGTTACAATAAGAGATTGAGGAAGATGATAGAAAGCACCAATGTAAAGGTTGATGAAGGAATTGAGAAGCCTTCAAGATTTTATGAGTTTGATGAAGATGACCAAGACAGTGTTCAAGGACCTCAATCCTCTCCGGTGAGACAGAGTCAGCCTGATCCGGTAAATCAGGAAGAAGAGATAGGTTTGAATGAGCCTGATCAAGAAACAGCAGTGCTGGATACTCCCAAAATTCCAAGGTATGTAAGACTGAATCACTCTGAAGATCAGATCATAGGTGACAGAAGCAAAGGTGTACAAACTAGAAGGAATATTGCTCAAAATCAGAATGAATGTTGTCTGATTTCAAAGATTGAACCTAAAACAATAAATGAAGCCTGCAATGATGAAAACTGGACCAAAGCAATGGAAGATGAATTGATGCAAATTGAGAAAAATCATACTTGGGATCTTGTTCCCAGACCTAGAGACAGGAATGTAATTGGAACCAAGTGGGTCTTCCGGAACAAACTAAATGAAGCTGGTGAAGTAATCAGAAACAAAGCTAGATTGGTTTGCAAAGGCTACTCTCAAATAGAAGGAATTGACTTTGAAGAGACTTTTGCTCCGGTAGCAAGAATTGAAGCAGTCAGATTACTTCTTGCATTTGCTGCCTTCAAAGACTTCAAGGTATATCAGATGGATGTCAAGTCTGCCTTCCTAAATGGTGATCTGGAAGAAGAAGTCTACATTGAACAACCGGATGGATTTCAATTGTCTGATAATAATGATATGGTCTGCAAGTTGAAGAAAGCTTTGTATGGATTGAAGCAAGCCCCAAGAGCATGGTATGAAAGGTTGGATAAGCATCTTGTGCAGATTGGATTCAACAAAGGTACTGCTGACAGTAACTTATATTTCAAAATTGATCATGAAAACATTCTGATTGTTGAAGTGTTTGTGGATGATATCATTTTTGGAGGAAGAGATAGTATGTGCAAAACTTTTGCAAATCAGATGAAAAGTGAGTTTGAAATGTCTATGCTTGGTGAAATGAATTTCTTCTTGGGTCTGCAAATTACTCAAACAAAAGAAGGGATCTTCATTTCTCAGACCAAATATGTGAAAGAATTGTTAAAGAAATTTGGTATGGAAGACTCAAAGCCTATGAACACTCCTATGGCAACCGGATGTAAGTTAAGCAAAGATGATGATTCTCCAAAGGCAGATCAGACAAAGTATAGATCAATGATTGGTGGATTGTTGTATCTCACTCAAACTAGACCAGATATAATGCAGGCTGTTGGTCTTGTGGCAAGATTCCAGGCTGATCCTAGAGAATCTCATGTTATGGCAATCAAAAGAATTTTTAGATACTTGAAAGGAACAGTTGAGTATGGTCTATGGTACCCTAGAGATCCGGACTTCTCTCTTCATGCTTACACAGATGCAGATTGGGCAGGAGATGTGGATGACCGGAAGAGCACTAGTGGTGGAGCATTCTTTTTGGGGAAGAGATTGGTTTCTTGGCTAAGCAAGAAACAAGATGCAATATCTCTGTCTACAACTGAAGCAGAATACATTGCAGCAGCAGGTAGTTGCACTCAAATCTTATGGATGAAGCAGATGCTAAGAGACATCAAAGTTGAATATGAGGAGCCTATCACAATCTTCTGTGATAATTCAAGTGCAATTAATATTTCCAAGAATCCGGTATTGCATTCTAAGACTAAGCACATATCTATCAAATTTCACTTTTTGAGAGAACAAGTAAACAAGGAAGAAGTCAGATTGGAGTATGTTCCCTCCAAGGATCAGATTGCAGATATCTTTACAAAACCTCTTCCCAAGGACTCTTTTGAATATCTCCGGGAGAAGTTAGGGGTCATGGCCCCTCCGGTGATGAACTAAGATGCACTGATGTGCATCAGTCCGGTGGCTATCACAGTCATATCTTGTGATCCGGACTAATGGGGAGCTGCAACTAAGGGGGAGCAGCTGGTATGATTCTGATGCATGAGAATTGCAAGTATGAGCCCTTTGCCATTGATGTCAAAGGGGGAGAGAAGACATGTGAAAAACAAGTGGTTGATGATCAAAGGGGGAGCAGTAAAGGAAGAGAAGACATATGAAAAGTTGAAGTTCTTGTCTTAATGGTTTTTCACATCATATGTTGCCATCAATGACAAAGGGGGAGATTGTTGCAAGTATGAGGTGAGCCAGTGTTGTCATTGATGTCAACATACTCATATTGCATTAACAAGAAGGATTTGATGAGCTGTGTGCTGAGGATATTGAGAAAATTAGCCTCAGTCAGGAACAGTGAAGAACAGTGATGAGAAGAAGGTAAATGTACTGTATAGGATGAGAACCGGAGGATGCGGATTAAAGGGTTAGTAGATATGAGTCTTGAGATGCTACAGTTAAGATTTCAGAGGTCCGCATGAAGATCTGAAGGAGTTGTGGCTGCCGGTATAGAACCGGGTCCGGCAAATATCCAGAGGTGACAGAGGATCACAAAAAGGTCCGGTGAGGTCCGGAATTGTATCATCCTAATCTGCGGATTGGACTGAGTGTTTGGGATGTCCTTGTGATGTGTCATCCTGATTTGTGTATGATTTGGAGGTCCGGAAGTACCTCTTGCATTATGACAGTGGCGACAGACTGTGTTCTTGAAGTTCCGGATGAGGAGGACAAGAGATCCCAGTAAGCAGAGGAAGTGCGGATGTATCCGGACATTCAGACAGGCTTGTGAAGGTTCTTGGATCATGTTTAGGTTGTGTTGTTGGTCCGCATTGATGGTAGAGCCCGAAATTGAAGTTATTCTTCCGGATGAAGTTCTTGCTCTGTGTAGCCGACCGGATGAGTTGTTCATCTTGCGAATGTTCTTGTGATGGCTGACCGGATGTGTTATTCATCTTGTGGATACTCCTATGGTTGTTTGCCAACTTAGATGTTTGTTCCTGAGTCGATGTTTTGTATAAATAACGGTTTGTAAGTTCATTTCAGTGTGTGGTGTGTGGATGAGTGTGGCATAGCGAAGAAACGTGCGAAGGGCAGAACAGAGATGATTGGGCTTAATTGGAACTGATCCGGACATGGTAGAGATGTCATTCTCCAGTTCAAGACTGTGATTTTCATCACTTTGTAGACAGTGTGTCTCCTTGTAGGCAGTGGGCCTCTTTGTGAGCAGTGTGCTCGGGCAGTGAGCCCTTATTGGCATGTGCCATTCATTTTTCTTTATTCTTCTAACAGAGAATAATTCTTGGGTTAATCACCCCGTGGTTTTTCCCTTAACCGGGTTTTCCACGTCAAAATCTTGGTGTTCAATGTGTTGATGCTTATCTGCTCTTGTGTTTATGTATTATGCTTCCATGGATGATTATTTGATATGCTGCTAACTAACAACAGAGAGTTAAGTGTTTGAATGAGAAGAAGTTTTATACAACTGATTCACCCCCCCCCTCCCCTCTCAGTTGTATGCCCTAGATCCAACATATCTCTCTGATTAATAATGACAACTTTGCATCATCAAATCAACACCTTTTTGACATCAATGACAATCAACCTCCATCATGCAGTACCATAAGGAAGCAATACAAAGAATATCTAGTCAAGTGGAAAGGCAGACCAGAAGAAGATTCAACATGGATTTCTCAGGCTGACATAGACCACCTTGGTTTTCCTCTAGCCCTAGCAAAGTGAGGGACTCACTTTTTCAACAACCCCAGGTGTCTGTTGTAGGAGCATCCCAAGTTGCAGAGAAATCTTGCATCAACCAAAAACACTTGCATTCTTTCTTTTCTTTCATTTTCAGTTTAGTTTAGTTAGTTGCAGTTTCAACATTTTGTACTGCATTTTGTTGCATCTTTGTATCAGAGATTACGGAGCAGGACTTAGCATCTACATATCATCATCTACAACATATCCAAATTTTAGTTCATTTAGACTTGTCTGCTAAAAGTTATCGCTATCAGAAGATCATCATCTTTCATAAAGCAGAGCATACAGACAATCAGTTGAAGTAGAAAGTTTGCGAGCACTTCCGTGACTTGCGGAGATAAATGAAACATCATACAAGGCACATAAGGATCAGATAGACCTTCCTTGAGGTCCGCACCTTGATCCGTGCATTTGCAGAGCATTACCAAATGTTTAAGGCTGACCTATTTGTTTATACATGTTACATTCCTTCATTGGAGTTTGTAACCTTTCTTGGCTGACACGAAGGATCTCTTGCACTTGGAAATGATATATATAGATCTCTTAGAGTATTAGGAAGTGGTAGTTCTGGATAGTAGTTCTATGATATGATTTAGAGAGCTTAGCTTAGATGTTTTTTGTTTTGAAAAGGTGCTTCAAAGCAATATCTGTTATAACAGGAAATCAGGCATGTGTGCCCTTTGATTGTAGCCCGCATGTTGCTGGCATATAAGCATTCTGAATATATGATATTGTAGACAACTAAAAATGTCTTCATCTTCAAACCAATTCCTGACATCCCTAAACATACCAATTTCCCTTCTAATCAATTAATTAAATTTTTATTTAATTAATTATCCTTTCATCACCTAATTTTTCATCATTTTACCCCCTACAATTGGGTTAATTTAATTAATTCAATAGTCCAAACTTGCCCAATTAATTAAATAAATATGCAATATTTATTTGGTTAATTCCCCTTTTTCACTAAAATCTAATTAATTAGGTAAATCATGTTTATCTAATTAATTCGGCCTATTAATTAACGTATTCCTCCCCTAGTTGATTAAATATCTATTATTTAATTATCTAGCCTAACCTACATGACCCTATACCTAGGTTTAATTAAATATAACCTTATTTAATTAATCTTAACCTCCCATTAGCCTATTCCCTAATTTTTTCCAGCCATATTAATTAGGTAAATCAACCTAATTAAGATGGTCAAACCTTGATTAACACTCCTCCCCACATCCCACAAATAAAAAATTGAAATATATCCCATATAAATCAATTTCTTATACACACATGTCATAATCCTCATTTAATACCTCTTACACCCCTTACACATGTCATAACTCATTAATATCCACTCTTCCCCAAATAAATTTTTAATTCATTTTACTCTTTCCCATGTGAATTTTTAAGTCACAAATAATCTATCTCACCCAACCTCATTTAATTCACCCCTTTCCCAAGATGAATTTAAAATTCATATTTATTCCCAGCCCTCCATTTTTTAAGATGAAATCTAGGCCCTCCACATCATTTTCATTCTCCACCATTGATCTCTCAAATCAATCTCAACCATTGGATCAAAATCCCTCCAAAATGCTTATAAATACAACATCCTCTAGGCCATTTTATGATTCAATTTTAAGTAGTGTTACCATGCTAAAATATCTCTTGAGCTAGTAATTTGTGAGTTGCATTTGTGAGAGCATTTCACATAGAATCCATCATCTTAGGTATATCTAGGAGCTTTTGGGTGCAAGCTTCTCCACCCTATCTTGGATTGTGAATCCATTTGTGAAGTATAAGCTTGTGTATTTTTCATGCATTTGTTTATGTTTCTACTTCATTTTGGATTTCACTAATCACATTGGAACACCCAGTGGGACCCACAAGGTCTAATCTAACAGCTTGTGTGAGTTTTTGTATGTGTTTTTGAGAAGTTTACAGGTTTCGGTGCTATCTTCCTACGCAGCGACGCTATTTTCTCATATTTCAATGCCATTCCAACGTGCAATGGCACTATTCTAGGCTATAGTGGCTCTATTTTCTCATGACACCCACACACTCACCTTGCACTCTCACACTTGTGTTTTCCAAGTTTTCTAGCATTTTGGCAACTTTTTGCTTTCAGTTTTGCAGGTTTTTGCACAGGAACAAGGGGGCACTATGTCAAAATTTTGAAAATCTCATTTTGCATTGTAGGTAATGTTTTGATTAATAGGTTGTTAAAACATTGTATGCGAGGCAATATCTTGTGTATTTTGATAGTATAAGGCTAATAAATCGATCTAATATCACTTAAATGAATCCTTTTGGTTAAGAACTTGTGTCTTGAAGACTCATTGACCAAATCTGCTTCGTATCGGTGCTATCGACACCGAGAGCAGCGCCTTCGTTCATCACCAGTCGGACAAACCAGACCCTTCTGCACAATGGTGTCTTTCATCTGTATTTCAGCGCTATCTTAAATTGTAGCGCTATTTTTATCTATATCAATGCTATCTGAAATTGTAACGCAATCTATAACTATTGTAGCGCTATCTGTAATTCTGGTGCCTTCTGTAACAATTGTAGTGCTATTTTTAAGATAGTTAGGTTTGGTCCTGCGCTCTGTTAGTAGCACCATTTTTGGTTCCTGTGGCGCGATTTCAGGTTTCTATGGTGCCATAATTCTTTGTTCTAGCGCTATTTTCTATGCTAACATTAGGTTCTGTGCAGGGTGTTGTCTCTGTTTTGTAGGTTGTGCTCGTTTGTCCAAGACCATCATCTCAAGACCACTAACAATTTTTGTAGGGTTTTATTAGATTAGACAAACATTTCACTTTGGTGCTCATAAAAAGAACCCTTGCTTAGTGGTTTAGATAACATTTCAATTGGTGCACTAAAATCAATCATTTGTTTGACAAACAAATCTACAAACAAACATTTCATTTGGTGTACCTAAAAAGAATCCTTTTGTGTGCCTAGCATAGACAACATTTAACTTTGGTGCAATAAAATTAACAAGTGTTTGCAAACAACTTTAGGCACATTTCGATTTGGGTTTAAAATGAACATTAGTGAGTGTTTGTTGTGCTTGGTGCGCTTGCACATTTTGTCACCCAAGAGTTAGAATCAAAGTATCCTCTCCCCTCACCTTCAAAAGGATCTTGGGTGAAGAGAAATGGTTCTATCCTCTTTTTTCTAGAAAGTGGGCCTGCCCTTGAGACACATTCGTACGGAGAACTCATTAGCGACCCCAAGCGGTACTTTCATCTGATTTGCTATATGTAAAATAGGATAAGGCGAAAGCCAAGTCCAAATTGGTATTAGTGCTTACCATACGATGCTAGTTTGAAAGGAAGTAGTACCTTTGTGTATATGAAACTCCTAGTAGAGCTAGTCAAAACCTTAAGTGGTTTATCAGATGCTCATAAGGTGCCGATCCCCTGGATGTACCCCCACTACGAACCATTGTTTTAGAAACCAAAAACCCTCTACTTGTTGATACAAGAGGTCAGAAGATTGAACTAGCCATCCCACATTTTCGTGGCTTATGGCAGAGATAGCAAAGTATCTTAAGATATACGCGTCTTAAGGACTTGGAACTTGGTGTGCCTGAGAAGTGAGTGCACTGTAAGGGGGAGCCCGTGCCCTAAGTTCCTAGAGCTATACACCATAAGTAGGCGTGGTTGGGAAACCAAGTGGGAACTCAACAAGTATTGTCCTATCCTCGCCTTAGGTTGTGCAAAGTTCTTGTTAAAATCTTGACATCTTTGTTTCACAAACAAATCTTTGGCTATTGTGTTTTATTGTGCTTGAAGTGTTTTCAAAAAAACTTGCCAAGAAACAACAACATTTGAGACATCATTTCAACATTTGACCAGCCTTCATATTCATAAAATCCAAATTTGCCATCAAAATTTACCTTTTTCCAAAGCATTGATCAACACTAACCTATTTTAGCGCCATTTCACAGATTCTTGGAGCCATTTCTTTCTGTTCTGGTGCCATTTACCTGCATTTTGGTGCTATTTACATACCAATTTGTCCAAGGCTTTGGGAAATTATTTTGGGATCTTTAGGGCCTGCCCATCCATAATCCACAATCACCTTTTTAAAATCTGTCAAAAATCACGTCCATTTTGATCCAAAATTTCTCACCCATCTTCCTATTTTGACCTTAGAGAATTAATCATTATTACCATTGGAGCCTTTATCATACCTTTGAGCCAAACCATAATCCATTCATTTCCATAGTGTCTCATCCTCCTTGATTTATGCATACTTTTTGGACCAAATAAACATCCTTCTACAAATCCATCCCCAAATCCATTTGCTTCTTCCACCAAAAACACATCTAAAATCTCATAATCTAAACATCAACCAACATCCAAAAATCAAATCCAAATAATCAATCTTTGAGCTAAAGTTGAATCTAGGTTTCATCTTTCACACCCTATTTTGCTTGATTGGTCATTAGTCTACCTTCAAGTAGAATAATCATCCCTTTTTGTTTGAGGTCATAGGTCTACCCCAAGCAAAGAGAAAAACATCCATTGTGCAACACCTAAAATCTAGATCCTACCTGAGCTCATTTGTTGACTTCAAAATCTCTTTTCAGAAACATCATCCAAATCTATCATATCAAACATCTAGGTCACCTAAGGTTTTCCTTTGTTGAAGCATCCTCCAAAATCACCATCAAAACTCTCCCATCAAATCATCCTCAAACAATACAAACCTATGCTCCATCCTTTTGGTCCAATTTTTTGTGTAAATCAACCTTCTTGACATCTATCATCTTTAGGTTACCACCTCTTGAGATTTATCTCCCAAAAGTCAAAACCTATAATCACACCATAATTTTCTTTCATCTTTAGATTTAGATTGTAGGGAGTGTGCTCTTGTGCACCTAAATATTTATTCCATTCCATTACCATATCCTCTTTGGGTCCAATAAATTGAACCAAATTCTCTAAGGTCTCCATCTTTACCCACCCCACAATCAAAACTCGTCTCCTTGCATGCCCATAACAAGATCCCAACACAAGAAAAACCAAGAGATGGCCAACTTTGGACACAACATGGGCATAGGGATGCCTCAAACCAACCAAGACAATATACCAATCAGCCAACAAGTGTTCAACATACCCTCGATCTTCCAAATGCCATCATATGGTCCCAATGAAAACGCCTTCGCCTTCTTGCAACCACCACAACCACAACCACCCATCCAAAACACTGCCCCCATTAACCAAATAGATCAAGATTTCCTAAACTTTACACAAGATCCCGTCAACATGGTATGCTTGATAAAGTTTTAAGAGCGGATCCAAGTAGATATCTTGACTTCCTTCTCAAAATTGGTGCCCAACCACCCAACAACACTACATCATCCCAACCATCCACATCCAACACCAATCCTACGACATCCTCCCAACCATCTACATCAAACACCAACCCTACCGTATCTCAAACCCCAAACACTGTCGTATCTACCACTCCCACAAATTCTAATGTTGCCACATCTACAACTCCCACTAACGTATCAACTGCATCTAATGTCTCCAATCCTATCATCTCCAACCCCGTTGTCACATCCACCACCATAACAAACATAAACCATTCTGTTCCCCAAATCACCTTAGGCATCCATAGAAACCCTATGCACACGAGTGCCTCCACAATTGTGCCTCCAATCAACCCCCACACCATAGCTTACATGAGCCAATACTTTTCACAACCACCTCACAACACGATCAACCCATCCAATGTCAACCCATCCAATTTCATGTATGTACAAAATCCCATAGTATCATCAATGCAACATAATCCCAATCCCTAATTGCCACCTCACATTGTCCAACAAATCCATGCTTACCAACAATATCTTGCGCAACTTAACCAAAACACCATCCTACAAAATTAAAACATCATACCCCAAAATCAAAAACTCATCCACCAAACCCAAACAAACCAATACCAAATTCTGCCAAACCTCCAACATCTCATCAACTAACAAACCTACCTCCCACAACCACCACCAACACCAGACCTAACAAGTGTGGTGGAAACCTTAATCCAAAAGGTGGACGATATGCAACATGGTGGCAAACGTAAACAATACTCCTTCGAGGATATTTGTCCCTACCCATTTGATCAGACACTATACATGCCTCCCTTTCCTAAAAACTTTGAAACACCCAAATTCAACAAATATAAGGGAAAGGGAGACCCTAGGGATCACCTTAGGAAATTCTACATCACTTTCCTAGAGGTCTCAAACAATGACAAATATCTAATGAGATTCTTCCCTAGAAGCCTCGGCGGTCAAGCCGCTGAATGGTTTGCATGAAAGGAAGCTAGGTGTGCAGAAATCGCTTCCTACACTAATCTAATAAGGAGAGATGTATGCAAATTCAATTTTAATTCTTACAATTACATCAACATAGAACATCTAATAGAGATATTGCAGCAATACACATACACACAGAAAGTAGACAGAAGAGAGAGAGAGAGACAAGATATACGTGGGGAAAACCCTTACGGGTGAAAAACCCCACACTCCAAAACATAGCTCAAATGTATTATAGTAAAAAATAACATATTACAATACAATTTTAGAGCCAATGCTCTTTTAGGAGTCTTCGAATGTCGAATCTGGAGATATTCTAGCAGCATAACAGTACCTTAAAAAACACTCCTTATCTCCCATCCAAGCACCTATTTTTATAGAGTTTACAAGGCAAATATGGAACCTTCTAGAGATGGGCATCCATCTTGGACTCATGCCTCAAAACCCATGCCTAAGGACACATGTCCAACATCCCATCCCAATGTGGGCGCCTTGTCCCAAGATAGGCTATGACAGATGCTCTTACGCACCTTACAACTATCATAGAATCCGTCATAACTGACAACACTTACAGTTGTAAGAGAATCTTTCATACACTGACTAAAAATATTTTATTCCTCTTACAACTTGTCATAACCTCCCTTGATCGCCCAAAGATGCCTTTCTCTCATGCAAAGATACTCACTAACACTTGTCATTAAATAAAAGTCAGTTGAGGTTTCGGGGGCGTTGCCCCTCGACCTCGCCTTGTACCATGACAGGGAGTGCGCCAGGGGCGCTACCCTTGGACCCCGCAAGGGGCTCTGCCCCTTGACCCCATCTTAGGGACGCTGCCCCCAAACCCCCGTTAATTATTCAAGGGGGAAACCGCGGCTGCCAAAGTCACCAAAATTTATCCTGCTGCATGTACACAAGGTGCCGACTATGCCAACTCAACATGGGATAAATAAATACAACATTAGGAATTTGCAAAAGTTGAGACACCTTAATTCCCAACATTGCACACCTTCCTCTGGGCATTAGGTCTTTCCCTGAGCTCACGGAAAAGTTTGTTAACTACTTCTCCTACAACTTTGAACATGAGATATCCATGATGGACCTTTGCAACACCAAACAAAAAAGTGGAGAATCCTTCACTTCATTCTTGCAAAGGTGGAGAGGCTTAGCAAGTAAACTCCCTTGGCCAATCCTTGAGAAATAATTAGTCACCATGTTTGTGGCTAATCTTAACCAAGAAATGACCTTCCATTTACAAATCCTATGTGCATCCACTTTTGAGGAAGTCATCGACAAGGGCACCACCATCGAGAGAGCCCTTATTGCCAAGGGTTTGATTAAACTATATGACAACAAGCCCTATAACAATAGTAACAACAACAACAATAAAATCAACATCAACACCCCAAATACAAGCAATAACAATACGCAATCAAATGAGAAACCATGCTTTTGGGGTAAGAACAAGAACACCCTCAATGACGACGTCATCAATGTGAAGGCCGTCTAAAATGTACAAAATCAAGCACCTCCAAGCGCATATACCACCAATGTAAATATTCCCAAAGGTCAACCTAAGCAGAATAAACCTTGGAGATAATTTACACCCTTAGGGGAGCCACTCGAAGATATCCTTCATAGATGTCTAAAAGATGGTTTAATAACTCTCCCACCTGTTAAGCCCCACCAAGAAAGTCAACTCAAAGCCGTGTGGTATAATGAAAATGACTATTGTGACTACCACCGCATTGTGGGCCATAAGACATCCGATTGCATGAAATTAAAACATTGTATACAAGATCTCATAGATCAAAACAAAGTCCAACTCGAGCAAGCCCCAAAGCCATCACCCAACACCAACCTAGGAGCTTACAAGGATCGTCCACCTAATCACAACAAAGGAAAAGCCTCATCCTGCAATCAAGCATACAACACCACTCGACCTCCCACTTCTTATGATTCCATCATAGGTCGGATAGAAGCATCATCCAACTATATCAACACAATCACCATTCAGGATCAAGCACTTGATTGTGCCGTCACTACCCATCGGGGTTGTGTGTCCATCCGTGCAGCCCCTACCACCGACCAAACACCTACATCCACATCAAATCATCAACCAAATCATCCATCCATTTGCCCATCATCAACAAATAAATACAACCTCCTAGAACATCTAGGAAAGACCCCTGCACAGATCTCCATCCTTGAGATGCTTCGTACGCCACCTCTCCACAAAGAAGTTCTCAACAAAGCTCTAATGGAAACCCAAGTTCCCACCAACTTGAATGTGGTTCAATTCCAAGCCATGGTGGGCCATATTGCCTCACCTCATCATCTCAGAAAAGGATCTCCCTACCTCCGACAACCTGCATATCGATGCCTTGCATATCGAAGTCCGCATCCACAAGCATATCATCAAAAGAGTCTTAGTAGATGGTGGCTTTGACCTAAACCTGTGCACTCTAAAATTGTTAAAACATTTGGGATACTCGGATGTGGTTGTGGACACTAGTGAATGTATAACCATTAAAGGGTATGATGACACTGAAAGACTATCTGAGGGTACCATCAAACTCCCCATCTAATTAGGGCAAAAGATATTGGAAACAAAATGTTAGGTTCTTGATCTCGACCTCACCTTAACATTCTTCTTGGCCGACCATGGATCCATGCCATGCAATCCATCCCCTCCATATTCCATCATTGTCTAAAGTTCCCTCATAACGGCATGAAAGTAACTATCTATGCCAATCCCTGCCCCTCCCAATACTACAATTTCTTGGAAGGACATGACCATACTTTATGTCCATACAACAAGGTTATCATGAAAACCACCTCCTAAACTAACCCTACAACATCCACCTCATATGTTGACCCCGCCGATATTGCTACCACTTCATCCCAAGAAACTCTGCCACCCGAGGTCAAAATCAAGATAAGCAATAGGGGATGTGGGGAATATGACCTGCATGGTACCTTTTGTGTAGGGACATTACCCAATCCTAAGACGTTCGGTGCCTGGAAGGAGGGAGAAGTCTCCATAGTGGTTATCAAATGTAAGCCGTCCTCGACCTTTGAAAAGAGACACCTTCTTGATTAGGACGTGCTTGAAGATGTATCATCATGGTTGTACAAAGATGAAGAGACAGAGCAAGAAGCCCCTACCATACCAACTGAAATCTATGGTAAAGGGTTAGAAATCGTCAAGAACATGGGCTATAAAGAACAAGGCAGTATTGCCCTTCATGAACAAGGGATTATAGAACCAATTCAAGCAACAAGGAATCCCTATACTCAAGGATTAGGGTACGGAAAGCAACAATATATCCTCACTAGTGGCGAATGTATCTTAGCCGAGGTCACTACGGTTTCCCCCGAAGTTGATAACATCAACGAAGTAGACCATCGAGACTCCTTTAGTGACTGCTGAATTGTTTGAATCCTCCATATGCACCATCTACACTATAACCACGCTAGCATCCTCATCTAACAACCTAACCCTTGTATACCCAGACCTTATAGATTAGGACCAACAGGGACCTCCTGTTCTTGATATAGCAAAAAATGATGAAACCATAGCAGAAATGATGGGGGTCACAGATCACTTCCCCTTGGGAGATCATAGAGTTAGGTACATCATGGAACTTGACACGTCTACCTATTTCGACGAGACCACCCATGCTTCTAGTCGCAAAAACCTAAAAATAAAGACAACACTCCCTAGTGAAAACCACTTCGTGGAACTTTTGAGCAAAGAAAAAGTAAAAATAAAGGATGTATCTTTTGGTGAAAACCTCCATGAGGTGCTAGAAGATGGAAGCATGGTCCTTCCTGGAATAGAAAAGGTATATCCTGATAGATCACCGATCCTTGTGGAGCCATCACAATAAATGAACCTTGGGATAGAGGAAGCGCCGAAGATCACCTTTAGAATAGAGTCTCTTACTACAACAGAATAAGAGAATTTCTTAGCATTTTTCAAGCAAAGAAGCCGTAACTTTGCATGGACCTATGCAGATATGCCAGAGCTGGATCCTGCCTTGGTTGTTCACCATCTCGCAGTATGGCCCGATGCAAAGCCCGTCAAACAAAAGCTAAGAAAGATGAACCCGCAAATCATGCTCCTTTTCAAGGTAGAACTAAAGAAGCTTTTAGATGTGGGGTTCATTCGACCCATTGACTACCCCGAGTGGGTGTCCAACATTGTGCCTATAGCAAAAGTCATTGGGGGCATTCGATGTTGTACATATTTTAGGGACCTCAACAAAGCATGCCCTAAAGATGACTTCCCCTTACCTAACATCGACATTATAGTGGACCTCATTGCAGGGCATAAGATGCTATCCCTAATGGATGAATTTTTAGGATATAATCAGATCAGAATTGCGAAAGAAGATCAGCATAAGACTTCCTTCATATGTCCATGGGGGATATACTGTTGGGTAGTGATGCCTTTCAGCTTGAAAAACACAAGAGCAACATATCAACGTGCCATGACTATTATTTTCCATGACCTCTTTCATCACATCATGGAGGACTATGTGGATGACCTGTTGGAAAAATTAAAGACCCGAGAAGAACGCTTAGACGTGCTGGCAAAGATCTTTGACAGACTGGAGCAGTACAATGTGCGTCTAAACCCAAAAAAATGTGTCTTTGGGGTCACTTTAGGAAAACTTTTGGGATACATAGTCTCAAGAAGAGGAATTGAGGTAGATCCTGCTAAAGTCAAGGCCAGCACAGAGATGCCCCCTCCAAAAACACTGAAATAATTACGAAGCATATAGGGGAAGCTCTAGTCTATCCGTCGGTTCATCGCCCAGCTCACCGATAAATGTCAGCCATTCCAACATCTGCTTAGAAAAAATACAGCCTTTATCTGGGACAATCAGTGTCAGTCTGCCTTTGACCAGTTAAAAAAGTACTTGGCTAATCCTCCTATTCTCACTCCAACAAAGCATGGAGAACCTCTCCTTTTATACATCTTAACAACCGAAACAGCTATAGGGGCCTTGTTGGCACAACACGACAAACAAAGAAAGGAAAGGGCAATATACTATATCAGCTGCACCTTGGTGACCTATGAGCTAAATTACACACCCATTGAACGAGCGTGTTTAGCTGTCGTATTTGCTTCACAAAAGTTAAGGCACTACATGCTCAATCATAAAACTAAGCTCATTGACAAGATTGATCCGCTGAAAGCCGCTCTCATTGGAAGAATGGCCAAATGGGTAATGATCTTAAGCGAGTTTGACATTGAGTACACTGAAAGAAAAGCCATCAAAGGACAAGTCATTTCTGATCAGTTGGCTAAGGTGCCTATCCCCACGGAGCATCCTACACTTGTAGAATTTCCCTATGAGTCCATATTGACAGTAGCACCAGCAACAGAACCATGGAAAATGTACTTTGATGGGTCGTATACACACTGAGGCTCAGGGGCATGCATTTTGTTTATTACCCCTCAAGGCGACGTAATCCCCAAGTCATTCAAAATTACATTTCCATGCACAAATAATTTAGCGAAGTATGAGGCTCTTATCACATGACTCCACATGGTAGTCAAGTGGAAAATCAAGAAGCTAACGGTATATGGTGATTCCCAACTAGTCATCCGACAAGTGAACAATAAATATAAAACTAAGGATGATAAACTCCTGCCTTACAAAAAGATGGTGGATGACTTTAAAGATTATTTTGATGATATCCACTTTGAACAAATCCCAAGGCTAAACAACAAAGCTGCAAACGCCATGGCAACAATTGGATCCTTGGTTGATATGAAGAAGGATAGCATGAAGTATGAGTTCTTGATAGAAGAGCTCCCTATACCAGCCTATGATGTTCCTCAATTGGAACTGGTGTGTGAAATTGTTGGTCCCTTATCTCCTTGGTATCAAGAAACATACATGTACCTCCATGATAACATTATTCCCCCCAACCTTTCTACTTCACAACGAAAAAGCTTCATTCGCTGAGCCTCCCACTTCACCCTTGTAGGAGACACCCTATACAAAAGGAGTCTTGATGGTACACTTTTATGATGTTTAGACTCTAGGGAAGATGAGGTGGGCTTGCAAGAGGTACATGAAGGCATTTGTCAGGCACACTCGAGTGGACCTACTTTGGCTAAAAAGATCTTGAGAACAGTGTACTAATGGCCAACCATGGAGTGAGATGCCTACCAGTTTGTAAAAAAGTGCCTACTGTGTCAACAACATGGTGACCTCATCCATGTGCCATCACAGGAACTGCGACCAATCACAACTCATGGGCCTTTTGACAGTGTGGGCTCGACCTCATAGGAAAGATCCACCCACCATCCTCTAATGGTCATAAATTCATCATCATTGCTACTGAATACTTCACCAAGTGGGTAGAAGCAATTCCACTCACTTTCACCACCGGAACCCAAATATCCAAATTCATCCTTCATTACATCATATGCCATTATGGCATCCCCTATTCCATTATCACAGATAATGGGAAACCATTCAAGAACCAGGAAGTCTGCACCCTGTGTGAGAAATTCCAAACCCAACATCATTTTTTCACTCCATACTACTCCCAAGCTAATGGTCAGGCTGAAGCTTCAAACAAAACCATCCTGCGTATTCTAAAGAAAACAATTAATGAAGCAGGCTGTGTCTGGCACCTTCAACTCAATCCCGCCCTATGGGCCTACCGTACAAGCATCTGTACACCCACAAGAGCCACCCCATATTCCCTTGTATTTGGATCCAAAGCCATCCTACCTATTGAGGTCGAGCTCCTATCCCTAAGAGTATCCCTACAAAACATAATCACTGATTAGGAATATCGAGTTGCAAGGCTGCACGAGCTAGAACTATTGGATGAGAAACGCCTAGATGCACTTAACCATCTACAGGCCTACAAAAACCACTTGAGAAGAAGCCACAACAAGAAAATCAAGAATCATAAGTTTGAAGTAGGTGACCTTGTGCTCATGGAAAATTAGAAGAATCTGCAGGAGCGCCCTAAGAAAGGAAAATTTGAACCCAATTGGTTAGGGCCCTATGTCATCACTTCCAACTATGGATCAGGAGCATATCAACTTGCAACACATGAGGGGCAGCCTTTGGATGAGCCTATGAATATTTTGCATCTGAAAAAGTTCTATGCATAACTCATCGAGTATCCCAAGCAAAAATACAAAAAAAAAAGCAAAAAAAATAAAAAAATCAAGAAAAACCCGAGTGCAATAAAGACGTCTGATAGTGAAAATCACTTCGGTGACGCCTTGGATTGGTACCATGGTGAAAACCTATTTCAGGTGCCATGTGTAGTGGCCAGTTCTACCATTTGATAAGTCCTCTTTCCGTCACAACAATCCATACCAAAAATGCTTTCCATGGCTTGGAATTTGAAAACATCAATCACCCACCCTACATCATCCCACCCAAGGCTAATCCATGGTACAAAGATACTTGTAAGCTTCCTTCTATACAACTAAAATTAGAAAAATCCAAAAACATTAGAAAATCCAAAAATATTAGAAAATAAAAAAATCTAAAAACATCAGACAATTAAAAAATCCAAAAACATCAGAAAATAAGAAAAATCCAAAAACATCAGAAAATCAAAAAATCCAAAAACATCAGAAAATCAAAAAATCCAAAAACATTAGAAAATCCAAAAAATCCAAAAACATTAGAAAATCAGAAAAATTCCAATCCACTCCCACGACATCATCACGATTTCCAACATCCTCACAATCCCCCAAAATCACCTAAACCTTCATCTTCAACATCCATCCTAAACCATTCCCACATCATCAAGTCTTGCCAAAACTACATATTCATCTCACCCACATCTTGAAAGTACCTTGATCTCGTGGACACAGGGTATGTAGGTAGTTTGGAATATGAAGGAAGTATCCAGTACTCAAGTACATAAGATGCACCCATCCAACCCGTTTGTGTGGTCCATATTTACTGAGCTTGCTAGATCCAACAAGTGACACACACACTTAACATACCCCTGAAACATCGCGCCTCATGCAAAAATCATCAATCAACATACCAACTATAATCCAACACATGGCCTGACTGTCCTTTTGCCCACCTTTCAAAAATTATGCAACAAAATCCAACCGATTCGCATCCTAGGATTTATCATTCCTACAATGGACAAGAATCTATCATCCTATCAACACTTATCTTGGCAAGAGCACACAATGGCTATTTGTATCTTTTTGTTGGTCTTTTTGATTATTGATTTTTATCTTCTTGTCTCTCTCTAGATCATTTCCAAAGCTACTTTGATCTCATTATATCATGGTAAGTGGCAGACAACACCGGGAGTAGGCATGGTCATTGTTTCTGTATGCTGTGCTTATGGGTTGGTTTCATTACTCCAAGAATAGTATTCATATCTTGAAGCCTGGGTCGGTTCTAGCAAGATGTGCCTCATTTGCATATATAGGCATTAATACCTTATATGTACTATGAACACTCATGGCTATGAGTCCCCTTCCTCGGCTAAGAAAGGTTATACTACCTTGGGAATGGATGAAATCAACCTATTGTTTGTGGGTCTAGTCCATGCAATTGTGGGATATATATCATCACCTAGGTCATCTCATACCTTTGTGAAGTGTATCCTACATTGCTAAAATAAATAAAGAAATGCTCTTAATTAATCTTATGCAACTACTATTGCTAGCTCAAATCATCTTTCTATCACCCATCCAACCATACTATCTGCGCCTAGATTTTTCAACCTCCCGTTTATTCCCCCCTACCCATTTTTCTAACTAACCTCCCTTCTCACTGATTTCCTACCTAACACATCCCAATCTGAAACAAATCCCCCTCAATGAGGTGGTGCATCATGACCTAACAACTCCCTTTTCCCCCATCCCATTCCCTTCCTCAATCTAACCATACCCAATTTAACCTTATATGACCCATAAACCCTACCCCCTCCCCACCTATCCCATACCACCAAGCCCCATCGTTCAGGGTTGTACAAAAACATCATGTGTATCATGACTTCATCACTGCATAAATCATTACATTAGGCCATTGGTTGCATTATCCTAATCATCTAAACCATTGCATTTTCATTTTTCCACTTGCATACATAATATATGTTTATTAAGATAAGTATATATTTCCATTACATTACATGTTGCATCCATAATAAATGTTTATTAATCTGAGCATTTATTTACATTCCACATCCACATCATAATCCATAATCAAAACATGCATACATCATGTAGGAAAAAATAATATCATCATATAGCATCCATAAACTATTATCATCATAAATCTTGCCATCCTTACATACATGTGGAAATCTAACATTTCTTGAGGTAGTACCTGATATGATATGTTGATCACACAAACTGTATAGCTATAATTCACATTCTGCATCCATCCAATCTAACTGAACATCCATCATGACATCATAGGCAAATTCTAACATTATATCATCATATGTCATCATCATACATATATCCATCACATACATCATTAGTACATCCATAACATCTCATAAAATCATTACATCATCATCATCATATATACATATAATCCATAACTACATGGCATCCATAAACATAAACATAATGCATCCATAAACATAATCATCATAAAAAAAACATAAATACATACATCCATCCATAACACATCATAAATGCATAATCACCACATCATCATAAATCATCAAGTGTCATAATATATCATCATAAACATAATGTACATCGCTCAAAATGATACAAGTCATGATATAATAGGCCTCAAAGGGCTCAAAATGTAGAACACATATATATCAACCCCGGGTTGATGATCCCCTCCCTGACTCGGTGGGAGATATGGGCTATCGCTGTTGTTGCTGTGGTGGTGGTTGTGGGAGCTGTACCTATGGAACATGTTGTGGCACCTGTGATGGGGGGCCCATCAGCTGCTGAACTAACTGAATGGATCTGGACTTGTTGGGTGAATATTTTGTCTTCAAATAACTGAAGGCAAAATGGTTATATCAACCACAGTTGAATGAGATAAATCTCTCCCTATTAACTATCACAAACTTATTTATACTAAAAACTATTTTCGGGGTGAAACCATATCATCCATTTCTCTTTTTTGAGAAATGGTGTTACAATATAAAACATCACTTTCACAATACAAGTCAAACTAACCAAGAAACTCATGAGAGCACAAAGTCTATCATTGCTCTTTTCACTGATTTACAATTTAGAACTCAGTAAGTTAAGGTGCAGCTCAAAGTCTTCACCGAATACTACAACAAAACATACGATCACAAAAGATAATAGTAGTTCAAAGCCTTTCCAATATCCTTTACTTCAAAACATAAAATCACAAGCTAAAGATAATTGTTGTAGCACAAAGTCTCCAAAATCAACTTTAGAATATCTCCCAGATTATTCACACTGACACTACAATTTGATCAAGTAGATAAGATAGTATAAGGAAAAGGACATAAGAACAATTTCCAATACACCACAAGTTATTCCAATGCAAAGATTGAACGATCGCTTGCTTTTCTATTCACGTGATAAAATATGATTTACAATTTGAACACAAAGTCTCAAAATGCTCTTCAATTTGTCAGAGTTTCACTTCAATAACTAAAAGATGATAATTACAATGGGCGTCCTCTTTATTTATAAGAGAAACCGAGAGCAAAAATAGGAAAAGAACAACTAACTATGACTTATTCAACAAAGGAGTCCTTTTTGATTTGGGACTTCCTATGTTTTTACATGTAAGTACATATGAGAAAAGTACATGTAAATATGTCTAAAATTGTTTCAAAAGTACATCTGAAAAATAGAAAATAAACTAAGTAATGAAAAAGTTGCTTCAACTTGCACTGCCTTCTTTCTTCATGTGGCAATCATACATAGTGAACGTTGCTTACATCCCAAGACTATCCGGACTAACTGTGTTCTTGAAAATCATCCGGGCTTTGACTATTGCATCTCTAACTATGGTAATTGATTTTGCATGGCTAGTTAACTTGGCCTTCAGATTATCCAAAGTTAACTGGTTATCAAGAATATTATCCACGGAGGCTACTGAAAATGTTTTCTCCTCAAACTCCTTTTAAAACATATTCTCAAATTCCTGGATCATCTCTTTAGCAGAAAGAAATCAATTATCCTGTGACACCAAATTGCATGGCAGTTCCTCCAACTTGTGCAAGAGACTAACATCACTTTGTTCACTCAGCTTCCTTGCAGTTTCTAGGTCATTGATTAGATCTTTCAGCACACGGCTCCAATATGTCAATGCCTCCTTAGTCTCAGTATATGAATCCCTATTTGGAATGACACCAATTGATATCAAAGCACTTATTTTCAACTTCCTCATTTCTACCCACTTATCATGATTCTATTCTAAACGCTTAATATCCTGAGAAATAACATCAATCAAATCATCAAGTTCTGCCTTGATTTTCTCCATTTTGCTTGTTTTCTCAGCTAGCTCTGTAAGAAGAGAGATTCCCTGTGTGCACATTCTTTCCAAATATTCTTCAAGCACTTTCCCCTTAAGATGAGTCTTTTCAGCTTTTTGGATGATAGGATCTTCTATAGAAATGGCCTCAGGAGTCACTGATTCTGAATTCAAAGTAATCTTCCTTACCACTGCAGTCAATTGCTCTACCATTGCTTTATAATGATTTTTCATCTCTTTTTCTTTATCAAACTTCTGAATCAAAATATCCATTGTCGACTGCATGTTAGTCTTTGCACTTTCATGTGTTATTTTGCCCAGCTCAACCCTAGAAATAGAGTAATCATTCATACTAAAATTTTCTATGGTAGCATCCTGTGGGGGCCTTGCAATCTCCACACATTCATGCTCTTTGTCTCCCAACATTGTTGAAAGAATTTTTGGCTTCTTTGGGGTCTTAGCCTTAGCAGGCACCAGCTTACTAAAATCAAAGGCATCTAGAGAGATGGCTTGTTTCTTTCTTTTAGGTGTATACGCTGACAACCATGGAGGAAGCACAAAAGTACTCACATTCGGATCTGTTTCCATTGTTGGTGTTACTGGAATTGCACTGGCACTAGAAGTAGAAATAACAGGTGGAGTATTAGTAAACACTGCACCTGACACATTCACATTTGAAACTTGTTCAAAACCCATTACAAAGTGATCAAATATTGAAGAATCTCTAATATCAAAAGATGAGGAGGACAGACTAGGAATAGACCCAGAAGAATGAAGAACATCATCAAAAGCAGTTTGAGGATTATCAAAAAATATTTTTGAAGGTGATGGAGATTCAAAAGATGGGATGTCAATAGGTGAAATAGATAGAGGAACTAAAACAGGTATGCTAGACAAAGGAGAAGAGACTCCCATATCCTATTGTACATTCTCCTATGGAGACAAAACTTCATCTCCTTGTCCTTCTGTTGGTTTATTTTCAACCTCCATTTCCTTGGTAGCTGGCTCATCAGTATTCTGTTTCTCAATTTCCATTTCTTCTACCTCAAATTCTTTCTCTACAGCCTTTGACTTCTTTGTCACAAATTTGATCCTGTGTTTATGTGGTTTGGAAGAAGAGGGAATGTCACTCTTATTCTTTGTCCTATTCTCCACCTTCTTACCTGTCTGTTCTTGGATCTCAGTCTCTGATCTCGTAAGGAATTCTTTCAAAGCAATTCCCTTACCTTCTAACCACTTGTTTGTGTTATCCAATATGGGTTCAAACCTTTTCCTTAGAGAAGTCAATTCTTTCTAAGACCATTGGATAGGAGGAAGAGGAGAACCAACAACCTGTTCAGTGTTATACCTAGAATCAATTAGCTCTTCATCATCCATCAGGTCTTTAGGAATATCAGCCAATCCCAGATAATCTATTCCAAAGATAACCTGCTATAATCCAATCTTCTGATATCCTCCTTTGTCCTCAAGTCCACCTAGACGTCTTCAACCATTGGTTCATGAAACTGGGTCTTCCTCTTGATCTTGTCTTTTACACCCCTGTAATCAAACCTTGGTCTTCGTTTGAATTGTTTCATGGTCACTAGCTGCATTTCAGTTTCCATGGCTCTAGCCTTTGCGGCAGTTGATACTGAAAACCTGCCAACTTCTAATGGAAATCTGATTCCTGGTTTCTTGAGTTCCATTTGCTTATTATGTACGATAATCATTTGTCTACATAACTCCATCAGAACAAGTTTATCTGAAGGAAACCTTGGCAACATATAAGGATAACCTTGGAAAAAGCCAACCCTTAATTATGAGAAAGTAGGAAATTGTAAGAACATGCATCCATAATCATTCACCACTGACCAAGCTTCATCTGAAATTCTTCTTTGCTCTAATTGAGGGTCAAAAAGACACAAGAACACTGCAAAGAAAGCATCATTTACCCTCCTAAAGTGATGAATAGAACCTTTCAATGTCAGTTGAGGATAGTACTGATATACAGGAACCACTCTCCTATCTCCTTCGGATGTCAAACTCGGAAAGATCCTCATTGAGCCTACTATATACACAAAGTAAGAAGTCATATAGAATTTGAAAGTAGTGGATACCTTAGTCAATTGCTCATGCAGAGCATTGCTGATTTACTCACCCTAAAAGATGGCTTGCCTGCCTTGAGGTATAATCTTGATAAAAGGGTACATCCACTCATGGAAAAGAGAGGAAGAAGCCAGCCCCCTTATCCTGCTAAGAAGTGTTATGAGATCACCAACCTCCTCAATAAAATCACTTCTAGGAAAACTCCTCGGCCACCTGGATAAGTTTGACCTTGAAGTCTTAAGCCATTTGGTGTTAATTATCTTCTTAGCCTTCTTAGAATTCTTATCAAATTCCTTTTGGGCTTCAGCAAAATCTAGTTTCACAACTTCTATAGTAGCAGGACACATGAAAGATTTATCAATGAATTCTGGATCCAATCTGATTATCACATTGCCATTCATATCCACGACTGCCCTAGTTTCTCTATTGTAGAATTGAGCACATTGAAGAAAAAACTCCATATTATGAGCTGCCACCGGGAAAGATGACACCAAGTGAATGTTTCTATCAACAATCTTCTTCATTGTAGAACTAGGGTTATCAGACTTAGTTCTTTCCAAAAACTCAACCATGTCTACATGGCCAATCTCTGTATCCCGAATGTCATCAACATTGGAAGTAACCGAGGTGATTGGAAAAACACCTTGATACTTATACTTCATTGCTTTCGACTTCTTTGGAGATAACTCAGTCATCTGAAAAAGCTAACACCAAAAGGATGTCAACAAATAGAGAAAATTCGCAAAATAAACTGCAACAAAAAGCCATGATCATGCAATTAGGGGAAATACTGGTAATCTGGGAAAATTGCATGTCGACGATCATGACTACGGGGATACGCTTGAAAGGGCTAGAGCACAAGCGGGTTGAAAAAATGGATGAAAGCAAGCTCAGGAAAGTAAATTTGAAAATCTCTAGAGTTAGAGAAAATTGAGAGAGTAAATGCACGGGCGGCAAATTGCATTAGAGGGATGAATTGCAGGTGTCAGGGTGACAAATTTTGCCAACCCTGCATGTTGGAAAAACTTTGATATATGTGCAAGGTCGGTGAAATTGGCCGCCATTGCATATGTTCTAGGAAAATGTGTTTGATGTAGGGGCGGTCAATTTGACTGCCCTTACATATGAGGGAACAAGCAAGTTTGATCAGATATGCATAAGCGGCAAAATTGCCCGCTAATGCATATAGGGGAAAAGCTTGTGTTTTAATGCGAAGTCAGTCAGAATGACCGCTCAGGCATATGTTCTTGAAACTCCAAGTTATTTGTGAAAGCAAAATTTTCTACCATCGTTGCATATTGGAGTAACACACGATGTGTAAGGGCGGTGGTTTTAACTGCCCTTACATGAGGATAAGCAAGCTTGATATGGTGTATGCACAAGCGACAAAATTGCCTGCTAATGCATATAGGAGGAAAAGCTTGTGTTGAGTTGGTAAAAAAGACCACTATTTCATATGGGAAGACAAACCAAAAATATGTATCAGTGGTGGAAAAGATCGTCAATACATATGAGGGGAATACTGGCAAAACTCAAGTTTTCACAGATATTATCTAAAATCTGCCTCTAGCGCTCAGACTAGGGCATGACGAATTCACTGATAATGAAAAGGAAGACAACAAAGAGAAATACATAAACATTCTACTTAGGATTTTTTAAGATAAACTCAAACATGCAAAATGACAACTCAAATCAAACAAAAACATTTGCATGAATCACAAACAAGCATTCCTATTACAAACAAATGCTAATAGAAGGAGGAAAAACAATCAACGAAAGCAAGATAAACATCTTCCTACCTGGCAATAATAGTGAAAACCCTAGACGCGAAATATGCATAATCCACAAGTTTCGCGGTTTGATCGGCTTCGCAGAGGATTAAGTGGCTTATTTTGAGAAGTTGAGAATAAAAATTAAAAAGAACAATGACCAAAATGCTTTAAAAAGGTTTAAAACAATGTATTAATGGTGACACGAGCACCATTAATGACACTTCAGTTTAAGATTTGGTGAAATCATCATAAGGAGGTGAAAACAACCGACCACGCATTAGCTAGATGCCTTACGCAAGAGCGGTTCCTACGACCGTCGTTACACATCAAATTATGACAAGGAACATGCATGGGCGGCGATTTTCACCACCCATGCTTATTATTCAAAAACAAACATACATGTAAAAGTGGCAAAATGGGCTGACATTACACTTTGAAACATCAAGGACATGCAAGAGCGGCATTTTTAACTGCTTATGCACATGAAGACTCAAAAACCTACTAACACCCTAAAATGATCAAAATTAATATTTTGATCGATTTGCAACCTAATTGATTTGCACAAATTTTGAGGAATCGACTTAAGGGAATGTCACAAACCATTCTAGGATGTTAGATGACTTTGCACGAGGCCAAGAGTACTTGTCTTGATTTGTGAACTTAGAGTGTAGGCTACAAAATAGACAAGTTTCGTAGGGGTTGTCTACAAAAACAAGCGTGGTTGATTTTGAAAACAATAGCTGGCTCTAACTGGGGAACTTCCTTTGATCGAACTTTGAAATGATTGAAGGGAGAAGAATCCAGTCTCTAAGTGCCTTCATCCATGCCATTGGGCCATAGAGTCAAGCTACCAAAAATAAAAAGACACAAAAGACCAAACAAAAACACAAAAATAAAAACACAAAACTATACAAATGTACAAATGAACTTATTTGATACTTTAAAGGTTGAAGTGTTTTAGATGTTGTCCACTGTGAGGCAGCAAGAATGGTGTTCCATCAAGATACTCCAACAAGAAGCTATTTTCACCGCAAAGTTGATGAATGACGAACGAGCCTCTCCATAGGGAATCAAACTTCACATGCATTCCTTTTGGTTCTCTCCTCTTGTCCCATAACAAGACTTGATCTCCAATTTGAAAATCACAAGCCTTCACCTTCTTGTCAAAAAGTTTCTTCACCTGACTTTGATGTTCAACAATACGGTGTACTACCATAGCTCGTTGTTCTTCAAGTTTAGTGAGGTACATGATTCTTTTGTCAATAGAACTTTCAAAAGTTCTATCTTCTACTACCTTTGCCAACTTCAATGCCGGCAACTCCAAAGTAATAGGTATTTCTGCATTCAGACCATACAGAAGTTGAAACGGTGACATACCTATCGCCCTTTTGGGGGTAATCCTGTCTGCCCATAAAGCATCAAACAATGCTTTATGCCAAGTTCTCTGATTATCTTCCATCAGTTTCCTGATAATAGTAACCAGATTTTTGTTACTAGATTCTGCCTAACCATTTCCTTGCGGATAATAGTCTGAAGAGTGAGAAAGAATGATCCCATGTTCATAACAAAAGTTAGTGATCTCGTTGGAAGAGAAACAAGTAACATTATATGCTACTACTTTGTTTGGAATTCCAAACTGGGAAATAATATTTTCGTTAAGAAAATTACATACCACTGCAAAAGTAGCGTGCTTTACTGGGATGGCTTCCACCCACTTGGTAAAATAATCAGTTGCGGTGAGAACAAAGTTGTATCCTGCACCTGACGGTGGGTTCACGACACCAATGAAGTTAATGCCCCATTGCTGAAAAGGATCTTCAATTACAACTGGCTTGAGAGGTAATGCAGCCAACTTAGGCCTTCCAACAAACTATTGACATAACTCACACCTACATACCCAATTGTATGCATCCTGAAACAGTGTGGGCCAATAGTACCTAGCCCGCAGAATCTTATGAGCTGTCACAAGCACAGAAAAATGTCCTCCACAAGCTAAATTGTGCAAAGACTCCAGAAGTCTATTTTGTTGTGCTTTATCCACACTACGGAGAAAGACTCCATCAAGGCTTCTTTTATACAAACCATTGTCCCATAGGACATAGTTAACAACCTTCAATTTGATAGTTCTTTTCTCCTTATAGGATAGATGAGAAGGACACTCACCATAGGTAAGAAAATGAGCAATATTTGAATACCACTCATCTATAGTAGTGACAAAAAGAACAGTTAGCATATGCTCAACTTCTTCTTCATCTCCTGTCTCCTTTGGTACATTGTTAGCAATCAATTGACACAAACCTCTACCACGCACAAGCTTGGTAGGTTTGATATCAAGATCAAACTCTTGGATCTTGGCAATCTAATTGCCTCTTTTGGTACCAAATTCCTGTTGAGTCAGGATCGACTTCACTGTTGTGTCGGGCACTAAAACAACAGTATGTGAATTCAAAATATAAAACCAAAAATGCTTTACCGCCTTGACCAAGGCATAAGCATGTTTCTACATATTTGAGTATTTCAATTCATGAGCCTTCAAAGGACAACTCATAAATGAAATGGGAGATTCCACACCTTCTTCATTCTGCTGAACAAGAATGGCTGAAAGTGTATGCTCAGAAGCATAACTGTATACTACGAAATCCTTGGTATAATCAGGACAAACTAGAATGAGAGCATGAGATATGGCCTTCTTGATGTCCTCAAATGCTGCTTTACCTTCCGCACTCCAACAGAAAGTAGTCTTACCCTTCATCATGTTGACAATGTGACGGGTTTTCTCTACGAATTTTGGAATGAATCTCCGCAGAAAATTCACCTTTCCGAAGAAAGAGTGAACTGCAGTCTTACTAGCAGGCAAAGTAAGAATTTAGATGAACTTGACTCTTTCTGAGTCAATTTTAGTGCCTTCTCGGGACACAATGTGACCAAGAAGTTTACCTTCTATAACCCTGAAAACTAATTTCTTAGGGTTAAGAGAAATACCATTTTATCGACATCTTTCCAGCATCTGTCGCAAATGATACACATGATCTTGACATTGTTTGGAGAAAACGGTCAAGTCATCAAGATATACCACAATGAATTTCCCCATCTCATCTTTGAAAGTGAGGTCCATTGCTCTCTAGAAAGTAGTGCCAGCATTGATTAAACCAAACGACATCCTGCGATATGCAAACATGCCCCAAGGTGTTGTGAAAGTAGTCTTGTACTGATCTGCTTCGTTGACCTCTACTTGATTATATCCTAAAAAACCATCTAGCATAGATAGCATCTTCGAACCAGTCACAGTTTGCAACACTTGGTCCATGATGGGTAGGGGGTAGTTATCCTTTAGAGAAGATTGGTTGAGATTCCTGAAATCAACGCAAATACAGATTTCTCCGTTCTTCTTTCTTACAGGGACAATTTTCGTGATCCAGGAAGAATGATGAATAGGAAAGATTATTCTTGCATTCAACATTTTCTGAATCTCAGAAAGAATAGTACTTGATATTTTGGGATTATATTACCTTTGTTTCTGCTTATGAGGCAATGACCCAACTTTGAGAGGAATTTCTTGTTGAATCTCCTTAGGCCTGAAGGATTTCAGATCATCTTAAGAATATGCTAGAACATCAATGTAATGGCGAAGGAGTGTAGTGAATTTGAATTTCTCGTCGGCAGTGCAACACTTCCCAATGTTGACCATTTTGGGATCTGCCTCAAAACTCAAATTTACTTGCTCAAATTCCATAGAGGAACTTGAATCAAGTTGTTGTTGCTATTTAATGTATCTCTCATGCTTATCAAATAGCTTTTTCAGGGAAACCAAACCTTTTAGAATCTTATTCCCTTTTAGTTGAAGAAACTCTTCACCAATTTGTGAATCTATTTCGGAACCGTATTCCCGTGGTGGAGATTCACTACCTTCAAAATAGAGCTCATCAAAGCTATCCATCTTTCACAAGAAAGCTATGATTTGATTATCACCATTGAACACCTGCCAATGGTCAGCATTATCTAGTACACTTGGTTGAAAAACCAACTCAATTGTGTACTTGTTACCTTTGAAGTCCTTATGGGGAACCATGAGGGTGGGGGCGACAACTAATGAATTTGCACGATCATTAAACTCTCTAGGCACCGCAGAGATATCAAAAGCATCAAAACCTTCAATGCAATCCCATATGTGATTGCAATAATGTCTCAACCTTTCATTTTTGGTCTAATATAGATTTCTCACTTGGCAACCAACTAATTCGGCATCCCCTTGAGCATGAAGATTTTTAACACCTTTAGCATGAGCGGCCTCTAATCCGAGCAATAATGACTCGTATTTAGCGGTGTTATTGGTATTGTCGAATTACAGCTTGTATGAGAAAGGGAAGATATCACCTTGTGGAGGTATCAGAACAATTTCAGCTCCAGAACCTCTAGAAGAACATCTGCCATCAAATTCTAAAACCCAAACATCATTTAAATTTCTTACTTTGATGTTTTTGTTACTAGTAGATTCTTCTTCATCAGAAAGAGAAGATTCTGGTATCACTATGCTCTCATCTGAACTTTCATCTGAATACTGTTTTGATTCTCCATCTAAATTATCTGAGCTCTCGTCTAATGAACTAGAAGTATCTTCAGTAGACAAGAAATAATTACCCATTCCCGAGGACTCAAAGAAAATTTGGGCTTTGGGATTTGCCATTTGGGCAACAATATATTTTGCTTCTTTCTCAGGAAGCAACTTTTGCATGACGCCTTTAATAGGTATCCTTGCTTCGGATAGGTCCATGTTCAATTCCCCACCCACATCTTTAGAAAAATGCACCTGAGTAGGATGCCATAAGAGGTTGGAACATTAGCCACTAGGATGGTCATCTTAATCCTCTTGTCTGGAAAGGCTGCAAATGCAAATTGGGAATCTTTGATTTGGCCCAACAATGGCACTTACTTATTTTCCATGGAGAAACATCTCCCAAAGGTCTTGGTTAAGGTGAGACCAAGGGCGTCTGCCACTTTGGCAAGCATAACATTATCAGAGGCCCCAGAATCTATTATGCAATTACTCAACTTATGACCATTTACCAATAGAGAAACATAGAAAGGTTCTATTTTTCCTTGGGCAACAAGGGGAGTAGTGACAAGATTATTTTGGGTGGATTTATTCTTTGAGGAATCATAGGCAACTTTGGGAGAATCTTGTCCTATAGGAACAGTCTTGTTTTTGACGTATTTAGGTAACCTATCAAATTGTTCAGGATTAGCTTGTAAATACTCAACCTCAGACATTTGAATTTTGGTCTTCCTAGCATGATCTATTCTATCAAATAGCTGAAATGAACTAGATACAGAGGAAGGAAATCCATCATTCTAAGTTTTATTAGGGGTAGTCCTGGTTTGAGGAATAGAAGTAGAAGACACATGATTGTTAGATGTACTTACTTGCCTATCGCCAACTAGGTCCTTCAACTGAAAAGGCAACGGAGTTCCCCATTTGGCAATTGAGATCACTGGCTGAGGTTCCTCTCTTGCCTTTCCTTTATCAACCTATTGATTTGACTGATTCTGGGACCTGGTAAAAATAGCATATGCTCCATCATACACTTCCCCTTCTCTTTCCGCTTCATCTTGGTAATTCAGAAAACCAATAGGAGAGTCGCCAGCTAACTCTTCTTCTCCTTCTGTAAAGAGGTTAGCATTTTTCTCCTGATCCAAATCATGTTGGTAAGAATTATCATTTTCCACTTCATAATAGCCAACTTCTGAGTTGACCGGTGCTGCTTCAATGGCGAGCTTCCCCTGAGTAGGAGGAAGATGATTTGGTTGCCCTTGATTTCTGGCAACATTGCTTTGGTATGAATGATTAGGAAATGTTCTCCTTGGTATATCCCTATAGGAAGGAGCAGACATACCTTGAGACATTTGTTTCTTTAGAGTTAGCAATTCATTCACTAGCTTTTGCACCATAGGATCTGTGGTGCTGGTGGAAGAATTATCAGCAGAAGGACCTCTGTTTCTGTTAGAATCTCTTCTGATCTTACCCGCAAGGATAAGATCATCTTCCACCTCCGTAGCCAAAATTTGGGCTGTGGGGAGATCAATAGGACCAGCCCGTCTTAGTAGAAAGCTTACCTCAGGAAGCTGAGTATTGATGAAAAAGCATTGAGATTCTTC
Source organism: Cunninghamia lanceolata (assembly GCA_027924645.1). Classification (NCBI taxonomy): domain Eukaryota; kingdom Viridiplantae; phylum Streptophyta; class Pinopsida; order Cupressales; family Cupressaceae; genus Cunninghamia; species Cunninghamia lanceolata. The sequence continues at coordinate 10,185,536 of BSBN01000202.1, forward strand.
GCCGTTGGTTGAGCGAATGTCAGAATCCTGTTTGTCAGCTTATTGAACTTAGCGATGAAGTCTCACATGGGCTCATGAGGCTTTTTCTTCATCTATGTGAGCTGAGTCAATAAGGCATGTGCATCTCCTACAGGTTTGAACCTAGCCTCAAACTTGGTCTTGAGGGAGTTCCAATCAGTTATAGTTTGGGCCTGGAGATGATAGAACCAATTTGCAGCAACACCTTGTAATGTTTCCACAAAAAGTCTTATTGCTATGTCTTCATGTTCCACACCTATTACACCGCAAGCTATGCAGAAAGCTGTAATGTGTTCATCCGGGTGGACTTTCCCATCGCCATAGAACTTAAGAAAATTCTTCCTCGAACTACGAGGTAGTTCATGCAATGGTGGAGTTAAGTTCAAAGGACCAAAAGTGTTACCCCAAGGGCCTTGAGCTTCCATGGTGCATTGATTAAAGGGTGGGATAACAAACCTTTGTGGAATATGAACAGATAAAACTTTGTTAGTGCTAGAACTAGAAGCTTCACCTGGTATTGAAGACCTGGCGTTAGTAGGAGGAAAACTCCTAGTTCACTGAAGTCGAGGTCGTGGAGGCAAAAGACCAAAGTTATTTTGCTGCATCAACTCAAATATAGGATCAATAATACATTGAGCTCTCTTGCTTCTTGTATAGCATGAGTCTACCAGAATGCAATGTACTCAACAAAAATTTGAAAAATCTTGAAACGATGGAAAAGAACTGTAGTGCTTCAACTCAGAGCGTGAGGCTTCAAGTTGCGCGTTCCTTCCCTAGTAGAGTCGCAAAAAACTGTTGGGTGAATATTTTTTCTTCAACTAACCGAAGGCAAAATGGTTATATTAACCATAGTGTAATGAGATAAATCTCTCCTCTCAGCAAGGGTAGGTTCCCTTATAACTATCACAAAGTTATTTATACTAAAAACTAATTTCGGGGTGAAACCATATCATCCATTTCTCTTTTTTCAGAAATGATGTTATAATATAAAATATCACTTTCACAATACAAATCAAACTAACCAAGAAACTCATGAGAGCATAAAGTCTATCATTGCTCTTTTCACTGATTTACAATTTAGAACTCAGTAGGATAAGGTGCAGCTCAAAGTCTTCACCGAATACTACAACAAAACATACGATCACAAAAGATAATAGTAACATCATTTCTAAAAAAAGAGAAATGGATGATATGGTTTCACCTTGAAATTAGTTTTTAGTATAAATAAGTTTGTGATAGTTAATAGGGAACCTCCACTTGCTGAGAGGAGAGATTTATCTCATTACACTGTGGTTGATATAACCATTTTGCCTTCGGTTAGTTGAAGACAAAATATTCACCCAACAAGACCCGTGTGATCCAAACATATGAGAGCCACTCCCTCTACTACTGGCTATAGCTAGGGATCCTCTATCCATCTGTAATAGCTAAGCAATAGGCTGTGTGATAATACTCAGCTTGAGCTCTCTGCTCTCCCACATGTCCTTGTAACTCCCCAACCTGCATCTGTAACTAAGCAATCTGTGTCTGCATCAGTGTCAATACAGGGCCCATGCATGTCCCTGCTACAACCCCCTGTAGGCTGGCCACCAGCCCCTCTGCCTGCTGATCTCTCCCCTCTACCTGTTGGGCACTTGTCGTTGCCTATTGGGCCCTCACCTCTGCCTGCTGAGCTCTAGCCTTTGCCACCTACCACTGAGCCGTCTCTCCATCCCTCTCGCATGTCAGGGTAACTATCTCACCCTATGCCTATGCTAACTGCACCTGCAGTGCACTCATCTTCCCATCTGACCCATCTAGTAATGCAGCCATGCCCCGCAACTGCACTAACTCAGCATCTCAGCTCTGTAAGCTCTCCTATAGGCTGGTGACCTATCCCCACAGGGTCTCTATCTCCTCCTCATCCTCACTCTAAGGCCGTCGATGGGATGAATGCTCTCTCAGCCCTAAACCAACCCCTGCACCTGAGCTGTCTGCCTCTGCCTGTCCAGCCCCTGTAAACCCAGTGGCAGCCTCTATAATAGGCTGCTACACAGACCTATGCCTCACCTCCAACCTAGGTACCTAATGTGATGCCAAAATTGTAGGTGTCCTCTGCCTCCCACCATGTTGCTGAGGTGCCCTTTGCCTCGACACCTCTCCTACTTGTACCTGCTATATAGGTACCTGCTACTCATCCTACGGTGGCACTTGTAAAGGAGGTATCACTACCTACCTCTCTCTCCCTCTCCCGTGTCCTCCTCTAGCCTCTACCTGCCCAGCTGCTGCTGCTGCCAAAAACGTCAATCAGCTCATCATCCCCGACCTCCACCTCCTCCATCACTATGTAATCCTCAATAACCTCATCCCCTCTTCTCTAGCCTCCTCATCCCCCTTTGCGCCAGACTTCTCATTCCCCTCCTCTCCAGTCTCCTCATCCTCCTCCACTCCCGCCTCCTCTGGCATGTCCACCTCTTCTATCAGGTCTATCAGCTGAGTGGGACACCACATCTGCCACCAAGTGTCATATGTCGACATAGTACCTGCATCTCTGACCTCACTCCTCCAATCCCACCTCAACGACTGTAAGGCTGCAAAGTTTGCTATCACAACCTGTGGCTGTATGGTTGGGGGCCACCTATGTGCATCTCGAGGAGTCCGTGCAAATATCGCCATCGACTGTGGAACATCCTGTCATAATCCAAACTACCGCATGACTCGCAAGGATAGATACATGTCAATAGTATGGTCGCCTCAACCCATCAAGTAGCACGGCTGGAATGTGTAGGGCATGTGAATGTCATCGTCTGGCCATGGCTCCACCCCGATATAAGGTTGCCAGGTAACTTGAATCAAATCATCCAGCACTCGCCGCTAGTATCGTACCTGCCCTATGTAAGTGTACTCCACATCCTGATATAAAAATACAAAAGCCTCAAATGTACGGCGAAAATATCCACATCTCAGCCTGGTAATCGCAATATGCTCCCAAGCGCATATATGTAGCAAAGTAACTTCGGCTGACAAGGCTAAATCACAATGATAAACAACTTTATGCATTTCATGGTATAGCTATGCCAGCATACAGGGCCCCTAGGCATACACTGTCCCATCTCAAACCATCCCCTCAATCACCTCTCCCCATCTAACCAGAAAGCCTCTGCCTCACCGATCTGGCATCACCACACCACCAATCAATGCACACAAGAATAATGTGAAATGATCTGCACCTGCCACCAACGTCACCTCATAACTCATCTCTTGACTCTCCCCTACCAACACTATCCGACCACGGACAAATACTCTGAGTAAGGCCCTCTGTCCCCTCCTCATATCATATACCACTTGCTGTCCATGAATGGGTATCTTGAGGATGCGATAAACATCCTCAAGTGTAATTGTAATCTCGCCTGTAGGAAGCAGAAAGGAGCATGTCTCGGGGTGATAGCACTCTAGGAGAGTCGTCATCAGAGCTCTATGAGCTCGTAGCACTGGCATCTGTGCGGGTGTCAAAAGCCCTAGCCTCACCAATCGACCTTGGGTAGCATCATCAAAACTATCAAATAGCTCCATCATCGAGGGCACACGTCACTCCTGCAAGTACACAATGAAAGACCTCATCTCCTGCATCCACAAATGCTTGTTAGAAACCTACCTATCCTTCCAAAACCAAAACTTTCACATCACATTTCTGCTGTTGGAAGCCAAATTAATTTTGGTGCCACAATACATCTCTTTTGCGCCAACTTTACAGATGGCGCTACCCAATTCCCATATGGCACTAGAAAAGAGTATAACACCACTGCACAGCGTTTATGCACCATTTTAGAACATTGCACTACAATTCTAGTTGGCGTCAATTCGTGAGATGGCACCAATTTTACCTATAGTGTCGATCCATAAGATAGTGCTACTTTCCCACATCGCGCCAATCTAGAAGATAGCTCCACTACATAAGATTGCACTAATCTAAGGATAACGCTACCCTGAACCCATTTGGTGTCAATTCGCCAAACCCTAAACCCTGCACAATATTGTGCTAAAATAGAGGATGGCACCAAAATGCTAGGTTTTGGCACTGATTTGTCCCTTTTTCATCCCTAGTGGATAGCACCAATCCAGGGGATAGCGCTAATCCGCTCCCCTTTTTGAGTTGCGCGATCACTCGATAGCGCCAAAAACCCCAAAACCCATATTCCTGACATAAAAAATGCGATTAAAAAAAAAAGCTAGGGTTAGGGCCTACCTAGGGTACAACCTCTAGTGCCCTCTCATACGCTCGAAATCGCTCAGAAATGTGATCAAAATGCGAGAACACAGGGTTGCAGTTAGCCATTCTCTCCTTCTCCCCTTCTTCCAAGTGGCTCTAGGTGTACAAATGTGGCACTCTTAGGGCCCACTCTTCTAATTAGAGTAAGCCATTTCATCCCTCCACACAATTTTTCTTCCCCAAGGTGCAGATCACAACCATTTTTGTCCATTCTTCTTCCTATCAACCCGATTTTCTCTCCCCTATCCAAAACCCCCGTCGCGTCCTTTCGAGAGCTCGCTTGAAATTTTATTTATTTTTCACTGACCTCTTGAGGGGGCATCCGTTATTCATTTTATTCCTTCCTGGTAGCTGGGGCATGTTTTTCTTTGACCTGACGCCACTTACCTGCTAGGTCCTAATGCCACGTCAAAGAGGGGCAAATGTAGACACCTAAAAATATCTTCATCGTCAAAACAATTCCCAACATCCCTAAACATACCAATTTCCCTTCTAATCAATTAATTAAATTTTTATTTAATTAATTATCCCTTCATCACCTAAGTTTTCATCATTTTACCCCCTACAATTGGGTTAATTAATTCAATAGTCCAACCTTACCTAATTAATTAAATAAATATGCAATATTTATTTGGTTAAATCCCCCTTTTCACTAAAATCCAATTAATTAGGTAAATCATGTTTATCTAATTAATTCAGCCTATTAATCAACCTATTCCTACCTTAGTTAATTAAATATCTATTATTTAATTATCTAGCCTAACCTACATGACCCTAGACTTATGATTAATTAAATAAAATCTTATTTAATTAATCTTAACCTCCCATCAGGAAAATCAACCTAATTAAGATGGTCAAACTTTGATTAACACTCTTTCCCACATCCCACAAATAAAAAATTGAAATATATCCCATATAAATCAATTTTTTATACACACGTCATAATCCTCATTTAATACCTCTTACACCCCTTACACATGTCATAACTCATTAATATCCACTCTTCCCTAAATAAATTTTTAATTCATTTTACTCTTCCCCATGTGAATTTTTAATTCACAAATAATCCATCTCACCCAACCTCATTTAATTCACCTTTTTCCCAAGATGAATTTAAAATTCATCTTTATTCCTAGCCCTCCATTTTCTAAGATGAAATCTAGGCCCTCCACATTATCTTCATCCTCCACTATTGATCTCTCAAATCAATCTCAACCTTTGGATCAAAATCCCTCCAAAATGCTTATAAATACAACATCCTCCATGCTATTTTATAATCCAATTTCTAAGTAGTGTTACCATGCTAAAATTGTAAGGAAAGCAGAGGTGCATAATACAACTTCCCTAATGTTAATTCAAAGGGGATAATGCAGACAGGTAACTTTCAATTCAAATCCAAAGATAAATACACCAGAAAAATACAAAATAAACATTCAAGATAACAAAGATCAACATCAGATGTACGTGGGAAAACTCTTTCGGGTAAAAAACCCACCACCACAAGAGACAATCTTTATTACAATAAACTTTATAGTTACAATAAAGATCTCATCTCACTTGATCAGGTATCGATTCTCAAATTATATAAACTGTTCACTTTCACTGCACATTTATAGAATGAACAATATAATCGAATCTCTTTATCAATAAGACAACCTCACAAAAACTATATATACAACAGTCTTTCAGAGCAAAACCGTTTTGAACTTCTACCCTAACTGTTCATTCCAACTGCCCAGCATCGCTATCTTCCAACCGTTGTATAACTGTCATCTGATTGTTTGCATACTTGCGAGACCATTAGTCCCAGATTCACCAATACATAAATGATATTTCGGTTTATATCCACAAACACTTAGTAAGACTATCGTCGACAATTTTGTTGCCGACGATGCCAGTGTATACCTCATCGGGATAGCTCAAACCATCGGAGACCGCTTCATTTCCTACACCGATGGTTCCTTGTCCCAGAGATGCCCAAAGCTCTTCATCCTCCATCGGAGTGACCTCTTCCATCGGCTCAAAAACTTTACGCTGCACCGATGAATATTCTCTCGCCAATCGTCTGGATAAACCACCATCGGTGAGACCGTTAACAACAGAGGGACTCCTCAAAGCTGGGCCGATAGTGATTCTCATGCTGACGCGAACACTTCATCAGAGAGACACAAGAGTATCAGAGTGAGTTCTCAAGGCTTGGCCGATAAAGCTACTCACTCTGATGGTCTTCCATCAAAGTGATCATTAACATCGGAGTGACTACCACAACCTTCACCAACGTCCAACCTTATACCGATAGACGTATCTTATCGGTATAACACATTGATCGGCAAGGCTTGAGCATATCAACCCGATGGAGCATGTCAACCCGACAGCTTGTCCTTCATCGGTGTAACATTGCATATCGCCCAAAGACTTCACACTCCCACCGATAGTGAAAGTCTACCCGATGACCGAAGAACATGTGAATGATATGAGGTTCCAAACAGTAATTTGAGACACTAGGTCTCTTCAAAAATATCTCTTGAGCTAGTAATTTGTGAGTTGCACTTGTGAGAGCATTTCACATAGAATCCATCATCTTGGGTATAGCTAGGAGCTTTTGGGTGCAAGCTTCTCCACCCTATCTTGGATTGTGAATCCATTTGTGAGGTATAAGCTTGTGTATTTTTCATGCATTTGTTTATGTTTCTACTTCATTTTGGATTTCACTAATCACAGATATATCGAGCATTTGAATCTTCCATTGCATTCTATATTTGAATCTTCCACCAAATACCAATGAATTGATATTGAGAAAAAATGAGATCTATTACACAATGAACAATTGTCTATTTAAAGGCAAGGAAAAACATAACGGGTGAAACTACCCGATAACCAAAAATATGGGTAACCAATATTAAATATTTGCAACTACCTATAATGCTAAACCTAAGTTAAACTTAAAAAATCATGTAAGGGTAAAGACCTGTTCACACTAACACCCCCCTTAAGTGCAAACTTAAGGAGATTATTATGCAAGATGAGATGCAAGATGGGTCTCCACTACAAGGCCATGTTAGGTACCCATGCACAACTACTATGCAATGCAATGCAATCTCTCACAACCGAAGAAAAGGAGAAAAACTCTGTGGGAGAAAACTCCTCTCCAAAAGAGAGAAAAAAGATAAAAAGGTGAAAGGAAGGAGGACTCCACAAGACCCCCCAAGGACAACTTACGGCACTGATATCAATGATCTCAACAAAATACAAAAGGAGAGAGACTAGTACGTAGACCCCCAATAGTAAAGAATAGAAATGTTGAAGATCCCCCCCATGATGAAGAAACTCCTGTTTCGATCCTGGAAGCCTGAAGACAAAAGAATATCCAATGTCTACAAACAACATGCCTCCCTTTAGGGAGAAACAAGTCCAACCACTGATGCAAGAGAAACTCCAACTCTGAAACAAGAGAAGGGAGAGGAAGAATCAACATGAAAGATGCCTCTGAAAACTATCTCGGTGCCTCCACATAACCAAATGTCACATCATGATCAGGTGCAACCTTAACTGAAGAAGGTGGATCAACACGACCATGTAGAAACTCTGAAGTAACAATCTCTAAAGACATGGATGGTGTGATTGCAGTGTTGATACTGTCATCAAAAAGAAGGGATATACCCTCAAATACATCATCCAAATCAGCAATGTGAGATTCACAAAACAACTCTGAAATACCTGTCAAGTGACTATCCCACAAAGTAAGATCTAAAGGATTAAGAACATCTTGTTGTGCTGAAAAACAAACCTTTGAAGCAACATGATCTGAAGTAGGAGAAGAATCAACATAGGTCTGTAGAACTCCAAAGTTCAAATGACCAATCTCTCCTAAGGAATTTCTATCAACACTAGCAAGTGGAGTGCGAGGCTCATAATCATCATCCTCAACAAAATGACAAAAAGCGTAGAGACGAGACTCATGATCAGCTTCACCAACTGCAATGAATTTGCCAATATCATCCTCACTAATGAAAATAAAATCTCCAGTGAACTCTATAGTCGTAGGTACCTCACCATGAGTAATATGATAGATAGAAAGAAGATTTGTGTACAAATCAGGAATACAAAGTACATCTCTAAAACAACCATCACCAATCTCAATATTGCTTATCCATGCAACATCCAAAACTTACTATTCCCCAACAAGATCTTCAAAGTATCTTTAGGATGAAGACCCGAAAAAGGATATGGAGAAAAACCCATGTGATTTTATGCTCTTGAATCCAAAAACCATCTATCACAACCAGAGTGAACTATAGAAGTAACCAATGCATGTCCTTTGAGCTTGTCTTCTTGACCTTTCATCCCATTTGCAAATCCAACATTCCTTAACTGTGTATGTTTAGATGAAGATGAAGATGTTGTCGATGGAGAAGCTGTAGAAGGAGTCATAGATGAGGGTAGCTCAATGTTGTTCTTTTGAAGAAGGTGTGAAATCTCATCAATCTTCTTAGTATAACAATGGTGTTCATCATGACCTTTCTTCTTGCAATACACACAACTAAACTTCTCCTTCTTAGGTTAATCCTCTTTGGAAGAGGTGGATGACTCATTAGAATTTGTCTTAGCCTTAGGTTTCTTCTTCCCTTTTCTCTAAGATGCTTGTGAACTAATGCATGACTCTTAGAGGACCCATCTAACTAAGCAAGTTTGGCTTGCTCCCTAGTCAAACGATCACAAAATGTCTCAAGAGAAGGCATATTGAAAGCATTACCCAAAGCATCCATGGTGGAGTAAAAAATAGAAGAGAAAACAACAAATGGACCTCTTAGATTAGACAAAATCAAGAAAATAGACTCCTTATCAGTTTTATCCTTCCCACATCCTACCAATTGTGACCTCACAAATTTGAACTTGACTAGATAATCATCAATGGAAGGAAATGCATCTAGGGAAAGAGAATCCAATTCTGCCTCTAATTACAAAGCATAGAACTCGTTGATCTGACCAAACAAGTTATTGAACTTATTCCATACCTCCTTGGGTGTATTACACTCCTCAATGTGGAAAAGCAAACTATCAGAAACATGCAAAGCCATCAAACCCATAGCTTCATCACACTTGTTCCTATGAGCAAATATCTCATACTTCCTAGTAAGAGTGGGTTGTTCATCATGCAAAGTGGACCACAAACCCTTATATTGGAGTAACCTACATATTTTAATCTTCCAAGTATGATAGTTATGAGGAGTTAAAAGCTCAAATGAATCAGGAGTAGCCATGACAACAAATGCACCAAAAGCAAGCAAAATAGACACCAAATTGATACAATTAGGTCTTAAACCTTCAAGATATCAAAGACAACAGCAAATGAAGCCTCTTGAAATTGATTTCACCTTTCCAAGATCCAAAAAAGCTCAAGATATCACTCAAGAAGCAATAATGCAAAAAACATGTACCTAAGGAAGAATCTAGAAAAAGTTGGAGGCAAAAATTAAGCCCCTGAGGAGCAATTGGTGGTGGGTTCCCGCGCCACGTAATCCAAGTCACCTGGCCTCAATGCCAAATCACCACCAAGTTATCAACCAAGCGTACAAGTCATCAGTATACATGTCTCTAATCACCATGCACGGGAGAGAGTCAAAACTGAGACTCGTGAGCCTTACTCACGGTGGTATTAGTGAGTGACAGGCTATTTAAATAACCAGAAATGCTGGTACGAGCCCAATGTGGGACTAAAGTCCCTCAACTCCACTAAAAAGCTAACAATGGGCCCACTCACTGTGCACAGAGAAACCCTAACAAATTTTGCAGTGAAACTTTAAAATGTAGTAAAGTTTGCTCCAAAATATATCGCAAAAAGTGCTGCGTTGGGATGTTTGAAGAGGTGAGACTATGGTGAGGAGCGTCACATAGGTTGTGGCCTCAATATAGAGGCTCGCTCCTCTCAAGAAGGTCTATGTCCTTCCATATAGAGACCATTATGTGAGCAGGTGGGCAACACCATTAATTTCCTTCTAATGTAGATCGGCCTTGTGCTTCTTGTTGGTTGTCCTCGTGCCCAAGAGCATTCACCTATGTGTTGTATGGAGTCAGTAGCGCCTCATGGGTTTGCGAAACCCATAGATCAATAGATTCATACAAAACCTTATAGACCAGAATCGATCCTCCTCCAGCTCCACCATGGAAAGAAACCAGAAATATATATTGAAAAAAGGCAAAATAGAAATTTTAAAAAATTCAAATGCCAAATAAAATCTAGCAAATGTAGGCAAGATTAGAATGCCTGGATCTCCTTAATGCAGTAGAAACTCTCTAGGAAGGTGAGCAAGAAGAGGAGCTATGATACCATGTAGGAGTGATCAACTCCTTCCTAGGATCCTTAGTCTGCAAAACAACACCCTCACAGATACACGAGAGAAGCAAAGTGCTCTTCCACCAAATATCAATGAATTGATATTAAGAAAAAATGATATATATTACACAATGCACAAGTGCCTATTTAAAGGCATGGAAAAACAGAACGGGTGAAACTACCCAGTAACCAGAAATATAGGTAACCAATATTAAATATTGGCAACTACCTATAATGCTAAACCTAAGTTAAACTTAAGAAACTATGTAAGGGTAAAAACTCATTCATACTAACATTTCCGTTGTGTTTACTCTAGCTGCATGGATTGGACAGTTCATTCTGTGAACCCTCTGACCATGATTGCACCATAAAATGAAAGAGAATCCATGGATGAAAACATGACAAGGTAGCTAATTTCACCAGTGCAGGTCACCATGTGGAGATTTGCAGGTCGCTAGGTAGTGACCCAGGGTTACTAGGTGGCGACCCACTAAGGAAGGGGTGTAGGTGAAAATCATGATTTGGAGAGGGGTCTTGGAATGAAAAGAAAGCCATTTATCACTGGAGATAAGCCAAGCATATGAGATAAACATGATCTCCACCTTCACCAGTCAGGTTGCCATGTGGGGATTCAGAAATAATAGGTGGGGATCCAAAATCATAAAAATTAAGTCAATTTTGAAAGATGGGTTTGGTTTGGGAGGTCATTCTAAGGCCTCTAGGGGGTGAAGTGAGATGAAATGGACATGAGAAAGGGAAATTAGCTCACTACTATGAAAATTGGCTATGTAGGCAAGCTCGAGAATGCATAAGAAGAATGGTCAACAAGGGTGAAAGTGAAGAAAAGTAAGGATTGAGAAGAATCGATGAAGCAAGAAATTGATGTCAGTGTGTCACCAAGAGAAGCACTATTGAGAGGGTGTTATATTCACACTTCTGTGTACGTGATTAGATGTATATATCATCAAAGGATCCTCATGGAAGCTCATGAATGTTTTTAGAGCTTACAAGTCTAGGTATATTGTCATCCCTAGAATCGAGGGTTGCAAGAAAAAATCCCAACAGGACTAGTGATGTTTTATGTGGAATTACTCACACAAGGTGCGAACCTCATGATTTTTGAGGGATTTACCATTATCTATGATAATGGCAGATGGGATGTGTTGGAGTAGATATGGTTTTACATATTTACCTATGCTTAAGTTTACTTAACCATCCAACATTATTGGTTATTTATTAGGTGCATATTAGTTTTTAGTTTAAAATCATTTATCGTTTTGATAGTTAGACGGTTGGTTGCCTCCACCCGATCATTCCTTGGCTTTATAAGCAAGGTTTTGTATATTATTTTTTCCATCTCATTTTAATTATTCACTCATTTGGTGAAATATTTATCTTTGTGAAGGCTTATTTGCGGGTTGTGCTCCTAGAAGGTGGTTCACACCAACATGGTATCAAAGCTGACTATCTATACCTCCTTCCGTTCTGAGAATTTTCATTAGTGAATTGGTGAGATCACGATTTTATTGCTTGCATTTTCTAGTGGAACGATATTTTTTTGCGTTTGAAATTTTATAAATTTCTATTTCACCTATTATTTGTCAAAATCTGTATCTTTTTGGCTTCTTTTCTGTTGGGTCAAGGCTTTCAAATTTTTTTGAAATTTAGTGGCTTATCATTGCTAGACGGTCGAGTTGGAGAATGAGAATCTCTATTGAATGGCCTGCTATTTCAATCTTCCCATGCGTCAGGGTTAGGAGGGGTGACTGTTGCAACTCTCTTTGCTTGACCACTTCAAGAATCTCCACGGTTTGGATCTGCCCCTGCGCACAGCGGAATCAAGGGACGTGCAAATTCTTGTGAAATTGATTTGGTTTTTTTTGGCCAATATATATTATATTAATCTGACTTTATACATTTGCAAAGTTTTTAGCAAAATATTTATTTAGGGTTTGTAGATCTGTAGTGGGAAACAGTGGTGGGCCCGTTGAAAGTGTTGTTTGGAAGTTGTTCGCAAGGGACTTTAGTCCCACATTATCGGTATAACACAGTTTTTGGCTATTAAAATAGCCTTTCACTCACTTGTCTACCATGAGCACTTGTAAAGGCTCACGCTTGTATGTAGAGTCCTTGAGCAGACCCTCATGGAATTGGTGACCTTGCATGCTCATGGTGACTTGGTGATTTAACATTCAGACTTGTGGTGACGTGGCTCATACGTGGTGCGGGACCACATATTTCATCTATTGAGATCCACTTGGCCTGAAAGGCCCCAAATTTTTCATCACCATGCTCGTGGTGGTCATATGGTGTGACCAGGTGCCTGCCATATTAAGCCCCCTGATTCTTGCAAAGTGCCTAATATAGGCCTTTTTTCATTTTTGCATAAAGTTTGCAAATGAAAGTTGATTTTCGTAAACCACATATCGACAAAAAGGTATTTTCGTCACCTTCGCAGTGGTTGAGGTATTTTCTCATATTTTGTTGTTTGATTGCACTTTTACTCCATTGAAGTTGATATTGTTTTAGTCAATTCTTGTGAACAAAGGGGTTGGTTGTTTATACTGTGAAGAATATTTGCTATTTTCTCTTATTTCATCATGGATTTGCCTAAAGTAGAACTTCTAATTACAACAAATTATCTTAAGTAGAAATCCAATATGGAGATTTTGTTGTTGAAGCTGATATTGCAAAGGATTACATATGTCCAAGATCCTGAACCAACAAGTGTTGTAGAAAAGAGGAAATGGTTTGATTGAAGAGATGAAGCCCTTGGTACTCTCATTATGTCCATTTCTCCTGACTTGAGATATCATGTGTTATCTTGTAAACATCCTAATGATATTTGGACTTCCTTAGAGAATATTTTTGGTAAGCCAGATAAGATGAGGAAATTTCATTTGGAGAATGAAATAATGAATCTTGATCCTAAACATTTTGACAATATCCAGGACTTTTTCACCAAGCTTGATTCTCTCATATTGTAGTTATCTGAATGTGGGGTTAAAAAAGATGATGAGTAGTTGATTCTATCTACTCTCTCTAAGTTAGGTCCTGATTATTCTGTATTATTTTTGCATTTTATGCTACCATGGATGCTCTAGATAGTGCACACAAAATGCCTTCTCATCTTGATGGTTTTGCAGTGCAACTCACAAGGGAACAAGAAAAGTTGGCACAAATGGGCACATTAACATCCATGAGGTCTCAAGAAGTTCTTGTAAAAGATCCTAAGGCTTCAAGTGGCAAAGACAAGAAACAAAATAAGGATTCTAAGTCTAAAGAGAAAGTTAAGGATTCTCCTTCACAACCTACACCTAAGACCAAGACCACTTGTAAAGAGGAACCGTCACAAAAGAAGAAGATCAAATGTGCTTATTTCAAGAGATCCAAACATGATGAACATAGGTGTTATACTAAGAAGATCGATTACTCACCTTCTTTAGATGAACAACATCCTGCTACCCTCCTCAGAGTCTTCTTCACCTTCTCCTTCCACATAACATTTAGCAGCATCTTCATCTACACAGTCAGGGAATACAAGATTTGCTAATGGGATGAAAGGTAAAGCACTCTTGGCTTCCACTATTCCTAAAAATGGGAAATGGATTCTTCATTCAGGAGCATCTCATCATATGGCATCTTCTATGGATGTGTTCTCTTCTTTTGAGCCTTGTAGTTCATCTAATATTTTGATGGGTAACAATACATACATGAAGGTTTTTGGGAGAGGTTCTATTGATATGGGTGAAGGATGTTTTAATGATGTTCTTTATGTACCCTCCTTGACCACTAATTTCCTTTCAGTTTATCAAATTGCTCATGGTGCACAAGGTAAGACAGTTGCGTTCACTCCTGATCATGTATACATTCAAGACATAGAGACTAGAGAGATCATTGCTACAAGTGTGGTGGATCATGCATCTCAGTTGTATTATTTTTCTCTTTTTGCTCTTGATGATGATATTCCTTTGGATGATGTTCATACCCTTCCATCAATGGTGAATCATGTTTGTAAGGAGAAGTTTGGTCACTTGAATCTTGGAGTTCTTGAGACTAGTGTTGAGCTTCCTCCTCCTCCATCTCTTGCTTCTTCAGATTTGGGTCCTACTCTTGAGAAGGTTAATCATAGTTTTTCAGATCTTGCTTTATTGGATGAGTATTTGGCAGGTATCTCAGATTTGTTTATGAAGTCTCATCTTATATATTTGGGAGACATATTTGAGGGGATTTCTTTCCTCTTTGATGACAGTTTCAGCATGATTATTGATTCATCTACATTATCTTTGGAGATTGACATTGATGAGTTTCCTTTTTCAATTGATTTGTCACATTTCTTGGTTGAGTTTGATCATGCTTATATGGTGGCTTATTCAAGCATAGAGACTTCTCCTCAGTCTGCAAAGGTTTTTATTTGGAGACTTCCTTCCTCCTCCTTTCAATTGGACATGGAGTGGCTTGTACATCATTCGATTGACTTGTTTCTTCTCAATGGGAGAAGTGTTGCTTGTAGGCATGGGGTCATCTTTTGTTTCTAGGCATACTTCATCGACATTGGATCTTCTTCATTATGGGGGGATATAATGTCTCTCTTTATCCTTCCTATGGGGGGATCATTGATTGTATATACATGATGTATGTAGTCCTTTGGGGGTGTTAGTGAGTCCTCCATGCATCATCTTATTTATTTCTTTTTCTCTCTTTTGGAGAGGAGTTTTATCCCGTAGGGTTTTCTCCTTTT
Source organism: Cunninghamia lanceolata (assembly GCA_027924645.1). NCBI lineage: Eukaryota > Viridiplantae > Streptophyta > Pinopsida > Cupressales > Cupressaceae > Cunninghamia > Cunninghamia lanceolata. The sequence goes on from BSBN01000202.1 coordinate 10,200,878, forward strand.
CTCCAGTTTGTGAGAGATTGCATTTCATTGCATTTGCATTGTAAATGGGTACCTAACATGGTTATGTAGTCGGGACCCATATTGCATCTTGCTCATATTGCATAATAATCTTCTCCCTAAGTTGCACTTAAGGGGGGGTGTTGGAGTAAATAAGGTTTCACATATTTACCTATGCTTAAGTTTACTTAGGCATCCAACATTATTAGTTATTTATTAGGTGTATATTAGTTTTTAGTTTAAAATCATTTATCATTTCAATAGTTGGATGATTGGTTGCCTCCACCCAATCATTCCTTGCCTTTATAAGCAAGGTTCTGTATATTATTTTTTGCATCTCATTTTAATTATTCACTCATTCGATGAAATACTTATCTCTGTGAAGGTTTATTTGCAGGTTGTGCTCCTAGGAGGTGGTTCACACCAACTGGATGTCATAATGACAAATGATATGGTGGAGGATGAATTTGGATATTTGTTGGTCAATGGTATAAGTGAGCAAAATTGCTTTGACTTGGTGAAATACTTAGTGGTGGTGATAATGAACTTGTGTCCACTAGAGGAGGATGGGTTAATCTTACCAATGAGATTGAGACCCCATGTAAAAATGACCAAGGAGTTACAATTGGTTGCAATGCTCGTGAGGGTGTGTGAATCAAGTCCTTGTGTTGTTGACAAGCTACACATTTCTTGACATACTAACATGCATCTTTTTCCATGGTAGGCTTGTAGTAACTTGTTCTTAGTAACTTCGTAGCTAGGACCATACCACTGGTGTGTGCTTTGCAAATACCTTCATGGACTTCCTTGAATTCAAGATTGACCTCTTTTGAATTTAGACATTGTAATAAGGTACCATCATAACCCTTATGATATAGGGTGTCACCGAGGAGAGTGAAGTAGGATGAGCATTAGAGGAAGGATTTGTGTTGGTTGTGTGTAAGGTTAGGTGGAAGGCTTTGGTCATAGATGTAAATGTAAGTGTCATGATACCATGGGGAATTGGGACTAATAATCTTGCATATCAATTATATTCTGGAGACATCATAGGCAGGTATTAAGAGCTGTTCAACCAAGAATTCACACTGTTTCCAATGGTAATCATTGCATCAGCTACTCCATTACTAAGGAGAGGAACCTATTCAAACTAAATGTGGGTGAAGTATTACTTGAATATGTCAATCATTCCTTTGTAGGGGTGATAGTATCATTCATGGTTTGATATTCTCATTAACCTATTAGATGACCAGTTGGGAGTGACCAAAGACTAAAAGATGTTGAATGTTCCACTGCACAACACTTTTGAGACCAAAAAGTAATGCTTCATATTCTACAAATATTATTAGTGCAATGAAAAACTAAGTCTAAAAGATTTCAAGATGAGATCTCCTTAAATGGTGTGAGGAGTAATATGCTTGCCCTTGAGCCATGATTGGTGAAGGAGCCATCAAAATATGGCTTCCAAAGAGGAGTTTCTTCAAGAGTAAGGTTTGATTCGTCAGGGAAATCCATGAAAAGAGGGTGGTTGTCTATCAAAGGTGCATTAGCCAACTAATTTTCTATGATGTTTCCTTTGACTACCTTTCAATCCACATATTTGATGTCAAATTCACTAAGCAACATAACCCATTTATCCATTTTTCTTATCAATGATTCCTTTGATAAGAGATATTTGAAGGGATCAATTTATTAAATGAGTTTGTTTAATGATTTAGCATGTAGTGTCTCAACTTTTGTGATGTGAAGACAATGGCCAAATATTCCCATTCCATGGGTGTATAGTTGAGCTCGTAAGTGATCAAGTTCCTACTGATGTGGTAGATTGCTCTTTCATGACCTTAATATTCATCATGCTATGCTAGGAGTGCCCCCAAGGTGATTGGTGTAGTGGAGATGTAGAGGATCAGTAGATTGTTTGATTTAGGTGTCATTAGAATGGGTGGAGTAGCAAGATATTATTTAAGCTAATCAAAAGTCTTTTGACAAGACTCGTCTCGATGATCTACCTTGTATTTTCATGAGAAGATGCGATAATGGTTGACATTTATCTACAAGCTATGCAATGAACCTTTTAGATGGCTTGAAGCTTACCTTGGAGGCAGTGAAGTTATTTTCTCTACTTTTTGACTTGCCTAATAGATCATCCACATAGTCTTCCATAATGTCATGCAACATGTGGAATATCATGATCATGGCATGCTAATAGGTTGCTTCGACATTCTTCAATTTGAATGACATAACCTAATAATAGAAGGTGCCCCAAGAAGTTATGAAGGTGGTTTTATGTTGATCTTCAATGGTGATTCTAGTTTGATTATAGCCAAATAAATCATCCACATGGGATAACATTTATATCCTATAGTGAGATCGATGTCAATATTAGTAAAGGGAAATCATCTTTCAAGCATGCCTTGTTAAGATCTTTGAAATCAATGTAGATGCAGATACCTTTGGGATTCTTTCTCATAGGAATGATGTTGGATATCCATTTAGGGTAGTTAATTGGTCTAATGAATCCAACCTCTAGGAGTCTCTGTAGTTCTTCTTTAACCAAAAGAGTGATCTTGGGATGCATCCTTCTGAGTTCTTGCTTGACTATTTTGGCTTCAAGGTGCACTACAAGATGATGAACCATAAAGGATGGGTCCAACCTAGGCATATAAATGTGTGATCATATGAAGATATCTATAGAATTCGTAAGGATATGAGTGATAGTCTCTTTATCTTATGAAGCCAAGGTGATTGCAATGGATGTGACCTTCTGATTATATTATGTACCAATGTTGATTTCTAAGCTCTACTTAACCAAGATCATAGATTTATCTTATCATTGTAGAGATGCCAAGGGTAGGTAAAGTTCCTCATCTATCGATGCCTCAGAAAGGTTTTCATTGATAGACAAATGTTATTCTTTCTCTTTTTCTTAGTCTAATAGCACCTCAACAATGTTTTCACTAGGGGACTTTTATTTATTTATTTTGGATTTGTTTTCTTTTTAGGACTAAGGAACTCAACCTGCTCCCCAAAATATGTTATAGTATCTAGATTGATTTCAAATCCTTTCTTGTGATCCCCTACTGAGATGTTGTCTTGAAGTGCCATGAATTCAATTATAGTCTCATCATTTTGAAAGGCATCAAGAGACATAATCTTGTTGGTCCAAATTGATGAGTTCAGGATATGTGAGTTCAAGATTGATAGTGCAAATGGAGGTTGCATGAAAATGATTGGTGATTGTGAGGTTCTAGAAAGAGTTAGTGATGGTCCGTATCTCATTATTTTTAATATCGGGGGAGGTTTCTCCACAACTACAGAAGTGTCATTTGGTTTATTGGATTATGCATCAGGTGATAGGTATCCCAACCCTTGAGTTTTGACATTTGCCTTTATATGATCAGAGTCAAGGATACCTTTCTTGTGAAGCTCGAGGCCTTTACCTTTTTAGTTCATAGTTTTGTATATTTGGCAAACTTTAGGATATTCCTCTTTCAAAAAACCGTAACACCCTAAAACTTGTAGCCAAGGAACCAACCCAAATAAAACCCTAACTTTTTTTTTGCATTAATATAGTGTAACACACATGTACGAGTCATCGCCATGAGTACCACGAATGAGGACAAAAACCATATGGATAACATGATCTAAAAAATGAAGTCTCAACTCAAGGAGTTCAGAAGATTTTGAGGGGAGGTATCTAGTTTACAATGCTCGACAAGATGGAGTGTCAGGGTACTAATTTATAAATAGTTAGAATAAAGAACGTGTTTATTAATTACCAAAAATCAACTATTAACTCCATTACAACCTACCAAAAATGTACTTACGATACACAACAATAAGTTTGGTTTTCACCAAAGCATACATCATAGGCTTTTACTGGCGATGATGGGAAGGTCAAAAGTATTTACTATGGTGAAAGGTAATTAAATAAATTGAGCCCTTGCACTAAAGACTAAGGTGGTAAATCAAATCATGAGATTAATGGGGTAACAACTATAAAAAAAATTTAAGTTGCACATTAAGTTTAAAATGGCTAGAATTCAACTATAGGGACCAAAGGATTAACTCATATAATTATTTCACTTTTTCAAAAGTCACTTAGGTCATGCCTAAAATCACGAGTGTTTCCCTAACATGACTTCATTAGGTGTAGTTATTAAAGGAATGTGCTTGGCTTAATTAATTAGTCTTTTCTTTTTTATATTACGAACCCAACATACCAAAACCCAAAATAAATAAATAATTACATTCGTAGATAAATTTATATATTTACTTAATTTAAACCTCTAACTGAAATATTATATATGTATGTATATATAGATGGGTATAGCAATAACTTTATATTTATTTAATTTAAACTTTAAAAAAGAATTTAAATTATGTATAAAAATATATAATAAAAGATATATATACTTCTAAAAAGGAACGAAATCTAACTTCATATGAAAATTAGAGACTAGACTTAAATAAGGGGAAAAGTATTAGTAATGTTATAGAAACCCCATATAAATTTAATTATTGTTCATATCTTATCTTTTAAACATGTTTCGAATGATTCAAGTTAGTCCACAAACCAAAGAAACCCTAAACAGCTACATTCTATCTCCATAAACAAGAGCTCTGAAAGAGCTGGAGTCCCTGCCTAAGGGAATAAATATGTTTATGCAAATTTGCAATTGATATAGTTTTATAATTTTTTATGTGTATATAGCTATATGTTTTGTGTGTTGGTGTTGAGAATCAAGATAATAAGGTTAAAACTCAATTGTTGAATTTAAGACTCAATTCTTGAATTTAAATGTAATAAGATTAAAACTTGTGTATTTTAATTGAAAGTTATTATGGTTTTTGAAACTTGATAAAATTATAGGAAACTTAGTACCAAATTTCTAATCAATCCTTACAAGATTCAACTTTGGTTTGACACGTAGCAATACCTTAATGGTTGCAACAAGTTGTAGATGACATGACCTTCAATGTTTTATTTCATAGATCTGTTGATACACTTAGTGCTTAACCTAATTTAAATTTACCATGAGTTTATTAACTATTACAGAAAATCTCAAGTTTCACTAAACATGGACATTGAGAGGTAAAAAGTTATTTAGATCTGTTTGGTTTCCACTTTTTATGGGATAAAATACACTTAGAGTTAAAACTGTTGTATATAATTAAAATTCGTGATTCATTTATCCTTTATGCAACTGCTATTTGGGTATTATTGAAAGTCATCACGATTTTGTTCTTAGTTGTTATATTTTGTGAAATCATTAATTGTAGTCCTTTTGTGGAATATGTACTTTATATGTTTTAAAGTACTCAAGAAACAATACAACAATTGTTAAATTTAAAGATAATTGTAATTTGTCACTTGAAGCTACAATGTTCATTTGATTGTTAAGAAAGACACCTAGGACCCACTTTTGGAGATAAAATAGGTAAGTGTTGGCAACAAGTTGAGCTTCAAACATGATTTAAAGGGATGTATCTCCATTGACCTTGAAGAACTTGCTATGAGACAGTTGAGTAATGATACAAAGTATGAGACAATTGAGTAATGATACAAATAGTAGTTTTTCTTAAAGTAATATTTAAATCGTGGGTTCAATCCGAGAGGATGGTATAGTGGTAATAATAGAAATGACAATAAAAATTTCAAAAGTCCACAAGATTTGATGACTATGTGCTCTTTGCCATGGTAGTAATGTGGAACAATTTTACAACTTTAAATTCTGTATACATATTATTTCAATAATGCCTCTTTGGTTTTTAGAACTCTTAAAATTAATGGGAGAAGACCATGCTGCTTCATACTAGCATGGAATGGAACAGTTAAGGTTTACTCCCAACATATGGTAATGAGGCTAAAATTTTTGATAGGCACAAATTAGGTAGTGTAAGCAATTTGAAATTAAGTCCCATGCTTAGTAGTTCAAAAGTCACAAAATAGTAAATCCAAATAGTTGGAGTATTAACATGGAGGAAAAGTAGAAGTCAAGTCATTAAATTAATTCACAAGCCTATTTACACTAAATTCATTGTACAAGGGATAATGATGGTGTTGGCAGATTGACAAATCCTGGTTTTGCTCCCAAGCTTTGTCACTGACATTTTAACATTAATTAGAAAAGTAACAAAAACTTAAACAATAAATGGGAAAATAACTGGCCCATTCCCTATACTGACCAGGTTTGGACCTAGAAAAACTCCTTCACCTTTTACCTGTGCCAACACAAAAGGTGAATAAATATTATGACATAAATTTACTCAAACAAGTTACATGCATTAGCAACATAGCTCTGCTAGAACATATCCTTAACATTTAGTTCAATTTTATAAAATTCTCTACTTACCATCATAATAAAAATGCTAACAAAATTTGGGCTTGGGATATTTAAGCTTAGTTTTTCAATAGAATGGTAGTTCCCTGAGTATGCACCAAGGACATGTCCAGTCTTCTGAATTTATGTCCTCGCTTTACAAAACTCAAATAATTGGAGCAGTTGTGGAGAATTTGTCCATCATTGATAAAGTTGGCATATTTGGAAAGATAGGAACATGATGATTTTTAAAGAGAAACCTCTTCTAAAGGACTTATTCCTCATTGATCTAGAGAGTGCATTCATCGAAACTTTTCTAGCTAAGGTCCTGTCTCTATCATTCCAGATTACAAGTAAAGCACAGCATATTCTTCTTTAGAGGAAGCTAACTCCAATCCTTGATAAAGGGGTGAATGGTAAAAAAGAAAAATGGATAATAATGAAATTGATACCTGTAAAAGTTGGATTGGCCAAACTAAACTTTGATGGCTCTTCATGGGAGAATTCTGCTATTGTAATAGTTGGTAGAATTATCAGAGATCATAGAGAAAATGATGATTGTTTCTTTCTATCGTCGCATCGTGGGAGTGACCAATAAACATGACAATGAAATGGCCACCATTACACGCCTGAATGTGGTCTAAAAATTGGCTTTCAAAAAGTAGAGATTGAAGGGGATTCCCAAATCATAATGAATGCCATGATGGAAATGGATTGACATGATCAAAATATCTTGGTGGAAGCAAATGGAATTGTTCCCAACTTCTCTGAAGTAGTTGACATTGTTATTGAGAAGCTAATAAGCCAGCAGATTTAATGGCTTCTATTGGGTCTTCTAGCACAGACCTCTCTAATCCACTAATTGTAGAGTATGATCCTTATAGGTGGGAGGACATTGAAAATTGAGTAGAGGGATATATCACCCCATAATCTTGTTATCACCCAGTTTTGCACCCTTGCATGAAGCTGTTAAACCCTTGCAAACTGGAATAACATGGGATTGATCTCTAAGTGTGGGACTTTGCTAAATAAGATCAAACCTCCGGAGAAGGTAGGCTTCCTTGTCTAGTTATCACCTAAAACTACTGTATTTTGGGGTGAAAAGGGGAAGAAATGTGCTGAAATGAAAGATAAAGCAACAATACTTAAAAACATGAAAGGGTGATGCACCAGACAATTTTAAAGAACCTTTGTAAAACTAAAGCATGCACAACACAACCAGATACATCAAGTAAATATACACAGAATAGATGATTCTAACAGAGGGAAGAAGCAAGATGATTGAGAGGAACAAGAGATATTCACAGACAACCATATGCAGATTCACACAAAGATAGAGAAATCAACAAAAGGCATGATAGCTTGCATATATCCAATGAAAGGCAAGGTTACAACATGAAAAGTTCTATTTGGAAATGGGGAGAACAGGATGTTCCAAAAAACTTCCAACCCTATTTACATCATAAGCCTCAACTTATATAGCATCTTCATCTAACCCAAGTCGGTTACCCAATTCGCTCAGAGAGCTGTAATCAAAATATCTTCCTGAAGGGATGTCCACCTACCAGGAGTAATGGCACCAAAGGATCTAGAACAGGGGTAGGTGAGAGATATTTAGAATCATTAATGCGAGCTGCCTCCTCCTGTGCTGCAATGAATGCGGGAAAATATCTTCACCAACTCAAAAAGGTCGTCGCTGAAAAGGTCCACCCGACCGACATGAAGATCCGGATGAAAAGTGGAAATGGGAACCCTCCTGAAGAATTCCCGCCAAAATGTCATCATCATGATATTTTCAAATTTTTGTAGGACATGATTATCCCACATGCACCCGGAGGCGACGTCTTCATCAATTTATAAGCTAAGCCGTGAGCATATATAATGTCGATGATTTTGCTCCTGACGGCATCATCATGAGCCTCATCATCATCCTCCTCCAACATGATATCCTATTGCTCAATATCACCCTGACGTCAGCATCATCATCTGCATGATAACCATATCCTCATCGGCACAACCTGATGCAACGGAGGAAGATCCTCCTGCTTAGCCGATAACACACATCTGGCCGATGAACATCCTGATGACGTCACCATCATATCCTGTATATCCACAAAAATCTTGATGATGTCATCAGCATATCTGCCTATCACGCACCTCCTCATATCCAGATGATGTCATCATCATATTTGTAAATATCGGGGGATCTCCACAAGATGACTAGTGTTAGAAATATGACCCCCTAGACCTTGATGACATCACCATCATGTCAGCATCAGGATGATATTCAGAAGATAACTGGATATTTAGAAATATCACCCTGATGCACAAATATCATGCTGCACTATAGCTCCACTATAAGATCGGGGTGATATATGAATATGATAGATATTTGAAATGATCACCCCCCACTGGACAATGCATGAAGCCAATAGGCGGATATCTCCCTTTAGAAATATCATGATGCAGACAGGTAGAAAAGTGGATATCACCCTCATAAAATATGACGTCAGTAGCATCGGGTGATAAAACAACATGAAGTGATAAAATAACATCAGGATGATCTTAACTAAGATCACTGGATGTTCAAATATGATGACCCCACATAACTTCCTCCTTTTAGCGAATATCAGGGTGATGTAAAAAGCAAACTTGCCTATTTTTTCAAGCTCTTTCACATGGTAAGCTTCTTCAAGAAAGATTCAGATTTTGAAATTGGGTTAAGACCTCAGGATCACAAATATGGCTATCATGGGGATATGCATACTGACTGATCCTGCTTGAATTATTTTGACTCCTGCTAGAGGAAAAAATAGGTCAACAATTTGGTGACCTCTATGGGATGATTGCCTACTAAACATGAGATCAGTGGCCTTAAGCATCCATTGGGCATGGAGTCAAGCTTAAAATATGCTGGGAAACTAGGACCTGCCTCTCAAAACACAAAAAAAGGGGAAAAAGGTCTGCATTCTCCTAATGACAATGCAGCCTATGCAGAAGCACTCAGGGAAAGGGAAAACTAAAACAGAAATAAAACCTACTCTAATCCTAAACTAACCAATCAGAGGTGACTTTAAACAAAGCCATTAACTGGTTCTTGGAAATAACTGCCCTTCCTTAACAATTTACAATGTTTATCATGCATGTGGGCAGTTACAAAGGAATGAGGGGGGAATGGGCATATGACAAACTGATAAAACACCCCCCAAAAAATGGAGATAAACTCACCTATCCACCTAGACTGATTGCTGATGTTGTTAGCTTGTGGTGAATAAATGAGTTGATCCCACTCATTTTGATGCTCAACTTCATGCTTAGAGGTAAGCATGACAAGTGGTGACTTCTCTTGATGTGTCTCCAGCTGGGCTAGATGCCTAATTAGGCATCCCCTTGAAATGACAAGTAAATCATGTTTGATCACATGTCTCTGCTCTGATTTCTTCTCTTCTTGCTATTCTGAAAACCCAAGCTCCTTATTTGGTATGATGGTGTCCTCCATTTGACTCTCATGTTGCTCTTGTGTGTGAAACAACTGACTTGGGACCTCATGATTTTCTCCCTCTTCCTTCAACGAAACCAAGAAGGTAGATATAATGTCATCATGGTTGCATTCCTCCTCTTGCTGAGTTGAAAACTCTAATTCTTGTGGTTTTACCACAAATATGGCTACCTGCACCTTATGAACAAGAGGTTCATGATTTTTTGATTTAGGCTCAGAGAATGAGCCATACACATGTTTAAAAGAGAGAACCTCCCCACCAAGAAGTTGATATCCCTGCTAGATAATAAAGAACAAATCTTCAACTTGCTCTTGTCCATGTTCAATTTCCTCATTATTTTCAATACAGCATGGGAGTTCTTCAAGCATATCAGTATAATCAGCCTCTGCATCATCTATCATAGGGCAGCATGTTTGGCCTTCTTTATGGTTTGGAACCTCACTATCATGCTCAGCCTCAATCTGCAACAATTTGTTATTATTTTTAGTATTTTCTTGTTGCTGCATATCTACAACTAGCCGCTCATTCTCTTCATCTTCAACATAATCAGGTAGCTTATGAAGTAGGGCAGCATTATCCATTTCTAAAGTGACCCTAGAAATTTCTTTCCCTATGCCTCCATCCTTTGACTGCAGCTCTTCTGGACTTTGGTTAAGTTGTCTCTGCAGCTGAAGGCTAGAGCATGTTTCTGTTTGTATATTTGGTGGAGGGTCTTCACAGGGTAAAAAAGATGGCCGCTTCCAACTTGGAACCTTCAAGGCAGAGGGATGCCTGAAACTTGGGACTATGACAGGCCTGGATTCTACAACCTTTTCCTCCTCTTGATTTTGAACTGGCATGAGAGGATCGGCCTTCACAAGATTTGGCATTTTATAACCAGGATGGTGGGCCCAAGAAGGCTGCCATGAAAGGGGAGTTTCAGCCACTTCCATAGATTCAGTTTGGTTTGAAGGACGAACTTGTTTGAAGCTAGGAACAGGCTCCTGGGAAGGCTGAGGGCCTCTAAAACTTGGGATTTTAAATCCTGAGACTTCTTCAGCCACAGGCTGAGTAGGTGTCGTCCTTATAGCAAGGTTTTCTTGAAAAACCTCCTCTTGTGCTTCTCACTGTTGGTCACATGTTAACATTTTTATAAATTCATCAGCCTCCCTATTCAGATCTAGAGACAACTTCCTGAGACCATACATGCTTATGATGCTGAGATCATAAAACCGCTGAGGATGCCTGTACCCTGCTGCTCCTTTGGCCTTATCCAAATTTTCGTCAAGCTTTAGAAAACCTTCCATGAGCTCATTGAAAGCATCAATATTCTTAGGGACAACATTAGGGGTAGGAGGAAGGTAAGCATCATGAGGACGCTGATAATCTACAGAAGCAGGGCTGTATGGCATAAATGCAGAGGCATTTGGGGCCTGGTATTACTGATATGGGGGTCAATAGCCTGTATTTGGATCAGGGGTAGGGGAATAGCCATGATTCCCATAAAATACTACCATTTTATAGCATCTAGATGCTGGATATTCATGAAAATGTCAAAATAAGAGCAAAATAGGTCTCCAACCAAGGAGAAACTGGATGCATACCAAAGAGGGAGTCGCCAGGTGATTGAGATGCTTCTGGAAGCTGAAAGGGCTAGGAAAATCACCAAAATCCTGACCTTTGATAAAATTTTAGGTACTTGGGCTGCTGGAACCAGCTGATTTGATCAGTAGAGTCACCATGGTGTTGTTTGTACTACCTCCAAAGGCTGATGATGCTGGGAGAAACACCAAATCTCTTTGTATTTTGATGATAAGTTCATCATACTGGTCCCACCGGGCATGCCAGAGCTATTATCACCTAGTTTTGCACCCTTGCATGAAGCTGTTAAACCCCTGCAAACTGGAATAACATGGGATTGATCTCTAAGTGTGGGACTTTGCTAAATGAGATCAAACCTCCGAAGAAGGCAGGCTTCCTTGTCTAGTTATCACCTAAAACTACTGTATTTTGGGGTGAAAAGGGGAAGAAATGTGCTGAAATGAAAGATAAAGCAACAATACTTAAAAACATGAAAGGGTGATGCACCAGATAGTTTTAAAGAACCTTTGTAAAACTGAAGCATGCACAACACAACCAGATACAACAAGTAAATATACACAGAATAGATGATTCTGACAGAGGTAAGAAGCAAGATGATTGAGAGGAACAAGAGATATTCACAGACAACCATATGCAGATTCACACAGAGATAGAGAAATCAGCAAAAGGCATGATAGTTTGCATATATCCAATGAAAGGCAAGGTTACAACATGAAAAGTTCTGTTTGGAAATGGGGAGAACATGATGCTCCAAAAAACTTCCAACCCTATTTACATCATAAGCCTCAACTTATATAGCATCTTTATCTAACCTAAGTCGGTTACCCAATTCGCTCAGAGAGCTGCAATCAAAATATCTTCCTAAAGGGACGTCCACCTGCCAGGAGTAATGGTGCCAAAGGATCTAGAACAGGGGCAGGTGAGAGATATTTAGAATCATTAATGCGAGCTACCTCCTCCTGTGCTGCAATGAATGTGGGAAAATATCTTCACCAACTCAAAAAGGTCATCGCTGAAAAGGTCCACCTGACCGACATGAGATCCGGATGAAAAGTGGAAATGGGAATCCTCCTGAAGAATTCCTGCCAAAATGTCATCATCATGATATTTTCAAATTTCTGCAGGACATGATTATCCCACATGCACCCGGAGGCGACATCTTCATCACTTTATAAGCTAAGCCGTGAGCATATATAATGTCGGTGATTTTGCTCCCGACAACATCATCATGAGCCTCATCATCATCCTCCTCTAGCATGATATCCTGTTGCTCAATATCACCCTAACGTCAACATCATCATCTGCATGATAACCATATCCTCATCGGCACAACCTGATGCATCGGAGGAAGATCCTCCTGCTTAGCCGATACCACACGTTTGGTCGATGAACATCCTGATGACGTCACCATCATATCCTGTATATCCACAAAAATCCTGATGACGTCATCAACATATCTGCCTATCACGCACCTCTTCATATCCGGATGACGTCATCATCATATTTGCAAATATCAGGGGATCTCCATTAGATGACTAGTGTTAGAAATATGACCCCCCGGACCTTGATGACATCACCATCATGTCGGCATTAGGATGATATTCGGAAGATAACTGGATATTTAGAAATATCACCCTGATGCACAAATCTCATGCTGCACTGTAGCTCCACTATAAGATTGGGGTGATATATGAATATGACGGATATTTGAAATGATCACCCCCCACTGGACAATGCATGAAGCTGACAGGCGGATATCTCCCTTTGGAAATATCATGATGCAGACAGGCAGAAAAGTGGATATCACCCTCATAAAATATGACGTCAGCAGCATCGGGTGATAAAACAACATGAAGTGACAAAATAACATCAGGATGATCTTAACTAAGATCACCGGATGTTCAAATATGATGACCCCACATAACTTCCTCCTTTTAGCGAATATCAGGGTGATGTAAAAAGCAAACTTGCCTATTTTTTCAAGCTCTTTCACATGGTAAGCTTCTTTAGGAAAGATTCAAATTTTGAAATTGGGTTAAGACCTCAGGATCACAAATATGGCTGTCATGGGGATATGCATACTGGCTGATCCTGCTTGAATTATTTTGACTCCTGCTAGAGGAAAAAATAGGTCAACAAATCTTAAAGAAGATGCTCTAGAGACTGCATGGTGTTGTGTGTGTGGAGGTGGTTTTTTGTTTTTTGATATCTAGGTGCTGAGTAATCTGCTGTTTATTGGGTGCTAAATAATACCTTGTGTTCTTCTGCTATGCATGGCTTGCCTGGCGTCAATCTAATTCAAAAGATAGCATAGGAAATTTTTTGGTACTTGATTGTTAAGGTCAATAACTTATAACTTTGGTGTTGTAATATGCAGAGTCTATGCAAAGATTTTGCCTAGAAATCAATGTGATTGTTGGATGGTTAGGGAAGTTTGAGGTTTAATATTGTATCTATAGGTATAGAGCAATGTAATACCCAACCTTCTTAGCTATTTTGATTATTGGGTGGGGGATCAATTATAAATAATCCTCATTATTCCTTTAAAAAAAGGAGCATTCCCAAGTTTTAACTTGAAAGCCCTCTAAAGAGAATATCAGAAAACCTTGCAGACCCATACCTGCCCTAAATCTATGTTTCATGATAACTGTGCATATTTAATTCAATGAAAGATTTATGTGACTTTCTAATGTCCTATAACAGGCATCAAAAGACCAACGATGCATACTACTACTCGAGCAATGGATTATGATTTGTTATTTGCTTTACTTGGATGGAAAATGAATTCCACCACTTGGATCATATGGAATCAAACATGGACATAGTAAATTCTCTACAAAAAAGTATGCAATCCTTGAGGCCTAGCTGGCTAGGCACCAAAGCTTACTTTTTCTCCATTAGTCTTTCTATCATATCAGTTGCTTCTTGCACAATTGTAATATTCTTTGAACTTTCCTCCTCCACACTGATTTTAAATTCCTCCTCTAAAGCCATCACTATCTCCACCTGAAAGTAAAAGGTACACATCTTAGCCAGAACCCTCCCCACCCCCTAGAAAAAAATAACTATTCAAAAATGACTGCCAAGTGTACATACTGCTACACAAAAACAAAGCATACTATATCTAGGGAAACAACTCCCAATATAGAAAACTTAGACTCAGGAGTTACGGAAACATCATCCAATAATGCCAATTGCTTTTTCACAATTTCACATACTTTAGTTACAGTCTTTGGCTTGGCCTGCCCATACAAATCAAACCAATTGGGGACGTCAGTTACAAAAGTATTTGCTATCTGAATGTAGGTTCAGAAGAAGATTGCAGAATCAATGGCAGAGTAAATGCAAATTGACTACAGAAAAGTTGTAACTGTAAATTGATTCGTGCCAGTTGCAAGCAAACCTTACTCATCTTAGACTGAAAAATCAAATCATGAACAATGAAAATTAAAGGAAAGGCAATTTTACACTCTGAGAGGCTACTGCTTCCTAATTTCATTAACAAAAGCTACACAACTACAGATAAAGAAGAGAGAAAATCATACATCACATCTCACACTCAAAGTGTAAGAAGAGCTCGATGCTGTTTGTAGTAAAGGAAACCCCTTCTTTCTAAGAGAAAATAAGCCTTGATTCCAATGAATCTGCAAGCAACCTAGAAAATATCAACAAGAAACTATCAGAAAAATAACATTCACCATGCAATCATTTGAGAAGAAATATAGGAACTTACAAACGCCTCCTTTTTCGCTTCCAATACGATAGATATAAACCCTCTCAACAGACACAGATTTCACCCTCATCAAACAATTTGAGCAAATGAATAAACAACGCAAATAATCCTTTGCTCAAAAAACTTAAAACTTCACACCATAAGCCATTAATGATGCCTGCACTTCAGTCTACTCACAATAAATGAAAATTAGGGACTAATAAATGCACAATGTCCTCGCTAAACACCACACGTCAACAGAAACACTAGGTGCGAAGACACGACTATATCAAAGAACATTACAAAGTCATGAAATATTTCCAATAGCAAAAAAACATTAGGAATTGATTAAATTTTTCCCTTTCTTGCCCCGAAAATAATTTGCAATTAGAAAAATACAAAATCACGAGGAAAATACCAACAACCAATGAGAAAATTGCAAAAAAAAAAGCCAAAATTCCCTATTAATAAAATAATCCCACAAACTATAGCATAAACATTAGTAGCACAATTTATGACGAATGGATTAATAGGCATGAGCACACCGAAAACATTAGTCTCCCACCTTAAAAGATAGGGACTAATAAGAGTGACAACAACCATAAAAGGCTTGGGCTGCTTGGCGATGTTGCAGATAACAAAAAATTTATGGAGAGGGTTTCTTTTATTTTCTTTTCTTCTTTGATTTTTTTTAAGCTATTTCTAGGCACTTACTTTTCTTTTTTATTCATATTTCTTTGTAAAACAAAATGTACTCACAAAAAATCATATATACAGGAACAACAAATTCTGTGTGTCAAATATAATAGAGCCATGAGTAGTCGGTGGATGGAAAGACGGCTGAGTTATTTTTTTGTATTGATTTCATTTTTTTTTGTTTGATTTAGATTTTATTTTAGGGCTTTAAGCCCAAGGGAAGCGATGGCCTCTCGTGGGCCATGGCACCTTGTGGGTCAGGGCTTTTGGTCGTGCCCACAGTTGGGTCACAGACCCCATGAGGCCGTGGCCCCCTCTGAAAAGGCCGTCGTGGCGGCAGTGGACTGGTTGGGCCCTGCTATCCACGACTACAGGATAGATTTTTTTTTTAAAATTATTTTATTATTTATTTATTATTAATTTTTTTTTATCTACTTTCATTTAGTTTTTAACCTTTAACTATTTCAATCTAGTTTCTTAAAATTAAAAAAAAATTCAATCTAGTTTATTTATTTTAAATAAAACAAACTTTATTTCTCAGAATTGTTTTATATATATATATATATATATATATATATACTTTTGTTTAACCTTAAAATCTTTATAATTTGAAATCATACACAGAATAATTTAGCTTTATTCCAAGAAAAGATAACAATAAATTAAAATCAAAAGATATATATATATATATATATATATATATATATATATATATATATATATATATATATATGAAATCACATTTAAAATTACAATTATTATGGATTAAAATTTTCATAAAGGGATACTTAAATATATTCAATCCCATCTTCATAGAATATGACTATTCTTTGCAAGGTTGAATAACAATAAAGGAAAATAATTTAAAATTATATCTATATACATATTTCTCCTCTTAACTTTCTATCTTCATTTCTATTTTTTTAATCTATTTTTATTTTTAAAACAATATAACAAACCAAGTCAAACATTTGTTTAATTAAATGCATATGTAGTTTCATGGTGTTGTTATATTATCAAAGTAATAGTGAGTTTTGATGACATTCCTTAATTTTTACATGTGCACACGTTACATTTAGGAAAGGCAAAACTATCTTTAAACTTAGAGATATTTCTACCAAAATGGTTTATATAAACATTGTGATAATGCATGTGATGGAAATGAAGTAGTTTAACAAAAGTTTATCAATTCAAAAACATCATCTATGTGACTCTAGTCCTAAAAGAGGTTATTTTCTCCTCTAAAATATACAATGTCTTTTGATAAACAATGATACATTATAACAACTGTTCTCAAAATAATGCATTATTACTTTATAACAATGATACATTATAGCAATTCTTCTCAAAACAATGCAATATTACATCCTTCACCATTAGAGATTTCCCAACACATTCCTTTAAGAGTTGTAACTATGTTGAGCAAACCAATGTGGAGATTAAAGCTCTCCACCTGTCCAAGCCATTTGAAGGCTCTAGTCAACCCTCGAGCCAAGAGATCACGGTAAGAAGAAATACAACCACACAACATCCACAATCACTCAAGATAAAATTCATATAAACACAATAAGAGGACATGAATGCCCATATCATCTCACCCTCAAGGTGAGATTTCTCAAGTACTCCCACACACACAAAGTGAACACATTTTTCACCATTTTTCTAATGTACTCCTACTTCATAGATATAACACAAATGAGATAACATAAATCACAATAGAAAATTTACAAGAGCTTATCCACTTCCCACAAACAACTCATGCATAACACATAAATGAAACCAAAACATTCACAATAAAAAAGAGTTTACATGACAACAAATAACAAGAAGAAACAAGAAGCAAAGACTTATCTCTCTCCTTAGAGATTGTTGACATGAAGCCTCCCCTTCCTCTTCCAAGATTATTCTTCAAAAACATAAGATCCATCAAGCTCCTCAATCATGGATTCACCCTCTTCTTTTTACACCTTTCCAACTCAAAAACTCAATTCAAGTTCTATCCCCAAAACTCAAAAAAAATGCAAGAAGTCCCCTTCAACACTAACAAATGTGAGTTTAAAAAAAAGAGTGCCATGCCATTCCTCAACCTCAAATGTGAGAGTGACGTGTCACCCTTTATCACCCTTGACCTATCCTCTCTCCCAACTCCCAAGTTGATAAGACTTTTCAATGACAATCACATGGGAGGAGGTGTACTCACACATGTGAGCTCACATGGATGCTCTTCCTAAGTGGAGGTTCGCTTCCCCAAACGAACTCTTAGAGAAGGTCATAGGGTGGCTTGGGTGTCTAGAGTCAAACACCTATGCCATCCCATATGGAAACTCTTTTCAAGAACCCCAAAAGTACTCTTTTCTAAGCCCAAGACAATCTTTACACGCTTCCCTAAGTGCCCTACCCATAGGTACTTGGGTTTGGGTCCCAAAAATACAATAATAACACCAAAATCCCACTTTTTGACTCTAAAGAAATAGCCCAAAGAGTTCTATATGGGTTTACATCTGCCCCACCCTATTTCCACATGTCTAACACTAAAACATTAAGACATGTCATCAAAACTTAAAGTAAAACAACAATCAAAACATATTCAAACACTTAACATTATAAGGTTTAAAACATTCCACTTCACTTGGTGAAGTGGACAATGGTAGGGTCTCGATGCTTCTCCCGTCCTCCCATTGGTATTTGCTCACCCTGCAAACTTATAGCAATATTAGTTTGTCCATGGTATACGTATATAGCTGAAGCAAGAAATTATAATTATACAATTTACTCATTAATGATCCAATTGAATTCACATACATAGAATCCCCATTTTGATTCTAATCAATGCATCCACCATCACGGCCATCACCAAGCTCATTGATTACTATGATCATAACCTACTAATCAATATGATAACCTTCCACCATATCCAATGATTGATGTGAGAACAATATTAAGATTTAACCAAATTTCAATAACTAAAGAGGATTAACTTTCAAGGTCATTAAACCACATCATATACATGATCTCAATATAGTAAGCAACCACCAAATTACCTTACTCAAAATTTTATACAAATTTTCACCAAGGTAACAAACACAACTATTTAGTTTCTATTTTGAGATCACTAACCAAGTAACTCCACAATAAGCATGGTTCCCTGTCAGTTTCACACATTTTCTCCCATTAATCATCTCAAATATTAAGCATCACTTGATCACTAATTTTCATATCAATAAAAGATTCTACACCACGAGGGTTGTCTTCTAATTGAAGCTAACATTATAGGCTCAACATAATAAAATATAACAATTATTTTTGTAAGCATCACACTAACTTTCCTAGGGTTAACACACTATCTTGACATTGTCTCTGTTGGTAATCATTTATGTTTGAGGTTTTAAGCTTGGGCATTTGTAGGTTTTCTCATTTAAACCTTGAGGTTTCTGTCTTCCTCGGTCTGTTGCATTGCTTTGTCTGTTCTGGTGTTTGCCTCCTATAACGGGTTCCCTGTTGCTATGTTTCATCTCCATGCCTTAGTGTGCATGGTTTGACCAGCCTAGTGCAATGTTTTTACTGTCTTTTCCCATCGCACATGAGAGAGGTGTCAAGTTTCTGTATATGCAAGTGATCAAATCTATTGGCGGGTTTGTGAAATCTCCATCGCCCTTTAAAAAATTGAATTATATGCATTTTATATGTATATCGGGCTCTAAAGGGTGCATGTACAAAGGGGGAATCTTTTGCAGATTCCTGGGAATGTCCCCACTTTGTATATTGGGTTACATACAAAGCAAAATATACAAGGAGGTGCTGATATACAATTTCTACAGTGGCGAGTGGGAGATACATTCCTGGAATATTTTGTAGAAGATTCCGTAGTTGTATATTAGGGGTTTTGTATATTTGTGTTCGCATATTTAACATACAAAGATACAAAGATGCATGCAGCAGAGATACAACTGGCAGGGCCCATTTCACATACAAAGGCACTTGTATCTTTTATACAAGTTGCACATGCCAGTTTCCAAAAGGCAAAATGCTAGACCTCGGGCCCACCAGTTGTGTACAGAGGCATTTGTATATGCCGACGTATATTCAAAACATACAAATGAAATGTACAAGCCGGATCTGATACGAAGATCAAATTCAGCAAATTTAGGGTTGGCATCCACGGCTCATATGTTTGACTGCTTGTAGGCATGCCAATATACAAGAGGAGCTATATACAAGCCAAATTTCAAAGCAACTTCAAAATGCTTCATTAAAATTTGAGATCCGCCTTGTATGTATGAGGCAAATGTATGTGCGGTTATACATTCAAAAATATACAAAGGATGGAGATGCAAGCTGGACCCGATTTGAATTCTGATTTGTTCTATGATGGTTTGGGGTCCGCCTTGTGTAATGGGTAGTTGTATATGCATTTGCTCTTGCATATACAAGGGTTTTTGGCAGGTGAACAATGGTGTTTGTATATGCATCTCAATACGCATATACAAGGGTGAAAAGGTAAAATGGAGAGAGCGAAGGGTCAGCGATGGAAGATTAAGGTGCTTATGTGGCACGATATCACTGGGTCGCGACTTTTCAAGGAGTTTTGAGCCGTTTATTTCAGCAATGGAAGATGATCAACGACTGTGTTTTAAACTCCCAGGCAGCGATGGTTTTCTTTGTCTGCGGCCATTTTTGAGCAGGAAAATTTCTAGGTGCATCTACTGTTGCATCCCGTGGGTAGTTGAGGCTTTAATGGCGGTCGTGTAGAGGCGTGATGGATTGAGTGACAGGCCAACTACCAATTTTATGAGGAATGCCCCCAAGTGGCGGCACGGGGCTCGAGTTTTGTTCCTCCTCACCTTTTCTTCTGCCTGTTGCCTGCAGTGTTTTGAGCGCCATTTTTGTGGTGCACGGTTTGACAAAATTTTTGATTTGCCATGTAATTAATTTGCTGGGTACACTTTCTTGCTATATTAGGCAAGTTGTGTTACTCATTTTGTGTTGTTGAAAACTGGACAAACTTTTGGCTCTGTGATACAATACAACTTAGTTGGTGGCCCTGTCCTGAAAGTTCTATGAGTTTATGAGTCTCATGTTGTATGTTTCATGCATAAATTAACTGGTTTCATGCTGTTTTATATGACAAATGCACTGATTGCATGTGTTTAATCATTTGTCTCCAAGTTGTGGCTATATTTTCTTTTGAGTCTAAATAGCTAAGGGTTATTTATGATTTAGGAATATGGGTTTTCTATATTGAATGTTTAATCTCCTGCCTTTGTTCAAGGGACAAATTAAAAGTTTTAGATTAATCATTAAGAAAATATGTTGCAGCAGGGATTCTTTTAAGTATAAATAACTAAACACTCTGTTTTGGGAGATATCTGTAAGGCAGATATAATAAAATCCCCTTGATACCCAGTCTTTGGTACATCTTTATGCTGACCATTCACATGTGTATGTCTACTGACTCCGAGCCCTGGATAGGCACCAATCTAGCCTTGCATTGAGGTTACACTCCAGGTCCTAGTTTTGCATCCAGATATAAATCAAACTCAAACTTCATAAACAAACCTTTTAGGATATTAGAAGTAGTTTTAGGATCCAAAATCCTCTGTCTACAACTGAACATCGGCCTAAAGCTAGCCCCTTTGCACTTATCTCATAGTTTTGGTCTGCTTAATAGAGGATTTATTTGCTTTGTGTCAACATCCCAGCAAATACATAGATGCATCTTGTGGGTGTTGAGTAGGGAATACCCCCCAAGGTCTTGCAGAGCTTGAAGAAGAAGAGGAGATATTTATAGAGTCTATCTCCTATACTGTTGGCCCCTGGCCCAGGAATCCTGTTGATCAATGATGGCTACCTTGTAGGGATAACTAGGAATAAGCATCCAGTCTGGGAAAATAACCAACAGTCTCAATCCACACAGAATTCATAGTTCAACTATAACACATTTATCCAACAACAATTATGAAAGTCCATAACAAGGTTCTAGTATCCATATGTGGTACAATGAAATCAACTAGATGGGTAGAAGTGAGTGGGTTTTACATCAAAAGGGTGAAGTAGTCAATTATTCAAATTTTAATAATGATAACGATACACCATTGTTATTATTTTATTATTATTATTTTTTAATTCAAAAAGGTTGTTCATAGGTTCCATGCCAAGTTGACATTGATAATGATATGCTATCACATATGAAATATAGTTCACAAGGATTCAACTAGTTGATAACATTAGAATCAATGGATAACTAGGAGTGTTCCAAGGTCAGAAGCAAGGTCAAGCCTCACATCCACCTCCCCTTAAATTAGACTTCCTCCTGGAAGTCACTAAAGTTCAGGAGAATTCCATCCTCCATAACTTGTGCCTACAACAAGAGGTAACAAGGCAACTTGGTTTGTCAACTTAGTCACAAGAAGGGAAAAACCATAAGCATTGCAAGAATCTTAGGTAGAATGTCTCTCCATGAAATGCACAAACAAAGCTTATTGTGTTAATGCATAAGATATGAGGGCATTAAATGCATCAAATCCATAAGGCAAGTCACAAAGTCCTATTAACAATACCTCACATAGAGCTACAAGTCCAGGAGTAAATAAATCCACTCAATTTAGGTAGTGCACGATAAAGTTCCTTGCTACTTATTCATGGAATCATACATTAGTACACAACATAAATAAGATATATTACTTGCAAAACTAACCACTATTTGATCTTTTCAAAGATTAAATCTATTTTCACAAAATAAAAAAAATCATCTAAAACACTAAACATTATTTCATCATGTTCACTCATGCTCATTTACAAGCATTTATGGATCTTTTTCCTTAAGCACATATCCATGATTCTCTTAAAATAAATCTCCACACACAGTTTACAAATGATACACACCATACATGTTGCAACAATACCCACAATCATTAGTAACACATCATAGGGGTGACATTACCTGATTCGCATCATAGGGCTACACAACATGAGTTTACAAAGGTGCCAACAACGACAATAACACCAAATAAGCATAGGGCCATGAATCCATACAACCAAGAGTTTGGAGAATCATCGAGCCAGTATCTGAAGAACCATAGTACAATAGAATCATAAGGAAAGATGGTCTTAGGTCCCTCTCCAAGGACCCCTCCATACATTTCCCAGCTACCTCTTTCTTATTGTTTAAGGGGGTTAGCCTCCAAGAAAGAGATATAAAAGATCACACACACAATATAGGGGGAAATGGATTACGACCATCCCATACCGGTCCCATTTGCAACCCCCATCCTCATAATAAAAATTCCCTAGGCCATCTACTCCCCCATACAACCTACTAGGGACCCCTCCTGGATATGACAATTTTACATAATTCACATTACTCCACACAAACCAGTAGTTGCAACTCTAAAGAGGCCTAAAAACAAGTAAAACAATTTTTCAATTTCACCAATTAAATTATAAAAGATCTAAATGAAGGGTAAAATAGAACCTTTCAAATTAAGTACAAACTCAAATCAAACTAGTCCTTAAGGCAAAAGAACCATCTCAAACCTCAAATGGCTAAGTAGTTGAAGAAGAAGTAATTACCACATTGCTGGCTTTTAAAACCAGGGAAAATAATAAATAAAATAAGATAAAAGGAAATAAAATAAAATCATCAAAGTAGTAGTCCACAATCTCATTAAAATTTGTACTTTACATTCATGATGTAGCTTTTACTAAGCCACCTAAGGGGAGGAGGGGAATTGGGTGGACTTACTACCACCAAAATAAATATAATCATGTGGTGGTCTCAATACCACATAGAGCTCAAGAGTACTCATCGATCACAAGTCACATGTCCCACACAACTTGAGACATGCCATAACACATATGTCAAGTGCTAATACCAAGATTATCACCTCCATACAAATATCTGTAGCTCCCCAAAGCGAGGACAATATAATTAACATCCCATCATGCAGAAGATCCACATAATAAATCCCATAACTCCATATCAAGATCCATGTCATGTGCCAAAAGAAGTATTGCTCATACTATCCCACTGTCTGAAAGGGTAACGTGGTAACACATTCACACAACACTAGTGCTCTATCACATCACAACAAAAGACAATTTGGTTAGGAATATGTGGTACCTAGTGATAAATAAGCACATAACGACATGTAATTTAATTAACATGTGGTATCATACATTACTTCGCTTATGATACCATTGTGGATAATGGTAAGACATTGTCAACATCATGACCACTTCCCTTCAAGTATCCCATAGAGCACTTTTACACCACGAATCTACATGGGCTAAATAGGGAACACAACTTTCGATACTATAGCCAGGAGGAGGAGCGATCATCGTCTATAGTTGTCGAAAGGTTCTCATCAAATTAGAGGGTTCACAATCAGTTATTACTAATGGGAGGCCATCGTCTATTAGTAGTCACCTCCTGGCCACTCAACCAAAATGGAGGAGTCCAAAATGATGTGTATCATCAAGTAATTATTGGTGGGAGGCCACCACTACCGATAATTAATTGGAACAAACCATCAAGTTGGGGGTGCACAAATGGTCTTACACATGAGTTTCACAACACTTTTGTTATGTCAGAAATTGTCCTCCTGCATGGAATGGCACAATTTCTCATGGTTTAGCTCCTCCCCTTTTGTGTCCTTTCAACCTATTTATTTATGGCCTTCCTAAACCCTGATTGACCTATATCTAACTAAAGAAATGTCATATTATGAATTAACTGATGACTGAACTTGAAAAAAACTTTAGATTTTGGACATCCTGGACCTCCTAAATGCAGACCTAATGGAAAAATTAGGGCTTGGACATGGGTGCCCGCGCCCTTGTCTTGCCCTATTTTTCCAGGCCTTGAATTTTGGCAGGGTGTCGGCTCCCACCATGCACCTCGGGATTCTGATTTCAAATTTTTGTTTTTGCGCGATGTCGACACATTATATCTAATATTTGAATTTCTAAGGTTAGGTATTTAAAGACAATTGAAAAGTATTTTACAACACACAATCTATATGCAAGCTTTCTATGCCAAAATTCTGCCATTTTTGCTATTGAAGATCAGTGACTTGTTGAAGCTCTTTGAAGATATTGAATATTGCTATCATGGAGATATTCATGGAGATTAGGAATCAAGATCTTGAGACTATATTGCTCTTCTTAGGGTTTGTAAAACCTTTTGTATGATCGGGAGAAGGGTTGAAGCCTCCAACTAGAGCTGGGGAATTCTCCGTGGATACAATTGCCTCACATTCTTGTTCTATAAGTATTCATTGCTCTCATCTCCTTGCGGTGATGTTGTTGTTGTTTCCTTGAGTGAAACAAAGTGTTGATCTTTCCTTGATGCTTGAGTCATCTATGGTTTTACATTTCTGCATACACATATGATAGATGAGCACACACATCTGTAAATCTTTATCATTGGCTATTGTTGAGGTAGGAATACCAAAAATGGGGCTTGACTGAGGAAAGATCCTATATAGCCACAATCATTTTTCTCCTCCATTTGCATGTGTATGTTGCATGTGAAAAGATCTGGTGAAAAGGAGCTACAGGAAGGCGGACATTGTGGATATAGTCGTCGCAAAACTTTGAATTTCAGCATCGTCAAATATTTGGGACAAAAGAGGGATCACCCTTGTCCAACTGGGCATTTATTTTGGGATCTAGGAATCTTTAAAGACCCTCTATCACCTGGTATAAAAGATTTGAAACTGCAGAAAATTTCAGGACAAAAGAGGGATCACCCTTGTCCATCAGGCCCTGATTTTCTGGGTACAAGCTCTCTATGATCCCTATTCTGTGTTTCTGTAATTTGTTGATTGGTAACTGTGTCAAAAGTTAGTCTATTACAACAAGAAGTGATAATTAGGGTTTCATGTTTTGTGAGTTTCATAGGCTTGTGAAAACCTATTCAAAGGAATCTACTCAATCTCAGCTACCATAATAAGGACCTAGGAAATATGTAGCTTGATGCTTCATAGTGAGCAAGCTCGGTTCCTACTTCCTTAATGCTTAGAGGGTGAAAGAAGGACTTGATTTGGTTTAAGCAAACTATCATTATCCCACTTTTTCCACTAAACATTTTGGTGAACCCATTCTCTAAAAGAATTTGCATCTTTTTTAACATCAGATCTGAAATAATTTGCTATCCTAAATAACATTTAGATTGCAAACCCTCTTTTATGAAAGGTGTATGCATTGAATCTTGCTTGATATCTTTAGATTTTTAGTAAAAGAGTTTGAAATTACAACTTGTGATTTGCATAGTAATATTTTGCTTCATTTCTACAAAGTTTATACTATATTACTTTACATTTAAGTCTTGGGTTAATTAGAACATATTATAATGTCGGATTACTTTTTGTAAGATTTTAATGTGTATGATGAGCCGTTTAATTGTGATGACTTCAATATGTTGGATGAAGCCCTTGAGGACTTTATCTCAATTGAATATTCCACTATGACTCCTAAACTGACATTGTTTCAAAGATTAGTAAATGCAATCTATGTTCCTAAACCTCAAGAAGAACCTATGAAGCCAAAGACAATGGTTAACTCGTGTTGGAATGTAGCTCAACCGCACTCTAAACTGATACTCATTGTTAGAGGTCTTCCACCTTCTTCTCAACCTCTTGATTACATCTATAACTATGCTAAACAAATAACACATTGAAGTTCGCAACAACCTAGCCTGGTGCAGTCACGGTTAGGAGGGTCCTCAAAGAGAACAGTCCAGACCATGTAGCTAGAGTAAACATAGTGGAAACTAATCAGAGATATGAAACAATTACAGATTTAATCATTTAGTATATCATAAAATTCAAATACAAATTGTTCGGCAACATGTGGGCTTACAATTAGGGATCTTGGGCCTAATTACAGAATATGCGCAAGGTATGGCTTTGAAGCTCCTTCGTAAAGAATCCAAAATATCAACTATGAACTAATGATCAACTATCAAAATCTACTTTCCTAGGAATCTATTACATCAATATATATCATATCCAGAACATAATATTCCTCCTCGTTGGCCAAGGAAGATCACAAACTCCAATGAAGAGCTGTAATGTGTGTGTTAGGTCTCAAAAATGCAGGTTGTAAACCTTAAGAGGATGCCAAGCTCTTTGGTAACATTTTTGTCTAACAAAACAAGGTTAATTGATATGGTCGAGAACATGCTTTGCTCACTATCATTTCAGATGCATTATTTATTGTTTCTTCTTCATCACTGTGATTAATTGCATGTATAACATTTGAATCTAATATCTCTAAAAATTCTTGAATTAGCATTGGCAAAAATTTCACTTCAAGTCACGAGGGTCAAAGGATTCTCTAGATTTTCTAGCTTCTTTAGCTTCTTTCTTAACCATTGTCTTCCATTTTTTAATCAGCTAAAGATGTAGACATGGCTGGTACAAAACCCTTTAGACCCCTTATGTTGCTTGAGAGATGAACAAATTAATCTTAGACAGATGATCAACATATTCTTGAGAAGCATAGGTATCTGTGGTAGAGACTATTTCTTTCATAACAAATTCTAGAGAAAAAATGAATTCGTTCTAACTGTATATGTGTGTTATCCATCACCCTAGCTTCATCATTAACCTGATCGAGAGCTATTGGTAACAACTGAGTCAATTCATTTTTCCAAGTGCTCTATTCTTTTAGATTGTCTTCTTTATCAAAGAAATTGGGGAAAGCCATATCCAAATGTTGATCAAAATCACCAAGGTCCTTTGTCAACAAAGAGTTAAATCTTTCATGTATATCAATAAGCTCATCATAATCCTTAAACATCTATGTATCAACATCTCCTTTGGTTGTCAACTCCTTCTTTTCCAACATTCTGAGATGTAATCTTTTATGCTCTTGATAGGTATTTTGTGTGCTCTTATGCAATGCCCATACCTTATCAGCATTCTTCAACATCTTCGCGAATCTTTTCTCAATTAATTTTGAAGCCATTTTATATTTGACATATTTTATTTCTGTTTCTAACTAATCACCATGCTTCTGAAATTTCTTAGCTTTGATCTTCCAATAAGTAGCCTCAACTCTGGCCTCTACCACTTTTTTATCAGCTTCCAACCATGGTGAATAACTACTTGAAGAGGATGGGAGTTTATCTCTGTAGCTAGAAATTTCTTGTCTCAATCTTTCATTCTCTGTCATATACATTTTGTTATTCTTTACCAGCCTCTCCATTTGGGCCTTTGTGAATCTTGCAACATTTATGTTCAGGTCGACAGTTTCCATAGGATTAGTGTCCTCAACTCTTTGCACCAAAAGATGACCAAATGCGTTATTTGGATCATTAATGACTAGAGGCTTCTTATTTGGGGGTTACAAAGCCCGTATCAGTAAAGTGGCATTATCTACATCGTAGCCTGATCCAGACCGTATTCTATTTGCCCCTTCAATGCTTAACTGTACCTTTTTGTCTTGATTTCTTCAAAAACTGTCAAATACAATAGTAGAGGTCATATCCCACTCAGAGACTATGACTCTTGCCTCTTCTAATAATGCTCTACCCCTCTTAGGGGTTATAGTCTCTATTTCCTTGTCAATCTTTGCCTGTAGTTCCTTCAAGGCCTCAATTTCTGATTCAGGGGTAACATTCTTTATCTTTTCCCTAGTTTGTTTGCCCTTGTACTCATACAAGAAAGCCTTAAACTCAGGGGTTTGGACAAAATCATTATCAGAAACAAATTGTTTGCTTGCACTGTGTCTTATATCATCAGAAAGTTCATTGGAGGCTTCTACTGTGACAACTTCTCTTTCAATAGGGGGTTCATATTTTTAATCATAGGCTGGAATGCATGTACACCTTCATCCCCACTCTCAACTTCTTCTTGTTCTGCAGTACTAATGTCCACAGAGAAACTAATATTTGGTGTAGGTTGAGGGGAAATATGGCACAATGGGATTTCATACTTAGCTTGTGCTTCTCTAATGTTTCTATTTCTCTTTTCAAAAACCCAAGGGGGAACATCGCCAGTCAATTTAGCTTCATGTGCAACTAATGCATTTATACTCTCAACAGGATCATCAATCTCAAGAAAAGGTCCTTTATATGTGGGATTATTAGCTATCCTCCAAGCCTCTGCCAACATTATTCTATGATATGAATTCCTCCTTTTAGCTGCATAGTCCTCATCAATATTTCTTATCAGATCATCGTCCACAAAGAGTGTATGATGATATCCTTTCAACTTCTTGCTTGTTTTGACCTCATTTATGAAGTGTTCTGGGTCAAAGTTCTCTCTCGCATTTCCTTGAGGCATTTTGTAATGCTCTAACTTTTTACCAATTGACTCATAACCCTTTTTAGAAACAACAGTGAAATCTCCAAAACATAACGTTCTAGGCATGAATGACTTCTTATTGTAACTTTTGAGATGCATAAAATTAGAATAGGCTAATTGCTTGAAAATTTCCAAATAAGCAATTCTATCTGGATAGGTCTTTGTCAACAAAAATGGTGCTCCCTCATATCCATAGATTCTAATTTTTGTGCAGTCACTGTAAGCATACCAATGACCCTAGTTGTGATTGATCTTTCCATTTTCACCCTTGTCCTTAGGTATTAGAAACTTTTGCACTTCTAGAGACAAGTTGTAATCACATGGATGACCTAATAGTTTGTACATAGGCTTCACAAAATATTCTTCAAAATACAAATAGTGAGATCTCTCACATCTACTATCCTAGATAGCTGTCCACATTTTTATAGGACTGATGTTCCCATCCTTATCTAAGTCTCTGATTCTTAGACATTCATCCCACATGCACATATTCTATCCCTCATATAGAATGAGATGCATGAACAAAGAATAATGCATGAATTTACCACTTCCATTCTTTACAACAACCAATTCATTGTGAAGATCATTAGCAAGATATTTAGCATAGTCGAGAGGCTGGGCATCATGACTCTGTACATCAGTTGTGAGTACCATTGGAGCTATGCCCATGAATGTGGGAGCATTCAAGCCAAGTACTTGGCAAACAAAATAGTAGGTGTATTGATAGTATTCTTCAAACAAATCCACAGAGTATGGGGGATCTTCCACCCTTGAGAACACTCTGAGCTGATTCCCTTTGTCTCGAGGCCTGTGTAATGGCAACCTCCACCATTTATAACTTGTACTTAGATTATAATATTCATTTAATAGATCTCTAATCTTGAACTTCGTATCAAAACTAGTATCCAATTGAAACACCATAGATATATAATTGCTGGTGACAGGAATGAAAGTAGATCCATCTCTTAATTCAATCATACGGGTTTGAGGATTGTACTTATTTGCTAATACTTTGAGAAATTCCACATTGACGAACATATTAGGCACCACTAATTTTCCCAAGTTCAGTCTCCATGGGTTGGAGATAGGTTTGTGCCTATGCATTTTTCTATAATGATATAGAAACAAATCATACCCCCTCTTTGGTGTTAATGTGTCACCCATTTTTTTGCTTCTGTCCTCCAATTTCTTGGCTTGGGGGTTTAATTGTGCATTTCTTCTAGACCTTTGTCCAGAACCTGGGCATTGATCTATTAAATCTTGATTTAGATACCTCTCTTCTAATTTTTGTCTCTTACCCTTATGGTTTTCAGTTACGTCTTCCATGATATAAACTTTTGTAAAAAATCCTACTTTAGTGCTTATAATTTTAACTAGTTTATGTACTCTGCAATTTTTTAGCTCAAGATTACAGCACTTACTTGGATGATATCTTCTCTAGTTCTGGAGTCGCTATTCTTAGCTTGGCCCTGCCTTCATTCTCCTTGGCTACTTAATGGTTTCACAATTTTCTTAGAATTTGATTTCAATGCACTTGGCTCTGTTTCATTAATGGCGTCTCATGGCAAATTTCATGTCATCGAAGGGACACTTAATTTTTTGAATATGGGTTGTTTGATCAATGCCAAGTTGTCTTGTCAATACTTCATCAGGATGACCAATTTTTGATCTCACCGATATTTATCCCTTTCCTTGATGTCCTTTTACTAGTTAATTCTTTTATTTTCCTCATGATTTCAGAGTGACCCTAAATGGTCTCATACTGACATCACAACATCCTCTCGAAACCCTCTTTATGGACAGTCTCTTCTATATCCTTTTATGTCTTCGATGTGTTCACAAGTTCATTGCACTAGGGTAACAAATTTTATCGAAGGGACCAATATTTAGGTTTCCCCGATATGGATCCATCCCTCCGATGTTAGTTGTTTAGTGTATCTTCCCCTTTTCGGTGGGATTGTGAATCACCTCACTCTGACATCCAAGAGTCATATCGAAAACCTTTATTGTTTACTTTGTATTGAATGCCATCATTTTATCGGTGGGACAAATTCCCTTGTCCCATCGATGACTATATCTCCCTTCAATGCTTACCTTGTAAGTTTTTGGCATATAGATCAGAAAATCTTTGGGACCCACCATATCGGTTTATTGAAGAGACTTATGAGTTAGTCATTCTGATATAGGCAAAGTCTCTCCAAAGTCAATGATTACTTTTGGTTTATCAAAGGGACTAAGTCACATGTCCTGCCGATATATATCTATCTCCTCGATGAACTTTTTGGTGTTGTAATGATATCGATGGGACTCTTAAATCGTCACTCTGATACTTTGTAGTCCCTTCGACTCCTCAAGTGTATAAGTTTGGTTTTGTCCCCTCGATCTCTTATTGTTGCTCTGATATATTAATGAGTTACATCATGTTTATGTCCTTTGATAGTTTATTTCTCGATTTATCGAAGAGACTTGAAACATTGTCTTCTCAATATGCTGCAGTCTCTTCGACACCACTTTAATTGGATATCAAAGGGACTCTAAAATGAGTTGCTTTGATGTGGTGTTTTCTCATCAATATTGTTCATATTGCTTCTTCGAAGGGGCGTTAGGATAGCTCTTGATATGATTTTTTCATTTAGGGTAATGGTGAAAAAATATGAGCTTATTAGGGTAATGGCTTATGGGTCAGATAAATAGAGTGTTTTTGGATGAGAAAATTTTAAAATGATAGGTTTAGGTGATCAGATTATGGTGGAAAAAATAGAAAACTTTAGGCTAATTTTTTAGTTCTAACAGTGTGTACACGAATAGGTTAGACATAAATGAATAAAATTCCTCCACAAATGAATGGAATGATGTCTTCTCCTTGGTCTGATTATCTGAGGCTGTCAAGATGCTCTGTTCTGAGAATATAATCGATCTTCTAATAGCATATATTTTCAGTACCTGATCCAAATGCTCTAAATTTTGGATATGATGTGCATGAATGAATCTAGATGCTAAGTCTAGCTCCACAAGGTCTAAAATGCAATTGTAGCAAAATGTAGACCAAAATACAAAAACTGCCTGAATTGAAATGGAAAATGAAAAGAAACAAACTGAAATGCAAACAAATTGAAATGCAAACAAACTGAAATGCAAATGTTTTTGGTTGATGCAAGATTGATCTTGAACTAGGGATGCTCTTGCATCATACATCTAGGGTTATTGAAAAAGTGAGTCCCTCACTTTGCTAGGGCTAGAGGAAAACCAAGACAGTCCACCTGAACTTGAGAAATCCATGATGAATCTTCTGTCGGTCTACCTTTCCACTTCACAAGGTATTCTTTGTATTGTGTTCCTTTTGTGTTACATCCAACTCTACTGTCTAAAATATCTTCAATCAGTTTTGGTGCTTGTTGTGGTAATTGCTTCTTGAAGTCTTCTTCCATGCTGTCGCTGAACTCTGCTTCATGATACTGGTATAGGTCTGTAATATTGAAAATAGGTGATATGCCCAATGCCTCCAATAACTGCACTTCATATGCATTTCTTGAATCAAACTTTCTGAGTATCCTACAAGGTCCAAACTTCTTCATCTTTAACTTGTTATATGTCCCAACTGGAAATCTTTCTTTTCTTAAGTACACCATCACTTCATCTCCAACTGCAAATTTTTTGTGTCTTCTCTTTTCATCTGCTTGTTCTTTATACTTACTGTTCATCTCCTCCAGATGCTTCTTTATCTGATTATGCACTCTCTCTATATGTCTTGTAAATTCTTTTGCTTCTACACTTCTCTTATCTTCCATGTTGATATCTCTCAACTCTACTACTCCTCTAGGGTTTACTCCAGTAACAATCTCAAAAGGCATTCTTCTGGTACTCCTATTTACTGAATTATTGTATGCAAACTCTGCTTGTGAAAGAATTAAATCCCAACTTCTTGTCTTCTCTCCAACCAAACATCTCAACAAGTTTCCCAAACTCCTATTCGCTACCTCTGTCTATCCATTAGTCTGTGGATGAAATGCTAAATTGAACTTAAAATCTATCTTCATCTTCTTCCAAAGTGTCTTCCAAAAGTATCCAAGAAATCTTGTATCTCTGTTTGAAATTATGCTCTTAGGTAATCCATGTAATCTCACAATCTCCTTGAAAAATAGGTTAGCTACATGCACTACATCAGTTGTCTTCTTACAGGGTATGAAATGTTCCATCTTTGAAAATCTGTCCACCACTAGAAATATTGAATCATGTCCTCTCTGTGTCTTAGGCAATCCCATTACAAAATCCATACTTATGTCTTCCCAAGGTCTCTCCGATACTGTCAAAGGTTTATACAATCCAGTATTTTGACTACTTACTTTTGCAACTTGACAAACTCCACAACGCTACACAAATTTCCTAACATCCTTATGTATCTAAGGCCAAAAGTAATTTTTAGTTACCAAAGATACTTTCTTATCATGCCAAAGTGTCCTGCCAATCCACCACTGTGCTTCTCCTTGATCAAATTATCTCTCATGGAACTTCTAGGTATGCACAACTGGTTTCCTATGAACAACATATCTTTTTGAATGAAATAATCCAACGACTTACTCCTATCTGTCACAATAGGTTCCTTACATGCTTTCCAAGGTTCTATAAAATCAAGATCTTCCTCATACATGTTCTTCAATTCATCAAATCCTGTCACTTCAACTCTCATCTCTGCCAGTAAATTTCTTCTCCCACTCAATACATCAGCAACTTTGTTTGATTTTCCACTCCTATGCTTCAGCACAAACATATAAATCTACATGAATTCTACCCATCTCATATGTCTCTGATTCAACTTTCCTTGACTGTTCAAATATTGCAAAGCTTGATGATCTATATACAACACAAACTCCTTAGACAACAAATACTGTCTCCACTTCTTCAAGGTTTGAATTATGGCATAGAACTCCTAATCATAAACTAAATATCTTCTCCTTCCATCATTCAACTTCTCACTGAAATATGCTACAGGTCTACCTTCTTGACTTAACATTGCTCCAATTGCATTCCCACTTGCATCACAATCTACTTGAAATACCTTATTGAAATTTGGTAATGCCAAAATAGGTTGTTTTGTTACTTTCTACTTCAACAATTTAAAACTTTTATCTACTCTTGATGTCCACTTGAAATTTTTTCTATCACCTCTCATTGTCTCTATCATAGGGTTATATACTGAACTGAGATTTCTGATGAACTTCTGGTAGAAACTAGCTAATCTGTGAAATGATTTGACTTCTCCAATTCTCTCTGGTGTAGGCCATTCAACAATTGCTCTCACTTTATCAGGGTCCATCTTCAATCCTTTCGTAGAAATTCCAATTCCCAAGTATACCAATTCTTCCTTCATGAAACTACACTTCTTGATGTTTATCAACAATTTCTCTTCTCTCAGTCTCTACAATACTTGTCTCAGGTGCCACAAATGTTCTTCACTTGTCTTATTGAAAATCATAATATCATCCAAATATACAATAACAAACTTACCCAGGAATTTGTTCAAAATTTCATTCATCAATCTCATGAAAGTACTTCGTGCATTTGTCAATCCAAAAGTCATCACTAACCACTCATACAATCCCTCATCTGCCTTGAAAGTAGTCTTTCATTCATCTCCTTCTCTGATTCTGATATGATGGTGTCCACTCTTCAAGTCTATATTTGTAAAATATCTTGCTCCACTCAAACAATCCATGATATCATCCATCCTAGATAAAGGAAATATCTATACTTAACTGTGATCTTGTTTATTGCTCTAGAGTTTGTACACATTCTCCATTCTCCATCTTTCTTTGGTGCTAACATTGCAGGTACTGCACAAGGACTCAAACTTTCTTTGATCAAACCTTTCCTCAACAACTCTTATATCTGTCTATTCAACTCTTCATTCTCTACCGGTGTCATTCTGTGTGCTACTTTGTTAGGCAAACTAGCTCTAGGTATAAGATCCATGTGATGACTAATACTCCTAATTGGTGGCAATCCTTTAGGTACATTTTCTAATATGATGTATTCATACTCTGTCAGTAACTTAGTTACCTCCTCCAGTTAGGAATCAAGACATAACACATATTCTCATGTCTCAAACCATCCAAAAATTTCCTTCTATCTACCAAACAGATTCTAGCATTTTGACACACTTCACTCTTAGGATCATCTTCCAAAGGAATCAAGGTAATTCTCTTTCCATTTTATGTTATAGTGTATGTATTCTTTCTTCCATCATGTATAGATTTTCTATCATACTGCTAAGGTCTACCCAATAGAATATGACATACATCCATAGGTATAATATCACACAAAATTTCATCATGATAAGATCTAATATGAAATTTCACCAAACATTGTTCACTCACCAGTACCTTATGAAAAACTTGAATCCATGCTATCTAATAGGGCTTAGCGTGTTTCAATCTTTCCAACTTCAGCTTAGTCACCATCTCTTCTGAAACTCGGTTATCAGAACTACCACTATCAATAACAATTTTACAACATTTACCTCTTGATTTGCATATGGTTCTAAACAAACTTTTCCTCTGTAGTGGTTCCTCATTTGTTTCTTCTTGAAATAGTGCTCTCCTCATCACAAGTGATTCTCCCTTCTCAAGTTTACCAACTGAACTCGGTGATCTAACAAGTTCTTCTTCCACATAGGCTGCTCTTCCACTATTCTCTATCTTCTTTCTTGTACTACCCTAATTACATTAAAATGCTCTATGTCCTTCACCTTCACACTTAAAATAGGTTCCTCTAAATGTTCTCTTATCAGGTCCTCTTCCTTCTCTTCTATATCCTTCACTCCAGTATGGACTAGGGTTTCCTCTATGGTAGAAAGTTTTGTCATCTCTCTGGTATGCATTATTATCTTTATCCTCCTTCTTGAATTTGTCCTCTTGCCTGTTCTGCTCCGCATATGATCTCTCTCCTCCAGAAAATTTCTACCTCTCTGAAATTTACCTCCTCTACCTCTCTATTTTTGATCATGCCTCTTATTTAACTTTTCTTCAACCTTTAGGGCAAAATGATATGCTTCTTCCAATGTTGTCATCCTTACCAAACTCAATTCTTCTTGAATGTTCAATTTCAGTCCATTGATGTATCTAGCCACTTTCTCCTTGCTTTCTTCACTATGTCTTGTCCTTATGATCATCTTATGAAATTCTTCAGTATACTCCTTCACATATTTCTCCTTTTATCTCAGGTTTTGCAATCTCTTCAACAGTTCTAACTCATAGTCAATAGGTATAAACTGATTCTTCAATTTTGTCACCATTCTGTCCTACTTTGTAATCTTTTCCTTTCCTCTTCTATTTCTATCCAGCTGAACTTCTTTCTACCATATAGTAGCATGTCCTTTAAACTTTGTCTTTGCAAATTTCACCTTCTCCGGATCTTCAATTTCTTCATACTCAAAGTATTCTTCCGATTCAAATTACCAGTGTAATTATGTACATAATCTCTAGGTCTTTTCCCAATCTTTGAAATAGCTCACAACATCTTGACTTGATCTGATTCTTCTTCTTCTTCACCTCCTAGGGTTTCTTCAGTTTGATTTGCAGATTGAAATTCTTCATCATCACTCTCAATATCAATTCTAGGGCTTAGTCCTTTTCTTCTATCTTCTTCAACATCATCTAGTCTAATTCGCATTATTTTCATCATTTCCATCATCTCATCCATTCTTCCAGCCATTGTTCCAACATCAGGGTTTCTCCTTGGTGGCATCTCTTCCTAGGATCAAGTGTAACTGCCTCAAGTTCAGCGATTGGGCTACAAGGTGACAACTACCTCACAACCAATGATTGGATGCAAAAAAAGTAACCTACCTCAGGTTTGGTGATCTATCCACATCAAGATCTTATGAAATTTCTTCACCAGCTTGACTCAATTCACTCCCAAAGATTCAAAACTTTCTCTCTAATACCACTTGGTGCAGTTACAGTTAGGAGGGTCCTCAAAGAGAACAGTCCAGACTGTGCAACTAGAGTAAACACAATGGAAACTACTCAAAGATATGAAACAATTGTAGATTTAGTCATTCAATATATCATAGAATTCAAATATAAATTGGCCGCCAACATGCGGGCTTACAATTCGGGCTCTTCGGCCTGATTACAGAATATGTTCATGGTATGGCTTTGAATCTCCTTCGCAAAGAATCCAAAATATCAACTATGAACTCATGATCAAGTATTGAAATCTACTTTCCTAGGCATCTATTACATCAATATATATCATCTCTGGAACATAAGATTCCTCCGTGTCAGCCAAGGAAGATCACAAATTCCAATGAAGAGCCGTAACATGTGTACACGAATAGGTCGGACCAAAATGAATAGAATTCCTTCGCAAATGAATGGAATGATGTGCGGATCTCAAGGAAGGTAGGCCATGAACAAAACAACATTAAATGACATGTCTTCAAACTTCACAAGTCATGAAATTTTCTGCAAGTCTTCTCCTTGGGCTGATTATCTGAGACTGTCAGGATGCTCTATTATGAGAATATAGTCAATCTTCTGATAGTGATATCTTTCCAGTACCTGATCCAAATGCTTTGAATTTTGGATATGATGTGCATGAATGAATTTAGATGCTAAGTCCAGCTCCGCAAGGTCTGAAATGCAATTGCGGTAGAATGTGGACCAAAATATAGAAACTGCTACTAACTGAATTGAACTAGAAAATGAAAAGAAACAAACTGAAATGCACATGTTTTTGGTTGATGCAAGATTCCTCTTGAACCAGGGATGCTCCTACATCATAGTCACACTATGGTTGCTCATACATATAATACTCAGAATAACAAACAAAGCAAATAACAATCAAGCATTCCCATATCTTTACCAGCTTCTCGACCTATGCTTCCTAAAGCACCTTATTCAACACATAAGGTTGGTCAAGATTATGATCTTGTTGAGTAGCTTCATGCTACTCATGCTAAGATTTCCCTTTGGGAACTTATACAAACTTTGTCAACATATCATGGAATGCTCCAAGAATCTTTACAAAAGGTGATTGTACCACCTACTGTCAAGCTGAATGATGTAGCAACTCTTTTAGATTGTATGCATGCGATAAAAATAGACATTCTATTTCAATAATACGAGTTGCCTTCTATTGAAGTTGAAAAATCAGTATGATCCTTTGATTATCTTCATTACAATAAACAAGAAATTAATCAAGCGAGTTATGATTGATAATGGATCAACTCTTAATGTTTTTGGTATTAACTTGTTACACAAGATTAAGGTTGACACTTGTTTGATTAAACCAAATAGACTCAGCATTCATGGCTTTGATAATGTTGGAAGGCAGTCTATAGGCACCATAACTTTACC
Organism: Cunninghamia lanceolata; assembly: GCA_027924645.1. NCBI lineage: Eukaryota > Viridiplantae > Streptophyta > Pinopsida > Cupressales > Cupressaceae > Cunninghamia > Cunninghamia lanceolata. The sequence continues at coordinate 10,239,353 of BSBN01000202.1, forward strand.
TGTACAAGTTGAGCCCATGACTTTATCTACCGTGATTCATGTCATGCTTGGTTCTTTATCATACAACATGATTCTTGGTAGACCTTGGATTCACACATTGGGGGCAGTTCCTTCTACCCTTCATCGTTCAATCAAGTTTATCTATAAGAACAAACTTCATACTGTTGAAGCCGATCCTAAGATGGATAATTATTTACAAATTGAATTAGAAAAGCAAGTTACTCATCATAAGATTCTAAATAACTTGAAAATTGATCCATCAACTCCTCTTGCCACATACAATATTGCGCAAGATTTCAAACAATCAAATGCATTCCTTGGTGATGATTAGGGTTCATTAGATTTCACATCTCCCTCTACAGGAGAATATAAAATTAACAACTCTAATTCTAAAACATTAAATGTCCCATTGATTTTCTCTAAAATTTTAAGTCCAATACCGAAAGTTTCTTTGGTAACAAAAAAAGATAACACTTACTTATACTACAGATTATGAGACCTATGAGGCTCCATCTTCTTCTAGAGAAATGGTCTCTCTTTATGGTTGAGGATTTCAGATTCTTTATAAGAATTACGATTATGTAGGTAATGGTTGGGGTATTAATCAACAAGGAATTCGAGTACCTATAGAATCTGCTTCACGACATCACTCAAGTGGCATTGGATATAACCCTTTCAAGGAAACCAAATCCCATCTAGACGTCTTAATCTTAATGTGAACATAGTATCAACATTTAATTTGATATATCCTAAGATGATAGATGACAATTGTCCTCCAAGAGATATCCCTTTAGACACTTTCTCAACAAATGAAACAATTATAGAATGCTTAGGAGCTTATGACAATGTTCCTCATTATCATCATAAACATGGATTACCTTATTATTTAAATAACGATGCATATTTTGGGAAGTTCACTTTCTTGGTAAACACTACTCTAAAAACTGATGAAGAATCTGAATAACTACCAAAATCACCCAACCTCCTAGACCACAGTACTTTGCTTAATGGAAAGACTGTTGATGTCTTCATGGAGAAAGATAACACTAAAAAGGTTATACCTACAGGTGATTGTTTAAATACAAAAGAAAAAGAAGATATGACCAAGCTTTTACACGAGTTTTCTCAATTGTTTGCTTGGAATTATTCAGATATGCCTGGTATCAATCCTCATATTGTAACACATAACATTGTACTGAAACTGGATGTGAATCCGTTTAAACAAAAGATCTGTAAGATAAATCCTAAGGTTACATTATTAGTTAAGGCTAAGATAGAAAAGATTTTATAAGCTGGTTTTATCTACCCTATTGATTACTCACCTTGGATTTTGAATATTGTCATTGTCACTAAACCTGATGGCTATATTAAGATGTGTACCAATTTTAGGGATCTAAATCTTGCTTCTTTAAAAGATGATTTCCCTTTGCCAAACATTGATATGATCATTGACTCAATAGATGGTCATGAATTACTTTCCTTCATGGATGGTTTTTTAGGATATAATCAAATTTTCATCAATCCTCTAGATCAATACAAGACAAATTTTATAACACCTTGTGGTACATTTTGTTGGGTAGTCATGCCATTTAGATTAAAGAATGCTGGAGCAACTCGCCAATGGGCTATGACTCTTATTTTTCATGATTACATGCAAAACATCAAGTAGAGGATTATGTCGATGACATTCTTGCGAAGTCTATTCATCGCTAGAATCATGTCACAATCCTCCATCAAATCTTTGAGTGAATAAAGAAATACAACATGCACTTGAACCCTCGTAAGTGCATCTTTGGTGTAGACAATGGAAAACTGTTAGGGTTTATAGTCTCGCATTGTGACATTGAAGTAGATACAAAGAAGATTGACATGATTGTTAATATTCTAGCACCTAAGAACATATCTCAACTTCATACTTTGCAAGGGAAGATACAAGCCACCTGCTAATTTGTCTCACAAATCATGGATAGGACTCACCCTTTTACTCAATTACTAAAGAAGGATTCAAAATTTAAATGGAATTCTGAATGTCAGAAGGCTTTTGAAGACTTAAAGAGTTATCTAGCTAATCCTTCTATTTTATAGCCTGCTACTGCTGATAAACCTTTTATTCTTTACACCTCAACATCTAATAATGCTCTCGTAGCTTTATTAGCACAACATGATATTGAAGGCAAAGAACATGTTGTATATTACATCAGCCAAACTTTGCTCGATTATGAAGTGCGATATACTATCATCAAGAAGCAGTGTTTGACTCTAGTCTTTGGAACTTAAAAACTTAGGCATTATCTCTTAAATGTTGAAATACATGTCATGGTGAAATTTGACCTGTTGAAACATATTTTCACTAAAACATATCTTTTAGGTCATCTCGCTAAATGGGTTATGTTATTAACTGAATTTGATCTTAAATTTATCTCTCAAAGAGTAATTAAAGGACAAGCATTAACCGACCATTTAGCTAAAGCACCTTCACCCTTTGCTATACAAAATTAGGACACGTTTCCTAATGATCAAATCCTAAGTATAGATACAAATGATAAATGGGAATTATATTTCGATGGTTCACGATGTCAAACTAGCTCCGGTGTTGGTATCATAATAGTACCGCCTTTGAGTAAGCCAGTTCCTATGTCCTATTAGTTTAACTTCTCATGCACAAATAACATTATTGAGTATGAAGCTCTCATTACAGAACTTCGTGCCACTTTGGCTCTTAACATCAAAAACATTACTATATATGGTGATTCATAATTGATTGTACGATAAATAATAGGATCATATCAAGCTAAGTAGGATAAATTATCTCAATATCGTGACATAGATCTATCGTTATTAAACAATTTACATCATTCTCAATTGATACTATTCCAAGGAAATACAATCGACATGTAGATGCTATGGCAAGCACAACTTCTCTTATATCCCCTGTCGATTCGCTCGATGAATCTACCTTCATCATCCATAATCTTAAAACACTTGCACTAGATGAGGTCGCAACCTTGAATACTAACCTTTGTTGTAATACAAATTTTGATGAATGGTTCTCCCATATATTCTACTATTTGCATGATGGTACCATTCCTAACTTAAAATCTAAAAAATGCAGGAGTTCACCTACGCAAACTCATGGCACATTATATCATTCTATCTAATGTCTTATACAGATGAAGTTATAAGGGTGTTCTTCTCCAATGTCTTAGTAATTCAGAGATACTGATAGCTTTAGAAGAAGCTCACTTCGGTGCTTGTGGAGGGCAATTTGGAGGAAAATCATTGGTACAAAAGTTATTGCATATGGGATATTATTGGCAATGCATGGAATAAGATTCCTTTGCATTTGTCAAGAAATGTTTGCAATGTCAACAACATAAACATTTAATCCGAGCACCTACCTAGGAACTTCGTTCCCAAGTTTCACCTTGGCCATTTTTTGTTTGGGGCTTGGATCTAATTGGCAAAATCTATCCACTCTCTTCTCAAGGACATACTTTTATCATCACTGCTACTGATTACTTCACGAAGTGGGTTGAAGTTGTTCCTCTACGATCTACGACTGCTGAAGTAATTTGTCATTTCATATAGGATAATATCATCTCTCAATTTGGTATACCTTCCTCCTTAGTTTTTGACAATGGTACATCATTCAAGAATGAGGACGTGAAGAAATTTCTTGAAAAATATCATACTCAACATTGCTTCTCTATGCCTTATTATCCTCAATCAAACGGCCAAGTAGAAGCTTCAAATAAAATTATTGGACAAATTCTATGGAAAACTGCTAATAAACATAAAAAATACTGGCATACTCAACTCTCTTATGCATTATGAGCTTATAGAACTGTTATCACTGGGAATTGCACCCGTATGCAAGGCTAGTTAAAGCACTATAATTCCGTGTAACATGGGACTAATTTCAGGTTGTGGGTGCCCTATGACAAAACTAGACCTCCAGATTATTGGTTGGTTCCCTTCAAATGTTCTATTAAGATGCATATTTTTACTTTTTGGGAAAAGGGAAGAAATAAACTAATTGAATATAAAAGATAAAATGATGATGCACCTGATTTGCGTAGAAATAATGCAATCTGATCCATAATGTTTGCTTAGAAAACTGACTTTTACACAATCTAGACTTGGCATAAATACCACAAAAGTGATTCTAAGGAAGGTTTAAAAATAGGTTTTATGAAGGAAATGGTTTTTTCACAGCATAAAAGACTATTTCTAGTTAACACAACCTAAGACCTACGATGAATATATGCTTTAATGCTGCAAACAAGGAGGTCAGACAATAATTTTGAAGGTTTAATAGTAAAACACAACAAAATTTCATCAAATCACTTCAACATTCAACACAAAAAGGAAACGTAATTCAACTGATCTGAAAAAAACAAAGGAAAGCTTTGCAAATAAGACAAAAAGATAACCTATAACCTGCCGATCTCTCAATAAAACTGTAAAAGTGAGCTACAAGAATTCTCCAATCTGTTTGAATCAGAATGAGAATCAAGAACTAGCCAAAAAACAAGCTTTTACTTTACAATAAATAGGTTTGCTCTCTCCAAGAGGCATGCAAAAATATGGACTTGCAGATAACTGCCTCTAAAAATAAACATTCCAGAGCAACTTCCAAAATCCTAAAAATTAGGGCCCTAAACTACCATAAATTGAGTAAAAATAGCTCCAATTTGGGCCTCTCCATGTGTTTGACCAAAAAATTTAACCAAGGACCCTAAAAATACTCCTAAAAGTCATGCAAAACCTCCTAGGTGGCCTAGTTAACTCAACTAATCAATTTGCATGATTTTGCATGAACAAAATTGATTGTGAGTAAATAATAAAGTAATAGAAAATTACTTTGTTATTGGTTACAATTTGTTCTATTTTCGACTTTACAACTTGTGAAAAATATAAAGTAATTTATAGAATATTACTTTATTATTTATTTACAATTAATAACTTTGTAAAATCGTGCATGATTAGAAGAAAAATATCACTCCTTATCACTCCAATTACACTTGCCTATTTTGCATGAAATGAGCACAGATAGGACTTTAGAAGAAAAAGAAAAACTCCTTATACCTCCATGTGAGAAAATATCCCTATTTTGTATGATGCAAATACATTTAAGGAAATTTTTTTTACCCTTATCACTCCAAGATCAATGAAAAAATATTTATCTTCCTTTGCAAGAAAAATAGAAAATCTGAGTCACTCTATGCATCATGATACTCCATGCACAAAACAATCTGTATAAACATCCTTTTGATGCCTTAGTGCACATGTATATCATTCCATTTTATAAACCACCTTATATCTCCATATGCAACTTTAATAGCAAGGAAAAATACAACTCCATTATGCATAAAACCCCATGCATCAAAAAATACTCCATTATATCTTCACCATCATATACTGCCACCATGCATAATGCTTACCTTGGAAAACTCCATACATAGTCTCATGCATGCCATGCCAAAAAATACACCCTCTTGGCTTTGTTATCCACCATGCATAATCTTGAAGTATCATTACCTTTGGATGCTTTGAATAAGGACTGTTGATAACTGAGAGGGGGGGGGGTGAATCAGTTATCCTAATTATTTTCCTTTTGAACTTTCTTATTAATTAATGCAGCATTGAATCAAACATAAAAACATTACCATGAAATAAGAAAACACATGACACAGTATTTTTGACGTGGAAACCCTGTTAAGGGAGAAAACCACGGGGTGATTAACCCAAAGATTATTCTCTGTTAGAAGAATAAGGAATTACAAAAATGGCACTTGCCAATTAGGGCTCACTGCCCGAGCACACTGCTCACAAAGAGGCCCACTGCCTACAAGGAGACACACTGTCTACAAAGTGATAAGAATCACAGTCTTGAACTGATTGAAAGCATCTACATATGCTGGAGGTCAGTTCCGGTTAGGCTCAGTACACTGATCTGCTGCACTTCATCTTTCCTCTGTTCTTTATTCTGCTATCCTTTCACATACCGGATCTTTCTTACTACTTCTGCTCTGTTCTGCACTTATTCGCATACACCATTACACAATCACACATTTCACAACTAAATCCATCCTCTATATATATCCGCATAAGTAATTTCATCACCTTTCTAGTCGGCATCCGGAACAGTCTAGTTTCTTACAAACTCTGTTCTGTCGGCTGAATCCTTGCTCACCAAGAAATGCGGATCAAGCATATACTTGTAGATATCATTAATCATGTCGGCCAAACATGATTCATGCCTTCACAACCTTTACCATCAACAGTAACACATCCGGAAAATAGTCTGATACTCTGTCAGTCTATTCTCACTGTCTCTCAGGAATCCGGTACTCAACTATTCATATCTTTTTCTTTGCCCATCACCGGAGGCTAAATCCTTGGAATATACCACTCAAGGTAGTCCTCTTGACTTTCCCAAATCCGCACTGCACCAAGACACTTCCTCTGAGAGATCCGGACCAATCTGTCGGACCTTGCCATATGCTCTGTTCTTGTTCACCGGACCACAACAATCTTCATTCTGACTTCCGGTAGAGACACACCATGACTTGCGGATATGTGGGATGACCTTTGTTTCCATCAATGACAACAACCATGAATCCATATAGTGTCTCTTGCCAACAATCTCCCCCTTTGGCATTGATGGCAACACTTAGTGAAAAATGACTAAGTGTTTACACTATGCTCCCCCTTGGCTGATGCTCTATCTTTATATACAATTTCTGGAACTCCCCCTTAGTTGGATTCCTCATTTTTCACTGCTCCTCACTCCCCCTTTGACATCAATGGCAAAGGGTAGGGTCCGCACACCAAAATTTTCAAAAATTTTCTATACATAGCCGCATATTTACATACTCACATATACTGAAGAATGTCTGCAAAGGATGTCTTCAATTGGATCAGTTCTGTAGCCCAACTTTGCTTCATTCTATCCAAAATTGAAATGTGACCACTCAACAAAAATGCAAAAGCTTCTGCCCTCTTGAGATCTGTCGGATCATTTGTTTGGGCGGTGGTCTGAGCATCACTGATGGCCTCATGCATAGTTTCCAACTTAGGGATTATAATCCTTCTAAGTTCTCCCATCCGGTTAGTGATATTCTTCCTTTCCTTCTCAAGGTTCTTTATTTCATTCAAGACTGCAATAGTCTGACATTCTTGATTTACTATGGAGGAAGAGAGAGGATCAAAACTTTGAGATAAACTTTGTAGTTTGTCCTGTTCCTCTTTTATTTTCTTATCAATTTCTGCTGTTGCCTTTGACCAGGAGATACAAAATTTGTAAATATCACCGCCATCCTTAAGAGCATTTTCTAAGCTCTTTATTCCAATACTCATATTTCTCCTATCATTAGAGATTAATCCTAATACTTCTGAAAGTCTTTTATCCAAAAATTCCTTCTGGACCTTTTCTTCAGCTGATTTTTCTAGAGAATCAAAATGTGTATCAACACTGCTGACTAAGGTTTTTAGATTACCGGAAGAGGAGGCTGCCGGATCTATCTGGACTGATGGCATAATCTTCTCAAGCACTCCGGAGTGAGCCTCTATCAACTCACAGTCTTCCATATGAGACTTTAGGAGCTTTTCATTTGCCTTAGCATTTGCAAATGAGGCTATCTTCATTGTCTGCACCGGAGAGAGGGAATCAAAGTTGAATGGGCCTTGTAGTAACTCCGGTTCATCGATCTCTATTGTTTCTTTGCTCAAAAATTGTTGAACAGTTTGTGCAGTGTCTCTTGCCAGAGACAGATGTTTCTTTTCTTCTGCAGTCTTGGAACTGTCCTTTGGGGTTTTCTCTGATGGAGTCTTCTCTTTCTCTGCACCCTTGGTACTGTCAACCTCTTTATCTTTCACCACTGCTTCCTTCTCCTATAATTTCTCTTCTTCTTTAGATCCAGAGATTGTAGGGGAAACCGGAGGAGAGATGCTAGCCTGTTCATAGGCCACTTCTTCTGGAGCAGAGGGTTCCAAGTCCACAGCTGTTTCTGCACCTAAGTCCTCTACAACAGGAAGATTGAACCTTTTGAAGGCCTTCCGGAGGATCTCTTCTGTCTCTTTGGCCACCTTGTCAGTCTCACCAAGCATGAGTTGATTCATCCTGGCTTTACTTCTGAACTCATCTTTGCAGTCTTTGAATATTATGTTCATTGTCTTGGGATCAATTTGAGGATATAGCTGAATAGCTATCTGCTCCCGGATCTCAAGATCTTTTGCATGAGCATTATTCTTTCTTATTTCTAATTCCTTTTCTAGGCTTTTAGGAATTTCAGAAATAATCTTAATAAAAGCTTTATTGTAGATGTTCAAATACCTTATTATGGCCTCTTGCAGGATCTTTTGATCTGCCTCATTGTAGTCATCATAGAATTTAGCCACCGGTTGAAGGTTCCCGTCCACAGTGACTGATTTGACTACACTGTCTAGAGACAGGGTGGGCTTTGCAGAAAATTCTTCTGTCATTTCTTCCTTGTCTCGGCCAGAAGAGGGTTTACCGGTTCCTTTCTTTTTCTATTTCTTTATTTCTTTCACTCCTTCATCTGACTCAGTTTCTTCTTCATCCTTTTGGCTTTGATAAGCTCTTGAGGCTTTTGTCTTGGATCTTTTACCGGATCCCTGGACTTCCAGTTTTGAGCTTTTGGTTTTGATAGGTGTGGATCCTTTAGATGATTTGGTCTGGGTTGAGGATTCCACCGGAGCACTTTTCTTGCTTTTCTTTTCTGCCTCTTTCTTTTCTTCCTCAGATTTTCTTCTCTTTTCCCGGCTGGCATCAAGTGCCTCTTTTGAGATGCCTAGGCCTTGAGCAATGTGCTCTACTTCTTTTCTCACCTTTCTCTTTATCTCAGGTTCCCTGAGTTCTACATGTATCTTTACACTCAGCTCCTCAAAGGTTCCAAACCTTTCTGCCTTAGGATCTTTGGGCTGACTTAGCATGTGTTGAACATGCAGCTCCACTATCTGTTCATCCACTTCATACCCCATGGGCATGATCCAGACAGTCCTTGGCTCCACTACCTCCATTAGGCACTGATCAGTGTCCACCATAAAGCACACTGAGTCTTTGTATTTCTTAACAAGAGACTGGGGAATTCTTTCTCTTGTTTGCATCATGCTTTGGAAGTTTTTGAAGTATCCCCATAGGGCTGTATTTCTTGCTTTGGCATCCCCAAGCCCATGTAGATAGTCTCTTATTTGGACTGCAACAGGTTTGTCATTCTGCCATACCCATCCACTTGATCCGAGCAGCTCATTCATGAAGTAGAAGAATAGACATACAATAAGAGTACCATACTTAAAGGAATTCTTCTTGTCCTTCTTGATTTTTTGTATATTTTCCATTAATTGGCTTAAGAGCAGTTCGCAGAGATCATATTCTACATTCTTCCTTAGCATTTCATAGGCAGTATATACTGTAGTTCCGGATACAGAATTCTCCCTGCTGGAGTGATAGATCTTGTATCCTATTATCATGGATGCATACTTGATATCCGGATCCGAAATATCTTCAATGGTCATTGCCCTCTTATCAAATTTTGATCCGGTGGCCTCAGTTACAATGTTGTTCTTGACAGATTTCAGGATAGGTATCCCTCCGGAAGAGTATAGACCAGTTACTGCTCTAATTGCCTCTTTTGTGATCTTGCAGGGTCTATCCAGCCATAGGAAGTTGTCATGCATCCTGCTCAGTACATACCAGACCCATTCATCTTCTTCAAAGCAGGGGAAATGAATGAATTGATCAAATTGTTTCTTCTGGATATCCTTATACTCTGGTTTAAGCTCAAAAGCATTGTCTATCAGTTGCTTGTGATAGAGATCTCTCAATTTGAATTCCCCAAATTCCTCAATGCTTGCATGTATGTAAACCCTAATGTCTTCTGTGTGTAAAACTCCGTGAGGAACACTGGAAAATGCTCCTAAGGGATCTACCTCTAATGACTTGTATGGATGTTTCTTAAATTCAGGTCGGGGCCTATCTGAGATTTTTACTATATTTGGAGTAGCCATATCTTCAAAAGATTTGTAGCAAGATATCGAAAGTGGAAAATACCTTTTGCGTCTTCGGTTGCACGGAGTAGCTGGATTGATTTCTTTATGCAATGACTTCGGTAGGAGATCTCTGGTGTGCTTGATGAATCTAGTTGCAGAGCTCCACTTTTCGCTTCTTCTTGAGTGCAGAATGAGCAAATGTTTTATGAGAAATCCCTTATATTGCTCCGCAAACCCTAATATCTGATGGCAATAAATGCTTGACCTATATTATTCTGGTTTGCCTTATTCGGATAACCTAAAGAACTGGATCAGTCCTGGTCTATGAACATCGTGCGAAACTTTCAACCATGAACAAATCAAGATAACACATCACAAGGACATCCCAAACACTCTGTCCAATCCGCAGAATAAGATAATGCACTTCCGGATCTCTCCGGACCCTTTTGTAGTCTTCTGTCATTCCGGAGCATCTCCCGGAATAGGTCTTACTTGATGGATCACAACTTCTTTGCATCTTCATGTAGACCTTTGAAATCTTATCTAGATTTACTTAGGACTTATATCTTCAAACCCTTTACTCCGCATCTTGTGCCACATCCGGCACCACTTGATTGGCTGGGAGAACAGGATTTTCTTTGAGTCTCCCCCTGAGCCAGAGCTCACTTTTTAATTTCCGGAAGAAATATCAGCACCAGAGTCTGGTGCGGATCCAACCTCTACATTCTCTGAACTTTTCTTCACCCAAATCTTGCTCATCTGATTCCTAACTTCATCCACATTCATCTTTTGTTTACCCTTGTCTTGATTCTGATTATACATCGGACCTCTTTTGTCCTGATTCTTGCTTCTGCAGACTTTAGCATTATGACCGGACCTATTACAGATTTGGCAAATAACATTTCTTTGCATATTTGACTGATAACCTCTTGATCTGCATTGATTAGCCATATGACCTACTCTATTGCATGTAAAGCATCTACCTTTGAATGATTTGTTTACTTGCATATTTCTGCATTCATGGGATTTGTGTCCATACCTTTTACAGTTAAAGCACATTCCGGAGAAGGATGAATTAATCTGATTCATTCTCTTTCTGCACTGATTAGCTTTGTGACCAAAGTGGTTGCAGCTGTGGCAGTATCCATTGAAAGATGGATATCTTTGAGCATTGGGCTGTCTTACCGGAGGTCTTTTAGGCCTATTCCTTGGATTTTTTGATCCAAAATTCTTTTGACCGGATCCGGAGCTTTCTCCTTTCTCATATCCCAAACCATACTTGTCATCTGTCCTCTTTTGACTTCCAAGAAGTACTTCAAGTTGGGCAGAACTTATCTTGAATTTTTCTTTATATTCATTTGCTGTTTGAAGATCTCTTTTGAGAGAGGCAATTTGATCCTCAAGTTTTTCTTCATTATCTTTGGCATCTTCAAGATCAGATTCAAGATGTCTGATAATCCTGTCCATCTGGTGGCATTCTTCTGATTTTTCTTTAAGAGATTGTCTTAGATTGTCTTCAGCTTTTCTTTTTTCTTCAATCTCTTGAGTAAACTTTATAGTTCCTGATTCCATTTCATGTCTTAACATAATGACTTCTTTTGATAACTTTTCACATAACTTGGTTTGCTTAGTTAATTCTTCATTTGTATTGCTTTCTTCACTTTGTCTTGCCAATTGTTGGAGTAGCTCCTTTCTCTTTTTCATAGAGAGACTTAATTTGTCTTTTAATTCTCTCATGAATTCATCAGCCTGTTTGAGTCTTTCCTTTAATTCATTGACTTCAGAATTTGACTGTTCAAGATCCTCAAGGGCAGTCTTGAGTTGCTCCCTTAAACCATATGCATCCATTTGAACTCCCAGATCTTCCTCAAGCTGTTAGGCTCTATTAGGAGGTACTTGGCTCTGATACCAATTGTTGATAACTGAGAGGGGGGGTGAATCAGTTATCCTAATTATTTTCCTTTTGAACTTTCTTATTAATTAATGCAACATTGAATCAAACATAAAAACATTACCATGAAATAAGAAAACACATGACACAGTATTTTTGATGTGGAAACCCTGTTAAGGGAGAAAACCACGGGGTGATTAACCCAAAGATTATTCTCTGTTAGAAGAATAAGGAATTACAAAAATGGCACTTGCCAATTAGGGCTCACTGCCCGAGCACACTGCTCACAAAGAGGCCCACTGCCTACAAGGAGACACACTGTCTACAAAGTGATAAGAATCACAGTCTTGAACTGATTGAAAGCATCTACATATGCTGGAGGTCAGTTTCGGTTAGGCTCAGTACACTGATCTGCTGCACTTCATCTTTCCTCTGTTCTTTATTCTGCTATCCTTTCACATACCGGATCTTTCTTACTACTTCTGCTCTGTTCTGCACTTATTCGCATACACCATTACACAATCACACATTTCACAACTAAATCCATCCTCTATATATATCCGCATAAGTAATTTCATCACCTTTCTAGTCGGCATCCGGAACAGTCTAGTTTCTTACAAACTCTGTTCTGTCGGCTGAATCCTTGCTCACCAAGCAATGCGGATCAAGCATATACTTGTAGATATCATTAATCATGTCGGCCAAACATGATTCATGCCTTCACAACCTTTACCATCAACAGTAACACATCCGGAAAATAGTCTGATACTCTGTCAGTCTGTTCTCACTGTCTCTCAGGAATCCGGTACTCAACTATTCATATCTTTTTCTTTGCCCATCACCGGAGGCTAAATCCTTTGAATATACCACTCAAGGTAGTCCTCTTGACTTCCCCAAATCCGCACTGCACCAAGTCACTTCCTCTGAGAGATCCGGACCAATCTGTCGGACCTTGCCATATGCTCTGTTCTTGTTCACCGGACCACAACAATCTTCATTCTGACTTCCGGTAGAGACACACCATGACTTGCGGATATGTGGGATGACCTTTGTTGCCATCAATGACAACAACCATGAATCCATATAGTGTCTCTTGCCAACAAGGACAAGGAACCTTAGCATGTGAAACTTTGTCTATGCATTACATTACCCAACCACCAAGAAATCTTTAAAAGTTTATAAGGCCTGAAGCCTTTCTCTCTCATCATATTGGCTCTCTTGACTTAATAAAAATCAAGTCTAAAGCACTGCTGTCGGCCACTCCATGCTATGATGGCTAGGATCTTCAAAAAAAAGGTCTTGACCATGACACTCCTTTGGATAAGGTAATTATTTCTTTTTGTAAGTTAAAAAAAAACACTTTGAGAGAAAAGACTCCTTCGAACAAAACAAAGAGTCCAACCCTAAAAGTTGTTCATTATTCATTTTGACTTCCTTCTTCGAAGCTCTGCAACTTTGCTCCACCAACCTAGGGTTTGAATGCTTTCATCATGGCTATGGTCTTTCTCCCTTCAAAGGCATCCTTGGTTGCATCTTGGAACTCTACATCATTCATAAAGAAGGTAACACTACCTGAGTTTCATATAAGGCATTTATATTTGATCTGTGGCTTTTTTCTTTTATGGTTGTCCATATGCAATGCATTCCTTAATACCTTCTTTCTTGTTTCTGCATCTTCTTTTCATTGCAACTGTAACATGTTCTTGAGAACTTGATGCTACTGTAAGGCCATGGGAAGATCTGTTGCAAGTATGAGGTTAACCAGTGTTGTCATTGATGTCAACATACTCATATTGCATTGACAAGAAGGATTGGATGAGCTGTGTGCTGAAGTTATTGAGGAAATTAGTCTCAATCAGGAATAGTGAAGAACAGTGATGAGAAGAAGGCAAAAGTACCCAATAGGTTGAGGATCAGAGGATGCGGATTAAAGGGTTTGTAGATATGAGTCTTGAAATGTTCCAATTAAGATTTTAGAGGTCCGCATGAAGATCTGAAGAAGTTATGATTGATTAAGTAGAACCGGTTCCGGGAGATGCTCCGGAGTGACAGAGTGTTACAAAAAGGTTCGGTGAGATCCGGAAGTGCATTGTCCTATTCTGCAGATTGGAAGGAGTGTTTGGGATGTCCTTGTGATGTGTCATCTTGATTTGTACATAGTTTGGAGGTCCTGAAGCACCTTTTTCAGTATGACAGTGGCGATAGACTGTGTTCTTGAAGTTCCGGATGAAGAAGAAAAGAATTCTAGTAAGTGGAGGAAGTGCAGATGTACTTGGTTATTCAGGCAAGCCTGTGAAGGTTCTTGGATCATGTTGAGGTTGTGTTGTCGGTCTGCATTAGTGTTAGAGCCTGGAATTAGAGATATACTTCCAGATGAAGATGTTCTTGTTCAGACTGGCCGACTGGATGAGTTATTCATCTTGCGAATGTTCTTGTGGATGATTGCCGACTTAGATGATTATTCCTAAGTCGATGCCTTGTATAAATAAAGGTTTGTGAATTCATTTCGAAGTATGTCATGGAGCGGATGAGGGTGGTATAGTGAAAGAGAGAAAGGCAGAGCAGGAGTGTCTCGGGCTTAAATGGAACTGATCCAGACATGGTAAAGATGTCAATCTCCAGTTCAAGTTTGTAATACTTATGATCTTGTAGACAGTGTGTCTCTTGTAGGTAGTGTGCCTCCTTGTGAGCAGTGTGCTTGGGCAGTGAGCCCTAATTGGCATGTGCCAGCTATTTTTCTCATTCTTCTAATAGAGAATAATCCTTGGGTTAATCACCCCGTGGTTTTTCCCTTGACCGGGTTTTCCACATCAAAATCTTGGTGTCTAATGTGTTGATGTTTATCTGCTCTGGTGTTTATGCTTTATGCTTTCATGAATGGTTAATTGATATGCTATTAAGTAACAAAGAAGAATCAAGTGTTTGAAGTAGAAGCAAGTTTTTGTACAAATGATTCACCCCCCTCTCGGTTGTGTGCCCTAGATCTAAGAATTGGTATCAGAGCTAAGTTCCTCTAAAAGGAGCTTAACCACTTGAGGAGATCCAGGATGTCGTCATACAAGAAGGACAATCCAAAGTTTGATGGAACCAACTTCTCTCTCTGGAAAGGTTGCATGAAATGTCACTTGGAGTGTATGGGAAAAGCATACTTGTCCATGGTCACAAAAGCATATGTACCTCCACAGGGTGGTCCGACAACTCTGAATGAAATCACAAATGCTGAAAATAATCTGCGAACAAAAGAAGCTCTTCTAAGTGCATTAACTGACTCAGAGCTCTCAAATGTTATTGACCTACCAACTGCCTATGAGATTTGGATTAAACTGGAACTTCTACATGAAGGAGATGAGTTTGTTAAGAGTGCAAGGTTGCAAAGTCTCAAAGGGAAATTTGAAAGATTGAAGATGAGAGATGATAAAAATTTCACTACCTTTATGCCAAGAGTAAATGAGCTGGTGTGTGGAATTAGGAATGCTGGTGGAGTTCTAGATGAAAATGAGATTGTTTGCAAAATTCTCAGATCCCTTCCTGCTGCCTACAAAATCAAGGTTGCTGCCATTGATGAATTCAAAGCCCATACAACTATCACAAGAGAGCAATTGGTTGGCAAACTAGCTGCATTTGAAATGACCGAATTTGGAGATGATCCCCCAAGACTGAATCTGCATTCAAAGCCAGTGCCTATGTGAAAGGCAAACAAAGATTTGATCTGGCTGAAAACTCTTCAAGGAAGCTGTCATGGTATGATCAAGCAAGGAAAGACATGGAAGAGGAAGAAGCAGAAACAGCTCAACTTGAAGCCCTCATTGCAAAGAGACTGCTAAGAGGATCCGGTAAGTATGAAGGAAAATTACCCTTTAAGTGCTTCAACTGCAATAAGATTGGTCATTTTGCTTCAAGATGTCTGGAAAGATCTGCAAGGTCAAATTATAACAGACAAAGGTTCCAAAAGAACTATTATTATGTTCATGAAGAAGATGATAATGAAGGAGTAATAGATGATGAATCAGAAATAGGAAACAAATCTAGAAATGAATAGGTGTTTATTGCCATCAAGGAAGAAGATCCAATATCCTTTGAATCTGTAAATCATAAGGTTGTAGAAAGAGCTTTGGCTGCCCAAGTTGAAGAAAAGGATGATTGGGTTATTGACAGTGGATGCTCTCACCATATGACAGGTGACAAAAACAAGTTCCTAGACTTGGAAAGGTATGAAGGAGGAATGGTAAAGTTTGGTGATAATTCTGCTGGTAGAATCAGAGGTAGGGGAACTATTTCTTTTGATGGAAAGAGCAAAACTGGTAATGTACTGTATGTTGAAGGATTGAAGCACAATATTCTCAGTGTTGGATAGTTGGTAGACAAAGGTTATGATCTCCGGTTCAATAATGGAAGATGTAGGATCTTTGAAAGCTCCGGAACTGAGATTACATCCGGTACTCAAACAAAAGGTAATATCTTCCATCTAGTTGGTTCTAATAAAAGTTCTTTGTTTGTTCAAGTTGATCAGAGTTGGTTATGGCATAGAAGGATGTGTCATGTGAGTTTTGATAACATCATCAAGATAAGCAATACTCAGGCTGTAAGAGATCTTCCAAAATTGGTGAAACCTACAAATAGTTTGTGCAAAGAATGTCAGTTAGGTAAATAGAGCAGAGTCTCTTTCAAAAGCAAGGATTAGTCCTCTACCAGATTATTGGAATTAGTTCATACTGATCTATGTGGTCTGACAAGAATCAACAGTATGCAAGGTGATAGATATTTCATGTTACTAATTGATGACCACTCCCAGATGATGTGGGTTACCTTTCTAAAAGAGAAATCAGAAGCCTTTGAGAAGTTCAAAATCTTCAAGGCTATGGTAAAGAATCAAACCGGATTGAAACTGAAATGTCTGAGGTCTGATAGAGTTGGTGAATTCATAGACTTTTGTGAGAAGCATGGTATAAAGAGACAGTTGTCTGCTCCTAGGACTCCACAGCAGAATGGAGTAGTTGAGAGAAAGAACCAGACCATCTAGGAAGCTTCCAGGACAATGATGATGGAAACAAATGTTCCTCAGATGTTTTGGAGAGAAGCTGTCAGCACTGCAGTCTACACTCTCAATCGAGTTCAAATCAGAAGCAATATCGATAAGACTCCTTATGAACTTTGGTTTGGTCTAACTCCTACTGTGAGATATTTTAGAGTATTTGGTAGCAAATGTTACATTAAAAGAGATGAAGATCTAGGAAAGTTTGATGCTAGAAGTGATGAAGGAATCTTCTTGGGTTACTCCACTCAAAGCAAAGCATATCGGTGTTACAACAAGAGACTGAGAAATATGATAGAAAGTACAAATGTGAAGGTTGACAAAGGAATTGAGAAGCCCTCAAGGTTTTATGAATATGATGAAGATGATCAAAATGGTTATCTGGTGCAAGGAGCTCAATCCTCCTCTGAAAGTCAGATTCAGACTGATCCGGTAAATCAGGAAGAAGAGGTTTGTCTAAATGAGCTTGATCAAGAAACAATAGTGCAAGAAACTCCCAAAGTTCCAAGGTATGTAACTCTAAACCACTCTGAAGATCAGATCATAGGTGACAAAAGGAAAGGGGTACAAACAAGGAGGAAAATTGCTCAAAATTTAGATGAATACTGTCTGATTTCAAAGATTGAACCTAAGACAATAAATGAAGCCTGCAATGATGAAAATTGAACGAAAGCAATGGAGGAAGAGTTGATGCAAATCAAGAAAAATCACACTTGGGATCTTGTTCCCAGACCTAGAAACAAGAATGTGATTGGAATCAAATGGGTCTTTCGGAACAAACTAAATAAAGTTGGTGAATTAATCAGAAACAAAGCTAGATTGGTCTGCAAAGGCTACTCTCAAATAGAAGGAATTGATTTTGAAGAAACCTTTGTTCCAGTGGCAAGAATTGAAGCAGTCAGATTATTTCTTGCATTTGCTGCCTTCAAAGACTTCAAGGTATATCAGATGGATGTCAAGTCTGCCTTCCTAAATGGTGATTTGGAAGAAGAAGTATACATTGAGTAGCCAGATGGATTTCAATTGTCTGATCATAGTGATATGGTCTGTAAATTGAAGAAAACACTGTATGGATTGAAGCAAGCTCCAAGAGCTTGGTATGAAAGGTTGGATAAGCATCTTGTGCAAATTGGTTTCAACAAAGGTACTGCTGATAGTAATCTATATTTCCAAATAGATAATGAAAACATCTTGATTGTTGAAGTATTTGTTGATGATATCATCTTTGGAGGAAGAGACAGTATGTGTAAAACCTTTGCAAATCAAATGAAAAGTGAGTTTGAAATGTCAATGCTTGGTGAAATGAATTTCTTCTTGGGTCTACAAATTACTCAGACAAAGAAAGGCATCTTTATCTCTCAGACCAAATATGTGAAGGAATTGTTGAGAAAATTCGGAATGGAAAATTTAAAGCCAATGAGCACTCCTATGGCAACCGGATGTAAGTTGAGCAAAGATGATGACTCTCCTAAGATAGATCAGTCCAAGTACAGATCAATGATTGGAGGACTATTGTATCTCACTCAGACTAGACCAGATATAATGCAGGCTGTTGGTCTTGTGGCAAGATTCCAGGCTGATCCCAGAGAATCTCATGTCATGTCAATCAAAAGAATTTTTAGGTACTTAAAAGGAACAATTGAGTATGGCCTATGGTATCCTAGAGATCAAGATTTTTCTCTTCATGCATATACATATGCAGATTGGGTAGGAGATGTGGATGATAGGAAGAGTACAAGTGGAGGAGCATTATTTTTGGGAAAAAGGTTGGTTTCTTGGCTAAGCAAGAAACAAGAGGCAATATCCTTGTCTACAATTGAAGCAGAATACATTGCAGCAGTAGGTAGTTGCACTCAAATCTTATGGATGAAGCAGATGCTAAGAGACATTAAAGTAGAATATGAGGAGCCTATCACAATTTTCTATGATAATTCAAGTGCAATAAATATTTCTAAGAATCCGGTATTGCATTCTAAGACCAAGCACATATCTATCAAGTTTCACTTTCTGAGAGAACAAGTGAACAAGGATGAAGTCAGATTGGAGTATGTACCCTCCAAGGATCAGATTGTAGATATTTTTACTAAACCTCTTCCCAAGGACTCTTTTGAGTATCTCAGGGAGAAGTTAGGGGTCATGGCCCCTTCGGTGATGAACTAGGATGCACTGATGTGCATCAGTTTGGTAGATATCACAGTCATATCTTGTGATCCAGATTGATGATGGGGAGCTGTTACTAAGGGGGAGCAGCTGGTATGATTCTGATGTGTTAGAATTGCAAGTATGAGCCCTTTGCCATTGATGTCAAAGGGGGAGAGAAACATGTGAAAAATAAGTGATTGATGATCAAAGGGGGAGTAGTAAAGGAAGAGAAGACATGTGGAGTTGTTGCTGATAAGGGGAGCTGTGACAGAAAGGAGAAGTTCTTGTCTTGATTGTTTTCACATCATATGTTGCCATCAATGACAAAGGGGGAGATTGTTGCAAGTATGAGGTTAACCAGTGTTTTCATTGATGTCAACATACTCATATTACATTGACAAGAAGGATTGGATGAGCTGTGTGCTGAGGTTATTGAGGAAATTAGCCTCAATCAGGAACAGTGAAGAACAGTGATGAGAAGAAGGCAAAAGTACTCAATAGGTTGAGGATCAGAGGATGCAGATTAAAGGGTTTGTAGATATGAGTCTTGAGATGTTCCAATTAAGATTTTAGAGGTCCGCATGAAGATCTGAAGAAGTTATGATCGATCAAGTAGAACCGGTTCTGGGAGATGCTCCGGAGTGATAGAGTGTTACAAAAAGGTCTGGTGAGATCCAGAAGTGCATTGTCCTATTCTGTGGATTGGAAGGAGTGTTTGCGATGTCCTTGTGATGTGTCATCTCAATTTGTACATAGTTTGGAGGTCCTGAAGCACCTTTTTCAGTATGACAGTGGCGATAGACTATGTTCTTGAAGTTCCTGATGAAGAAGAAAAGAATTCTAGTAAGTGGAGGAAGTGTGGATGTACCTGGTTATTCAGGCAAGCCTGTGAAGGTTCTTGGATCATGTTGAGGTTGTGTTGTCGGTCCGCATTAGTGTTAGAGCCTGAAATTGGAGATATACTTCCGGATGAAGATGTTCTTGTTCAGACTGGCCGATCGGATGAGTTATTCATCTTGCGAATGTTCTTGTGGATGATTGTTGACTTAGATGATTGTTCCTAAGTTGATGCCTTGTATAAATAAAGGTTTGTGAATTCATTTTGAAGTGTGTCATGGAGCGAATGAGTGTGGTATAGCAAAAGAGTGAAAGGCAGAGCAGGAGTGTCTCAAGCTTAAATGGAACTGCTCCAGACATGGTAAAGATGTCAATCTCTAGTTCAAGTTTGTAATACTTATGATCTTGTAGATAGTGTGTCTCTTGTAGGCAGTGTGCCTCCTTGTGAGCAGTGTGCTTGGGTAGTGAGCCCTAATTGGCATGTGCCATCTATTTTTCTTATTCTTCTAATAGAGAATAATCCTTGGATTAATCACCTCGTAATTTTTCCCTTGACTGGGTTTTCCACGTCAAAATCTTGGTGTCTAATGTGTTGATGTTTATCTACTCTGGTGTTTATGCTTTATGCTTTCATGAATGGTTAATTGATATGCTATTAAGTAATAAAGAAGAATCAAGTGTTTAAAGTAGAAGCAAGTTTTTGTACAACTGATTCACCCCCCCCTCAATTGTGTGCCCTAGATCTAAAATGATCTTCTCTACCTATCAGAAAAAGAGGTAAATACTTGTCATTCTTCACTTCTGTAACTTTGTTTATCTTTGGTTTTTACACTTTGAAGAATGACAAGATTGTATGTGGTCATGGGTATTACATTATTTGATAAAAAATGGCTTACCACTGTCAGCCATGACTGTATATATCTCCTTTTGGCTTTGACTTGTCTTTAGATGCAGAAAACCTGAGGGTTTGAGTTTTTGAAATGAGGGGTTTTAACATCTTTTTGCATTTTTAAGGCCTCTACTTGTTATGGTCATGCTCTATCTAAATACAAGCACCAAAAAATGTAGAGTGTCGAGGGTTTGTTCAGTTTGGAAGCTAGGGTTTCAACCCCTCTTGTACAAGAATCCTTCACACTTCCACGACCATGCTCTTCACTATTATCTTTTCCTCCTTTGACTGTAACTAAAGAGGAAAAACAAGGGTTTGAACCCTCTGTCAAGGGTTTGCTCATTTTGCACTTTCATGGCTTCAAACTATTATGGCCACTCTCTTTTATTTGAATCCTCTTGATTGTGTTTGCAAAAATGACATTAGGGTTTGATCTTTTATTAGATGGGTTTACTCTTTATCCTTGTTATCACCCAGATTTGCACCCTTGCTGAGTTTGTAAAAACTTGGCAATCTGGAGAAACATGGTAATGATCTCGAAGTGTGGGACCTTGAGAAATGAGATCAGACCTCTGGAGAAGGCTGGCTTCCTTAACTAGTTATCACCTAAAAACTACTGGATCTTCAGAGGAAAAGGGAGAAGGAATGCTTTTTAAAAAAATGAAAGATAAAATAGGAAAACTTCAAAATAAGGGTGATTCACCAAGTTGAATAAAAGAGCCCTCACGGAACTAAGAAGATGCACAGCACAACCAGATACAACAAGTAGACATACATAGATTCAGATGGTTTTAGCAGAGGTGAGAGACAAAGTGGTTGAGAGGAACAAAATGTTCATAGACAATCATATGTAGATTCACACTAAACTGAAAATCAGTAAAAGAGGTAAAATAACTTGCATATATTCAATAAGAAGGCATGGTTACAGCAGAGGAATGCTCTGTTTGGAATCAAAAGCATAGATTTCCTAAATCTTCCAACGTCCAACTCTATTTACATCTCATCCTTATGCATATATAGCATTTACATTTTGGCCTAAGTCGGTTACAATGGATTCATCCCATGGGCACAACTAGGAAAATATCTGCCTCTGAAGGGACGTTCACCTGCAAGAAGTTATGGCGTGAAAAATTTGGAACAAGGGCAGATGGAAGATATTTTGAATCTTTAATGTGAGCTGCTGGATCATCGACCTGCACCCATAAATGCAACAAATATCTGCATTTGCATATGCCAAATTGGTCACTAAAACGTCCAGTCGATCGAGCCTGCAAACTTGCATCAAATTTTGAAAGTGAAGATATCCTCCATAAAGCCCACCAGATGAAAGAGGAGGAAAAAACAAGCATATCTACCTTTTGAAGCATGTTGAAATTCGCCAAGATGAGGGAGATATGGGTGGTCAAAGTTATGGTGAACTGCGTCTTGTATCTGTTTATCACTTTGCATCTGCCTTTGTATATGCTTGTATCTTGCAATTGTATATACAACTGCAACTGCACTTTGACTATTGGGTTCACTTTACGCATTTATGCAATTCCCTCCTTTTGCATATTCAAATCGCCTTGCATCTGCCAACATACAATCATGGGTCTTTACCCTTTGAATCAGCCCTGACACGTGGCACCACCTAATTCATCGCTGAGTTGAACCTGAGACCCATCGCTGAACATTTGCATGCTTAATCAACCGTCAGAAAGACCATAGACTAAGCCGCCAATGCACTAAGTCTCGCCAAAATCCATTGTATGTGACCCTTTGTATATCGATTGTATAAGAGATACAATCGCATATACATACAATGTGGAACTCAGGAGATTATCAACTATATTGGAACTTTAGAATAGGTCTGGCCTTTGTATCCTTCTATTTTGCATATTGGCATATACAATGCACTTATACATACAAACTGCGGACCACATCGCTGAGTTTGCCAAATTTCATTTCCCAGTCGGGTCCGCTTTGTATATCCTTGTATCTAACCATTTGTATATCGCATATACAATGCGAAATATACAAACCAAATTGCGTGCAAACACCTGTTCAAACAAACATTACATATGTCCTTTGTATGTTGCCTTGTATATGACCTTTGTATACTTGCAAACATACAATGTGAACCTACATACAAAGAATGCATACAATCACTTCTGCCTTTATAAACCAAAATGCATATCTTTTCGGGTCCGGGCTTTGCATCTTAGGATTGTATATGCCAATGTATGTGGGATTTGTATACGCAAAGATACAATCGTACATACATACAAGTGGTGGTCCCCACCCTTTGCATCTGACCCTTTGCATGTTTTCTTTGTATGTTTCATATGCCTCATCAGCCATCAGAGAGACTATGAGTCGAGCCGCCGATAAGCATGTCATGCCAAAAATCGTTTGCATGTCTACCTCTTTGTATCTGTTAGAATCTGAAAAGATTATTAACCCAAAAAACTAGTGCAAAGAATAGATATCTAAACTATGAATGCAAATGATACAAAATCAAAATAGCAACACAGAGTTAGTCTCCAAGAGAGTAATGCAAATGGTAGAAGCAAAATTGTATTAAGAGGATGCAAAAGCAAAAGATGTCAAATACAAGCTAGGTAGCATGCTTATATAGACTAGGAAGAGGGAGGAGGTGGCAACACCGACCAATGAGGAGCAACCATCTATCGGACTAAAGATAGCAAAGTATCTTCCCAAGATAGCTAATGGATGCTCACATGTAGGAAGGTGACACCTCGCAACTACTCACCTAATAAGACATGCTTTATTAACCTAAGCAAGATTAATAGAAGTGTAGAAAAAAACTAGGAATAGAGGGAAAAATAAATAACCCAACTAGGAAATAAAAACCTACACTAACACCCCCCATAAGCGAAGCTTAGGTGGATGTAGAAATGGGTCCCGACAAATCAAGCCTAATGAGGTACCCATGTACATAAAATTCCCCCCCAAAATAGAGAGAAGAGACCCCCCCAAAGTAGAGAGAGTCAGGACGCCGAGTGAGAGGAAGAAGCCCCCCAGAAGATGAAGCATCCTGCACCCCCAACAAAGCTCGCAAATGAAGGAACTTGCTCTTAGTGAAGGGTTTGGTGAAGATATCAGCAACCTGCTCGGATGTCAGATAGTAGCAAAGGTCGATGACGTGGCCATGGATGAGCTCCCGGATGTAGTGCATGTGGACCTCTATGTGTTTGGTCCACTAATGATGGACCAAATTATGTGAGATCTGAATGGCACTCTGCTTGTCACAAAATATGACTGATGGCCGTCTGATCTGGATACCAAACTTAGTGAGAAGATTTTGAAGCCAAATGGCCTCAGTAGTAGCATTCACAGCCCCCCGATACTCAGCCTCAGTAGAAGATAGAGCAATAGCAGATTGCTTCTTGCTCGACCAACAAACAGGACCTGAACCAAGTGAGAAGCTGTAACCTGAAGTAGACTTGCGATCCTGAGAATCACCTGCCCAATCTGAATTTGTGTAGCCCACCAAGTCAAGCTTAATACCTACTGCGTAGTGAATCCCAAAACTGTGAGAACCCTGAATGTAGTGAAGGATCCGCTTGGCTGCTTTCTAGTGCAGCTCATGAGGCTCCTGCATAAATCGAGAGACCATGCCTACAGCATATGAAATGTCAAGTCTCATATGAGTCAGATAAATGAGACTCCCAACAAGCTGTCAGTACAAAGTGCCATCAACAAGTGGAGAAGAACACTGAGCCTCGAGTTTGACTCCAGAAAGAAAGGGAGTCGGAGCAGGCTTACAGTTAGCCATATGAAACCTCGAGAGCAAATCTAGAGCATACTTAGACTGGTTGATGGTGATCCCGGAAGCTGACTGGTAGATCTCAATCCCGAGAAAGTAATGCAACAAGCCCAAGTTAGTCATCAAAAACCTGTCATGAAGGGTAGTTTTTTGATCAGTAAGTCATCAACAACAGAACCAAAAATAGGAGTGAATTAGCCTGCTGCAGAATGTAGACATTGGGATCAGAATGGCACCGAGTGAACCCAATTGATAGAAGGAAGGAGTCCATCTTAGCATACCAGGCCCGAGAAGCCTGTTTGAGGCCATAGAGAGACTTCCGAAGATGACACACAAGTGAAGAATCCTAAAGGAACCCCTGTGGCCGCTCCATGTATATCTCCTCTTGAAGGTCACCGTGAAGAAAAGCACTCTTCACATCCATCTGGTGTACTTCCCAACGATTAGCTGCAGCAATGGAAAGAACAAGTCGGATGGAATTCATTCAGGCAACTCGTGCAAAAGTCTCAGAGTAGTCAATCCCAGGAACCTGGGAGAATCCTTTGGCGACCAAGCGAGCCTTATACTTCTCAACCGACCCATCTGCTGCAAATTTTGTCTGATAGATTCACTTACATCGAACAAGTTTTCTTCCCTTAGGAAGAGGGACAAGATCCCAAGTGTGGTTCCTCATCAAGGTACTATACTCCTCCTGCATAGCTGTATCCCACTTAGGAATACCAGAAGCCTCATGAAAAGACTGTGGATCTGAGGTAGTAGCAATGAAGACGTGGAGCATCCTGGAACTGTGAATGAGTTCGCCTGGTGTCTGATGGATCCCCAACCCAATCACCTGCAGACTGCAAGGTCTGTCTAGCCCAAAGTGGACTGGAAGATGGAGAATCTGGAGGAGAATCATCAACCTCTGAATGATGACTAGGAGAGGAAGGAGGTGAGTCCTCTGAATCACTCTCTACATCGGAAGTGGAGGTAGAAGACTGCTCAGGTGAATCTGACTCATTAGAAGATCTGTCATGTATCCCAAGTGACTCCAATGTTAAAGTAGAAGGAGTTGGAGAAGTGATAGAAAGTGAGCTCGAAGAGCCCTCCTCAAACTCAACACTCCTCTCAATGAACAACTCATGTGTAGTAGGGTGGAGCAACCGATAACCCTTCACACCATCAGAACAACCTACAAATATGCAAGGTTTGCTCTGTCGATCCAAGGCCTTGCGTTTCTCTGCAAGAATGTGGGCCCATGTAGGAGAACCAAAAACTTGAAAGTGCTTAACTGATGGTTTCTGACTGCTCCAAGCTTCAAAAGGAGTGACTCCCTTCAAGGCTCAGTGAGGAACACAGTTCTGGATATAACAAGCACAGTTAATGGTCTCTACCCAATACTGTGGTGCAAGAGATCTGGAGTGAATCATGCAGTTCGCCATTTCCTTCAAGGACCTATTCTTCCATTCTGCAACACCGTTCTGCTGAGGATTGTATGGAATTGAATGCTGCAAATCAATCCCCTCTGAAGTGCAAAACCTCTCAAACCGATGGTTGACATACTCACCACCATTGTCAGTGCGCAAAACTTTGATGGCTTTCCCAGATTGCTTCTCTACAAAAGATTTGAAGTCTTGAAAATGATCAAATACCTCTAACTTCTGTTTGAGAAAGTACACCCAAGTATTTCGAGAAAAATCATCAATGAATGTGAGGACATATCTAGCCCTGCTGAAAGAAGGATGCTGAAATGGACCAGCCAAATCACTGTGAACTAACTCCAGTATCTGTGAAGCTCTCCATGCCTAACCTTTGTCAAACTTTTCCTTAGGATGCTTACCAAGAATGCAACCTTGGCAAACACCACCTAAAAACTAAACTGAAGGCAACCCTGTGACCATGCTTTGCTAGTTGACCTGCTGCAAGTAGAGGAAGTTAAGATGGCCAAACCGTTCATGCCATAATCTACTCATATTATTAGAATGAGTGAGGAAAACAATCGAAGGAGGATCAGGAACAAAGTGAGAAAATAGATAGAGCCATGACTGATGATCTGCTCTCCCAACTGCAACTGTAGAACCACTATGCAACTCACGAATCTCCACTGAATCAGGAGTGAACTCAACCCGCTTGCCTGAACCTGTGTGAGTGATCTGGTATACCGATAGGAGATTAGTTGATAATGAGGGCACACAAAGAACATCATGGAATGTGCCATCCCCCACATCAACAGACCCTCTCCCACACACCTCAATAGGAGTGTTATCGCCCATCAAAATAGAAGGCATAGTACACGGCTCCAAGGATGCAAGTTCTTCCTTAGATGAAGCCATGTGGTGCAAAGCACCTGAATCAAGAACCCAAGTGGATGGTGAAGAAGCAACTGCAACAAGGGCCTTGCCCTTTCCTTTCCCCTTGCTATTTTCTTTTGCCTTATTAGACCCCTCATTAGAACTTTGTTTGACAGACTCAGGAACACTGATATTATTCTTCTCAAAAATGTGTGTCAAGTGATCAATTTATTTCTTCAGACATTTATGTTCATCATGACCAGGTCTTTTACAATAGGCACATTGGACCCTCTCTTTCTTAGGCTTGTCACCCTTGGAATATTGGGTCTCATTAGTTGCTTTTGAAGCAACCGTTATCTGATCCTTCTTCTCCTTGCTATTCTTTTGTTTCTTATCCTTACTATTGTTGTTACTACTTTGTCCTTTCTGTTCTTTTGTGCCTTGGTTGGCAGCCAAGGCATGTGACTTAGAGGACTTAAGAGTGCCCATCTGGAATAGCTTGTCCTGTTCCCGAGTGAGATTGACAGCAAAATCCTCTAAAGATGGCATGGTGAATTGAGTACCAAGTGCACCCTTAGTAGCATAAAAAGTAGAAACAAACACTGAATATTCTGAACTTAGCTTAGAGAGAATACTAAGAATCAGTTGTTCATCTTTCTTTTCAATTCCACATTGTTTTAACTGCAGCCTTAGTGATTTCAATTTGGTGAAGAAATCCTGGATTGTGTTGAAATTGCCTGGACTTAAACTAATTAGTTCATTTTCC
Source organism: Cunninghamia lanceolata (assembly GCA_027924645.1). Classification (NCBI taxonomy): domain Eukaryota; kingdom Viridiplantae; phylum Streptophyta; class Pinopsida; order Cupressales; family Cupressaceae; genus Cunninghamia; species Cunninghamia lanceolata. The sequence goes on from BSBN01000202.1 coordinate 10,266,963, forward strand.
AACATATGACCCCTCATTGAATCTTGTGTGCCAAATAGTGTTTGTAGCTTTGTCCAGATTTCATTTGGTGTATTCAAAGACTCAATGTGAAAGAGAAAATCAGGAGAAACAGATAAACACAATGTTCCATATGCCTCATCACATTTGTTAAACCACTTAGGCTTATTTTCATCTTTAGCAGGTTCAGTTTCAAGTCCCATAGTGATCCTATTTAATCCAGCTTTCCTTAAGTGAATTGTCATGCATGATTTCCACTCAAAGTAATTGTATGGAGTTAGGATGGGCAGATTTGTTTGATCCATGATGAAGAAATGCAGAGAAGAAGTGTTGAAAAGAAGAGAACCCAACCAAGACAACCCCCCCTTTTCACTCAATCAAAGAACCCCCCAAGAAAATATGATTTGGCACTTTATATTAGTGCGTTTACAACTGCCACTAGTAAGAAATACTAAGTGGTCTTGATTTCAATGCATTACAAAACCCTCATGAAGAGCATATGTTAAAAATACAACTTTGGCACAATACTTTGAGAAATAAACAGTACCATTATGATCTACTTGAAAAATCATGCACTTACAAAAAAAGAATCGCCTCGATACAAGGTCGTATGTGAAAGTTATGATCCTTCGAAGTTCTCAAAACGAGAATTGTGCAATGTCACGACTGAGAATCTGCAATTTCTAAAAAATCTTGGCATCAAAATTAAAAAATGACTACACTAGTGCATAGAGAACGAAAAAATATCCAAAATCAAAAAAAATTTCGTGGGAAAAGGAGTCCATATGAGAAAGAATGGAGCATTTGAAAACTATCTTCAAAACTACAGCTGCCAACGGAGAGGGGTCCTGCTGTAGCTTTCTGAGCATGTTTTTGCAAAATATAAAGACTACATGCAAAAAAAGAAAGATACCCAGATAGTTTTTCTGTGCTGCAAACAAAACCCAGAAGGTGTTTTTCTTGCAAATACATAGATGATGTTGCTCCAGTGTAAACATAATGCCTTTAGCTACAAAAAAGGACCCCAGTAACCAAAAAATGACATGCAAAGGCTGAATCAGATGCTGAAACCTACAATATTGATTCAAAAGACCAAATATGCAAGCTGGTTGTCAGATTTGAGCTCGAAACCCCGGTTCCGCAACTGTGTATGACGATCTCTGATTTCGGTGAAATGAAAGCCAAATCTGACTTTCTCAAGCCTCCTGGACATGTTGGAACAGCCGAAAATGCTGCCAGTATAACTAGAAATGCTGCAATCACTCAGATTTCATAAAACACATGTGCAACCCCAGAGATTTAAAAAGTTTCTGTCAAACTTTTCTGATTCTCAAGATCATCCAAAGATGCAAGAGAAGAGCATACTGGGTTTTTTGAAAACCTGTAATAAAATTTATTACCCCCCCAAATCTCTCAAATATGGAAACTAAAATCTACTCTTGCACATAGAATAGCTCTGATACCATGTTAGAATCTGAAAAGATTATTAACCCAGAAAACTAGTGCAAAGAATAGATATCTAAATTATGAATGCAAATGATACGAAATCAAAATAGCAACACATAGTTAGTCTCCAAGAGAGTAATGCAAATGCTAGAAGCAAAATAGCATTAGGAGGATGCAAAAGCAAAAGATGTCAAATACAAGCCAGGTAGCATGCTTATATAGACTAGGAAGAGGGAGGAGGTGGCAACACTGACAAATGAGGAGCAACCATCTATCAGACTAAAGATAGCAAAGTATCTTCCCAAGATAGCTAATGGATGCTCACATGTAGGAAGGTGACACCTCGCAACCACTTACGTAATAAGACATGCTTTATTAACCTAAGCGAGATTAATAGAAGTGTAGAAAAAAACTAGGAATATAGGGAAAAATAAATAACCCAACTAGGAAATAAAAACCTACACTAACAGTATCTGACCCTTGTATCTTTTCCTTTGTATGCTGTCTTTGAATATGCCGATATACAAACAAAAATACATACAACAATACATACAAAGGACCCGATTGTACAGAAACATGTACATGACCAAGATACAAGGAAAAATGTATCTTAGATGCAATTCAACCAAACGATAGAAAACCCCAAAACAAGGATGATGTCATCATCATATACATGAAAAATGGCTAAGTTTGGACAATAGAGTAGTTTCTACAATAGAAAACAATTGGAGACAAAAGATTTCTGGGTTTTTCAGGTTTTCTGCAAGGAATCTCTAAGAAAGCTTTTTGGGATTTTTGGTAAGGTAGAGCATGGGTTTTTGAAGAATTTAAGCTTTGTAGGGTCATTTCTAAAGGATATTCAAGGAATATACAAGGTGAACTATTTAACTTTGGATAGGGGAAAATAGGTCAACTATCATAACAGTCTCTCTTTCTATATAGAAATTCCTTGACTGTGATCTCACTGTAGGCAAAAGTATTAAGAGTTGAAGTATTAATAAATGGAGCCTCACACGACACCTTCTCCTCCTTCTCTTTGTGACTATCATGACATTTAATGATGATACATTTTCTTGACTGTCCCACTGTAGCTACTGGGTATAATAGCAAGTTTCTTGATATTCTGTATGATAACAAGTTATTCATTTATTTCCACCTGTAGCCGTCTTTATCATTTCTGGAAAGTTGTAGCATAAATGGCTTCTGACTTATTTGCATATGATAAACTTGTACTCTTCAACTTGCAAACTGTAGTATGATGAACCTTTGTCATGTGGCATCATCTTTGACTGGGTACTGTCTTTGTTGCATCTGGATTTATACTTTATCATAGATGTTATGTTCTTATCTCTCCTTGCACCTGTAGCTATACTGGTGGATTTTAAAGGTATACTTGTAGCATCCTTAACATGTTCATATCTTTCCTTGGCTGTTATGCATTTTTTAAATACATCCGTATTTGCCTTGTGCATATTGACTGCCTATCTCATGATTTGGATGTTATGTATCATGCATATCAAGTTTTACTCTTCTTGGCTGTCTGTTTACTATGACTGCATCATAATAGAACAAAAGGAATATAAGAAAGAGACTGCCTACCTTGTGAATTGTCAATGACCTATCACTGTAGCACTTGGCATAAGTCTACCCTTTCTCTGCTGTCCTTTCTTCATCATTGATCTACTTTTGTAGATGGATATAGCAACTGCAGTGTACTTCTGTTTGCTTTTTTCTTATAAAAAGCTACTTTATTGATCACTGCCTTGACTATTCATAATGAAGATGTCTATATCTATCCTTGTTCTTGCAATGTATCTTTCCTTAAGGCATGGCACCTTCTTGAATGTACCATGGCATCACTATAACTTCAATGTGTATGAGATAAGGTTTGTTTGGTCAAACAATGATGAGGTGTATGGAAACCACCTTGTTATCTTTGGGCTGTGGCATTCTTAATACTCTACTATGCATACTGTATTTGGATCCTTCTTTTCTAGACATGACAGTCTCTTGCTTTTGGATTTATACTTGACTGTCATGATAGTGATGATAAATGAATGCTGCTCCTGTTTTGTTCTTTTTCTAAGATCTTTGATACTAAGTGACAGTCTTTATCACTTGATGAGTGCTCTTCAGAGAGCATGCTATATGCATCTGTCATTTGCATCTTTGCCTCTAGCATGTGATTGCCACATTCTTAGTATGCACTGTATCTCTTGTCTTGGATGCTGTCTCATCTGTTGTTCCATGTAGCATCTTGTTTGACTATCTCTATGACACACTTGCAACTTGAATGTGATATAACTGTTAAACTCTGAAGATCTTTGACAATATGAGGTAATATGAGAAATACCTAGTGTAGAGTGTTGCCTCATCTTTGAAAACTAAGTCCTCTCTACTCCCATTTGAATTGTTTCACTGTATATCCATGTATCCTGATGGTTTTGAAGCTTCAAGGTATTGATGACTGCTTAGCTATTGGTCCAAGACAATGATATATTCATGACTACATTTTCACATTGCCATATATCAGCCTAGAGCTAATAATGCCTTACTGTTTTGATTTGTCTCTTTAAAGACATAACTTGTATCTTTCTCTATTCTGTCTTTCATCTCTTTATCAGGCACATTGATCCGAAAACTTGTATCATATCCTTGTCCTATGAATGCACTCTGTCAGTTGCTTTTATTAGCTGTGATGAAATAAATACATGTATTCATAATGATACTGTACCTTAGATGGCTCATGTAGCCTGAATGACTGTAATCTGATTTTTTTTGCATTCAGTCATGTTAATCTAATTTGCTCTAATCAACTGTAATAATGCCATGATGACATATCCTTTCTGCAAGTTGATTAGATGATGCATGATATAGCTCAGAATGATGCATCCTATCTTTTCTAATACTCTTTTCAAAAAATGAAAAGAAACATGCTGGGCTCAAACCCTTGTGGGAGCCACATTTAATCCACATGTTTATTTGTCTTCAAATCAGCAACAAAATTTGTCCTATACCTGCACAGTGAACAAACAAGTTAGCATAAAAAAGTACCTGATAGCATTGATTGATCTACTTCATGATTTCTTCCTGATTTGTGTCATTTATTTGATCTAATCTCTTATCTGAATGCATGATATGATAAGTAGATGTCTTTGTTTGATAAAAGCATGTGATAACTGTATACATCTAGAGCACTAACAGGGCTATCCCTAAAATTTTGCAGGTTTCAACTTGATGATGGCTTGGAGTGAAGAATGAAGACTGAAGACTTGAAGGCCAGCTTCAAAAGCAACCTCCATCATCAGGCAATGATGGATGTTTAGATTTATCATATGTTCTTTTCTCTTTTCTTTTATCAAACAGATACATAGCTTGCATGTCTGCAATTGCTCAGTCTAGTTACTCACTCTTCTTTTAAACATGATCAGTTAGTTTCTCTGATGCATATGATGTATATGTATTTTCTTTTTTAATTAATGCATGAGATAAAGTAACAGATACTTGAATGTATGTTCAAAACATGACATGAAATAATAGTGTAATGCAATATCTTTCTCTTTAATTCAAAACTGATTAACTGAATAATCAATTTAACTTATAACTCCTAAAAGATCAAACTATGTAGAACAACTGTATTTCTTGAATCTTTGATTTCTTGACAATCAATTTTCTTGTCATAATAACTTATCAGTCCCGATTGGATTGATGGGTTGTCCTGACAACTGGATATCATTCTCTGCTTTGTCAAGGCATCAACTGTTCAATGAATGCATAACTTTGAAGTTTTCTATTATTCCTTCTGAACAGTTACACTTAGGTCCAACTAATTTTAAGTGTGAACAAAAAATTAGTAACAAGAACAAGCATTAATATGGCTACGAGGAACATGCTGTATAATCTTGTCTATGGCGCTAACGCGATTATGCCTCTAGAGTTAGAAATTCCTTCATTGCGAGTTTCCCTAAAGTACATTATTGATGATGACACAGAAAGAGAAAAGTGATTACAAGGACTTGAAATGCTTTGTGAACAATGTATCAACGCTCTCAAGCACCTTAAAGCCCATCAAAAGAACATCCAACGATTGTACAATAAGCATGTTATACATCATTCATTCGACGTTGGAGATTTGGTATTATATAAGAATTAATCTAACATGAGTGCACCTCTTGGAGAAAAGGGAAAGTTCAACCCTAATTGGCTTGGACCGTATGTTGTTACTGAAGCCTTTGGATCAAGAGCGTATAAACTAGCTGATGAACAAGGTACACTACTTAAAGAGCCCATTAATGCTGTGCACCTCAAGAAATTCTATGCTTAAGATTATATGTTAGATGTTACTTTATAAAGCAAATTTATTAGTTAGATTAGCTTCAATTTCGACAAGATACAATTATTATGTCTTAATTCATTTAACATAGCATCTTTTTCGATTAATCATTGCTGTATCTTGTTTAAACATGCTTTATTAAGATCACCTTGGTATTAAATGAATATAGCATAGTATTTTGGTTATCTGTGAAATTCATTAATCATGGTGGATTTTACTATATGTTCTACAAAGAATTGTTTAGTATATACCACATTAGCATTAATTATATTTCCACATAAGCATTAACATTTGTCACTAGTTGCATTTTATAAATTGCATGTGGTAAATCAACAACATTAAAAACATCAATAGAAAAACATCATATCATATATAAACATCATTTTGAACATACATCAGAGATGACTATCCTGTACATCAAAATGGGACATCGTAGTACATAAGATACATCACATAGCTGAACCTTAATCATCAGTTCCCTCAGGACCCGATGGTGTGTGTGTGACAGAAGGCTTCCCATGTGTGGCTACGGACCGTGAATGACTCCTAGAGACACTTCACGATTGTAGACCCCTGAGCTCACCTCTAAGCCCCATCACCTCACTCTATGACTCTAGGTACATTTGGTGGTACTGATCTCTCTTCGACTATACTCTCTCCCTATCTGATAGTGCTCTATCTCTCTCTAACTGCACCCTGTCCCTATCATCTCTCACCTGATCCAACTTGGCGTGTAGGATCTGAGTCATGACAGGACCCATCTTGAATAAAGGTAGTGTTCTAGTCTTCTCTCACTATGCCTAGAGCTCGGCCTCTATGAACTTAGCTTTTTGGAGTAAAAGATCCCTCTCCCATGTAGAATGATCTAAGGTGGCCTCCATGGCCACTCTATTGCTCACAAATGACATAAAAATCTCTGCATGCCATCTGACGGATGGTTGTGGTGAATATCTCATCCGCACCTACTGCTCAACCACATCGGTAGGAACTATCTCTGCTATGATGCAACTCACAAACTCACACCAGTCTATCCCAGTTGGAAAAAAGGAAAACAAAATTGATATCAATATCTCATATAGGAATCATAAGTAATCATCAAAATAATACATCAACATAATAATAATGTCTCACCTAGATCTCCATCTCGCAAGGATGGATCTTGAACTGCTGTTGGTACAATAAGCTCTACAGCTGGGGGCATATGACTACTCCTCTCCCTACTTGGTATGGATCAATCTCCTAACATCTGTAGGGGTTGGACCATGAGATCTTGACCATGGCCTTGACTCAGTCTCCTCGTTATTGTCTACCTCATGCTGATCTCGTTGCGGTCTCGCTCTGAAGATGTATGGCATTAGGGTCTTCTCATCATCATCATCGTCATCATCCTCATCAAGCTCATAATACCCAGCAAAATCACCAACATCACCCTCTATCCCTGTGTTGCTCGCGTGACCCACCCATGGACAAGGATCACCTATGGGGTGACTAGGAGGAAAGATATGAGTGGGTCATCTTGTTTGCAACCAAGTATGATATGCTCAGGTGACACCGACGTCATCTACATCAGATAGTGGCTTTGCATCCTCTGTACCATCTTCATCACTCACTGCTATATTAGCTACCGTCGGTCGTGGGGTGGAATTTTCCCTAACTGTGCTGCATACTGAGTGGGTGTAGCTTAGATGCATCCTGGGAAAATCCTATCTGCATCCAAATGGTCATGCTACTCTATCAAAGTAAAACTAGACGACTATGTGATTGAGGTGACCGACCATCAACCGATCCCTCTACATCCTGGCCAGCTGTCTATGCTAACTCGTCCATGGTTTGTGGCTATGATATGGTCTCCAAACAATGTCGTTGGGCTACAACCTATCAAATATCACTCTCCAATATAAAAGATCACCATGTTTCTATCATCTGATGAGCGAATAAACATGTGCACATGGATAGGTCCACGTCAACTCTATAGGGAAACCTGTAGGCCACGTGCACCTGATATGCTTGAACTCTCAGACCTGTAGCAAGGTGCACACCATCAAGTTTTGTGACTCATAATGGACATATCATCCCAAATCACGGTAGAGGTGCGCAAGTATACTGCACCCCCATGTGCACATGGTCCTATGCTCCTCCATCAATCTGATAGTATGTATGAGGCCCCATGAAGGTGAGTGCCTCATCCATCCTGTGCAACCGCCAATGCGACAGTAGCGATCATGATCCTCTAAACTAAGGGAATGTCAGCGCATCCCTGCTCTAACACTCGAAGCTAAATGTGTCCTCGCTCTACATGAGTGACGATATGACCCAAGCAATACAACTGGCTCTCCCAAGTGTACTCTAATGAGTGATGCTTTAGGATCCTCACTGTCTCTCCTCAGATAGACAGTCATAGGATATGAAAGACATCCTCCAGTGTAACTATCATCTCACTTGTGGGTAGATGGAATGTCTACATGTCTGCAACCCACCTCTCCATAAGTGGCATCAACATACTACAGTGAAAGCTCATTGTGGGCATGATGAACACCCACCAATGACCCATCGCCTGCAAGAATCCCTTCTCCTTGTCTGACATAGTGTCGGCATGGTCTCAAAGTAGCATCATCAGGCAACTGCCTATATGCTCTCATCTCAGGAACATCCTGCAGGTCAAACATCTAAAATTGAATCAGCTCACATCATCAAATCATCAAGAAGCATCTAAGACATCAATCTGTACCCTAAACTTGAGGCCCTTGTGCTCCTTGGACTTGGGCAACCCAGGAAGACCTAGGCACCTAGAGAGGACACTGGTGCCCTGGGTGGACTTGGGTGCCCTGGGTGGGAACCCTAGTCTAAATAGGGCTACTTGGCACACAAAACAAGAAAATCAAAATAAATAGGAAAGCATGTTGATAGAAGTGAAGTTTAAGACCCTACCTTAGGTTTGATTTGTCTCTCTACCACTCGGGCTTGGAGAATCTCCAGTCTTGAAAGGTGGTATGGATGTCAACTTGGCATGGTTGGTCTCTTCTCCTTCTCCTTCTCTCCTCTACACAATGACAATAAGAATGAATGGTGAACAGTTTTACTCATGAGCATCTATCACTATCTAGGTGCAAAATTGAACAGGTTTACTAATGAGCATCTATCTTGGGTTGCTAAACTTAGATTCACATGCCATTTGTTGTGTTGGAGTCCTGGTTCTACCCTTCATCCAACCCAATGTGTTGTTCTTTAGTGTTGTTTGCAAAAATGATCCTTGCAACACATTTTTCATCAAGTTTCCCTGAAATTGGTGTGTGTAGATAACCACCTTATTTCTCCTTTTCAGACTAAGCAAGAAAAAACAAGGGGGGGTATATATCTCCCTCGATTTCCTCCCTCGTCATGTCTTATCACTCAATGCCTTAGTGTTTATGACTGACTTATTTGTGTGTTGATTGCAGGTTGATTTGATTTTGATTATCTAATAAGTGTTCCTTTGCAGGATGCAGTTCCTAACTTTGTGGTCTTGCAAGATTACAAATTGGGGGCTTCTTCCTCTCGAGTGACAACACTTCAGCTTCCTCTACAGTATCCTTTTGGGTATCCTTTTCATTATTAATGTATTTACTTTCCTTTAGTTGCATATGCACGTAGTGTCATATGGCCACTAAAGTGGGGGCTAAATGTTATGTCAAAAATTGTCCTCCTACATGGAATGACACAATTTCTCATGGTTTAGCTCCTCTCCTTTGGTGTCCTTTCAACTTATTTATTTCTAGCCTTCCTAAACCTTGATTGGCCTATATCTAACTAAAGAAATGTCATTTTCTGAAGTAACTGATGACTGAATCTAAAAAGAAACTTTAGATTTTGGACATCTTGGACTTCTTGAATGAAAACCTGATGGAAAAATTAGGGCTTGGACACAGGCATCCGTGCCCTTGTCCTGCCCTATTTTTACGGGCCTTGAATTTTGGCGTGGTGTCGGCTCCCGTAGTGCACCTCAGGATTCTGATTTCAAATTTCAGTTTTTGCATGATATCGACAAGTTATTTCAAATATTTGAATTTCTAAGGTTAGGTATTTAAAGATAATTGAAAATCATTTTAACACACACAATCTATATGCAAGCTTTCTATACTAAAACTCTGCCATTTTTTCTATTAAAGATCAATGACTTGTTGAAGCTCTTTGAAGATATTAAAGATTGCTATCATGGAGATATTTGATGGAGATTAGGAATCAAGATCTTGAGACTATCTTCCTCTTCCTAGGGTTTGTAAAACCTTTTGTATGGTCGAGAGAAGGGGTGAAGCCTCCAACTAGAGCTTGGGAATCCACCACAGATACGACTGCTTCGCCTTCTTGTTCTACAATTTTTCATTGCTCTCATCTCCTTGAGGTGATGTTGTTGTTGTTTCCTTGAGTGAAACAAAGTGTTGATCTTTCCTTGATGCTTGAGTCATCTAGGGTTTTACATTTCTACATACACATATGATAGATGAACACACACATAGGCAAATCTTTATCATTGGCTATTGTTGAGGTAGGAATACCAAAAATGAGGCTTGACTAAGGCAAGTTCTTATATAGCCACAACCATCTTTCTCCTCCTTTTGCATGTGCAAGTTGCATTTGAAAAGATCTGGTGGAAAGTAGCAACAAGAAGGCGGACTTTATGGATACAGTCGTTGCAAAACTTTGAATTTTAGCATTATGAAATATTTAGGACTAAAGAGGGATCACTCTTGTCCAACTGGGCATTTATTTTAGGATCTGGGTATCTCTGAAGACCCTCTGTCACCTGGTACAAAAGATTTTAGATTGTAGAAACTTTCAGGACAAAAGAGGGATCACCCTTGTCCATCAGGCCCTAATTTTTTTGGGTAAAAGCTCTCTGTGATCTCTATTCTGTGTTTATGTAATTTGTTGATTAGTAACTATGTCAAAAGTTAGTCTGTTATAGAAAGAAGTGATAATTAGGGTTTCATGCTTTGTGAGTTTCATAGGCTTGTGAAAACCTAATCAAAGGAATCTACTCAATCTCAGCTAGCATAATAAGGACCTAGGAAATCCGTAGCTTGATCCTTCACAGTGAGAAAGCTCAGTTCCTACTTCCTTAATGTTTAGAAGGTTAAAGAAGGACTTGATTTGGTTTAGCCAAACTATAATTATCCCACTTTTTTGATGAAACAACTTTATTCCCACAAATGACTCACACCACATTTAAAGCTAACAATGTTCATGATAAAATTGGATGTTCACAAATCACATTTTACTTTTACTTCACATAATTTCACAACCACAACATAACCTAGGATACATACTCAAGTGGCCTATGCATAACTTCATAAAAGGACGCAATTCTCCTTATATTTATCAATTAATATTTGCCACAAAACTCTAATGTTAATCTAGTGTTTGAAATCCCCTAACTATACATTAAAGAACATGCAATTTATACTGATTTAGAATCTTGTTTTCCAAAACTTTCAATCAACCAAACTCATATGCTAACATAATACAATTATTTCATGGTGAAAAATTGCTTAATCACACTAGCTACCACATTGAACTCTTTCACACATGCTAAATTTTCTTACTAAATTTCTCTATAAGGTATCTATAGTGACATTCATGCATCATCCTATACTTGAATTTTAACGATGAGCTATTTAAAAAGATAAGAAGTTAACTAGAGGTTTTCATCTAATCACAACTTAATTCCCCAAGAATGCCAATCATGCCACAAAACTCATGTATTCAATTCAAATTTATAGAAAAACAATCAAGATGATTAATATCAAGGTGACAATATTGCATCAACATACAATATATATTTATCATATATTTGACTCCCTTTCATAAATATTCTTGTCTAGATATTTAGCAGAATATTCAGGGAGTTTGCTAAAAGTGCTAAAGAGGCTTTCTTCTCCTTTAGCAGACTAGCCTCTGAAAACACTTCCATCTGCACTCTGAACGCTGCCAAAGAACCCCCCACCCAACTTGAAGTGTAGATTGCTAAAACCTGGGGTTTAACAGCAGACATGACAACCTTTGACAATTCTAAGAAGTTGGCTAGGCAAAACACCATCTGGAGATCCCTTCCAAGGACTAGGTTAAACTAAATTTTGATGGAGCTAAAAAAGCACTGACTTAGCTAGTGGGGGTAGGGTCATCATAAGTGATCAAGGGCACTTAATTGCTGCTTATGCAGGGGGTATTGACACCCATTCCAACAATGTGGCAGAGGGCATGGCCCTATTATGGGAGCTCAAATTTGCTCTCTCCATTGTTATAGATAAAATCCAAATCGAGGGGGATTCTAAAATCATAGTGGATGTGGCTTTGGATAGGATTGACATATGTTGGACGCTCAAGGATATTATTAGGGATATAACTGGCTTATTGATGGGGCTCACTAAGAAGGAGATAGGGCACACCTACAGGGAAGGGAATAGGGTGGCAGACTGCATGGCCAACCTGAGACAAAACCTTAGCAACTAGAGATGCTGGAGAAATATGGATAACCTCCCCAATCAAATCCAAACCCTCCTTTGTAAGGAGCAGAATAGTGTCCATTGTTTCTATGATGAGTATTAAACAGGGCATTTTGAATCCCAGTCCCACCAAAGAGCACGTGGGGTGCTTAAAAAGGAAAATTCATAGTGATATTATTAACTATATCGCTAAGTTACAAATTATGAGGAGTTGCAATCTTATCGCTGTGGGGGCTACTAGGATCCATTGCTAGACCCCTCGTAGATAGATCAACATCAGGTATAAGATGATCTGCCGTCGAACAACCTGGAGCATCTTGGCTAGGTTGTTTCGCCATGGGATGACTTGGAGCTAGATAAACATCATAACAAGGATGACTCTTTGGGTTAGGCATGTGGTCAATCACGTGGCTAAGGGGATGATTAGACTAAGAGTTTTAGCAGCCAAAGAGCTCATAATAATGATTATTAAAGGCCAGATATAATGACAAGTATAGGGCTTCTAATTCGCAAAAGGCAAATTTATGGAAACATCATTTCACGAGGTGGCAAGGTGACAGATTTCATCTCAAAATTTGTGTGCCACCCCGCTGGCTGGGTACTAATTTCAAAGTTAAGACTTTTTGTTTTCACAGAGTTTACATTCATCCATCTAAGGTTCTCTACAAAAATGCTAAGTTTCTCTACAAACCTGCTAAGTTTCTCTGCTTGGTGAAAATGGGAGGTGAGAGGACCCACACTGAACATGTTTCTTGTGAGGAGTTCAAGAAAAATGAAGCCATCTGGCTTATGTGTTATGAGGGAGGGGTGGCCTTGTACCTGGAGTGTCTTTAGGTCTAGGATGAAAACCTCTCGAAACAATTTATGCAGTCGTGGGATGATATACGGATGCAAGTCGGTGGTGTTGGGTTTAAAGTTTCTAAAGAGGTCATAGGTATGGCCACTGGCATCTCTATCGACGAGACTAAGCAGAAAAGGCTTAGCAAGGTGTTCGACCCTGAGGGTATGGTGTTGTTTCTTAAGAAAGGGGAAGTGCTGCATAACCTCCAAGGTGGTTTCGACAGGGAGCAACTACCCAGGCTGTGGGATGATGTGTGTTACATGATTATCAATTATTTCACTCTCGAAGGTAGGTTTCGTCGGTTCTATCACTATCATTTCATGCTTTTGAATCATTTTAGGAGGAGTTAGTTCATTATATTTCCATTCTATTTACTTTCCTCCTTGGAGAACTCAGTCATTATGACCATTGGCCAGCATGCTAAAGACCCTGACAAACCCCTCATAGCGCTCCACCAAGGTCTAATTTGTAGGCTATATGAATTCCACTTGGCCTTGTGTCCCTCTAGGCAAATCAAAGCTACCTATGTGGATAGCTCCCCTTCGGCATCCAAACAAACCCTCGACCATGCTGTCATTATCACTAAAATTACCCCAGAGACGTTTGTAGATACCCCCAAGAAAGCCAAGGTCTCTACCACTAAAAAGAAGCCAGTCTTGAGAACAACCCTGTCCCTAATGTGGCTAATTCCACTAGCCAGATGGATCCTAAGAATGATAATCCTAAAGGGAGCTCCAAACCCACCAAGAGAAAATTGATGGTGGTAGAAAACAAGAGTGGTACCCCTCAAAAGAGATTCAAGGAGGGGAAGGATGGTGTTTGCAAGAACAGTGGGGACATACCCAAGAATGCGGCTCACAACCGTGACAAGGGGAAGGATGTGGATATTTTTGATGGTGGTGATGAGGATAGTGAGAACATGAAGGATGATGTGAACTTCACTCCCTAGGGTAAATACAAAGTGCCATCGACCAGAAGGTCCAGCCGGCTGGCTGCCAAACTGACTCCTTCTCTGAAAGAGCATATTGTTTCTACTGACTCAGGGGACAAAGCATAGAATACTGAAGGTGAGGTTAGTACTGGTATTTAGGAGGAGAATAAGGGAGTGGAGATTGAGGATGATTGTCCTAGTAACTTCCTGGAACTGAATGTCCAGGGTTCAGAGATGGAAATTTTTGAAAAAAAGAAAGAGGACACCATGAAAACCAACAAGGTTAATAGAAAGACCAAGAAGGGCAAGGTGATCGAGGACCTGAATAATAGAGTGGAGAAGCTGGATAGGAATTTCAAAATTCTAGCCATGTTCACTTCCAAGGTGATGCCCGGGTTGGCTACCAGGCTGGCGGTCAGGATTTGGAGATCAACAAGCAAGGCATCGAGAACAAACAAATGAAGGAATATGAGGAAATATATCAGTTCCTCACCAAGGACTGTGGCTAGCTGTTTAATCAATCCTAGGGTTTTCTTTGCTGTTGTTGTTTTGTGTTTAGTCTATTGTCTGTTTGGTGGTGGTCCATTGTTTCTGGGTTATTTTGCTACATTTATATACTGTTATATATTGTTATAGTTTCTATGGTCTTATAGTTATATTCTGCTATATATTGTTAGGTTCTCTCATCTTTTTGTTGAACTGATTATACACCCTTGTAGTTGTTTTGTAATGGGTTCGACACCTTAGTTCTGCCACTTACTATAATTAAAAACAAAACAATGCTATAAATTTACCTAAAACACTTGCTTTAACACTGTTAAAATTGAGATTTCTAGGATGAATAAAGTGAATTTCATATCATAAAGTATAAAATCATCACCTAAACTATTGCTAAATATGAGACATAACATGGTACCATAATGTTAACTCTAGGTGCAAACAAGATGTTACAAGCTGTATACGCTAACAAGAGGGTTTTTTTATCTAACTACCATCCCTCCAAACCTATACCAACAAGATGCATGAGTCAAGAGTAAACAAAAGGGTCCTCAATCACTAAAACATCAACATCCAAAGACCTATCTATATCAAGCCAAAGTAACATAATCACAATTTACAAGGGGTAAGCCATGGTTTCAAACCGCATGCCAAGGTCCAAGCTAATAGGGCCATAGTATAACTCAAGGTACACATATCTAATGCCTTTATTGTATGAATATCATAAGGGAGAACACAAACTATTAATAGGTAGAACTTCTTGTACTAAATTGGATAACTATCCTAACACATATGATAAATTAGGAAAATAATACTAATTGTGGATGTAGGAAAAATCCATTGTTAGAGAAAACAAATAATGTAACCTACAAACCTTCAAGGAATCTAATCTAGATAACAAAAAGAAATGCAAAGTGAAACAATATCACCTAGATGAATTGTCATGCCCACATTTCCCATGCGGTCACAACACGCAAACACACGTGTCATGTCCACATGCGACATGTGGTCATGATACGAACTGTCAAAAATTTTCCCTTGCTACTTGAATTTCCCCCCTCGCACGCATAAGCGTGCTTGGTTGTGTATGTTTAAGTCCTCCAAGTTACTGTTGCTAACGGAATATTCTACACACGTGTGCATATTGATATCGATCACTATGTTTATGTCGGTTTAATTTGCAACGTTTAGGATTCCCTTGGTAGGTGGTTGACCTTTAATTGGTTATCTCAGTTTATTTCAATACTGCTCGCATATCTAATTTTTTAACATTCCATCGTCTATTTATTTAATTAACTATTTATTTCAATAAATTGTCTCATTTTCATAGTCTACCATTTGGTAATAATTAACTTTGAGATCGCGGTTTCTATTATAGATCAATCTGTTGAATTTTAATTTTTAAATGTCAAATTAATTGTCTCATTATTTCTTTAAATAAATATTTAAATAAATATATATTTAAATATTTTATTTTTCTTTTGATATATATATATATATATTTATTAATCCCCCTTTCACAATGAGTAAACGATTCATTATATGTTTACATTTATAATTACTTTACAGTTATACACATATATATACATATATATAATCATTCATTTAAATACCACTAATGAAATAAACTTTCTTTTTAATTGAAAACCCCACAAATATATATATATATATATATATGCACTCACACACACATATATATACATATACATTTATTTTTATTTAATAACAATTTAAGCCATGCTAGTGGAAACTCCACTTATCTTTTAAAACCTTATTATTTAAAATTTCCAACTCATAGAATGGGGTTAAATAACCCTAAAATTCTTTTGTTGTTGTTTGTGATTGTATGCAGGGTAGAGGAGGAGCGGCGGCGGCGTTGGAGGTGGGCGGTTGGTCACAGGGGAGGCCAAACCATGGAGGTGGATGGGAGATGAAGTGGTCGTAGGCGGAGGTGGGGAGGTGTATGCAGTGGTGGCCGAAGGGAAGCAGCGCTGGCGGTGGAAGGGGGAAACTGGTGGCGGAGGGACCGAGACACAGGCCGCGATGGAGGGTCCGCAGGAGGCGGCAGGGCAGTTTCCACGGCGGGGTGTGGGGTCTTAAATCTCAGCGGGGGTGTGGGGAGGGGCGGAGCCCCACCCACAACCCACTCCATGGGGTGTGGGTGGGGCTCTGCCCCTCCCCACACCCTTTGGTCTTAAAGAATTCGGTGGGGGTTTAAACCGCCACCATACACTATGTAACAATCGACTGTGTAAACATTATCACAGTGAGTTCTCTCCGTTTATTATTTCATTTGCTAATTTCAAAATTTTTGATTATGACTTATTAAGTATATAAATATAATTATATATATATGTGTATATATATATGTGTGTATATATATGTGTGTGTATATATATATGTGTATATATATATATATATACACACACCAGTATGGCATATTTTCACAATTTCTTTTAAATTAAAATGAACTAAATATATATATATTCAAGGGTAACAAATTTTCTCAATTTCATTCATGGATGGAAAATTAAATATAAAAAATAACATTTAAAAACATATATTTATATATATATATATATGTGAAATACAATATCAAATTTTACAAGTAGCAATAATTAAATATATATAATTAAATCATAACGAATTTTCATTTTTCCTTCAACAATTTAGCTTACGAATTAACGAATTCTTTTTGCATTTTCTCCACATTTTAATTTACAATATAGTAAATACTTGAGTGAAATAGAAAATAAATAACCATATAAATCTGTATTTTAACTAAAATGATCTATCAAGTATACATTCTATTTCATTTACAACTTAAAGTTTAAGAGTGAATACAGGGAACTAATTAATCTTCCACTTCATTAACCAAATTAATAGACAAGTAAATCGATTTAAATTATTTTCCATTGCATACTTAATTCCAATATTAATTTTGTGTTCAAAGGTAAATTTACATCTTTCATACTACTGTAAAGTAACTTTCTCACTAAATATTACAAGAGATAATTTTAACAACTGATCCAAAACAACAACCAGTTTCACAACTTACAATTTTGGTAAGCAAGAACAACAACTGTAAGATCCCACAACTCACAAAACATTCTAAGGGAGGAATTACTTTCTTCTCCTAATACAATTTTTCTACAACTTTCAGAGGGAGTAAACCTCTCCTCAAAGGAAAACCTTTCCAGAAAGAACCTTAAGAGACCAAGCTCTCATTACAAATAGGAAGATAGAACATGTTCTCTAACAAGGCAAAACTCCTCCAATCCTCTTAACATGCTCCAACAGAAACCTGCATGACAACCAGGGAGAAAACAACATCCAACTAGCTCTCCTCCCTACCATAGACCTGCAAGAGGGTCACCCCCGAGCTAGGGAGACCATCCACACACCTAGGGTAGAATAGACCAAAACACTACACAACAAGGAAACAAACAACACACAACACCCATGGTTTTACTCACAATACAAAAACTCAGCTGAGGTGAGTTTAAAGAGGGTAGGGAAGTAGACTCTCTCAACTCAAGGTGTCATTCTTCACAACATTTTATCAAACTTATCACATGGCCTCAAGCCAACAAAAATTATTCTTTCTCATGGCCTCAAGCCATCCAATATAATCAAACTTCTAGGGATATCCCAAATAGGCTCTCAAGCCTTAAAGTCCTCTTGGCTCAAAATTACCAACATGCCCTCAAGGCGTTTCATATACCAAGAAACAAGAATACACCTGAGGAGGTTCACACCTTCCCTTCCCTATACATGATGAGCATTGTCTTCCAACTAGAAGAAGCTCTTTCAAACACCCAACACAAATCTAAAACAACAGAAACAACACAAAGACAATCTTTGCAAAACAACATACATAACAAATAATAGATCATACAAGGTGAGTAGTCTTGTTCACTAACCTTCACAAGCCCTATTATGGATGAAATTTGAAGAAGAGCTCCACCCTTAGTCTCCTCCTCCAAGTTCTCCTTCTTTCCACAATAAGCCAACCCCCCTACTCTCCTCCTCCTCTCTCTTTTAAAACTAATTCCCTCTCTTTTCCTTATTTCCCAAGTGGCATTAAAAAACTAACCCCACTCCTCATCCATTATCCTAGTGGACTTAAAACAATTAACCCCACTCAAGAGGTCCCCCACTATAGTCCTTTTACAACACATGGAGAAATAAAATATAAATAGTAAAATAAAAATAAAAAGGAAGTGGATGACACACCACCCTTGTTATGGGGAACCCCCACCAAAAGAGAGGCACAAAGAGACAAAGCACCCCATTATTAGGGGATCATGGAGTCATTCTATGACTTGGAAGTGGGCCTGAGTGTGGATTCCACTCATCCCATTATCCCCATGCTTCCAAATTCGTCACTTAACTTCACTATGAAGTTAGAGTGACCATATAGAGGTCATCCCAAGGTTATCCTAGTCAAAAGGGTCCCTAGACCCATGGGGTATAACCCAGGGTTAATTTTTACTTAGTTAGAACTCCCAGAGTCAAGTAAAAACACAAGAAGAGGGTCTAAAAGAAAATAAAGTTTAAACAAGGTTCAAAACAATATTTCTTACAACACATATCACAATATAAGTAAATCAGAAGATAGACCTAATTCTCTTGACCTCATGCAACATTACAACATTACCACATTACAACATTTCACCATACACGAGGTTGATCTTAGTTCCTCGTGGAACTAGATCGGCTCACAAGGGATACAACATTTGGTATGGAATGATCTCCTGTATTTGTGGTTTTGTTAGTAATACCTACACACTCAAACTCGAAGTTAATAACACATAAAGATATCATAGCCGAAGCAATTTAAATACATGCATACCTAAACATTCTACCATATAAAAATACTGAAATCACATTAAAGTTCCATTTCTAATATTATCCATTCATCATTTTCTTAAAAGCAACATCTAATTATCCTTGCACAATTATTTTCTTAAACAATCAATTGGTTAAATAACAAGATTCCAGGATCAATAGTCTCTCAACATAAAAGTAATAGCAATAGCAATGCAAATAGTCTCATGAACAGAAGTGTAAAAAGTAGGCCTCACATGAATTGATTCCTTGGTGTGCATGTGGATTGCTTTATCGAGTATGCAACCACATTGCTAGAAGCTACCATAATTTGCTCAAGAAGATGACATGCAAGATGATAAAATGCAGATGCTAGAAAATGAGTGCCTAGAAGAGATGGTTTGCATGCAAGAGATAATGAGAATGCTATTGTATTCGAACCCCAAAATGAGAGAAGGAGAGGGTTTTTATAGAATGGTGAGATAAACGATTAATGGTGGAGAGAAAAAGGATGAATTAATGGATGAGAATAAAGGAGAGGCAAGAATGAATGTGCACGCGCCAAGTGTCCATAGTGGGGATAAGATTGCTTTTTTTGAAATAGAATATTTCTTTTTTTTTTTTTGGTGGAGATAACTTGATTTTCTAATTTTTAAATCTTACCATATTTTTTTTTCATTTCTTTCTATTTTGAAGGGCACTTGCACGTTTAGAAAAGAATAGGAGGTGGGCAAATGGATAATAAATTAAATAAATATGTTTATTTAATTTATTATTCAAATAATAGAAAATGTTTGGAGGAAAGCAAATATAAATTAAATAAATTAAATTTATTTAATTTATTTGCATGATAGGGGAAATAAATAAAATATAGATTATTTATTTTCTTAGAAGAAAGATGACATAATTAAATAATTTAAAATTATTTAATTATTAATGGAACATAGAAGAAAAGAGAAGATTAATTAAATAAATAAAATTTATTTAATTAATTATGGAGATATAGAAGATAATGAGATTTTTGATTACAAGTGTGTTAGACAAAATAGTGCGAAAATGTGATAAATGCCTAAATTATGAAATAGGCCAATTTTGGGCGTCTATAGTTTGCCCCTCTTTGAGACAATGTCCATTAGGGTGTTGTTTCAAAGAAGATGTGATACATTGGATAAATAAGCTATGCCCTAGTGAAATTGGCAGATGATCCCCCCTTGAGAGGAAAACCAGGCTACCGACAAAAGGTTGGGTTGACTCATGATAAGATGACAGAAGGATGAAAATCTAAGGTTGACGGGAAGAAAACGGGGGTTGGGCAGGTGAAAAATGGGATGAAATAGAAGAATTAGGGTTTGGTTCAGAAGAGAAATTAGGGCGACGTATGTCTAACACACTAGTTTTGCAGGAGGCAGAAGACGATGATGGAAATCAAGAGGATGATCAGAAGAATGATGATGAAACCGTTGATCAATCAGGTGAAGTATGGATGGTGAAAGGTAGCTTTAGATGGTTGCATATAAAATTAGAAATTTGCAATCCTTATGTTTGATATAGCACTAGATATTATGCACTAGGGTATAAAGACCAAGGTGTCAAGTATCTAATGCACGATAGACTAATACAATCTTAGCTGTAGAGATGGACTTTGACTCTACAAGCAAAGGTTTGAACTTATTTCCACTAAACATAGTGAAACCTTGTTGGTTCTATGTATGGCAAATAGTCTTAGTGCATAAGAGACTATTTAGCTTTTCAGAGGCAAAAGATATTGATATACAAGATGCTAGCCCCAACACGTACAAGATACCATTAGGCATACTAGGAGAATAAGATCATCCCACAAACACAACATACAAAAGCAAATGACCATGCCCCAGTCCATACTTCATCGCAACATACCAAGATATGATAGATCAAGGTAGTCTTGACTAGGTATTAGAAAGGGATAAAAGATAAATCAAAAGAAAACAAAATACACAACCATCATGTTCTCTTGCCAAATGAGAGTGCTCTTGGATAGATTTGATAACGCCTTGTTATAAGGAAGGATATATCTTATTGAAGGCTAAGATGCTGGATTGATATAGCAGATGTTGGCTTAAGGCATGCGGACAAATGTCTTTAGTTTACCTCGGATTTGATAAGTGCTAGAAGCTATCGAGACATGTATAGTTTGGTTTTTGCTTGAGTTAGTCAAAGAGAAGAAGGTGGAAGGTAGGAGAGATAGATGGGGAAATGGAAGAATAAATCATCGGTGCTTGAGTACTAGATACTTACTTCATATTTTAGACTACCTACATACCCTATATTCACGGGATCAAAGCACCATATGAGAATGATGAGACATGATGATATGTAGTTCTGGGTGTTTATTGATGATGGGATATAGATGATGGAAGAAGAAAGTGAGATGAATGATGACGATGATTTGAAGAAGGGTGGAAGATGAAAGAGGATTATTGTCTTGTGCCTAAATTTGGGTATTTCCTTCATACTCCAGACTGCCTACATACCTGTGTCCACAGGATCAAGGCACTTAACGATAGAGATAGTATGTAGTTCTTATTTATTATGAGATGGTGATGGGGTTGATTGATGGGATTTTGATGCAGTGATGATTGGATTGGATTTGTTGTTGGCTATTTGACTTTTTTGCATTTTGGAATATTTGGATTTTTTTGTATATTTTTTGCTTTTGGACATTTTACAAATTTTTTTTTAAAGATTTTTTTAAGGACAATTTGCAATTTTTTGGATTTTTTTCAAGACATTTTATGATTTTTTGGACTTTTTCAAGACATTTTACAACTTTTTTGGATTTTTTCAGGATATTTTATGATTTTTTGGATTTTTTCAAGACATTTTACAATTTTTTTGGATTTTTTCAGGACATTTTATGATCTTTCTTGGATTTTTTCAGGATATTTTACAATAGACAATAATGCTTGAAGTATTCACCCCAAAATCAAAGCGCAAGCAAGTGCCCCAGCATGGGAAGAATTTATTATGGATAAGGTGTTGGAAATTTACTATGGAAATGGGGATGGCCGTATATGACTCAGTGCATGTTAGACTGTGGCAACAAATGATACATTAACTCCAATAAATTCCTAACCATGATAGAAGTAAAGCACTGGGATGAAAAAAAGGGGAATAATTTGGCCATGGATGGATGAGGTTAATATGGGATGGATGGAGTGATAAGCTGCAAAGGGTGCTGAATAGATAACTAAGTAGATGGTGAGAGTTGGCTCTACACATAACACCCATTTTCTAGGTTTTCATTATGGTACTTATCCAAGGCCCCTATTTACCAGGTTTTCACCAGAGGATGATTTTTTAATCTTTATTATTTTTTTGCTATCTAAAGCACCACAAAGTGGTTTTCACTATTGGATTTTTTTTTAGATATGGGATGCAAAGATCAAGGATAAAATTTCTTAAGATGAACATTGTTGAGTGGTTCATCTAGAGGGATGCCATTAGGAGTTGCCAGAGTATAGGCCCCAGAGCCATAAATTGATGTGACCATGAAGGGACCAAGCCAGTTTGGTTCAAACTTGCCTTGTTTCTCTTGGTTCTACTAACTTCTCTGTTTCTCTTTTAGAACTAGGTCACCCACCTGGAACCTTCTCTCTTTGATCTTCTTGTTGTAGCTACGGTGAAGACGATTTTGATAGACCTACAAATGGTTAAGTGCTGTGATTTGTCTTTCATCCAATAGCTCAAGATCATGAAGCCTAGATGTCCTGTACTCTTTGTCAGAGATAATGGGCTGGAGTGATACTCGCAATGAGGGGATCTTGACCTCAATGGGAAGGATGGCATCAGTTCCATAAACAAGGGCATAGGGGGTAGTGCCAGTAGGAGTTCTGACACTTATGTGATAAGCCCACAATGCAGGATTTAGTTGGAGGTGCCAATCATGGCCAAGCTCACTGACCATCTTCTTAAGGATTTTTGTGATGGTCTTATTAGAGGCCTTAGCTTGGCCATTACTTTGAGGATAGTAGGGCGTGGAAAATCTATGTTGGATATGGAATTTGTTGCACAAATCATGGACCTCCTAATTCTTAAATGGGTGCCCATTGTCAGTGATGATGGCTTGTGGGACACCATACCTGCAAATGATATAATGGAGAATAAACTTTGATATCTGCTTGCCAGTGATGTAAGTCATCGGTATGGCTTCCACCCATTTGGTAAAATATTCTGTAGCAGTGATAATGAACTTATGGCCGTTAGATGAGGGTGGATGGATTTTCCCTACAAGGTTGAGTCCCCACTACAAAAATGGCCAAGGAGCTATGAGAGGTTTAAGTTCATGTGCTCAAGCGTGTATTTGGTCTCCATGCTTTTGACACTGTATACACCTTCTGGAAAATTGTTGTGCGTCCTACTCCATGGTAGGCCAATAATATCCAGCTCTTAGAAGTTTCTTTGTAAGACTAGGGCCGGTGGAATGTGAACCACAGACACCCTCATGTACCTCTCATAAAGCAACGTTAACCTCTCCTGAGTTGAGACACCTAAGGAGGATACCATCGAGACTCTTACGGTAAATGGTTTTTCCAAGGATAGTATAGCGAGATGTTCGACAAATGAAAGTTTTTCGTTAAGTATTGGATAGGTTAGATAGGAAAGAACCCTTGCTTAGGTACTCATATATGTCTTCATACCAGGGGGAATTTGGACCAACAATTTCACATAAAAGTTCAAATTGGGGCATTTCAAAAACTGGGACTAAGAGCTGTTCAACCAAAAATTCACATCTTTGTATATTGGTGGGCATGTCCAAAAGAGAACCAATTGTTGCCATAGCATTAGTTGCCTTATTGTTGATCTTGGGAATCTGCTTAAATGTGATCCTGAAGAAGTATTTCTTAAAATCATCGACCATCAATTTGTAAGGGAGAAGCTTCTCATCTTTTGTTTGATACTCCTCTTGGACTTACTTGATAACTAGTTGAGAATATCCAAAGACTTGTAGCTCTTTTATATCCCATTGGACAACCATACGTAATCCTATGATCAAGGCTTCATTCTTTGCTATATTGTTTGTGCAAGGAAAATCAATTCTTTATGATTTGGGAATGCAATCCCCTTGGGAGGTGATGAATAATACTCCAGCCCCAGACCCATGTTGCGTGTAAGAACCATCAAAGTAGAGCTGCCAAACTTCAGAAGAAGAGACATTAAATATTTCTTCATCAGGGAATTTAGAATGGATAGGTTGGGTGTCTATTATCGATGCTTTTGCAAGTTGATCCGCAATGACTTGTCCTTTGATAGCTTTTCGATCAACATATTGAATGTCAAACTCATTGAGGATCATCACCCATTTTTCTATCCTTCCTATAAGTGCTGCTTTGGAGAGGAGATACTTAAATGGGTCAAATCTAGATATGAGCTTTCTTGACTGATTTAGAATGTAGTGTCACAAATTTTGAGAGGAAAACACCACAGCCAAGCATGCTTTTTCCACTATTGTATAATTGAGCTCATAACCCACCAGAGTTCTGCTAATGTAATAGATGGCATGTTCTTTTCCTGTGTCATCGTGTTGAGCCAATAGAGCACCTAGGGAAACTGTTATTGAGGAAGTATACAAGTGCAAAGGTCGATCAAAAATAGGTGGTACCAATACAGGCGGTGTTACAAGATATTATTTTATCTGATCAAAGGCTTTCTGACGTTTATCATCCCACTTAAAGGTCTGTCCTTTCTAGAGAAAGTGTTGAAAAGGATGGCAGTTGTCTGCAAGTTGTGCAATGAACCTGCAGATGGATTGCAATTGACCTTGAAGGCTATGAAATTGTTTCAGATTTGATGGAGGAGGCATGGTGACTATAGCTTTTACCTTGGCTAGATCAACTTCAATGCCTATTCGAGAGACTATGTAGCCCAATAATTTCCCAGAAGTTACACCAAAAATACATTTCTTGGGATTCAGTCTTACTTGATATTTTTCTAACCTGTCAAAGATTTGTTCCAATACTTGTAGATGGCCTTCTCTTGTTTTGGATTTTCCCAAGGTGTCATCAACATAGTCTTCCATTATGGTATGGAAAAGATCATGGAAAATGACGTTCATGGATCGCTGATAGGTGGCACCTGCATTCTAGAGACTAAAAGGCATTACAACCCAACAGTAAGTACCCCATGGACATATGAAAGAAGTTTTATGTTGATCTTCTTCTGTGATCCTGATCTGATTATATCTAGAGAATCCATCCATTAAAGAAAGCAGTTCATGCCCCACTGTGAGATCAACAATTGTATCTATGATTGGTAATGGAAAGTCATCTTGGGGGCAAGCTCTATTAAGATCTTTGAAATCATTGCAGTAACGAATCCATCCATCAGGTTTTGCAATTGGTACTAAATTGCAAACCCACTCAGGATAGTCAATGGGCTTAATAAACTTGGCATTCAAGAGCTTCTGAATTTCTTCTTTGACTAGAAGTGCTATTTGAGGATGCATTTTTTGCAGCTTTTGTTTGACCGGTTTGGCATTTGGAGATACTGCTAGATGATGCACTACTAGTGAAGGATCTAAACCAGGCATATCTGCATAGGTCCATGCAAAATTGATTTCTCTTTTCATGAAAAATGCCATGAAATTAACATTTTATTCATCTGATAATGACGCTGCTAAGAATGTGAGATTTGGATTATGTGTTGTGGCTAAATTAATTTCCTTAGAATCTTCTATCAACAAAGATGACTGCTCTTGATGTGCTGTGGTCAAAGGAAGGTCAAATCATCCATCCTTGGGTGCCTCAGAGAGGTTTTCACCCTTGGATATGTCCTTTAGTTTTACTTTTCCATGGTCAAGAGGCACCTTGCAGTTTTCACCTAGTGACCTTTCTTTTTTTTATATTATTTATTTCATTTTTGTGACTAGAGGATTGGAGGATTTGACACTTCCACCAAAATATGTTGATTGAGGGAGAGCAATTGTGAATACTACTTTGTGGTCTCCCAATGGTAAACCTTTCCTTAATCCCATGAATTCTTCTATGGCCTCATCATTATGAAATATGTCTTAAGACAGGTGCCCCCTATTGGTCCCAATCAATTAGGTTAGGAAAGACAAGTTGAAGGTCAGAGGATGCGGATGGCAAGGTAGATGATATCATGAAAATGGAAGTTTCTTGGAATAATTCGGTGATATTGAAGGAAAAGTCATCAATGATAGCCTCACTAGTGGTCTCTTCAACAAAAGAGGCCTCAACTACTTTATCAAGGGTAAACTTAGTGTCTGAGGAATGCAGACCCTCCTTCTAGTATCCTAGACCTTGCCTGTTAAACCTCTTAGTGATAATGATAGGTTCTAGAGGGCCTTGTTCTTGTGGTCCCAATCCTCCTTTTCCTTTATTGCCCATGTTCTTGATGATTCTGAATCCATTGTTTTATCGTTCTACTTCTAGAATGACTTGATCATTTTCATCATAGAAGATCAAAGTAGAAATGTTACTATCCATATCTTCATCATCAAGTAGTCCTGATTGGATGAACACAGTTGGAGGTATGGTGAAGGAGGCTTTAGGTGAAGTGACTTTAGCTGCAAATAATCTACCATAAGATTTGCGTGACATAGGTAAGGCTCCCACACAACAAGATTCCTGCAGACTGTACTCACCAAGTCCTTTTTCTTCATATTTAATTTTGATGTTGGGAATGGATTTGCGGTGGAGGGCTTGTTTAGGTTAGATGGATCAAGATAAGATGTGGATGGATGAGCCTCAATATTACTGGGTATGCGATTGGGATTCTAATAGATAGCTTGGGAGGCTTGGCAATATTCAAATGCATTGGGATTTGCAAGGATTGTGATTTCCACACCATTATATGGGAATTTTAGGCATTGATGATATGTAGATGGTACTACCTTTAGAGCATGTATCCAAGGACGGTCAAGGATAATATTATAGGGCAAATCAACATCTACGACTTGGCATCGAGTATCGGTAGTGACAGGACCAATCCTTATAGGCAGCTAGATGATCCCTTCTGAATCTCTCTCTCCATCATCATAAGCCTTGATGGTTATGCTTTTGGAAGTGTTAATACTATCCTCAGAGTATCCCAATAGTTTTATTAATTTCAAGGAACATATGTTCAATCCAGCTCCACCATCTACTAGTACTTGTTTAACATGGTGTTGGTTGATATATACTTCAATATGGAGTGCGTCGTGATGGGATGGATTGGAGGATGAAAGATCTTGATCAGAGAAGGTCAAATGATGGGGAGATGCAATACTTGCCATCATGGCTTGGAATTGCATTGTATCTATATCATTTGGTACCAATGACTCTTGCAAGGCTTTATCGAGGATGGCTTTATGAGAGGGTGATATGCGCAATAGCTTTGAGATATAAATATGGGTAGGAGTTTTGCCAAGATGCTTAAGGATATTATAGCTAGAATTTGGATGAATGGTAGGTGGTGGTGCTCCCTGGATGGTTACACTGTTCTAGCGAGTAGTAACAACACAATCGAGTAGTTTCCCTCTTATGGTAATGGTAGAGATTTGGGATTGCTCAATACAGCCACTGGTGGACTCATAGGTATAATTGATATTCTTCCCTATATTGGAAGCACTTGCTTTATCATGTGAGGGAAGGGGATTCTTATAAGCATCAAGGTCATAGTTGGATGTTGGTTGTGGTGATGTAACATCAACAAGTCTTTGATCGATGAGATTTTGAATCACGTGTTTCAGTTTCATACAACTAGTGGTGTTGTGTCCTTTTACCCTATGATACTCACAGTACTCATTATCCCTGTACCAATTGGGTTTAAAATGAGGTTTTTTGTTTGGTCTAGCTTCAGGTAAAGTGATAGTTCCTGATTGCACTAGCTTCCTAAGAACAACTTCAATTGGTTCTCCCAAGGGAGTGAATTTGCATCTTGGTGGTGGGTTTGCTTTCATTTGATCACGAGGAACAAAAGGTGGGGCACTAGGTATTGTTTGGATACAGACAAGTGCTTGCACAGTTTGGACATTCTTTGCGTCGACAACACCATCATTTACGACATTTTTATTTTTGTTCCAAAAATAAAATTTGTCATTTGAGGATTGCAGATTATTTTTGTTTTCTTTGAAGATTTAATAAGGCCCTTTGCGATTAAGGATTTCTCAATGTTGCTCCCTTTAGATATGATTTCATCAAATGAAGCTGCACTATGCATTTGCAGTTGGAATGATAATTCAGGATGGAGGTTTTGAACAAAGATATTAACTTGCTATTTTTCAGGCATATGCCAAGATAGTTTACTAGCCATGTTTCTCCATCGCTGAATGAAGGATGAAAAGGTTTCACCATTTTGTTGTTTATTATTGACAAGACCATTCATGGTGATTTCATTTTCTATGTTAAATGCAAAGTGAGACACAAATCTATTTTCTAATTCTTTAAAGGTTTTAATGCCTGAAGGCAAATGAGAAAACCATTCCATGGCTTGTCCCCTAGACTTTGAGGGAATAGTCATAAGAGATGTGTGTCATTGTAGGCCACATCAAGACAAGCAACATAGAATGTTCTAAGGTGGTCATTTGGATCTCCTTTCCCCTTATATTTCTTGAATTGTGGTATTTCAAAGTGTGGGGGAAATGGTATAATTTGCAGTGATTTATCAAAGGGGTAGGGACACACCTCCTCAAAGGAAAATGCTTTCTTACTTTGGCCCATGCTCATGTCCACCATTATTTGTTCTATTTGATTGAATCATTGTTCATAATCAGATGTAGGTAATTGTTGTTGTTGCATAAGATTTTGATGGCTCGGTGGAGGGATGTGGTATGTCAATTGTTGATTCAAAGGGTATTGTTGCAATGGATTTTATGATGGAACATGTGTGTTTTGAGGTTGGCTAAAAGTGTTTTGAGCATGGCTACCAAGTGGAGTGGATATGTATGAATTTGGTGTTGGGTTGATAGTATAGGTAGGTATCGCATGTGAGCTAAATGAGGTGTTGGTATAAGATATGGGTTGTGTAGAGATTGATGGAACTTGAGAAACGGGTGGTGGGGTAACATAAGACATCTAGATATTGGTGGGTTGTGGTCTGAGAGAAAGAAGTTGATCAACATATGAGGTATTGGAATGCACATTTGATATGATAGGTTGATCAATGAGAGATATCTTAGGATTAGATGTGACATGTGAGGTCTGAATCGGTTGATTGGGTGATATAGTGATGTGAGGGGATGTATTAGACATTGGGGGTGGCCCAACATGTGACACATTCAGGTTGGAAATTGGTGGTACTTGAGTGACTTGATTGGAAATGACATTCATATAGGCAGATGGAATGGGAGCTGACACATGAAAGGAGGGTACACTCATATTAGAGACCCCTGAAGTGAGAGCATAAGATGATGTCAATAATGGCTCAATTGGTGTAGTGACATTTGATTGACTTTGTCTCATAGGTGTGGATGATGTTTGGGGTGTAGGAGTGTGTTGGTTAGGCAAAGATGGTGTGGAGGGTATGGTGGGCTTGGTAGACATGGTGACAATAGCCGCAGTGTTTTCTGTAGCAACACTAGTAGGGTCCTCCTTACGGATTGTGGACACATCAAAGCTTCTTAGCAGTTTGACTCCAACTTGGATTAATTGTAGGAGGATTTGTTCTTGATTGGCTTGTATGATTTTATTGGCATGTCGCAAAGCTTTGGGGTCTTGAATATCCTCTTGATCATCCGATGAATCGTCATAGACATAGGGTGATGGTGGTCTCAATATAGAGGATGAGGGCTCAAAATGTTGTTGTTGTGCTGAGATTGATGATGATGATGGTCCCATAGTATAACCTTCAAGTACAAAGACACTAGAGGGCATTCCAATTGTGAATTGTGAAGCATCCTTAAGGGGAGTGGATTGAAACTATTTGAGGTTGGCCTCCATGGCTACTTTGTATTGGCTTTTGGTTTGAGGCATGAGGTTTTGGACTTATGCAATAAGGTTGAGGCTCCTAGATGGATTGATTTGGATAGATTGATTTGATGACTTGTTGATTTGGATAGATTAATTAAGTTTGATTGGTGATTTGATTTTGGCCCAGTCAGATTTGATTGATTAGCTGATTGAAGGATTGATAGACAAAGTAATGGATAATGTTGGGATGACCAAAGCCAAAGGATAAAGATCTAATTTGATTTGACTAATGTTGGATGATTGATTTGGAGTCTCAAAGGATATAGGGCTCAATAGTTCAAAAATGATATGATCAGAGCTAGATAGGATGGTATATTGACTGATTTGATGTTTGAAGGCTAATGGATTGATTAGAAACCAGATTTGATGCTCAGAGAATTGACATAAGTCTTTGACTAACCAAAGGTGACTAGGAATGGCCCAGAGGTGACTATATGTAAGTCAAAGGTGAGTTGCTATTGTTCAGATGTGACTAGCTGATGTTCAGTGGTGATTTTTTGTATAACAAGTTTTGTTTTTGACAGTTTTTGTGACAAGAAAACATGATGACATACACTCATACCCAGAACATTCACAAACATTAACAACCTAGGCTAGGCAAGGACAATATCTATTGGATTCCCATTTGGATTTCTCCAACCGCACTTATTCATAGTGGATATCCTAGAAGTCTGATAGTACTAGCTCCCCCTTGGCACTCACTTTTCGGGCATACCCGACTTTGAATTCCCAAAGGGAATTTTCTATCTCTACTATGAACTATGAGAGTGTGGGACAACTCCAGAGGTCTATCTTTCGACCTCCTACACCAACAGATAGAAGGTTTTTGGCTACTACACTAGGTTTCTAGTAAGGTCTTCCATTCAGGTGGCCATACATGTAGCGATTCGCTTCGATTAGGAGGCCTCCCAGCCTGTAGAGGTTATGCTCTACAGGGTTTCATGCACCATAAGGTACTAAGGGAGACATTCGTCGGTATGACATAACTGTACCTATTGCTTGTGACTTTTATCATAAACACATTATTTTATATAGCGGCTTAGAAGAGCTTGGATTTATCTTGTTGCCGCTTGGGTCATTCCCACCTTTCAAAGTGGGTGGTAGGTCCTCTAGAGTTAACAACGATTTCTCTTACACCTTAGATCCATTGGCTAGGTGGGGGGAGATGATACTCTCATTGTTAAATCAGGTTACAATCATTCTCAACAGGCAAACAAAGGAAATAAAAATATAGACACGGAGCATGCAGAGTTAATTTTAAGCACCAAGCCCAAATATGCCTAAATTAGTGATAAATAAGATTTGGACTTTGACCAATCAAACCTGCAAGAAACATGTCAGTAGTTTTTCCTTCATTCTTCGACAAATGATTTGAAAAGCTGCATAGATAGATGTTAGATGCCAAAGAGATTAATTTGAAAAAGAAGCTAAGATTCAAAATCTCAAAAACCTAAAGCTTTAATAGATTATAAACACTAACTTTAAATGTAAAAATTCCAAACATAAAACCCTAAATGCTAAATAAAAGCTGACCTCAAACTAAAAAGGTTATCGCTGTTTTGAAAGACAATTTCAACCATGAGATAGCACAAAGGCTCAGTCGACGGGCTATTCACAATTTAAAAGCCAACTAAAGCCAACTTAAATTACTTAAGATGGAGGCCGATTTATGGACTTTGAATGCTGACCAAAGGATTTTTAACGCAGAGCTAGGGCTATGGGGTATGCGGAGGTGGTGACCAAGGCACAAAATCAAAGGTTATTAGAGGTGACATTTTTGTTAAAGGTGTCGACTTAGATCAGTCCGGTGGTGACAGGTGACTTAATCGATAGAGGAGTATCGGATCTCTGCAAGGTGGTGACAAAAATTTAAACTAGCGGTACCAAGGAGGTTCAAAGGTACTACTTGAGAGGATTATGAAGGCGACAAAACATAAATGGCAGCGACAAAGATTCAAATGGGAGGCGATAAGAATCTAAGGGCTATGGTCGATGATAAGAGGATTTGATTGCAATTATTAAGGAGACATTAGGGTTTAAGCATAGGCCGAGGGGATGGTCGATTGGGATCTTGTTGTGTGGTTACACAACACGCCCCATTTTGCATTATCAAAACAAGGACCCAACCTTTTGGCTTGGCTTGTGTTGTCTGCTTTCTGGCGGTTTGGTAAAAATAGGTCAGGTGCATCATCATCATGATATTGGATGAGGTTGGTCATCATCATGAAGTTAGTTTGTCAAAGTTCATATTTTGTTTCTATGACCTCATATTTAGAAAGAGCTTGAAATTCCATGCAGGTTTGCCTTTTACATCACTTGAAAATTCGTCCATATGAGGGAGTTATGCACAGTCAAAGTTTTGGTCAAACCTGATATTCGCAAGAAAAGAGGGTCATATTTTATAAACTTAGTTTTGCTGTATGAAGAACATCATCATCATATTTGAAACGCCCCCCGATAATATCCTGAGGTTCAAATATCCGGACGTCAACTTTAAGTCATAGTAAGTTTTCCCCGTCGAGCGGTCTTTTGTATCGCGAAAGGTCATCATCATGATCTTGGTCTATCACCCGATAAAAATCATGCAGTCCCAATATCCGGACGTCAATCTTAAGTGATAGTGTGTTTTACCCGTCAAATGACCTTGGGCACATCGCGAGCATCATGATATTTTAACATCACCCGATATTATAATATCATGCTGATATTATAATATCACCCTACTTAGAAAATCCACCATCTGCATAATTTGCATGCGCACGTCAAAGTCCTGGTGATCATCATCATCCTGATCTTTCAAGGCAGGATCATATTTCATATCCTCCTGATCTCCTTTTGCACAATCATGATGATCACCCTATCTTTCAAAGGGAGGGTGATATTCCATTCCTAAGTCATGTTGTCAAGATCATCATGATCTTGTTTGTCTACCCGACATTTCGTAATGTCCTCCTGCCGAGAAATATAACCTTTTGCAAATATCCTGATGACGTCATCCCGACCTGATAAATGAAGAAGCAAATATCAGGATGACATCACCATCACATTTCTCCTTCGGCAGGATATTTTCCAAAACATGATCCGGTTCGCGAATATGACGATGACGTCATGTTCTAAGTTCAACAAAGGCCCCGGATATCCTGATCATCATCATCATCCTAATCTTTCGAGAGGGTTACCTTGGCCGCAAAGGGGTCATATTACATGCACCACCCGATCATCTTCCTTAGGTGACCCGATATTACATTTATCCCCTGATTTTAACGGAACATGACGGTGACGTCATCTTTTGCATTTTAATGAAGCACGAATATGACGATGACGTCACCATCATATTCCTTTCCTCAGCAGCAGGATCATATTCCAAATCCTCCTATTTTCCTTCGACATGATGATGACGATGATGTCTTTCTTTCCCCAATATGCAGAAGCGAAACATCCTGATGTGCTTTTCATCAGAGCATTCGGAAGGGAGGAGCATCATATTTCATGATATCCTGCAGCTAGATATAAGACATAGAGTTGGTCATCATCATGATTTTTGGCGTCGGTATAACTGTTGCCATCGGCCAAGTCTAATTTTGTCATCCCGATCATGTGCGGTCACACCGATGCGAATATGATGATGACCCGAAACATACAAACAGAGCATGCAAAGCCGGATTTGAAATAATTTGTTAAAAGCGGTTATTTCCTTGTATATTTTAAGATACATGATCATATTTAGAGCCCGATATACAAGAAAATGGGTGGGAAAATGAAGCGATGGAAATTTGAAGACCCGATTGCTGATTTCCAGTCAACGATGGTTGACCCGAGTGTTTTGATGCTGTTTATGCATTTAGTGCATAATTTGCACTGAAATGAAGCTCGATTGCCTGTAGCTGCACATTTTGGAGGCTTGTTTAATAAAATGTTTAAATTCCTGTTGTTTATCCACATGATGATGAACTTAATGTTTGTCTGTTTACTTGCAGGAAGTCATGATGCTGTTAGAGCTGCTGCTGAAGCTGAGCATTGTATGGTTGCACATGGAGGCAACATGAACCAGAAATGAGGAGGATATTGTCAAATATGCTGTTCGCCAGCTGGAGACCGAATCAAATCAAAGATGCTGGAATATTCTATGCCAGCTGTACATTTGCCAACTGGCGAAGCATGTGCTTTTCATCTGGACCGTTGATTATTATGAGAGGATCCTGATCCTTGGATCGTTGTAACTGTTTTCTGGCATTTGCTCTATATAAAGGCCAGATCCTGATACATTAATGGATTAATAAAGATAGAGAGATCAATACACAGACGCATCTGGCGCATTAAGGCCAATTACTGTAGAATCAATTGGGAGATCGGATTACTGAGACTAATGAAGACTGAATTGTTGAAATGTCAAGGTTCTTTCTTCAGATCACTGTAAATGTACCTGTTCTTGAGCATACTGAATGGATATGAAGTTTCAGATTACATCCTGATTGTAAATTTTACGTAATCTTCCTGTTGATTTCTGGATATGTACTGGTGAATGCTGTGTTCAACTGGGAGCGCTTTCATTTCATTACATGTTGTTGTCAACTTTTCCTTTGAAGATTTGCACTAGATCATGCGGATTTGTGGAATGTCCTGGTGAAGTATGATTTCTAGTTTCCTTCTTTTCATTGCATGTATGGGAGCTTGTATGTGGATCAGTGATCTAAGTCAAGTAGTTTTGGGAATCTCATTCTTTAACCCTTTTCCTTTTTTAAATTTCATAAATTCATCACCATAACTGCAAATCATGATAAATAACAAGCAGAACAGAGAAATATGCTGAAATCCCGTAGGTAACTGAAAATCATTAGCATATTTGAGTTAAATGCATGTAGTATTAAAAATATCATGCAAAGAATTGCAAATAATGGTAGAAATCATGCAAATATCAGCCTGTAGGCACATTATTTGACTAAATTCACAGTGCAGAGGTAGAATTGTTGGAGATTTATGCAGAGCAAACATCCAGAGCAGGATATTTGGATGATGATGATGAACTTTGCAGAAATACGTAAGGCCCCTGAATGGAAAACAGCAACACACATCAACCACTGAGTAACGTCAGTAGATTAAGACCTAATCAATGGAGACTTGGGATCATGAATTCTCTGAATTCATCGTATCTTTCAAGATGAGTAAAGGTTGTTGTGTAACTTTTATTCTATGTTTGTGAATGACTAACATCATGAACAACAGATCTCAAAGCCAATGGGAGGTCGAAAGGTGGTGGCTACAAAATTAGCAGGTTGACAATGGTTGAGACAGCGATGGGATATTTGCAAGTGGTGACAAAGAGGATTTGAGGTGGTGATCGTTTAGGATAGTGCTAGGGTCAACGAACCGTTAAGCGAGGTTGAAGACTTTAATAACTATGAATGTGATACTTGTAACAATGACTATGATATTAGCAACGATAGAAGATATAAGCAATGATGGAAGATATAAGTGATGACTGTGACATTTAGAATGACAACTGTGACATTTAGAATGATGACTGTGACGTTTAGAATGACGGCTGAAGAAAGATAAGCAACTGGTTGAGGATTTGCATTGATAATAAGATATAAGGTGGCGACAGAAGGTCTTGGGTGGCAACCACAAAGTAACATCAAGATTCTAGTCTCAGTCGACTAGGGTTTTGAGCAAAACGACATGCAACAGTAAACACATAAAACTTGCCACAAACACATCTATTATCCCAAAAACCAAATGCTTTATACCCTGCAGAAATGATCAGATAGAGTGAGTCCCACCAGGTGTGCCATTTTGTGGATGCAGGAAAAATCCATTGTTAGAGAAAATAAACAATGCAACCTACAAACCTTCAAGGAATCTAATCTACATAACAAAAATAAATGTAAAATGAAACAATATCACCTAGATGAATTGATTCCTTGGTGTGCATGTGGATTGCTTCATCAAGTATGCAACCAAATTGCAAGAAGCTGCCATGATTTGCTCAAGAAGATGGCATGCAAGATGATAAAATGCAGATGCTAGAAAATGAGTGCCTAGAAGAGATGGTGTGCATGCAAGAGATAATGAGAATGCTAATGGATTCGAACCCCAAAATGAGAGGAGAGGGGTTTTATAGAATGGCAAGATAAACGATCAACAGTGGAGAGAAAAAGGATGAATCGACGGATGAGAATAAAGGAGAGGCAAGAATGAATGTGCACATGCCAAGTGTCCATAGTGGGGATAAGATTACTTTTTTTTAAATAGAATATTTCTATTTTTTTGTTGGAGATAACTTGATTTTCTAATTTTTAAATCTTATCATATTTGATTTTTTTGATTTCTTACTATTTTGAAGGGCACTTGCACGTTTAGAAAAGAATAGAAGGTGGGCAAATGGATAATAAATTAAATAAATATGTTTATTTAATTTATTATTCAAATAATAGAAAATGTTTGGAGGAAAGCAAATATAAATTAAATAAATTAAATTTATTTAATTTATTTGCATGATAGGGGAAATAAATAAAATATAGATTATTTATTTTCTTAGAAGAAAGATGACATAATTAAATAATTTAAAATTATTTAATTGTTAATGGAACATAGAAGAAAGAAGAAGATTAATTAAATAAATAAAATTTATTTAATTAATTATGGAGATATAGAAGAAAATGAGATTTTTGATTATAAGTGTGTTAGACAAAATAGTGCGAAAATGTAATAAATGCCTAAATAATGAAATGGGCCAATTTTGGGCGTCTACACTAATAACAATAATTATCATTATCATAATAATATGGTTGGTACCTAAGACATCACATGAGGTTGACCAATTTTCTAACACAATACTACTTTTGCAACAAAACATGCCATGTTGAAAACATGAAGATGTACATTTAATTCTTTTACCCTTGCTCCCAACATACAACACATTAATCATACCATTTCTAGGGGGTATTATACAAAACTCATCGCTTTGAAAGAATCTACGAATACTATTTTTCCCAATATGATATATGCTTTATAAACCAAGAAAATCCTTTTTAACATGTCACATACACAATTGATCAAAATATACAATGCTATTCCATTTGAAATCCATTAATTCAATACATCCTCTTACCCACATAAATTTTATGCTAAAACAATGCAATTTGACAAGATCAATTGTTCATTCAATTACACCTAACATTTCATCTAGTAATTAAAACATCAAAAGAACTTGTGCTATAACATGTAGCATTCATCAATAGATAATCATTCAATAACCTTGATATGAAATAATCTTTTCACATGAAGTAACTCAAAACTTAAAAATATTACAACCACTAGTTTTCTCACATGAGTCTACACACAAGACAAGACCAAACAACACTCCCAGAGCTCCCAATATTGCAACTGGGATTTGATACCATATGTAATCCCCCAAAACTTGTAGCCAAGGAACCAACCCAAATAAAACCCTAACTTTTTTTTTGCATTAATGTAGTGTAACACACATGTACGGGTCATCACCATGAGTACCACGAATGAGGACAACAACCATATAGATAATAGGATCTAGATAATGAAGTCTCAACTCAAGGAGTTTAGAATATTTTGAGGGGTGGTATCTAGTTTACATTGCTCGACAAGATGGAGTGTCAGGGTACTAATTTACAAATAGCTGGATCAAAGAACACGTTTATCAATTACCAAAAATCAACTATTAACTCCATTACAACCTACCAAAAATGTACTTACGATACACAACAACAAGTTTGGTTTTCACTAAAGCATACATCACAGGTTTTTACTTGCGACGATGGGAAGGTCAAAAGTATTTATTGTGGTGAAAGGTAATTAAATAAATTGAGCCCTTGCACTAAAGACTAAGGTGGTAAATCAAATCATGAGATTAATGGGGTAGCAACTATAAAAAAAATTAATTTGCACATTAAGTTTAAAATGGCTACAATTCAACTATAGGGACCAAAGGATTAATTCATAATTATTTCACTTTTTCAAAAGTCACTTAGGTCATGCCTAAAATCACTGAGTGTTTCCCCACCATGACTTCATTAGGTGTACTTATTAAAGGAATGTGTTTAGCTTAATTAATTAGTCTTTTTTTATATTACAAACCCAACATACCTGTAATGGTAATAATTTGAATGCAATAATGAACATAAATGAACTCAAAAGCAATAGTAAAACAATACAAAATACCTCAAAATAATAAAACAAACCATACTTGATTAAGCGTACTAAGGTTACACCCAAAACTTAAGTGGATTGCTCTTTGCTAATGTGGATTGCTCTATAGTCAAGCTTAATTCGTGATCTCCCAAGGAATGATAGTGACAACATAAGTTTACTAAAATGAGAGATGTTGAGAAATGGAGAATGAGGTTCAATTTATAGACATGTGAGAAAGCAGATCAACGGTTGAGGAAGACCAAAAAGATCAATGGTTGAGGATGGTTGAGAGAATGTGCATGAATCAGAGAAAGACAAGTGTCCTACCTCTTTCACGAGTTATGGGAGTAAATAGACTTGATTGTAGAGTTGATTGAATAGATTGACCAGATGATTGGGTTGACTGGTCTGTTAACAAATTAGATTGATTTGTTAACTAACTTGATTAATCAGAGAACTAATTTGATTGATCAAATGATTGAAAAGATTGATGAGCCAGCATATTTGATTGATCTATTAACTGAATAGACCAGAGGAAATTACGGTGGGTGAGGATAAATAGGAAATTAAATAAATAATTTATTTAATTTCATGTGCACATGGGATAAATGAATTAAATATTAAATAAATAATTTGAGTTTATTTATTTAAAGTGGAGAAAAATTTGATTTATTTATTTAAATTAAAAGAATGATGATTTAATTAAATAATTTGGATTATTTAATTAAATTAGAGGAATATGATGATATTTAGGGAATTGATGAATTAGTGTGGAATAGTCAAAATTAGGTGATTTGATGTGAATTTATGTGAATGCAATGTGATGACATGAATTATGCATTGGTGAATTTCAAGTGTCTACATTTTGCCCCTCTTTGATGCAGCGTCCCATTAGGTGGCGTCATGTCAAAGAAACTGAAAAAAGATGTCTTGATTGGTGGCTGAAATGAAGAAGAATAAATGGAAGCTGGAAGGTATGCTGGGTGCCCCCTCGAGAAATTTTTAGAAAAAATAAAAATAATTTTGGAAAAAATTCTCGACAGGTGTGAATGAGGTTAGGATAGTAGAAAAGTTGAACAAATAGAAGAAAAATGGAGAAAAAGTTGACAATTAGGGGATAGGGTAGGTGGTTTATGGTTATAGGGGAAAAACAAGGGTGGGCGGCCTATAAATAGTGGTAGGGGGCCCATTCCAAGTCATTTTGACACCTAAACTTAGAAAAACCTATCAGAGGGAAGAAGAGATGGCCAACCGCATCGTGATTCCACAACATAGGCACATAAGCAAGCACGTGAGATAGTACCAGAGGCTAGATGGTGCAGGACTACCGATGAGTTACCTATCCTGGGCCTTGGAGTAGTTTAGGGGTCATAAATAGGGCATTTATGACTACAAAAGACACGGACGCACTTTTGTAAAAATGCGCCTATGCTAGAAAATGAAGCACCTATGCAGAAAAATAGCGCGCTTGCGTTAAAAACATGCCCGTGTGGCCCAAGTGCGCCCGTACGAGTGGACTGTGCACCTGCACGAGTGGACTGTGCACCCGCACGAGTGGACGGTGTGCCCGCATGAGTGGACGGTGTGCTCGCACAGATAAACTAACATCGATGCAAAATAGGAGGGACGAAGAAGAAAGCGCGCCCTTGCTTAAAAAGTGTGTGCCTAGGAGGAAAATCAGCTCACTTTTGCATAAAAGCACGCCTGGGTGGAAAATCAACACGCCTATGTAATAAAAGGGCGTGCCAGCACTAGAAAGCGTGCCGTGGTACGAAAAAAGGTGCACCTGTGTCAAAAGACAATAGGCGGTCAATAAGACTTAATAAAATTGACGAAATAGATAGAAGTAGATTACCAAGGGACTCAATAGATGACATAGGGCAAAACTAGATGAATGAGGGAAGAGAATGAGAATTTCCTACTAGATTATTGCTAACTGACTGAACTTGTGATGATGGACAAGAGCGACTGCCACTGATTCGATCATGCATGCAGTGTCCACAAATGATGAGGTTGGAGACATACTTCATAGATATTGATCAAGAGTTGCTAGATGGAGTCAGAATACTGCATATTGCTCAATTTCTAGAGATAAGCACACATACAACAATGATGACCACATTGATAGAGCAGTGGCATAGTGAAAGGAGTGCCTTCCTTCTCCTAACAAGGGAGATGACAGTGACCTTAGAGGATGTTTGGAGAATACTATGAATTCTGATTCACGGATCCCTAGTACGATATGACCTACACACATGGATAGAGGCACTAGAGAGGGTTTTTACAGATGATGACCTTCCCATAGAGGGGATGCAACTGGACTTGATGCAGGTGATTAATGATGCCCCACTACCATTGTTTATTGTGGGTCTGATCAACTATGTACTAGTTCCTGGGAGACGGTCACAACAGTTTGCTATTGACTTGGGAGATGTGTTAGAGCAGATGATACACGGAGAGGTGTTTGCTTGGGGGCCATACATGCTAGCCCACTTATACAAATATTTGCATAGTTATGTGTATAGCCAGAGCCAGTACATAGGGTGCGGTGTTGCTTTATTACATATCTGGGCATGAGAGCACATACTGGTGTTGTGACCGATGTGTGATGGGGTGAGAGTAGCAAGGCGCCCCTATTTTTGGTTATATGCAGGTGTCCTTCATTACAAGAGGATGAGAGACATGGCATACTGGAGGCGCATTATTGATGATATAGATGAGGTGATCTGGGGACCATGGAGGGCCTATGAGGTGTGGTGGGAAGATTTCTGAGAGCTACCATATGTGAGGTAGACTCGATATCTCATGGGGAGGACAACGATCACTATCAAGTGATACATGACCGATAGAGTGATGAGATAGTTTGGGGAGAGGTAGATGGCTCCTATTCATGAGGCCATCTTTCCTAGGGTGGTATGAGATGCACGGGCATGGGGAGTACCTGTGGATAGGTAGGCAGTCGAGGCAGAGACTAGAGCTATACATTCAATGCCATGGGCACCAACTGCCACAACTATAGAGGATGCAGGGACCAACCCTGACTATGACGCATGGTAGGAAACACATAGGTCCATCAGATTGACATTGCTAGGGACACAGGTGGGATAGATAGAAAATCCTCCTGTCGGACAACAATAGACTGAGCAGGTTGTGGATCCCACCGTTGGATAGCGATGAGTGAGATAGAGAGTAGTGTGGGGACACGTTGCTATCCCACCAGATGCAGGGAGAGGAGGGGATGGAGGAGGAGGATAGGGGCCACAGGTGGTAGTAGGAGGAGATGACAGAGGAGGATAGGGTCATACCAATGTCCTAGGAGATGGAGAGGACTTAGACACAGTAGGAGCCTCTTGGGACAGTCCTCAACTTGAGGTACACAGACTACAGGGTGTGGTAGCAATAGTGACAGTGGAGAGAGATAGTGCCCTCCTGTAGATACAGACCTTGTAGGGGCAAGTACATGCACTGCATGCATAGATACAATAGGTGCAAGCCTGGATTAGGGGAGGAGATGGACAACTGTAGTAGGTCATTGGAGAGAGAGACGCAACGAGGGCTGCTGTTGCACAGTTACAACAACAACTAGATATAGCCCAGGGGATGATAGCTTGAGGGAGCATGGCATAGATGTGGACTGACATGATGGCAATCCAGGATAGATTGGCCCAAGCTGGATAGAGGGTAGAGTACTACTAGGGTTTGTATGAGAGCACAGTGCTTGCATCATAGAGAGCTCCCAGTTATAGTAGGTGGAGTTAGGCAGGGGAATCTCGATCAGCTCGTACAGGACCATCCATGATGGGGCCACCTTGGGTGAGCACATGATAGGGGCCATGAGACCAGGGACGACCATCAGGATCATAGATACCACCTCGACCACCTCCAAGGCTAGACCAGTAGCCAACACCTTCAGAGGGGGGTAGCTCGACATGATACAGACACCTGATGTCCATTATTTTGATGAGATTTATACATACATGTATATTTTTTGTACTTTAATGCCTGCGGGTTGATGATGTATTTATATATGTTCAAACATTTGTATCATGGACTGTTTATTGTTATCATGGATAATTTGATGATATATATATGTGATGCCTTGATCTCTTAGATGTTTATTGATGTTTTTATGTTTATGGTATTTGTAATGATGTTTATGATAATATGATAGATGTATGCATATGTAATATGGATGTTTATTTGATGATTTATATGATGAGTTAATGTGATGTGAGAGAAAATGTAATATGAATGATGAAATAATTAAGTTAGATGAAATGACAAATGATGGTAACTGATAACACAAATGATTAACATACAAACATGATAATAAAATGATAAGAAAATGATGAAACAAATGTTTAACTAAAAAAACGTAATCAAGTGGTAATGACAGAAAATGATGAAACAAAATGATTAACAAAGATATGATAATCAAAATGTAGATGAAAGAAAATGATGAAACCAAATGATTGTTGGTCATGATGTTAGTCATAAACAAGTTCAAAATAAAAGTACACATTAACCTTTATTCATCTTGAAAGATACTGTGAATTCAGAGAATTCATGATCCCAAGTCTCCGGTGATTAGGTCTTAATCGTCTGAAGTTACTCAGAGGCTAATGTGAGTTGCTGTTTCCATTTTGGGGCCTTACGTGAAATTGTTCCATCATCATGGCATTCCTGCAGAAATTCTTTACAGAGAAGTCATATTATGCAGTTATTAGATGAAAAGATGTAGAAATACCTCAATCTTTGCATGATATTTTTCAATTGTGCATGCTTTGCATTCAAATATGCTAAATATTTGCGATTACCTACGGGATGTCTGCATATTTGCGTTATTTGCTTAAGATTATCAATTATTTGAAATTGTGGTAGTGAAATGCTCTGAAATTTAAAAGAAATTGAAAAGAATACTACAATTTAAAGTTGAACCTTTAGCTATTGATCCACATACATACTTGATACTGTCATGAGGAGAAGATATCAAACCATATGTTCACCAGGATATTCCATAGCTAGACATAGTTGATGCAAACTTCAGAGGATAATGAATGAAAACAATATATGCAACATGATGAGCACTCCAAGGGACACAGCAAATCAAAGCACATATCCAGAATTCAGACACAGATTACTCAAGATTTACGAAGGTTTGTAATCAAAATACTCTTCTCTTTCATTAAGTATGCAAAAGACATGTACATATGCAATAACTTTGAAATAAGCCCTGAATACTTCAGCAAACAGATTTCAATTAAGTTTCGAATGTTTCAACAAGGCATTCCACCACCTTTTATAGAATAAGGTGAGGAATCCTTTACAAAAGATCAATGATTAAGATTCACCAATTAACATCAACGGTCCAGATAAAAAGCACGTGCTTTGCCAATTGGCAAATGTATAGCTGGCACAGAATATTCCAGCATCTTCAACTTGATTCAGTCTCCAGCTGGCAAACAACATCTTTGACAATATCCTCCTCACTTCTGGTTCACGTTGCCTCCTTGTGCAATATTGCAATGTTCAGCTACAACTCTAACAGCGTCAAGATTTCCTGCAATAAACAGACAAACATTAAGTACAGCAATTGGAAGACAGCATGCAGCTAAAACCTTCATTAAAAATAGGCCAAATGTTCAACACATGCAATCGGGTTTCAAATTTTGTGAAAACCATGCACAAAATGCATAAACAGGGCCAAAAATACTCGGGTCAACCATCGTTGACTAAAAATCAGGCAGTCGGGCCTTCAAATGGATTAAAAAATCCATCGCTTCTTTTTCCCGCCCATTTCCTTGTATATCGGGTTCAAATCTGCATATACATCGCAAAATATACAAGGAATAAATCATTTTTCAAATTATTTCAAATCTGGTCTTTGTATGCTATCGGCTTGTATATCGGGTTCAAATCTGCATATACAAGGACAAAAATATACATGGGATTAATCGCTTTTCAATTTCCTTCGAATCCGCCCTTGTATGTACCGGCATATAATGTATATCGCAATGTATGTAAAAACATACAATCACGAAATGTACAACGAATTCTCGCTATTTAATATGATTTCGAATCCGGCTTTGTATATTATGCAATGTATATCGGGCTCAAATCTGCATATACAGGCATAAAAAAAGTCACAA
This sequence comes from Cunninghamia lanceolata, assembly GCA_027924645.1. Classification (NCBI taxonomy): domain Eukaryota; kingdom Viridiplantae; phylum Streptophyta; class Pinopsida; order Cupressales; family Cupressaceae; genus Cunninghamia; species Cunninghamia lanceolata. The sequence goes on from BSBN01000202.1 coordinate 10,311,579, forward strand.
TATACATGCAAAACATTCTTATGCATATAACCAATGTATATCGGAATGTACAAAAGAAATATACAATCGCAAAATATACAAGGAATAAATCGCATTTCAAATTACTTCAAATCCAGCCTTGTACATTATGCAATGTATATTTCGCCGTGACCACACATGGTCGGGATAACAAATTCAAACTTGGCCGACGGTTAAAGCTACACCGAAGCCAAGAGTATGCTGATGTCCACCAATCAGGAAGACAACAACTATCGGCAAGAAAAATCAAGACTCGGCCGATAGCGAAACTTATGCCGATCACCTCTCATCGGGGTGACTACTACTATCGGCATGAAAAATCAAGACTCTCCCGATGGCGAAAGCTAGGCCGATCAACTACCATGTCGGAGTGACAATCACTGTCGGGAAGACAATACAAGACTCGGCCGATAGCAACTTCTATGCTGATGGACACTCCATCGGGGAGACTACTTCAGTCGGCGGGACAATACAAGGCGCTCCCGATGGTTAAACTTATGGCGATGGGGAACCATATCGGGGTGACTATCTCCATCGGGGAGAAAAAACAAAGCACTCCTGATAGTTAAACTTATGGTGATGGGGAAACTTAGAGCTTTCTCTATATCTGCAGGATATTGCGAAATATGATGCTCCCCCCCTCGAATGTCCTGATGACGTCACCGTCATATCCGGGGCTTTGTTAAAATGCAAAAGATGACGTCATCGTCATACTTGTGAACCTGATCATATTTAGGAAATATCCTGCCGAAGGAGAAAGGTGATGATGATGTCATCCTGATAGTTATTTCTTCATTTTTTAGGTTAGGATGACGTCCTCAGGATATTAGCATAAGGTGATATTTCTCGACAGGAGGACATTATGAAATATCGGGTTACACTTGCAACATGATGCTCACGAAATACATGAGGTTATTGACGGGTAAAAGGCACTATCACCTAAAATTGACGTCCGGATATTTTGACCGCATGATTTTGACCGGGTGATAGACCAAGATCAGGATGACCTTGACAACATGACTAAGAAAATAAAAATATGATGATCATCTTGCGATTATCAGGTTTGACCAAAACTTTGACTGCTCATAACTCCCACATATGGACGAATTTTCAGGTGATGTAAAAGGCAAACCTGCATGGAATTTCAAGCTCTTTCTAAATATGAGGTCATAGAAATGAAATATGAACTTTGACAAACTGACCTCATGAGGATGATCTACCTCATCCTGACCCTTCATGATGATGCACCTGACTTACTTTTACCAAACCGCCAGAAAGTAGACAACACAAGCCAAGCCAAAAAGCTGGGTCCCTGTTTTGCCAAGTCAAAATAGGGTGTGTTGTGTAACCACACAACAACTTGCCACCAAAGAAAACAAACAAATTCCAATGATTCAAGTGATGTGATCATATTCATCTATAGTATTCTAAATCTTTCTAAGTATAATCATCATGATCTTTTGAATGATAAAATTTCATCATGATAACAATGCTAACAAAGGATCATGTGTGTGCATATGATTAATTATCCTCATCTTGAAAGCAAGTTGAAAACATAAGTAACTGGTGTTAAACTACATAGTTGGAGATCATCCCTCATAGCCAACCTGGATAGAGCCTTGCTGCCAGCAGGCGTTCATAGCCCCGGCAAGGTTATCTATACAATCTCCCTAAGTAGAGCCCCACTGCCAACAGGCATCTATAGCCCCGGTAGAGTTACTTAGATGGCCTAATATTATTGTTTAGTTTTTTTTGTATATATGTATCTGATATCATCATGTCAGCTCATTTGTATAAGGTATAGTCACTTATAGCTTTAGGTTGGAGATTGTATTGGTAGCAAGGGAGTCCCTTTAGATTTTTCACTTAACACCTATACTCGTGTCTTCAACAAGCCCAAGGCTGTTAGGTGTTTCATTGTGATTGATTCACTTTGGACAAGAAAAGGCACCCTGATGAAAAGAAATTATAAACCTGGTCATGAATAATTCTCAGAATGAATTACAACCTATATCTAAATCTGATCTCATCACTTGAATCCTAACAATTTAGTTATTTTCTTGGGTGATGAAGTGCATCATCTTGACTTACCAAAACAAAACTCAACCAACACAAAACAAGACAAAAGAGCACTATACAAACAACTATACAAATGTACAATATAATACACATGAATGCCATGAAGTCACTCAGGCTTGGAAATAATGTTTGAGGAATTGCCCATTAACTGGCAATGGGACATCCTCACCCGTCAGGTTCTTAAGCCTATAAGTGCTGTCTCCTAATATCTCAGAAATTTGAAAGGGACCTATCCATAATCTATCAAACTTACCATGGTCACCTTTCCTTTCATGGACTTTATCCCATATCAGGACTAAATCAGATATCCTGAAAGCTTTAACTGTGGCTCTCTTGTCAAAACAGCGTTTGACAACAGCCTGATGTTTTGCAAATTGGTCAATTGCTTGACTCCTTTTTTCTTCCAGGTGCATCAACTGAAGCAACCTGACTCCTTGCTTATTGTTTATGCCTAGGTATTCTTGAGCAAACTGCAGAGTAGGAATTTTTAGGTTTACAGGAAGGATGGGATCCACCCCATATACTAGTTGAAAAGGCGAATTTCCTAATGCAATTTTTACTCTGGTTCTATCTACCCATAAGGCATATTTTAGAAATGAGTTCCATTCTCTAGGGTTCTTCTCTATCAGTTTTCTTATGATATTCAATAAATTCTTGTTGGTGGATTCTGCTAAACCATTCCCCTAGGGATAGTAATTGGATGAAAATTTAAGTATAATCCCATGATCAAAAGCCCAACTTGACAATTTAGTTGAAGTGAAAGCAGAACCATTATCACTTACCAACGCATAAGGAATTCCATACCTGGTAACAATGTTACTTTCCAAAAATCTAATAACGTCATTTGCAGTGCAGGTCTTGCTGCTAACAGCCTCAGTCCATCTGGTGCAATAGTCAGTAATGGTTAAGACATACCTGTGTCCTGAAGAGGACGGAGGATTGATTGGTCCTATGAAGTCCATGCCCCACTGTGCAAATGGGCGTTCTTCCATTACTGGCTGCAAGGGTTGTGCAACATATTTCTCTCTGTTGGCAGCAACCTGACAAACATGACAACATTTAACATGATCAGCTATATCTTTAAAAATTGTAGGCCAATAATATCCTGCTCTAAGGATTGCATGCATTGTGGCCAAGGCTGACCCATGTGCCGTTCCGAACTTGTCATGTATCTTTGACAGGACCTTGTTTGCTTCTGGCTTTTCTAAGCATCTCAGGTATATTCCTTCATGATTCTTTTTGAATAAGGCTCCTCCCTTTATCATATATTTTTGGGATTTTATTTTCAAGGCTCTTCTCTGTGAAGCTTGCATCTTCGATGGACATCTTCCTATAATCAAGAGGTACCTGATATCTGCATACCATTCTCTGTTATCTTTATCATTGATCACATACTGCTGACTGGTGATGTTTGGGTCAATTTCAGATATCATTTGACTCAAAGCCTGCCCTCTTACCAGCTTCATTGGTGTAATTTCCATGTCATACTCTTGTAATACAGTAATCCATTTAGCTCTTTTCTCACCAGGCTCACTTTGCATCAGTAGCATCTTCACCGCTGCATCTGGTACTACAACAATCACTTTGCTTCTTAGTATGTAATGCTTGAATTTCTTTACTGCTCTGACTAATGCAAGTGCCTGTCTCTCAACATCTACATATCTCAACTCAGCATCCCTGAAAGGACAGCTCATGAAAGAAATTGGTTTCTCTTCTTTCTCTTCATTTCTTTGAGTTAACACTGCTGCAGAGGTATGTTCTGAAGCAAATGAATAGATGTAGAAATCTCTTGTGTAGTCTGGACTAATGAGGACAGGAGCGTCTGATATGGCTTTCTTTATATCTTCAAATGCAGCTTTGGCCTCTGGTATCCACTCAATTTGTGCATCTTTCTTCAACATGGCATTTAGTGGTCTGACAATCTCAGCAAAACCTGTGATGAACTTCCTTACAAAGTTTATCTTACCAAAGTAAGATTTGAGTTCTTTTTTGCTTCCTGGAAGTTGTAACTTCATAATAGACTCCACCCTGTCAGGATCAATGATAATTCCATCTTCTGTGATCAAGTGGCCTAGTAACTTTCCTGTTGTCACCCCAAATATACACTTCTTGGGGTTCAGTGATATTCCATACTCTTCACATTTCTTCAATACATTTCTGAGATCGGTTACATGATTGCTCCTCTCCTTAGAGAACACAGTCAAGTCATCCATATAGATGACTATGCATTTTCCTATTAAGCCTCTGAAGGCTATGTCCATTGCTCGCTGGAATGTAGCTCCAGCATTTATAAGTCCAAATGGCATACGTCTATATGCAAATATCCCCCACTTTGTGGTGAAGGCAGTTTTCAATCTGTCAATTTTATCAACCATCACTTGGTTGTATCCTGAAAAGCCATCCAGGAAGGACATCATCTTGGCTCCATTTACCCTCTGCAGAACTTCATCTAATGAGGCTAAAGGGTAATTATCCTTTTCTGATGCTCTGTTCAGATTTCTGAAATCTACGCACAACCTGATGTCTCCATTCTTCTTTCTGACCGGGACTAGATTAGCAACCCAGGTGGAGTGCCTTACAGGAAAGATTATCCGGGCACTTAACAACTTCTTGACTTCTTCAAGAATTATTGGTTCAAGCAAAGCATTGACTGGCCTTTGCTTCTGTCTGAAAGGTTTAGCATCTGGTTTGAGAGGTATAGTATGAGTTATGACAGAAGTATCATATGTCTTCAGCTCATCATAGGTCCAGGCAATTACATGTATGTAATCCTTGAGGGCCTAAGTTATTCCTTCTAACTCCTCTGGTGTGCAAACTTTACCAATTAGCACACTTTTCTAGTCTTCATTTTGTCCAATATTCACTTGTGAATACTGACCTCCATCTGCTTTGGGCAGATCCTTATGTTTAAACATATTATCCCAATCAAAGGCTCTTTCCAATTCAATCATACCTTTGGGAATCCTGTTGCTTGGCAACTCTAATATCTCGTCTTCCTCCCAGACATGATCCTCCATACCATCCTCATCTATGACTTGGGCATCAAATACATCTCTATTGGAAATGAAATCCAAAATGTGTTGACCATCATCAAACACCTGGAGATTGGTCACATTGTCAGGTACTGACGGTATTGACACCAGCTCTACTGAAAATCTCTTTAGACCTGATATAGACAGTGGCTCCAATGTACTGGTAGCCTGGGCAAGTGCATCTGCCCTGTGGTTTTGTTTTCTTGGTACGTGAGTGATATTAAAGGCGTCAAAATCCTCAATTAGATCCCACACACGATGTCTGTAGTTGGATAGCTTTCTGTAGTTACAAGAGTAAATTCCTCTTACTTGCTTCACAACTAGCTCTGAATCTCCGAAAACATGCAAAATCTTTACTTTTTTCTTATGAGCAAATAGTATCCCATGAATCAGAGCTTCATACTCTGTTACATTATTAGTACAAGGGAATTGTAATCTGTAGGCTGCTAGATAGGATTTTCTTGATGGGTCAATGAGATCAATTCCAATCCCAGCACCTTGTTTGGACTTGGATCCATCAAACCTCAGGATCCAGGGTTTATCTTCAGCAGGATGTTTAGCTGAACCTTCTTTCTTCTTTGCAGCTCTGGCTGCTACTCCACCTGATATCCACATTGACTTAGGGATGTCATCATTTCCAAGTTTCTTCTTTCCTTTACTTTGTGAGCCTGCTGACTTTTCTATTTTCTCTTTCATATCAGCAGGAGGACGATTTCCTGGATCCACAACTGTATGCCTTTTCAAAATGTGTAAACACAGTGAGCAAGTTGTTTCTGAGTGAGGTGCCTCATGTAGCCTGCACCAACCTTTGATTAAGACCTCATGGGGAGATCTATGCTGTTGTGTCATCTTCTCCATTTCTTTTACTAGAAATTCTTCAAATTTGGTCAGGTTACTACCTTTGTCCTCGTCGGACAATTCATAGTCCTGCTCCATAAAACAATCACTCCCAGGGGTGATCTTTTCTTTCTTTCCATCATTTATCTGGTCGTAAGCTAGAACTTCTTCTTTCTTCCAGATATGATCTTCATCATGATCTGTCGGCTCCTCTGTTCCTGCAGAAGATAAACAAGAATCAGTATCATCATCATCATTAGATGTAGAACTTACCTCAGAATATGATGATGATGCCTCGCTACAGGTCTGTTCCAGCATCATCATATCTAAGCATGTTTCACAAGTCTTTTCTGAATGTGCTTCATTGTGTAATCTGCACCATCCATCAATCAAAATATCATTAGCAGGTATATTTAACAATTGACAACGTTTTACCTAATTGGACAGATGCATCTTGAAGTCTCTGAAGTGATCTATTCTGTTCTCACTATCAAGATTATTGGTAGGTTCTACAACAGGTATATCTTCCTGAGGCTCCAATGTACTGGTAGCCTGGGCAAGTGCATCTGCCCTGTGGTTTTGTTTTCTTGGTACGTGAGTGATATTAAAGGCGTCAAAATCCTCAATTAGATCCCACACACGATGTCTGTAGTTGGATAGCTTTCTGTAGTTACAAGAGTAAATTCCTCTTACTTGCTTCACAACTAGCTCTGAATCTTCGAAAACATGCAAAATCTTTACTTTTTTCTTATGAGCAAATAGTATCCCATGAATCAGAGCTTCATACTCTGTTACATTATTAGTACAAGGGAATTGTAATCTGTAGGCTGCTAGATAGGATTTTCTTGATGGGTCAATGAGATCAATTCCAATCCCAGCACCTTGTTTGGACTTGGATCCATCAAACCTCAGGATCCAGGGTTTATCTTCAGCAGGATGTTTAGCTGAACCTTCTTTCTTCTTTGCAGCTCTGGCTGCTACTCCACCTGATATCCACATTGACTTAGGGATGTCATCATTTCCAAGTTTCTTCTTTCCTTTACTTTGTGAGCCTGCTGACTTTTCTATTTTCTCTTTCATATCAGCAGGAGGACGATTTCCTGGATCCACAACTGTATGCCTTTTCAAAATGTGTAAACACAGTGAGCAAGTTGTTTCTGAGTGAGGTGCCTCATGCAGCCTGCACCAACCTTTGATTAAGACCTCATGGGGAGATCTATGCTGTTGTGTCATCTTCTCCATTTCTTTTACTAGAAATTCTTCAAATTTGGTCAGGTTACTACCATTGTCCTCGTCGGACAATTCATAGTCCTGCTCCATAAAACAATCACTCCCAGGGGTGATCTTTTCTTTCTTTCCATCATTTATCTGGTCGTAAGCTAGAACTTCTTCTTTCTTCCAGATATGATCTTCGTCATGATCTGTCGGCTCCTCTGTTCCTGCAGAAGATAAACAAGAATCAGTATCATCATCATCATTAGATGTAGAACTTACCTCAGAATATGATGATGATGCCTCGCTACAGGTCTGTTCCAGCATCATCATATCTAAGCATGTTTCACAAGTCTTTTCTGAATGTGCTTCATTGTGTAATCTGCACCATCCATCAATCAAAATATCATTAGCAGGTATATTTAACAATTGACAACGTTTTACCTGATTGGACTGATGCATCTTGAAGTCTCTGAAGCGATCTATTCCGTTCTCACTATCAAGATTATTGGCAGGTTCTACAACAGGTATATCTTCCTGATGATCATCATAATGATGAGGATGAAGGTTAAGCATCAGGATCTCTTCTATTTTGACGGTCTGTGGCCTGATGCAGTAAACTCTAGGCTCTACGTCTACGTACATGATCTCATTTGTTCTGTTGTACTCAGTGATCATATGCTTCATTCTAGGCTCAGCATCAATCCTGATCTGATTAGGTATACCCTTCCATGGTAACCACATGTGACTAAAATCTGTAGACATATATCCATTAAGTGTTTTAGACCAGTCCTAGCTAAGTAACATCCCATACATATCAGGTATATCGACTACCTGAATGTCAATGTAATACTGGATCCTAGGATCAGATGCTAGCTGCATGTGGATATGAGTTAATTCCCCTACTACACTTACTTCTATTTTGTCCAACTGTGTGACCTTTAAGGATTTGGCAGGATGCAGTCCTAAAGCATTACATATTGACAATGGCTTAACATTCGTGGAAGCTCCTGAGTCAACCAAACAGTTGTGCAGGTTCTTACTGAACATTCTTATAGTGAGGAGGAACAGAGGTGATTCGGTTTTGTCCCTATACAAGGTCATGTGGGAGGTTTCTACAGCTTGGACTGTAGCTGACACTTTAGGCTTGACAGTATTATCTCTGGCAGCATGATCTTTGCCAGTGGGTTGATTTGAGAGATGGTTGTCCTCTTTAGGAGTAGGATCATCTAGTGACTTCATGAATGCCCTTTTGATGGCAGGAGTTTTCAGTAACTCAGACAGAGACAGGTTAATCTTAATTTTCTTCATTTCATCGGCCAGATAATTGACTAACTTGTCAGATTCATGGGGTGCATTTACAATCTTTGATCCTGTGTTCTGAGGTGACAAGTACTGAGCATTTACCTTGGGGAACCCAGGGTTATTGCTGGCTTTAGGATCAGGAGGTGTGTTGAAGTTATTTGGAGGCAAAGATGATGTCAATGGACCAGTAGGTCTGTTGGCATTATTTCTCAGGTTATAATTATGCTTACTAGGATATTGTTGTTGGTATGCATGCACTTCCTCATGTTCTCTTGCAGGCTCATTTTCATCTTTGAAGGGGAATACATAGTTTGCTTCAAAGGTTAAAGCAGATTCTTCGCTTGCCTGGTTATAATTTTGATGAGGTTGATTTGTATAGGTTTCTAGCACAAAGGCTGAGTCATATCCACATGGAACAATCTCATTTCCCTCTGTCTGAGGTGGATTTCCAGAAGTGTTAGACACTTTAGTCTAAAAGATGCTAGCAGCAATCCTAAATTGTGGACAGTCTAATTCTGCATGTGTATTTGTATTGTGGATTCTACACCAATTGGTAAGGGCTACTTCAGCAAGATTGACTCTAGTAGTCTGTTTGGCTTCACCTGGAGGCTGATTGTCTAGGGGTGATGGTAATGAGCCATTATTTGGTCTAGAGTTCCACACTCTGGGCTGTCTCTGAGGATTATTGTTATTTCCACCATTATTGTTGAAATTATTGGTGTTATATCCTCTGTCAGGATAATTTGGTCTGTCATTGGGATAATTTCTGTTCTGGTTTGACTGTGAATAAAAACCTTGATTTCTCAAATGTGTCACTTCTGTGGTGAGTTTTCTCAATTGAGCAGAGATTTATTTGATTTCCTCCTTTTCTTCCTGTGCTTTGGCCACTACATTTTCAGTTTGAGGCTTGAAGAAAGAGGATCCATGGTTATTGCTAGACAGATCAACACCCTGAGGTGTCTAAGCTTAGACAGGACATTGTGACAATTGGCCATTTCCATTAGGAGGGGGCATAATGCTCAGTGGAGGTACTTGCAAAGGTGCTGGCATGACTGTTGGAGGTATCACTACTCCATTGGGATATTGTGCAGGATATGATGCAGGATATTGTGAATGCATGCCAGGCAAGGTAGGGAATACTATATTCGGAGTAGGAGCAGGTATCAACTGTTGATTTACCTGTATGGCTTCTTGAAAAGCTAAGGCTAAAGTTGTGATTTGGGGGTGTGTTCTCCTTATGAACATGGAGTTTAAGGGATCTAAGGTAGAATAATAAATGTTCCTTGCGGCTTCGTCAGACACAGTATAAGGAGTGACTACCCTGGACAACATTTTCTGAAACCTAGCATTGAAATTTGCAATAGGCTCATTCTCAAATCTCTTGATAGTGGCAAATAAATGATAGTTTATTGAGGGGTCGACTGGAACATTGAATCTATCAAGAAAGGCTTTCTCTAGTAAGGCCCATGAATCAATAGAACCCTGACCAAGACTAATGAACCAATTATAGGCTTCTTCCCCTAAGGAAAAAGGAAATAATTTGCACACCACATCTTGGTGCTCTATTCTGGCTCTGCAACAAGCTTCCTTAAAGGTCCTGATATGATCTTTAGCATCTTGGTAAGGATGATATTTTGGACAAAGTTTATCCGGATTCTTTGGTAACTCATGATATGCAGTAAAGGTCAAAGGTGACTCTGCTGCAAAGAAAGACATTGCAACCGAAGGAGGTTGAGCTGGTCGAGGTTGGACTAGAGGCACACCCTGAGGTTGAACAAGAGGTGTCACAGGTATCCCCAAAGGTATTTGTAAATCAACAGGAGTTACAGGAAGAGGTTCTGATGAAGCTCCTAATGCACTGGACTAGGGAGTATGATGAGTGTCCACAGTTCTGGGTCTGAAACCTCTAATGGGCAATTCTTAAAAAATTCCACTAGGTCTAGACCTGGTATTTATCCTGTGAGCTAGGATTTCTCAATTTTGAGGCAAGTTGGTTGAAACTTTGCAAATATTGGCTAGATTTTACTAGCTAAAGTGATATTTGCGGTCAGATGACTGATCAGACTGGATATTTATGAAATATTTGCAAAGATACTGCAAATATTGAAGGATATTGGAGGTATTTTGAATGATTTACTGTAAGGCTAGCAATATTTATGTTAGATTTGGAAATCTTTACATAGAATAAGCATCTACAAGCTTGCTACAGTAAATATTTGCATGATATTTGAAATTCACAGATGATTCGAGACTACCTTACTCTCTGCATCATCAAACCTAGAAATTATGATGATGAACGTAGTATTCCATATGGAGGCCCTCCTTCTAGCGCCAATTTGTGTTGCGTTAGGAGCGAGGAGCCTGCATAAAATGTATGATGACTGAAGCAATCTGCCTTTTCCAGTTCTGCCCTCCTTCTATCGCCAATTTGTGTTGGTCATGATGTTAGTCATAAACAAGCACAGAATAAAAGTACACATTAACCTTTATTCATCTTGAAAGATACTGTGAATTCAGAGAATTCATGATCCCAAGTCTCCGGTGATTAGGTCTTAATCGTCTGAAGTTACTCAGAGGCTAATGTGAGTTGCTGTTTCCATTTTGGGGCCTTACGTGAAATTGTTCCATCATCATGACATTCCTGTAGAAATTCTTTATAGAGAAGTCATATTATGCAGTTATTAGATGAAAAGATGTAGAAATACCTCAATCTTTGCATGATATTTTTCAATTGTGCATGCTTTGCATTCAAATATGCTAAATATTTGCGATTACCTACGGGATGTCTGCATATTTGCGTTATTTGCTTAAGATTATCAATTATTTGCAATTGTGGTAGTGAAATGCTCTGAAATTTAAAAGAAATTGAAAAGAATACTACAATTTAAAGTTGAACCTTTAGCTATTGATCCACATACATACTTGATACTGTCATGAGGAGAAGATATCAAACCATATGTTCACCAGGATATTCCACAGCTAGACACAGTTGATGCAAACTTCAGAGGATAGTGAATGAAAACAATATATGCAACATGATGAGCACTCCAAGGGACACAGCAAATCAAAGCACATATCCAGAATTCAGACACAGATTACTCAAGATTTACGAAGGTTTGTAATCAAAATACTCTTCTCTTTCATTAAGTATGCAAAAGACATGTACATATGCAATAACTTTGAAATAAGCCCTGAATACTTCAGCAAACAGATTTCAATTAAGTTTTGAATGTTTCCACAAGGCATTCCACCACCTTTTATAGAATAAGGTGAGGAATCCTTTACAAAAGATCAATGATTAAGATTCACCAATTAACATCAATGATCCAGATAAAAAGCACGTGCTTTGCCAATTGGCAAATGTATAGCTGGCACAGAATATTCTAGCATCTTCAACTTGATTCGGTCTCCAGCTGGCAAACAACATCTTTGACAATATCCTCCTCACTTCTGGTTCACGTTGCCTCCTTGTGCAATATTGCAATGTTCAGCTACAACTCTAACAGCGTCAAGATTTCCTGCAATAAACAGACAAACATTAAGTACAGCAATTGGAAGACAACATGCAGCTAAAACCTTCATTAAAAATAGGCCAAATGTTCAACACCTGCAATCGGGTTTCAAATTTTGTGAAAACCATGCACAAAATGCATAAACAGGGCCAAAAATACTCGGGTCAACCATTGTTGATTGAAAATCAGGCAGTCGGGCCTTCAAATGGATTCAAAAATCCATCACTTCTTTTTCCCACCCATTTCCTTGTATATCGGGTTCAAATCTGCATATACATCACAAAATATACAAGGAATAAATCGTTTTTCAAATTATTTCAAATCCGGTCTTTGTATGCTATCAACTTGTATATCAGGTTCAAATCTGCATATACAAGGACAAAAATATACATGGGATTAATCGCTTTTCAATTTCCTTCGAATCCGCCCTTATATGTACCGGCATATAATGTATATCGCAATGTATGTAAAAACATACAATCACGAAATGTACAACGAATTCTCGCTATTTAATATGATTTCGAATCTGGCTTTGTATATTATGCAATGTATATTGGGCTCAAATCTGCATATACAAGCATAAAAAAGTCACAATATACATGCAAAACATTCTTATGCATATAACCAATGTATATCGGAATGTACAAAAGAAATATACAATCGCAAAATATACAAGGAATAAATCACATTTCAAATTACTTCAAATCCGGCCTTGTACATTATGCAATGTATATTTCGGCGTGACCACACATGGTCGGGATAACAAATTCAAACTTGGCCGACGGCTAAAGCTACACCGAAGCCAAGAGTATGCTGATGTCCACCAATCGGGAAGACAACAAGTATCGGCGAGAAAAATCAAGACTCGGCTGACAGTGAAACTTATGCCGATCACCTCTCATCGGGGTGACTACTACCATCGGCATGAAAAATCAAGACTCTCCCGATGGCGAAAGCTAGGCCGATCAACTACCATGTCGGAGTGAAAATCACTGTCGGGAAGACAATATAAGACTCGTCCGATAGCAACTTCTATGCCGATGGACACTCCATCGGGGAGACTACTTCAGTCGGCGGAACAATACAAGGCGCTCCCGATGGTTAAACTTATGGCGATGGGGAACCATATCGGGGTGACTATCTCCATCGGGGAGAAAAAACAAAGCACTCCCGATAGTTAAACTTATGGTGATGGGGAAACTTAGAGCTTTCTCTATATCTACAGGATATTGCAAAATATGATGCTCCCCCCCTTGAATGTCCTGATGACGTCACCGTCATATCCGGGGCTTTGTTAAAATGCAAAAGATGACGTCATCGTCATACTTGTGAACCTGATCATATTTAGGAAATATCCTGCCGAAGGAGAAAGGTGATGATGATGTCATCCTGATAGTTATTGCTTCATTTTTCAGGTTAGGATGACGTCCTCAGGATATTAGCATAAGGTGATATTTCTCGACAGGAGGACATTATGAAATATCGGGTTACACTTGCAACATGATGCTCGTGAAATACATGAGGTTATTGACTGGTAAAAGGCACTATCACCTAAAATTGACGTCCGGATATTTCGACCGCATGATTTTGACCAGGTGATAGACCAAGATCAGGATGACCTTGACAACATGACTAAGGAAATAAAAATATGATGATCATCTTGCGATTATCAGGTTTGCCCAAAACTTTGACTGCTCATAACTCCCACATATGGATGAATTTTCAGGTGATGTAAAAGGCAAACCTGCATGGAATTCAAGCTCTTTCTAAATATGAGGTCATAGAAATGAAATATGAACTTTGACAAACTGACCTAATGAGGATGATCTACCTCATCCTGACCCTTCATGATGATGCACCTGACTTACTTTTACCAAACCGCCAGAAAGCAGACAACACAAGCCAAGCCAAAAAGCTGGGTCCTTGTTTTGCCAAGTCAAAATGGGGCGTGTTGTGTAACCATACAACAATGATTAACAAAGATATGATAATCAAAATGTAGATGAAAGAAAATGATGAAACCAAATGATTAACAAAGATATGATAATCAAAATGTAGATGAAATAAAATGATGAAACAAAATGATTAGCAAAGATATGATAATCAAAATGTAGATGAAAGAAAATGACGAAACCAAATGATTAACAAAGATATGATAATCAAAATGTAGATGAAAGAAAATGATGAAACCAAATGATTAACAAAGATATGATAATCAAATGAAAGAAAATGATGAAAGAAAATGATTAACAAAGATATGATAATCAAAATGTAGATGAAATAAAATGATGAAACAAAATGATTAACGAAGATATGATAATCAAAATGTAGATGAAAGAAAATGATTAACAAAGATATGACAATCAAAATTTAGATGAAAGAAAATGATGAAACAAAATTATTAAAAAAGATATGATAATCAAAATGTAGATGAAAGAAAATGATGAAACAAAATGATTAAATGATAATGAAAGAATATGGTGACACAAATGATTAACAAACAAAGATGAATTAGAATGGAAAAGAACATTGTATAATAGATGAATGAATGATGAAACCATTTTGGAGAAGTTATGCTTGACATGTAAAAATAGAGCAATCCTTTATTTGATATGGCATATGGATATTATGCACCAAGATATGAGAGCCAGGGTGGCTATGTATCCCATACATAAGACAGTTGACTCTGTAAACAAATGGTTTGATTTTATTAGTACTAGGTATAATAGAACCTTGTTGGATAAGTGAATGGAAAATAGTCTTAGCATAGAATAGTCTTAATACAAAGAAGGTCTTTGCAGAGCCTTAGATGTAAATGATATTGATATGCAAGAAACTAATCCCAACACACACAAGATAGATATTAGACCTAATAGGATAATAAATTCAGCCCTAAAACACAACATATGAAAGCAATAACTATGCCCCAATGTATATAGCATCAATACATACCAAGATATAGAAATATCAAGGTAGTTTTGAATGTGTATTTTAAAAGGGACAAAAGATAAATCAAAAATAAAAATGACCAATTGATAAAATAGATAGACAACCAACTTGACTCTTGCCAAAGAGGGTATTCCAGAAAGATATGAGGCCTTATCGTAGGAAAGATGTATCCGTTAAAGACTTTGGATCCAAGATGTATGGATATACCTAGATATAGGCAAATGGTATGTGGTGACGCGTTGTATTTTAGGAGTAGTCTATTTTTCTTCAGATTTGATAAGTACTTTTAGCTTTCCAAAAAGATGCATAGCTTTAGTTCTTCTTGAGTTAGTCATGTCTAAGTGGTAAATGGATAGGATGGATTGTGGTAAATGGATGAGGTGACAAAGATTAATTTATTATGGGTTGAGATGGAGGATGGGATGTATCATATGTGCCTGAGTACTGGATACTTCTTTCATATTCTAGACTCCTACATACCCTGTATCCATGGGATCAAGTCACATTACGATGATGATGATGATATGTAGTTCTGGGTGGTGTGATGAATGTGTTAATTGATGGGGAGGATGATAGTGTTGATGGATGGTGTTGAGTGTTGATGGATAGTGTTGATGGATGATGATGGTTTTTGAATGATGAGGGAAAGTGTGACAACTGCCTTTGATGTAAACAAGGATCCATGCCTACCCCTAGGTTAAGGAAACGTGCCCCCATTCAAGTAAAGGGTTTATTATGGATGAAACTGACTATGGATAAAACTAATAGATAATGCTTGACACTAACAAATTGCCCAACCATGATAGATAGACAACTAGGAAATGCAAGGGTCAATGAGTTTTATTAGGGAATGGATGGAGTTCTATTATGAAAAGGAGATGGATGGATGGGAAGACTGAATAGATGGTAGTACTGACTCCTACATAGCGCCTATTTGCCAGGTTTTCACTATGGTACTTATCCAAGGGGCTTGTTTACTAGGTTTTCACCAAAGGACGAACATTTTTCTGCTATTTTCTTATTTTTTTGATTTTTTTGTTATTTGCTTACTTTTTTTATTTTTTTGTTATTTACTGCTAGGATATTCCCAAGGATCAGACATAGAATATCTTGAGATAAACACTATTGATGGGTTCATCAAGAGAAATTCCTTTGGGTGTCACTAGGGTATAAGCCCTTGATTCATATGTTGCTATGATGACGAAAGGCCCCAACCAGTTAGCTTTAAATTTACCTTTCTTATCTTTGTCTTGCAAGTTTCTTTGATTTTGTTTTAGGACTAGATCACCCACTTGGAACTGCCTTTCTTTGATTTTCTTATTGTAATTACGGTGGAGGCGATTCTGGTAAACTTAAAGGTGGTTTAATGTTGCAAGGCATCTTTCATGAAGAAGCTCCAATTCATGTAGCCTAGACATTCTGTACTCCTCTCCATCAATTAGATGCTGCACGGAGACACATAGAGATGGGATCTTGACCTTTATAGGAAAAATAGCTTCAATTTCATATACTAAAGCATAGGGTGTGGCTCCAGTTGGGGTTCGGATGCTTGTTCAATAGGCCTAGAGGGCAGGATTAAGCTAGAGATGCCAATCATGATTGACTTCATTGACTATCTTTTTGAGGATTTTTAGAATTGTTTTGTGTGAAGCCTTAGCCCGACCGTTGCTTTGGGGATAGTACGACGTAAAAAATTGATGTTGGATATGATATTGTGTGCATAATGCATGGACATCTTGGTTTTTGAATGGTTTACTGTTATTGGTTACAATAGCCATGGGGATACCATACTGACAAATGATATAGTGTAGAATGAATTTAGCAACTTGCTTGCCGGTGATATAGGTCATATGAATAGATTCCACCCACTTCATAAAATACTCAGTGGCGGTAATTATAAATTTGTGCTTGTTGGAAGAGGAGGGATGTATTTTTCTTACAAGGTCGAGTCCCCATTGTGAAAATGGCCACAGGGTGGTCATTGGTTGTAGCTGATGGGTAGGGGCATGAATTAGATCCCCATGCTATTGACACTGAAGAAATTTTTTGGCAAACTGATGGGCATCGTCTTCCATTATGGAGCAAAAATATCCAGTTTAAAGCAACTTCTTTGCTAGGTTGGGACTGGTGGAATGTGCTCCACAGGTACCCTCATGTATATCTCTTAAAGTGGTTTCAGCTTTGTTCAAGTTTAAACATCTGAGGAGGATACCATCAAGACTTCGTCGGTATAGTGTATCTCCTAGGATGGTGAAAAGAGAGGCTCAATGAATGAAAGTTTTCTTTTGTGTTGATGTTAGATCAGATGGGAGGGTGTTGTTATGAAGGTAGTTGTATATATCCTGATACCACGTCAAGTTGGTCGACATGTTTAAGAGAGACCCAATAGTCACCATTGCATCAGCAACCTTATTGTTAACTCTTGGGATCTGATCAAAGGAAAGATTGCAAAAGTGTTGTTAATAGTTGTCCACCATCTTCTTATAGGGCATCAACTTGTCATCCTTAGTTTGATATTCGTCTGACTTGGTGAATGACAAGTTGAGAATCTCCATAAACCTGAAGCTATTTGATGTTCTATTGGATAGCCATTCGGAGACCTATTAGTAATGCTTCATACTTGGCTATATTGTTGGTACATGGGAAAGCAAGCTGATATGATTTAGGGATACAATCACCTTGTGGGGTGATGAAGAGAATCCCTACTCCGAAACCATGTTGAGTGTATGATCTGTCAAATTATAGTTTCCAATCGACTGATGTAGAGAGGTTGAATATCCCTTCATCTAGAAACTCAAATAGCATGGAGTGCATATTTGTTAATGGAGCCTAGGCTAGTTGGTCTACAATTACTTTCCCTTTTATAGATTTTCAATCCACATATTCGATGTCAAACTTAGTCAAAATCATTACCCATTTGCTAGGTGTATTGTAAGAGTTGCTTTGGAAAGTAGGTATTTCAAATGATCTACCTTAGATATAAGCTTTGTATGTTGGTTCAACATATATTGTGACAACTTTTGGGAAGCAAACACTACTACTAAACATGCTCTTTCCATAGGGGTATAGTTGAGCTCATATCCTACTAAAGTGCGACTAATGTAGTAAATTTCCTGTTCCTTTCCTGAGTCATTATTTTGTGCAAGAAGTGCCCGCAAGGATGCTAATGTAGTGGATATGTAAAGCAATAGAGGTTTCCCTACTACTGGAGGCATCAACACAAGTGGTGAATCAAGATAAGCTTTTAACTGTTGGAAGGCATCATGGCACTTACTATCCTATTTGAATGTGACATCTTTGCGGAGTGAGTGCGAGAAGGGTTGACATTTATCAACTAGTTGTGAGATGAACCGCTGAATGGACTGTATCTTTCCCTGAAGACTTCTTAACTGCTTGAGGTTGCTCGGAGGAGACATGTCAACAATAGCTTTGACCTTTGTAGGGTCGACCTCAATGCCTCATCGAGATACAATGTATCCTAGTAGTTTGCCAGATGTTACACCGAAGACACACTTCTTGGATTTAGCCTTAGCTGATATTTCTCTAGCCGATCAAATATCTGCCCCAACACTTTCAAGTGATTTGCTCTAGTGGATTTACCTAGGAAGTCATCAACATAATCTTCCATAAAGGTATGAAACAAATTATGGAAGATTACCGTCATCACTCATTGCTAAGTAGTGCCAGCATTTTTGAGGCCAAAAGGCATGACCTGCCAACAATAGTTTTCCCAAGGATGTGTGAAAGCCATTTTATCTTGGTCCTCAAGTGCAATCATGATTTGGTTGTAGTTAGAAAAACCATCCATGAGAGAAAGCATTTCATGGCCCACCGTTAAATCCATAATGATGTCGATGCTGGGGAGTGGAAAATCGTCTTTGGGACAAGATTTATTCAAGTCTAAAATATTCACAAATGTGGATACCCCCATTTGGCTTGGAAACAGGTACAAGGTTTGAGACCCACTCTTTATAGTCAACTGGATGTATGAACTTAGCATCTAGTGGCTTCTTAAGTTCAACTTTGACCAATAAAGTAATTTGTGGGTGCATCTTGCGCAATTTTTGCTTGACTGGTTTAGTTCCTAGTGAAATTGATAGATGATGGACTACTAATGCAGGATCTATTCCTAGCATGTTGGCATAAGTCCAAGCAAAGTTAACTACCCTTTTCTAAAAGAACTTAGTGAAGTACTTATTTTCTTGTTAAGACAAGGAAGTTGCTAAGAATGTAACCTTTAGATTTTAGACCATGCCAACGTTCATTTCTTGTGATTTTTCCACCAATAAAGAAGACTTCTCCTGATATTTCGATGGTGGGGGAAGGTCAAATATTTCATCCTTAGGCGCCTTAGAGAGGTTTTCACTGTTGGATACGTCCTTTCTTTTTACTGTTTTAAGATCAGAAGGTGTCGCAGTGTGGTTTTCACCTAAGGATCGATTTATTTTATTCATATTTTTGCGACTAAAAAAATTGACATTCTCCTCGAAATATGCGATAGGAGAGAGATCCATGAGAAAACCTGCCTTATATTGGTCGCCTTGGGGTATACCATCTCTAAGAACCAAAAATTCTGCTAGAGCGTCATCGTTCTAAAAAGTATCCAGGATAGGAGGCCCTTGTTGGTCCCAATTGATTAGTTCTGGATATACAAGGGAAATGGTTTGTGTTTTGGTCTTTGAGGTAAGAGAAATGATGAGAGCATGAAGATGGATGATTCTTAGAATAAATCATTAAGGTGAAGGTGAGAATCATCAATGGTATCCTCCATAGAAGTTTCAGCTGCGGGAAAAGCCTTTGCCACTTCATCGAGTATAAACTGTATATCGGATGAGCGGGGTACCTCCTTATTGAATCCCAAACCATATTTATTATATTTTCTAGTGACATATATGGGTTCTATAGTTCCTTGCTCACGGAGTCCAAGTCCACCTTGTCCTTTATATCCAATATTTTTTACAATGTGATGACCATTGTTGTACTTGTCCACAGGCAGTATGATTGGTTCTTTCTCATCTTGGAAAATCCAAGAGGATATGTCTTCAATGTGTTCATCTTCTAGATTACGATCATGTATTAATACTATTGGGGGTAGAGGTTTGATGGCCTTCTTTTTACTTGCTTTCACCATAGGAGGTTTACCATAAGACTTCAGCGATAAAGGGAAGTTCCCTACACAACAAGAGTTCTGCATGTCATATTCTCTGAACCCTACGTTCTTGTATTGAACCTTGACCTCGGGTGTAATGCCCTGTCATGCAACCCTAGAGAGTTAGATTAAACTATGCAATAATATGCAATTTTTTTTTTTAAACAAGGAAAAGTATTAATCACTAGATTAAGTAACAACTAATTACATCAATTTATCCATCTAACCAACTAACACCTCTAGGGAACATAACTGCATTAAGTAATTTAAATCTAGATCAATAACAACATAATTCATCATAAATGTTTGCTAGCAAAATTGGTTACATTAAAGAAAACTTCCATCACTTTTAATGTTTACAAGTACAAAGAAGATCATGATACATCATAACATAATTACAAGGCTTCCTTAACAGTATACATCAAATTACATTATAAATAACATAGATACACACATTTGGATCCAACTGGTACAATGCATATCTTTAGATATAGAACTGAAACTGTTAATTACATAGCACGAACCATGATACCGAAAGATCAATGGAATAAGCTCTTCCACCTGACCATGTGGAACCCTAAGGTCCACCCCCCGAGCTAGGAGATAACGATGAGGTCCCACAAAGACAAGGATCAAAAGGTATAAATAAGCAAATACAAAGATTAACACTGAAAACACTGACCAATAGTAGCTCATTACTACTCTAGAGGCAATGAACAACAGGTAACATAAGGGAGATAACCATGCTGCAGTAGGAATCGCATGGTCCTAGCATGGGTTATCCTGGCTGTCTTTCTCTAGAAGCTGACCCCCATCTATGGTTATCTTGGCAACCTCTCTCTAGGCACCGGCCCCATAGGGTGACACATGCGGAATTGACTATCCTTTCATGAAGACAAGGAGGTCGATCATGCCAACTAGGCCTTCTCATCCCATCCTTAGCCCGAGAGAGTGCTACAGGCATGGGTGAGGCATTAAAATTATCTTATTATGTGTTTTAACTACCCAAACCCTCCTAGATTAATTATTAGGTTATCACTTAGTTATAACTTTCATAGGGTTATCCAGGCAACCACTTTAGGCACTGACCCCACTATGAAAGCCACTCTCCTACTTACAACTAGTACCCCTGGCCAAACAGATAGAAACCACAAATTGACATGCATATAATGACACTGCAAGGCATCTACCTCTTGCATGCAAATAAAACCATCAACTTAAAATTCATATGACAAATCACCCATTTTCCCATATTTCCAATTATCAAGACTTCATTCAAATAAGGAATATCATAAAACTCATCATATTGCATAGGATCAAAATACCCTAAACCTCTGGAGCATAACAACTCAGATTCATGGAAAGTCAAGAAACCAACGAGACATAACAAGTCTAATGACCCTAAATCAACCGATTCTAACTATCTTTCCCCTTTGTCCTAGGGTAAAATTCCACGATAAAAGTACATTATTATGAACATTCACTCTTGTTGATAAAGAGAATTTAAAACCTTGCTAAATTTAACTATAATTTAGTGAGAAAATCATCACTACAATATCTCCACATTTACATTTATGATACATACTTCAACTAGGAAAGTAATTTTAGGAATTAACATTACTTTATTAACCTACTCCTTTAAAATAACTACAACCAATAATCTTATCTAATAAAAACTAACTTTGAAGAATTAGGTAATATTCTATGTCAAGACATTGATAGATAAATCTTACTCTATCACAAGGATTTAATAATTAACTAGATTTATATTATATTCAAAAGACTAAAATTAGTTACTTTAATTAATGAAACAAGTACATAATAAGTAAATATATATAAATACTCCTATTTCATAATATATTCTAAAAATTTATTCAATTTATCTTTATTTTTATCAAATCTACCCTATCTGAATTAGAAATTAAAAAGAAATCATGACAGAATAATCATAGAATATATGCAATCATTTACTATTAGTTAAACATGGAATTAAATACAAACTCTTTATAAAATGAATCAATTCACTAAACCTTCTAATATGCAAGTTTCTAAAAAAATTACTTGCCATCTTGTTTTCCTACCAAAGTTGCCAACAGAAGATTGAGGGAAATTTATAATAAATCATCTTCAGCCATGATTTTCGAATTTAATACTAGGTTTCAGAGATTTAATGGTGAGCAATAAAATTCAATGAAAACATGGCCTACACAAATCACACAGAAATCTTGTCAAGAAGGTTTTGATTGACATTTCAAAAGTAAACGAAGAATGACACTGTAGTTGATACCAATTTGATAATGAAAAGGATAGGTTGCTACGGGGATAAATTGCCGGTTCAAAAATTGACTGAGTATCATTACACAAGATTAATCGATTCACTTTCTATTGCTGTCATGCTCAAGGTAACACTAGAAACAATAAGCAATTTGGCCAAAATGTACTCATCTGAGATGAACAGGAGTAAGAATTCGCTCCAACGGTAAGATGATTTCAGTTTGTTATAACATGAAACTATTTTATTATCTTCCAGGTGTTGCACCAAATAGTTCACATGCTGAGTGCGTCCTTCGTATAATCCTATTAAGGGTCAACAAGATTCCAACAAGAAGTTTTAACACTTAACTAATTCCATGGATAGTGTAGTTTAATAAATCGATTTATGGAATAATATGAATGCAGGGAATAGGTTAGGGACAACGACGAATGAGATGACCATCCCTGCGAAGGACAATAGATAAAATTGCATGAAGGACTTAATGTCTCGCATCTAAGACAAGGATAGCTTCTGGTAATGTTGCAATCTATAAAGTTAACATTGATAAGATTTGTAACAGACAACGAATAGCTTGATTGTTGTATTACGGTTATAACGCCAGTGTAATGAATTTAACATTCCTTTTGTGATAAGAAAATGCATATAGCTGATTTAAAAGCCTTATTTGGAAGGATCGGTGATGAGAGTGACAATAATTTAGATGATTGATTGCTGAGAGAATTTACAAATGATGCACGAATGGGATTACGGAACTAGTTGCTAGCAAAATAATTTCAAAAGACCAGCAAGGAGAATTTGCTAATGATAAAGGAAGCTTGGACAACATCAGAGATTGAGGTTCACAATTATAGTTCTGACGGCACAAAGAAATCTCCAATAAGAGCCTCACCAAAAGATCAAATCTGCTTAATGATTTCAGGAATGAAAACCACTATAGACGTATGAGAAGATTCCACATCTAGTGATTTATCAAAATGAAAATGGGAATACACAGGTGTTGTTAGGTGACGGAATCAAGGAGTAAGAGCATATCTCACACAAACATTAATTAATCAATACAATCTATCTAGAGGAGAAGAATATTCATCACAATACTGGTGCCAATGAATAAGTTGGGAACGCCTCCCGTAAGGGTAGATTCCCTCATGTCAAGATGCAGAGTGATCGAACAGTTTCGCCCTTAAGGTATGCCCACCCAAAAAGAAATTGTAGAGGGTATTTTTGTGTAATAGTTGCTATCTAAAAGAAAAAAAATGAAGAACGATAAAGGGCTTTACAAACTTCTAGCATACAGTGATGCGATATTGAATTGGTTACTAAAAGATAGCCAAACTGCCTCAGTGGATGCCAATTCTAAGAAATAGCATCTAGAGAAAAGAGATGATCACAGGGTTGAAGAAAAGTTGTTAAGGAAAGATAAATGCAGAAGGAATAAATATGTGAAGATTCGATAATGTGT
Source organism: Cunninghamia lanceolata (assembly GCA_027924645.1). NCBI lineage: Eukaryota > Viridiplantae > Streptophyta > Pinopsida > Cupressales > Cupressaceae > Cunninghamia > Cunninghamia lanceolata. Next base: position 10,335,406 of record BSBN01000202.1, read on the forward strand.
CAATACAAATGGTGACAAGAAGATGTGGGCATTACTAGATTTTACTGATGGCGGATTAAGAAAAACACAGGCCAATAACTACTCACATATAGGTTTCAAACCAGCCTTAAAAGATTCATATACATAACACATACCACATACATACATAAATTTCATCATATACAGAGATACTGTAACATAGCAATTTTGCTTAATAGCATACCCAGAAAGATTTCAAACTCCTGAGTCCTCCTGCCGTCGATCCCCAAATCTTCTTCTTCTTCCTTCCTCCCTGACCAAAACTTTCTCCCCTTTCAAATAATCCTCCCAGTACTAAAATAAATAGAGAAATAAATTCCCACTACATCCATGCCGTTACCACCAACCCCATTTAGAAAATTAAATCTATTAATTTTCCAACTATAGGCGTTCTCAGATCTTCCCAACAACCCACTCACATAATACAATAAATGCTAAGAAATAATATCATTTCCTTAACAAAATAAATATTTTATTCACCTCAAACAATATTTGACACTCAACTTTATTTATTACAACTATCATTATTAATATTCTTATTATTATCATTAATATTATTATTATTATGATTATTACAAAAATCAATCAATTAATATTCTATAAATTATTTACCCAAACAATCCAATATCGACACTAACTTACATAACAATTACTAACTTTTATAAAATAACCATTAGACTACACTAAACAACTCAAAACCACTTATCTAATAAATAATGACAACAACATACCGAAGAATTGACAAAGTCTCACAGACGAGTTCCAAAAAGGTCAACCAACCAGCTGAGGAGACCAAAATTGAAAACTCAACCTCATAGGGAAATTGATTGACAAGGTAAAACTCATGTTATCTCCCATCCACTATTCCATTGGGTTTAGGACATGCTTAGACCTGATAAACTAGGTGGAGTCGATGTCATGTACCTGCATTAGATCAAAAGGTTGGGCAATCCATAAAACCACATCATCAAACACACCGTGAGAAAGATTCGCAGCATAGTAGGGCACTCATGCATGAGTGATACTATACTGTCCCTCTCACCAATACATCTATCAGATAAATCACATTGCATAATCATTTTTCTATTTAACAGGTATAATAACTAATCAATCACTAATCAAATAAATATGAATCATTATTAATTAAATCACATGACACTCATAACAAAATTATTCCATATAAGCAATTGAGTCTGCAAGTAAGCCTAACATCAACATAAAACATCAGTACTAACAGCATAATCAATGTCGTCTATTAATAATAAAGTGTCATCAAATAGTCCACACAACCATGTATCTAACATCAAAGAGAGTCATTGAGTCTATGTCCAAAAGACCACTACCAAACTAATCAAAACAAAAATGAGGGGCACTACATCCTCCTCCCCCAGAATCAGGCTTAATCCTGGAAGCCTACAAATAAGTAGGGATATAACTCCTGCATCTGGGATGCATCCTCCCAGGTAGTAGAAGTCTCATCATTAGGATCCCACTGGACCTTGACCTACTCCAAGTCTCTGCCCCTGAGTGCGAGTCTCTTGTGCTGCAAAATACCTACGGGCTCCAAAGCCAGTTGCCCGTCCTCTACTTGAAGAGCATTCCAATCAAGAACATGAGTAATATCTGGATAATAGGGTCTGAGTATAGAAACATGAAACACATCATGGATGCGTGATAAACTAGGCAACAAAGCAAGACGATAAGCTATAGGGCCGATCCTCTCCAACACCTCAAACAGGCCAACAGAGCGTGGTGCGAGCTTAGAGATTTTTTCGTAATGGATGGGACTCTTTCGTGGTTGCACACATAAGAACACTCGATCCCCAACAAAAAACTGACGATCGACCCTAAGAGCATCTGCATACTTCTTCTGTCTATCCTACACTACCACCAAATGCTCTCTAATCTGCTCAACCTGATGCTCCATCTCTCTAAGCATATCTGGTCCTAGAAGAACTCTATCCTCAAAATGATCGCAACTCAAAGGAGTCTGACAAGGATGATCATACAAAGCCTAAAATGGAGACATACTGATAGAGATGTGGTAACCATTATTATATGGAAACTCCACCAGGTATAAATAGTCCTCCCAACGGCTCTGCTAATCCATAACATACATCCTAAGCATATCCTTGAGGACCTGAGTAACCCTCTCATTCTGTCTGTCCATCTCTGGATGGTCTGTTGAACTAAAGTTTAGCTGTGTCCCCAAGGCATGCTGCAAAGAAGTCCAAAGGGCTGAGGTAAACACTGGATCCCTATCGGATATGATCCTATGAGGAATCCCATGTAATCTAACTATGTCCTCCATGAATACTTTGGCCACTGAAGAAGCATTATAAGATGAATGGACAGGAGAGAAGTGAGCTACCTTCGTCAACCTGTCCACAGTGACCATAATAGCATCATGACAATGGGAGGAAATAGGTAACCCAACTATAAAGTCCAAAGAGATGATGTTCCATTTCCATTCTGGAACAAGGTGGGGCTACAAAAGATCTGCAGGGTGTTGGTGCTCTGCCTTCACCCTCTAACACTCAAGGCATCTCTCCATAAAATCTACAATATCCCGCTTCATACCACTCCAAAAATATAGCTGACGAAGATCTGCATACATCTTCTTGACACCTGGGTGAGATGAATAAGATGCCTGATGTGCCTCTGACATGATCATGGTATGAAGACCCTCATAAATAGGAACATAAATACGACCCAGGTGTCACAAAAGTCCATCTGACTCAAGAGAGTAACTAGCAAATCTACCCTCCAAAAGTCTACTTGACTCAATCTCAACCTTCACTTCTTGATACTAGCTATCGGTAGGAAGTGCTGCAAGAATCTAACCTCTCAAATCCACTGCAAGAGAGACTACTGAAATCTCATGCCTCTGACGACTAAGAGCATTAGCTACTACATTTTCCTTGCCCTGAACATACTTCACCTCAAAATCGTACTTGCACAAGAACTCCATCCATCACCTCTACCTCGCATTCAAGTTTGGCTGCGTAAAGATATACTGCAAACTAGGATGGTCACTGTGCAGCCCAAACTGATGCCCTAAAAGAAAATGTCTCCACCTCACCAAGGCATGCACAAATGTGGCTAACTCTAGATCATGCGTGGGAGAGTTCAACTCGTGATCCTTGAGTTTGTGAGACTCATAGGCAATCACGCGACCATCCTACATTAGAACTACTCCTAAACCCTCCAAAGAAGCATCTGTACACACAACAAAGTCCCCGATAGGATTAGGAACTGCCAAGATAGGTGCACTAGTCAACTGCTCCTTAAGGGTCTGAAAAGTTGCTTGACACTGCTCTGACCAAACAAACTTCTTCCCTTTCCTCTAAAGAGAAGTAATGGGGTGAGCTATCCTCAAAAAACCCTGAACAAACTGGTGGTAGTAGCTTGCCAAACCCGTAAAGCTATGAGCCTCAGAAACATTAGTAGGTGCAGGCCAATCTATAATAGCTTGAACCTTCAAAGGATCCACCGTAATACCCTCTCCAGAAATAACATGACCCAAATACTTCACCTCTATCTAAAAGAATTCACACTTCACCAAATTAGCATAAAGCTGATTTTCTCTCAGACACTGCAATACCTGACGCAAATGCTCCTCATGCTCCTCCATAGTCCTTGAATATATGAATATATCATCTAGAAATACAAGGACAAACTTGTCGAGATAAGTGCGAAATACACCTTTCATCAAGCTCATGAATACCGAAGGTGCATTCATCAACCTGAATGGTACAACATTAAACTCATAATGTCCATAACGGGTGCGAAATACTGTCTTATGAATATCTGCCTCAAAAATTCACAATTGATGGTATCTCGACTTAAGGTCAATTTTGAAAAACACCTTAACCCCCTTAATCTAGTCAAATAAATCATCGATCTGTGGCAAGGGGTCCTATTCTTCATAGTTTCCTTATTAAGTTGTCGATAGTCTATGCATAGCTGCAGAGATCCATCCTTCTTCTTCACAAAGATCACAGGTGCTCCCCATGGAGAAAAACTAAGTTGAATAAATCCCTTGGCTAACAACTCCTCCAACTACAATCAAAGCTCCTTAAGCTCCTAAGTGGTCATCCGATATGGAGCTTGTGAGATAGGTTTGGTGACGGGAACCAGATCAATCCTGAAGTCAATGTCATGCTTAGGTGGTATCCTCAGAATCTTAGAAGGAAAAACATCAGCATACTCTCTAAGAAGTGTGTGATCATCAAGAGATGTCTCTCGACTCTCCTCCATCTCCAAGTCATTAACTGTCACTGCGAACAACTGACAACCCTGACACATATACCTCTTAAGCTGCATAGCAGAGATCATACGTAGGGAAATAGGTCTCTGGATACTAACCACCTCAACTTCTCTACCAGCATCATGCACACACTTCACTAACTTATGCCGACAATCTATTACTGCCTGATGTGTATCTAACCAATCCATACCCAAAACTATATCATATGAACCAAGGGGTAGGATACGAAGATCCATTGAGGTAGACAAAGGACCAATCCTCAACTCACACCCACGTAGTAGAGACTCAACTACGACCTTATCCTTGGAGGCTAACTCAACCTGCCACCTAACATCCTACTTTGCTGCCACTAAACCAGAACGCTCCATAAGAGAGGGAGAAATGAATGAATCAGAAGCACTAGAATAAAAAAGAATGAAAAAACTAATACTTCGCATCAAACCAGAAGTCTCCACAACGGTGCCCTGATGCTCTGCCTAGTGATTATCAACTGCTGCAAAAACTTTGTGTGACCTGCCTGCATCACCTACAGTAGGCTCTGAAGCTGTTGGTCCCTGTCTAAATCCTGAAGCAATCTTCTGAGGACATTGTCTAGCAATGTGGCCCTATTGGCCGCAAGAGAAACACCCTGTGCCTCTACCAAAACCTCCGCCACTCTGGAAAGCATTAGATTGCTGATAACTCCCTCTGCTCACTGCAGACTATGTACTCTGAGCTGGTTGATCAACACGATCACGTCTAGCTCACTGTCAACTTCGGTTCTTTTTATTCTGGAATTTGCTACCCTGCTGAGGCTGAGAATTCTTTGGTTTGGCCTGAGAGTACTGCTACTACTGCTGTCCACCCTTTGAGGATGCATGGCAACCGCTATGAGAACCTACTTCCCAAGTATGACCACTATTAGGGTTAGGGCAGATCAAAGCAATAAACACTAACAATTATATGCAGATTAAATAATCCAAATATAACAATGAGGAATAACACAAAAGAGATCAAAACAGAAATTTAACGTGGTTCACCCAATATGGGCTACATCCATAGAAACTCAGCCATTCAATGATTTTATTATCCAGTGCAAAATAGATTACAATCTCACGAATACGTCACTGTACCCTACATCCCAGCTGCTTATAACAAGCTTTTAGGAAGCTTCTAGAATTAGGGTTTTGCAATGTCATTTTTCTTTTGTCGGTTAACAAAAATTAACAACCAACTCTGATCGTACAAAAAAGAGGGAACCTTGGTGAGGATACATAACTTGTGTATAGTACTTACATGATCAGTTGCTACATACCAACAATCTCCCACTTGGAGACTGATCAGGCTCCACACCAAACAATCTCCCACTTGGAGACTAATTCTGGATGACACCACTGTGCTTGCAGCTCCCACTGGATTACAGGCCTAGTTGGTTTCTTAAGTGCACCATTATCAGTCATGAAGGCCAACACAAACTGATAAGGAAATTAGTTTCTCCCATGTAACTACCTTTGTGAACATATCTGCAGGATTCTCACTTGTGTGAATTTTCTCTAGCTTCAACTGCCCATCCTCCAAAACTGACTGGATGAAGTGGTATATGAGCTGTATGTGCTTAGTTTTTGAATGCAAAGCTAAATTCTTAGCAAGATGAATGACAATCTGGCTATCAGTGTACAAAGGGCTATCTGCTTGTTGTTGCCCCAATTCCTCCAGAAAATGTTGTAACCAAATCATCTCCTTGCTAGCTTCTGTAGCAGCAACATACTCAGCTTCAGTGGTTGAAAGTGCAACAACCTTTTGCAGTCTTGAAATCCAACTAACTGCAGTACCTCCTATAGTACAAACATACCCTGTAGTATTCCTCCTGCTATCAATATCACCCACCAGATCAGAGTCAACATATCCTTTTAGAGCATAATTTGTTCCTCTAAAACATAGTTTCTTTGAAGTAGTACCTCTCAAATATTGGAGAACCCATTTTACAGCATTCCAATGTTCTATTCCTGGATTGCTCATATACCTGCTCACAACTCCCACTGCATCTATAATATCTGGCCTTGTGCATACCATTGCATACATCAAGCTGCCAACTGCTGATGCATATGGTATCTTAGACATTTTATCTTCCTCCTCTTGTGTCTTTGGACACATCTCCTTAGTCAACTTAAAATGACTAGGCAAAGGTGTACTAACTACTTTTGCATTCTACATGTTAAACCTTTTCAACACCTTCTCTACATACTCACTTTGGGACAAAAATAATTTTTTGTTTGTCCTGTCCCATGTGACCCTCGTACCAAGGATTTGTCTTGTTGCACCCAAATCCTTCATAGCAAATGAATTTGCTAATTTCTGCTTAAGTTCATTAATATGCTGCATGTTAGACCTAGCAACAAGCATGTCATCAACATAAAGCAACAGGATAATATAGCTGCCATTACCCAATTTCTTGAAATAAACACAATAATCAGAATGACATCTTTTGTAACCTTGTTTAGCCATAAAACTATCAAATTTCAAATACCATTGGTGAGGTGTTTGCTTCAGGCTATACAAATTCTTCTTTAACCTGTACACAAAATCCTCCTTACCCTTGACCTCATATCCATGTGGTTGCTGCATGTATATTTCCTCTTCCAAATCCCCATGGAGAAATGCTGTTTTCATATCTAGCTGTTCAAGATGCAAGTCTTCCGCAGCCACAAGACTTAGAATAGTTCTAATAGAAGTCATCTTTATAACTGGAGAAAATATTTCATCAAAAACTATGCCTTTTTTCTGTGCAAAACCTTTTACCACAAGTTTGGCCTTTTATCTTTTCTTGCCTTCATCTTCTTCCTTCAACTTATAAACCCATTTATTTGGCAATGCTCTTTTACCCGCAAGCAATTGAACTAAGTCCCAAGTCTGATTCTACAACAAGGAATCCATTTCCTCTTTCATGCCTAGCTCCCACTGCTTTTTGGTATCTACTTGCATTGCTTCTTCATAACCTTTAGGTTCACTAGAATCCGTTAATAATATAGAATATAATGATGGAGAAATCTTTCAGGAGGTCTAGTTATCCTTGTAGAATGTCTAACACTTGCAAGAGTTTGTGGGATAACTTGTTGTTGCTGAGCATCAGGTAACACTGACATTTTATTTTCTGGAATCTCATCCAGCACCACATATTCCTTTTTGGCTTGTTCATGCTTCTTTTCCTACAGGTGATCCTTATACATGACCTTCTCATTGAATATAACATCTCTGCTTCTAATGATTTTATGATTTTCAAAATCCCATAACTGATAACCAAATTCATCTACTCCATATCTAATGAAGGTACATTTTTTAGACTTAGCCTCAAGCTTGGTTCTATTTTCAATATCAACATGGACAAAAGCTTCACAACCAAAGGTTTTTAGAAATGAATAGTTTACCTTTTTGCCCATCCATGCCTCCTTTGGAATACCACCATCCAAAGGATTTGAAGGTCCCCTATTTATTAAATAAACATCAGTATGTACAATATCTGCCCAAAAGTGTAAGGGTAGTCCAACATGCAATCTCATGCTCCTTGCACGCTCCATAATGGTCCTATTCATCCTCTCAGACACACCATTTTATTGTGGGGTTCCATGAACTATTTTCTACCTGCGGATTCCATTATATGAAAAGTAATTCTCAAATTCTTTGCTGCAATACTTGCCTCCATTATCAGATCTAAGACACTTCAACTTTTTTCCTGTCTCATTCTCAACCAAAGCTTTCCACTTTTTAAAAGTTTCAAATACTTCTAATTTTTGTTTTAGGAAATACACCCATGTTTTCCTAGTTGCATCATCAATAAAAGTAACATAATAGCAAGAGCCTCCAAGAGAAGATACCTGAGCTGGTCCCCATACATCTGAATGCACAAGATCTAATTTCTCACTCTTTTTCTCTTTCCCAACTTTGAGAAATCAGACTCTTTTTCATTTTCCATAAACACAATTTTCGCAGAACTCCAAGTCAATCTTCTTCAGACCTGGTAGCAACTTTCTAGAGTGAAGATTCTTAATCCCTTTCTCACTCATGTGCCCAAGTCTATGGTGCCACAATTCTATTTCTGTCCCTGCAGTAAGTGTTATAACTGACTTAGTAGCAACTATTTCTATAGTAGCTAAGGTAGAATAAGTATTACCAGTACACAAATACAATGTGCCTACCTTTTCATCTTTAGCTACTACTAATGCACCTTTAGTAACCTTCCAGATTTTATCTGAAAAGGTAACTATACAGCCTTCACTACTCAGTTGTCCTGCAGAGATTAAATTCCTTTTCAAATTTGGAACATGCCTTACCTCCTGTAGCAACCATTCATTTCCATTTTGCAAGTTGATTTTTATCTTTCCTTTTCCAACAATCTGATAGGGTTTATCATCACCCAGATATACATGTCCAAAATCACCTTGAACATAATCCTCAAAATATTTCCTATGGGGTGTGGCATGAAATGAAGCCCCTGAATCTATTACCCATGAATCATTAGCATTATCTAAACACAAATATAAAGCATCCTGTAATTTATTACTTGCAACATTAGCTTCCTTACTGTCATCATGTTGTCCATCTCCTTGTTTGCCCTTTTGAGACCAGTAATCCTTCTTCAAGTGTCCTGGCTTTCCACAGTGCTAGCAATCCATTCTTCCTTTGGCTATAGATCTACCTTTCCTTGACTTTCCTTGTGACTTCCCACGATTTGTAGGGCTTTTTCCTCTTTCCTTTGTTCTTCCCCTATTCTCTACAGTTAAAGCATTACCAGATGTTGAAGTCTCACCTATGCTTTTTCGTCACATTTCCTCGCTAAGGATAACACCAACAACATCATCAAATTTTAAAGTATTTGAACTAGAGACATAGTTACTTACAGCCATTACCAAGCTATTCCAGCTTTCTGGCAAAGAACATAAAACCAAGAGAGCCCTTACCTCTTCATCAAATTTCACTTTTATAGAAGTTAATTGACTGGTAATCATATTAAACTCATTTAAATGATTTGACACAGATCCACCTTCAATCATTTTCAGATTAAACAAATGCTTCGTGAGAAATACCTTATTAGAGGCTGAGGGTTTTTCATACAATTTGGCCAAAGCTTTCATCAATTCACTTGTTGTCTTTGCTTCTGTTATATTGAATGCCACAGATGGTGCTAGGCATAGCCGAATGGTTCCCAGTGCCTTTCTATCTAGAAGTTCCCAATCCTCATCAGTCATTGCTGCCAGTTTCTTGGCTACTCCTTCCAATGGCCTCCATAAATCCTTCTGATAGAGATAATCCTCCATTTGCATCTTCCATAATTGATAGTTCTGCCCATTGAATGCATCTACCTTCAATTTACCCTCGTCTGCCATTGCTCCCACTTAACAGTGAGACTCCCACTCAACCGTGAGACCTTCCTGCAGATGATAATCAAACACAACCCACTCTGATACTAGTTGTTAGGGTTAGGGCAGATCAAAGCAATAAACACTAACAATTATATGCAGATTAAATAACCCAAATATAACAATGAGGAATAACACAAAAGAGATCAACACGAAAATTTAACCCAGTTCACCCAATATGGGCTACATCCACAGAAACTCAGCCATCCAATGATTTTATTATCCAGTGCAAAACAAATTACAATCTCGCTAATAAATCACTATACCATACATCCCAGCCGCTTATAACAAGCTTTTAGGAAGCTTCTAGAATTAGGGTTTTGTAATGTCATTTTTCTTTTGTCTGGTAACAAAAATTAACAACCGACTCTGATCGTACAAAAAAGAGGGAAAATTTTTTTCTCGGGGGCTGCGCCCTCAAACCCTTGCTTCTCAGGGGCTACTGCCCCTGAACCCCCACTTCTCCGGGGTTGCCTCCCCTAAACCCCCGCTCGGGGCCCAACCTGACCCTGAACCCCAGCGAGGATACATAACTTGTGTATAGTACTTGCATGATCAGTCACCACATACCAACAACCACCATGAGAACTGAAGCCTGCAAAAGGCACACTACCAATATGCACACTTGTATGCCTTCCAAGTGCCATTGTCAAATTCTCCTCCACAAAATGGCCTTTCTCAACTACTACCTCCATAGTCTTAGGCTCAAAAACACGTACTTCTCCACTGATTTAGGCATTCAAGCCTCTGACAAAGTGCTACACTAACATAGCCTCATCATCTCTGATGCCTACATACTACTTGAGCTCATAAAATCTATGCTCATACTACTCTACTGACATGGTCATCTGTCTCAACTCGTGCAACTCATCTGCATGGCACTGCTGTCAATGATCTAACAGGAAGTGAGCTCTGAACGTCTCTAAGAATAACTCCCAAGAAATAGTACTAATGTCCAAGTGCAACTTCTACTCCTCTAAATGCCACCAGGTAGAGGCAAAACCTCTGAGATGCAAGATAGAACATCTAGGCTTGGTGTTACTACCATATGGATGCATGGTAAAACCTACCCAAATCCAGTAACCAGGTCTCTGCCTCCAACCCACTACCAGATCCATCAAAAGTGGGAGAGCGTGCCCTGAAAAGATCTCTCATGTGACTAGCTAAGGTGGCCTCCTATTCAGCTATCAATTCTCTCCTTCTAGGTGATCTCTCTCTCTCCCTAGCCTCTGGCTGATCTACCTTCTATCCCCCTCCTAGATGACCTTGATTGTTCATATTTTGACCCCCTCCTTCCTGAGCACTTCCATGAGGGGAACAGGGAGGAGGTGTACCACCATTACCTCTCCCACATCCCCTACTTCTACCATGACCTCAACCTCTACCTCTAGGCATCTACCTACACATATGCACCACACCAAAGGGCAATTCAATACACATAGTGAGGGAAATAATAGGGATAAAATTTAACCTACAAAGTTTAAGAACTAGGTCACATAATGGGCTCAATCATAACCAGAGTACCCAGTGTTTAAACTTGGATCTGATACCAAATGTAATGCCCCATCATGCAACCCTAGAGAGTTAGATTAAACTATGCAATAATATGCGAATTTTTTTTTAAAACAAGGAAAAGTATTAATCACCAGATTAAGTAACAACTAATTACATCAATTTATCCATCTAACCAACTAACACCTCTAGGGAACATAACTGCATTAAGTAATTTAAATCTAGATCAATAACAACATAATTCATCATAAATGTCTGCTAGTAAAATTTGTTACATTAAAGAAAACTTCCATCACTTTTAATGTTTACAAGTACAAAGATGATCATGATACATCATAACATAATTACAAGGCTTCCTTAATAGTATACATCAAGTTACATTATAAATAACATAGATACACACATCTGGATCCAACCAGTACAATGCATACCTTAAGATACAGAACTGGAACTATTAATTACATAGCACGAACCGTGATGCTAAAAGATCAATGGAATAAGCTCTTCCACCTGACCATGTGGAACCCTGAGGTCCACCCCCTGAGCTAGGAGATAACGATGAGGTCCCAGAAAGAAAAGGATCAAAAGGTATAAATAAGTAGATACAAAGATCAACACTAAAAACACTGACCAATAGTAGCTCATCACTACTCCAGAGGCAATGAACAATAGGTAACATAAGGGAGATAACCATCCTGCAGTAGGAAGAGTGCCATCGCATGGTCCTAGCATGGGTTATCTTGGCTATCTTTCTCTAGCAGCTGGCCCCCATCTATGGTTATCCTGGCAGCCTCTCTCTAGGCACCGACCCCATAGGGTGACACATGCAGAATCAACTATCCTTTCATGAAGACAAGGAGGTCAATCATGCCAACCAGGCCTTCTCATCCCATCCTTAGCTTGAGAGAGCACTATAGGCATGGGTGAGGCATTAAAATTATCTTATTATGTGTTTTAACTACCCAATCCCTCCTAGATTGATTATTAGGTTATCACTTAGTTATAACTTTCATAGTGTTATCCAGGCAGCCACTTTGGGCACCGACCCCACTATAAAAGCCACTCTCCTACTTAAAACTAATACCCCTGGCCAAATAGATAGAAACCACAAATTGACATGCATATAATGACACTGTAAGGCATCTACCTCTTGCATGCAAATAAAACCATCAACTTAAAATTCATATGACAAATCACCCCTTTTCCCATATTGCCAATTATCAAGACTTCATTCAAATAAGGAATATCATAAAACTCATCATATTGCATAAGATCAAAATACCCTAAACCTCTGGAGCAGAACGACTTAGATTCATGGAAAGTCAAGAAACCAACGAGACATAACAAGTCTAATGACCCTAAATCAACTGATTCTAACTGTCTTTTCCCTTTGTCGTAGGGTAAAATTCCACGATAAAAGTACATTATTATGAACATTCACTCTTGTTGATAAAGAGAATTTAAAACCTTACTAGGACTATATTAAATTTAACTATAATTTAGTGAGACAATCATCACTACAATATCTCCACATTTATATTTATGATACATACTTCAACTAGGAAAGTAATTTTAGGAATTAACATTACTTTATTAACCTACTCCTTTAAAATAACTACAACCAATAATCTTATCTAATAAAAACTAACTTTGAAGAATTAGGTAATATTCTATGTCAAGACATTGATAGATAAATCTTACTCTATCACAAGGATTTAATAATTAACTAGATTTATATTATATTCAAAAGACTAAAATTAGTTACTTTAATTAATGAAACAAGTACATAATAAGTAAATATATATAAATACTCTTATTCAATAATACATTCTAAAGATTGAATCAATTTATCTTTATTTTTATCAAATCTACCCTATCTGAATTAGAAATTAAAAAGAAATCATAATAGAATAATCATAGAATAGATGCAATCATTTACTATTAGTTAAACATGGAATTAAATACAAATTCTTTCTAAAATGAGTCAATTCACTAAACCTTCTAATATGCAGGTTTCTAAAAAAATTACTTGCTATCTTGTTTTCCTACCAAAGTTGCCAACATAAGACTGAGGGAAATTTATAATAAATCATCTTCAGCCATGATTGCCGAATTTAATACTAGGTTTCAGAGATTTAATGTTGAGCAATAAAATTCAATGAAAATGTTGCCTACACAAATTGTACAGAAATCTTGTCAAGAAGGTTTTGATTGACATTTCAAAAGTAAACGAAGAATGACACTCTAGTTGATGCCAATTTGATAATGAAAAGGATAGGTTGCTACAGGGATAAATTGCCGGTTCAAAAATTGACTGAGTATCATTGCACAAGATTAATCGGTTCACTTTCTACTGATGTCATGCTCAAGGTAACACCAGAAACGGTAAGCAATTTGGCCAAAATGTACTCATCTAAGATGAACAGGGGTAAGAATTCACTCCAACGGTAAGATGATTTCAGTTTTTTATAACATGAAACTATTTTATTAGCTTCTAGGCATTGCACCAAATAGTTCATGTGCTAAGCATGTCCTTGGTATAAGCCTATTAAGGGTCAACAAGATTCTAGCAAGAAGTTTTAACACTTAACTAATTCCATGGATAGTGTAGTTTAATAAATCACTTTATGGAATAATATGAATGCAGGGAATAGGTTAGAGACAGCGACGGATGAGATGACCGTCCCTGCCCAAGATAATAGATAAAATTTCATGAAGGACTTAATGTCTCACATCTAAGACAAGGACCCCTTCTGGTAATGTTGCAATCTATAAAGTTAACATTGATAAGATTTGTAACAGACAATGAATAGCTTGATTGTTGTATTACGGTTATAACACCAGTATAATGAATTTAACATTCCTTTTGTCTGGAAGGATCAGTGATGGGAGAAACAACAATTTAGATGACTGATTGCTGAGAGAATTTACAAATGATGCACGAATGGGATTACATAACTAGTTGCCAGCGAAATGATTTCAAAAGATTAGCAAGGAGAATTTGTTGATGATAAAGGAAGCTTGGACAACATCAGAGATTAAGGTTCACAATTATAGTTTCGATGGCATAAAGAAATCTCCAACAAGCACCACACCAAAAGATCAAATCTGCTTAATTGATTTTAGGAATGAAAACCACTACAGACGTATGAGAAGATTCTACATCTAGTGATTGATCAAAATGAAAATGGGAATACATAGGTGTTGTTAGGTGACAGAATCAAGGAGTAAGAGCATATCTCATACAAACATTGCTTAATCGATACAATCTATCTAGAGGAGAAGAATATTCATCACAATAATGGTGCCAGCGAATAAGTTGGAAGCGCCTCCCTTAAGGGTCGATTCCCTCATGTCAAGATGCAGAGTGATTGAACAGTTTCACCCTCAAGGTACGCCCACCCAAAAAGAAATTGTAGAGGGTATTTTTGTATAATAGTTTCTGTCTAAAATAAAAAAATGAAGGATAAAGGGCTTTACAAACTTCCAGCATACAATGATGCGATATTGAATTGGTTGCTAAGAGACAGCCAAACTGCCTCAGTAGAGGCTGACTCTAAGAAATACCATCTAGAGAAAAGAGATGATCGCAGGGTTGAAGAAAAGTTGTTAAGGAAAGATAAATGCAGAAGGAATAAATATGTGAAGATTTGGTACTATGTCAACACAAATGGCGATAAGAAGATGCAGGCATTACGAGATTTTACTGATGGTAGATTAAGAAAAGCATAGGCCAACAATTGCTCACATATAGGTTTCAAACCAGCCTTAAAAGATTCATATACATAACACAGACCACATACATACAAAAATTTAATCATATACAAAGATATTGTAACAGAGCAATTTTGCTTAATAACATACCCAAAAAGATTTCATACTCTTGAGTCCTCCTGCCGTCGATCCCCAAATCTTCTTCTTCTTCCTTCCTCCCTGACCAAAAATTTCTCCCCTTTCAAATAATCCTCCCAGCACCAAAATAAATAGAGAAATAAATTCCCACTACTTCCATGCCGATACCACCAACCCCATTTAGAAAATTGAATCTATTAATTTTCCAACTATAGGCGATTCTCAGATCTTCCTGAAAACCCACTCCCATAATACAATAAATGCTAAGAAATAATATCATTTCCTTAAAAAAAATAAATATTTTATTCACCTCAAACTATATTCGACACTCAACTTTATTTATTACAACTATCATTATTAATATTGTTCTTATTACTATCATTAATATTAATATTATTATGATTATTACAAAAATCAATCAATTAATATTCTATAAATTATTTACCCAAACAATCCAATATCGACACTAACTTACATAACGATTACTAACTTTTATAAAATAACCATTAGAATACACTAAACAACTCAAAACCACTTATCTAATAAATAATGACAACACCATACCGAAGAATTGATAAAGTCTCACATATGGGTTCCAAAAAGGTCAACCAACTAGCTGAGGAGACCAAAACTGAAACTCAACCTCATAGGGAAATTGACAGACAAGGAAAACCTCATGTTATCTCCCATCCACTATTCCATTGGGTTTAGGACACGCTCAGACCTGATAAACCAGGTGGAGTTGATGTCATGTACCTGCATCCTGCATCAGATCAAAAGGTTGGGCAATCCATAAAACCACATCATCAAACACACCGTGAGAGAGATTCACATCATAGTAGGGCACTCATGCATGAGTGATACTATATTGTCCCTCTCACCAATACATCTATCAGATAAATCACATTGCATAGTCATTTTGCTATTTAACAGGTATAAAAACTAATCAATCACTAATCAAATAAATACAAATCATTATCAATTAAATCACATGACACTCATAACAAAATTATTCCATATAAGCAATTGAGTCTGCAAGTAAGCCTAACATCAACATAAAACATCAGTACTAACAACATAATCAATGTCATCTATCAATAATAAAGTGTCATCAAATAGTCCACATAACCATGTATCTAACATCAAAGAGAGTCATAGAGTCTATCTCCAAAACACCACTACCAAACTAATCAAAACAAAAATGAGGGGCACTACATCGGGAATGTCTTTCTTAGGAGATTTTGTAGATAATGTGGTTGGATCAACATATGCGGATGAAGGATGTGTTGCCTCATTTTTAAATACTTGATTTTGTAAGGTGTGGAAATTTACCATCTAAAAATAGTACTCGAAAAGAAAAGCATATTCCAAAAGTAAGATAATCAACCCATAATAGTTTTTAGTTATCCATAATAACATAAAATGGCAAGAATCCATGAATAAGAATAATGATCCATATACCAGAATGGATTGCAAAATAGTTTACATACACCTGACTTGGTGTTACAATACATCTGTTTCAATGTTACACAAAGAAGAACTATCATCAAGATATCCATGAATCATATTACAATTACAACTTGGCAATGAAGCCATACAAAGAAGCAAATATCCATATCAATAATAATATCTAATCTCGGTTCCTCGATCCTCCGATCATCCGCAAACCAAGATCAAGAGAGTGGTTAAGGTGCTTTTTCCACCCAACTATGAATTACTGGACTTCCATGGGTTTCTTCCTAACTTGATTAAAGCATTGACCCTGCACAAGGAGCCTAGCAACCTAGAATGGTGTAAGCAGGAGGGAATCACTCGATGCGTGCCTATTGCCTATATGCATCCTAATCCTAGAATGACATAAGCTCTTGCAATAGGATGTGGCAGAGACAAACATAGTTCTAGGCTTTTAAATAAATCCATCTGTTTTAATGGTACAATAGCTTGGCCAAGCAAATAAAACTATTGTCTCTCGGAGCTCACATTCGACATCCTGTCCTGAAGGTTTGTACTTTACCAAAAATTACATACAACACAGTTTCCTATATTTGGTTTTCCATAGATATTTCAAATTCAAACATTATTTCCATTATTCAGTTGATTTCACTGGTTTGCTAGTTGGAAAGTTTACTATTTTTCCCGTATTTAATCTCAACTTTTCCTGATATATGTGACGATCTACTAATAAACATAATGCATTTCTTTCATAAATAAAGGAATTTGATATATTGCTAGTTTTTTTCAAGTGAAATGTAAAAATAACATTTATCAAGAACTCAATAATTCAAAAGTTCATACAAGTCATTTTCATTGGTGCAAATATAAAATAGAAAGAATATATCTTTTTCTGCAGTGCAATAAATTTGATTTCAGATATTATATATAAATATTCATATAATTCAATTTTATAAAATAAAATCCCATCAACATTGTAGTTCTGATTCATCATTTACATTTTTTCAATAAACTCTATCAATACAAACATATATATATTTGTAAAAACTAAGTTATCAATGATATAATCGAATACAGTCATAAACCATTCTATTTTTCAGATAAATAAAATTACAGTCAATATATCTATATGCTATCAAATGATATAATTGATTACAATCATAATTCATTCAGTTTTTCAGACAAATAAAATTACAATAAATATATCTATATGCTATCAAATTATATAATTGATTATGGTCATAATCCATTCAGTTTTTTAGACAAATAAAATTACAATCAATATATCTATATGCTATCAAATGATATAATTGATTACAGTCACAATCCATTCAATTTTTTAGAAAAATAAAATTAAAATCAATATATCTATATGCTATCAAATGATATAATTGATTACAATCATAATCCATTCAGTTTCTAGATAATAAAAAAAATCACAGTCAATACATCTATATGCAAAGGAAATGAAATTCGTATGAATATATATATATATATATATATATATATATATATATATATACATTATCAAATATCTAATGATCAGAAGACTGTTAACGCACAGGCGCAACAAGAACAACAATATCAATTTTATATTAAATATTATATATATTTACGAGGGTTTTCAAACTGCAAGAAAGAGATTACAATCGTTTGAAATGTAATTTAATAGTGATAAATAAAGGCTGTCATCCCCAAATGGGGTCACAATCCCTAAGGAATTGTGATACCATTTGGTGATGCCGCACCTATACTACCTACAACGGCCTTAGTGCCATCTGCAATAATCTTTTCATTATAAAATGCAGTCAATACATAATAAAATACACTTGATTCCATATGCATACAATAGATTCAATGTAAAATACAATTGATCAATATAATATACAATCAGTCCAATGTAAAATACAGTCGCTCCAACATAGAACCCAGTCGATCCAATATAATATACCATGTATCAATCATAATATATATATATATATATATATATATATATATATATCAATTTCAGACAAAAGATCATGGTTTTTGCACATAAGAAAAAGATTCAAACACACATCAACCATAGATGGTCTAAGATTAAATACGAACCTAGGATTCGTTCCATATTCCAATCGAATGCTTGATTCCTACAGAAGCTTCTTGCTTTGAACTATTTCCTCTTTGTGCCAAAAATGCTTTCACAATGCAGTTTCAGAGATGATGATCCCCCTCTTTTTTCAGAATGTAAGATGTTAAATAGAAGGTTTGGTGAGCAAGAAATGAATTATAACTCCTCTTTAATTGTTTCCTCTTCCTCAAGTGTTTCATTCTCTAGAACTTTTCTTTTCCTAAATTAAGTTTTTGTTTCAAAAACATGTTTTATTCTATTTCTAGTTCTAAAAAAATATTATTAAAAAAATTCACATATTTATCACAATGTATCTATAAAACTAATAATTAAATAGAATATGATTATTCTCTAAATAAAACAAATTAAATAACTAAATCAATTATTCTATTTTCTAAGCACTCATGATATTTAAATAACAATGAATTAAATAATCTAATTAAATCACCATTAACTAACTATGCGATATATAATTCAAATAAAATAAAAATGCAATTTAAATTAAACTATTAAATCATTCAATATGCAACATATGCAGCTACATGACATTACATGAAGTGTGTGAATGGTATCCCTCCATCTTAACCCTGCCAGGATGCTAATATCCTTTACCTCAACCACACTCTTGTCTTCGACATTCCTGCAATTCAGAATAAACTCCAATTTCCAGTTAATAGGTTAGTAACCAATAGCTGAAGCATAGTCGAAGCATTGCTAACATAATATAACATTCATTTCATTTCATCTTTCCATATTAAAATAATCATTCATTCTTCAAAATATTAAATTATTTATCTAACACACATAATTGTCCATAGATTGTTTCCACATAAAGCAACCATAGATAGTATCAAAGTTTGAGACGTGACATCCTTCCCCACTTGGAAGAGACATCATCTCAATGTCTTTAACAAAACATCTACATAAAGAGTCTTATGCATCAAATATTGATAATATAATAAATGTCAAATTAACTTTATTTCTATACTTTCAAATAAAAACATGCAAGCTAATTTATTTCTTTCATACATAGCTTAATCAAATCTTATTCATATTCCCAAACATTTGCATCTAGAAAGAAAACAATTATGTTCATTTTGTCATCATGCCTACTCACATGAGACATCAGAACAATTGCCTTTATAATGCAAAACAAGCATCCCATACTACTTGTTATCATCATTGGTAAAGCAAAAGTTTCAACAAAATATCACAAATTACAACAAGATCTTCAACTTGAAACGTAAAAGATAAGATCACATGTTTTCAACATGTAAAAAGATCATTACATGATTAGAAAGATTAAGGATAAGAATTTCATCATGATTTCAATAATAATTTTAATGGTCCAATATCCATCTATTTCAATGGTCCAATAAAGTATGTTAGTCAATATAAACAACACACACATGGCCCAATTGCCAATTCAAGCATATACCTAATACATGGTACAACTACCACCCAATTCCATACAAGTAACATATGGTACTCTTGTCAAAGCACAATCAAAATATCATCACAAAGAATAATCTCACCACGAAAGCACACCAAATGAGGCAAATCTTAGTCCATCATAGACACATATAAGTATGAATCATTCATCATAATGCACATGCAATGGAAATCATAACATACTTTCAAGAAATCAGTTCTTCTAACCAACACTAGGTTGAGATCCCCTATATCAAAACAAATCTCTAAAGGTACACCAAATAGATCAAAACCAACCATCGTGCATACAACTCCTTTGAGACTACACCACTCCATCGTCCCACTGCCACTGCAATGAGAAGAAGTTCTAGCCCAAAAAGCACAACAACAAGTTAAGTCCCTAAAAACTTAGGACCACAACTATGCTGGGATAACCTCTCAAGCTCTCAACTAAGTTTAAGGAGACTCACAAAGCTACCATATCTACTCTTAAGGAAAATTGCAACAAAAGATTATTCTCTCAACAGTCCTTCCTTAGGCACTACCCACAACAAAAGAATTCAAGGATCAGGTAAGCAAACTCAAAAGGTTATAGGCACTACTACCACATATCTCAACTCTAGACACAGTTTCCCTACACGAGATACTTCCTCACGCATAAGTAACTTACACTCAAGGCATTCTCACATAGTACAAAGACTCATGCCCAACACTCAAGGCATCAAGAAGGAAAATACCCATAAGTAACTTCTTGGCAAACACTAGGGTTTATCTAACCCATAATAATGTATTATTCGCCACACACATGCAAGGATGACATACAAAAGAAGGCACATACTACTTACTGCACGCCAACACTCAAGGACCTACACATGCTCAAACAAATAGAGAAACACACTCTCTGATACCAAATGTTGTTGCAAGTATGAGGTTAACCAGTGTTGTCATTGATGTCAACATACTCATATTGCTAAATGAGAAGGATTGGATGAGTTGTGTGCTAAGGATATTGAGAAAATTAGTCTCAATCAGGAAAAGTGTAGAATAGTGATGAGAAGAAGGCAAAAGTACTTAATAGGTTGAGGATTAGAGGATGCGGATCAAAGGGTTTGTAGATATGAGTCTTGAGATGTTCCAATTAAGATTTCAGAGGTCCACATGAAGATCTGAAGAAGTTATGATCGATCAAGTAGAACCGGTTCTGGGAGATGCTCCGGAGTGACAGAGTGTTACAAAAAGGTCTGGTGAGATCCGGAAGTGCATTGTCCTATTCTACGGATTGGAAGGAGTGTTTGGGATGTCCTTGTGATGTGTCATCTTGATTTGTACATAGTTTGGAGGTCTGAAAGGACCTTTTTCGGTATGACAGTGGCAATAGACTGTGTTCTTGAAGTTCTGGATGAAGAAGAAAATAATTCTAGTAAGTAGAGGAAGTGCGGATGTACTTGGTCATTCAGGAAAGCCTGTGAAGATTCTTGGATCATGTTGAGGTTGTGTTGTCAGTCCGCATTAGTGTTAGAGCCTGGAATTAGAGATATACTTCTGGATGAAGATGTTCTTGTTCAGACTGGCCGACCGGATGAGTTATTCATCTTGCGAATATTCTTGTGGATAATTGCCAACTTAGATGATTGTTCCTAAGTCAATGCCTTGTATAAATAAAGGTTTGTGAATTCATTTCGAAGTGTGTCATGGAGCGGATGAGTGTGGTATAGCGAAAGAGTGAAAGGTAGAGCAGGAGTGTCTCGGGCTTAAATGGAATTGATCCAGACATGGTAAATATTTCAATCTCCAGTTCAAGTTTGTAATACTTATGATCTTGTAGACAATGTGTCTCTTGTAGGCAGTGTGTCTCCTTGTGAGTAGTGAGCCCTAAATAGCATGTGCCATCTATTTTTCTTATTCTTCTAACAAAGAATAATCCTTGGGTTAATCACCCCGTGGTTTTTCCCTTGACCGGGTTTTCCACGTCAAATCTTGGTGTCTAATGTGTTGATGTTTATCTGCTCCGGTGTTTATGCTTTATGCTTTCATGAATGGTTAATTGATATGCTATTAAATAACAAGGAAGAATCAAGTTTTTATACAACTGGTTCACCCCCCCTCTCAGTTGTGTGCTCTAGATCTAACAATTGGTATCAGAGCCAAGTTCCTCTAAAAAGGAGCTTAACCGCTTGAGGAGATCCAGGATGTCATCATATAAGAAGGATAGTCCAAAGTTTGATGGAACCAACTTCTCTCTCTAGAAAGGTCACATGAAATGTCACTTGGAGTGTATGGGAAAAGCATACTTGTCCATGGTCACAAAAGCATATGTACCTCCACAGGGTGGTCCGACAACTCTAAATGAAATCATAGATGCTAAAAACAATCTGCGGACAAAAGAAGCTCTTCTAAGTGCATTAAATGACTCAAAGCTCTCAAATTTTATTGACCTACCAACTGCCTATGAGATCTGGATTAAACTGGAACTTCTGCATGAAGGAGATGAGTTTGTTAAGAGTGCAAGGTTGCAAAGTCTCAAAGGGAAATTTGAAAGATTGAAGATGAGAGATGATGAAAATATCACTATCTTTATGCCAAGAGTAAATGAGTTGGTGTGTGGAATTAGGAATGCTAGTGGAGTTCTGGATGAAAATGAGATTGTTTGCAAAATTCTCAGATCCCTTCCTGCTGCCTACAAAATCAAGGTTGCTGCCATTGATGAATTCAGAGCCCATACAACTGTCACAAGAGAGCAATTAGCTGGCAAACTAGCTGCATTTGAAATGACCGAGTTTGGAGATGATCCCCCCAAGACTAAATCTGCATTCAAAGCCAGTGCCTATGTGAAAGGCAAACAAAGATTTGATCTGGGAGAAAACTCTTCAAGGAAGCTTTCATGGTATGATCAAGCAAGGAAAGACATGGAAGAGGAAGAAGCAAAAACAGCTCAACTTGAAGCCCTCATTGCAAAGAGACTGCCAAGAGGATTCGGTAAGTATGAAGGAAAATTACCCTTTAAGTGCTTCAACTGCAATAAGATTGGTCATTTTGCTTCAAGATGTCCGGAAAGATTTGTAAGGTCAAATTCTAACAGACAAAGGTTCCAAAAGAACTGTTATTATGTTCATGAAGAAGATGATAATAAAGGAGTAACAGATGATGAATCAGAAATAGGAAACAAATCCAGAAATGAATGGGTGTTTATTGCCATCAAGGAAGAAGACCCAATATCCTCTGAATTTGTCAATCATAAGGTTGTAGAAAGAGCTTTGGCTGCCCAAGTTGAAGAAAAGGATGATTGGGTTATTGACAGTGGATGCTCTCACCATATGACAGGTGACAAAAACAAGTTCCTAGACTTGGAAAGGTATGAAGGAGGAATGGCTGCTAGTAGAATCAGAGGTAGGGGAACTATTTCTTTTGATGGAAAGAGCAAAACTGGTAATGTACTATATGTTGAAGGATTGAAGCACAATCTTCTCAGTGTTGGACAGTTGGTAGACAAAGGTTATGATCTTCGGTTCAAAAATGGAAGATGCAGGATCTTTGAAAACTCCAGAACTGAGATTGCATCCGGTACTCAAACAAAAGGTAATATCTTCCATCTAGTTGGTCCTAACAAAAGTTGTTTGCTTGTTCAAGTTGATCAGAGTTGGTTATGGCATAGAAGGATGTGTCATGTAAATTTTGATAACAACATCAAGATAAGCAATACTTAGGCTATAAGAGATCTTCCAAAATTGGTGAAACCTACAAATAGTTTGTGCAAAGAATGTCAGCTAGGTAAACAGAATAGAGTCTCTTTCAAAAGCAAGGATCAGTCCTCTACCAGATTATTGGAATTAGTTCATACTGATCTATGTGGTCTGACAAGAATCAAGAGTATGCAAGGTGATAGGTATTTCATGTTACTGATTGATGACCATTCCTGGATGATGTGGGTTACCTTTTTAAAAGAGAAATCAGAAGCCTTTGAGAAGTTCAAAATATTCAAGGCTATGGTAGAGAATCAAACTGGATTGAAACTGAAATGTCTGAGGTCTGATAGAGGTGGTGAATTCACATCCGGTGAATTCATAGACTTTTGTGAGAAGCATGGTATAAAGAGACAGTTGTTTGCTCCTAGGACTCCACAGCAGAATGGAGTAGTTGAGAGAAAGAACCGGACCATCCAGGAAGCATCCAGGACAATGATGATGGAAGCAAATGTTCCCTAGATGTTTTGGAGAGAAGCTGTCAGCACTGCAGTCTATACTCTCAATCGAGTTCAAATCAGAAGCAATACCGGTAAGACTCCTTATGAACTTTGGTTTGGTATAAATCCAACTATGAGATATTTCAGAGTATTTGGTAGCAAATGTTACATTAAAAGAGATGAAGATCTAGGAAAGTTTGATGCTAGAAGTGATGAAGGAATCTTCTTGGGTTACTCCACTCAAAGCAAAGTATACCAGTGTTACAATAAGAGACTGAGAAAGATGATAGAAAGTACAAATGTGAAGGTTGATGAAGGAATTGAGAAGCCCTTAATGTTTTATGAATATGATGAAGATGATCAGAATGGTTCTCTGGTGCAAGGAGCTCAATCCTCCTCTGAAAGTCAGATTTAGACTGATCTAGTAAATTAGGAAGAAGAGGTTTGTTTGAATGAGCCTGATCAAGAAACAATAGTGCAAGAAACTCCCAAAGTTACAAGGTATGTAACTCTAAACCACTCTGAAGATCAGATCATAGGTGACAAAAGCAAAGGGGTACAAACAAGGAGGAAAATTGCTCAAAATTTAGATGAATACTATCTGATTTCAAAGATTGAACCTAAGACAATAAATGAAGCTTGCAATGATGAAAATTGGACCAAAGCAATGGAGGAAGTGTTGATGCAAATTGAGAAAAATCACACTTGGGATCTTGTTCCCAGACCTATAAACAAAAATGTGATTGGAACCAAATGGGTCTTCCGGAACAAACTAAATGAAGTTGGTGAAGTAATCAGAAACAAAGCCAGATTGGTCTACAAAGGCTACTCTCAAATAGAAGGAATTGATTTTGAAGAAACCTTTGCTCCGGTGGCAAGAATTGAAGTAGTCAGATTATTTCTTGCATTTGCTGCCTTCAAAGACTTCAAGGTATATTAGATGGATGTCAAGTCTGCCTTCCTAAATGGTGATTTGGAAGAAGAAGTATACATTGAGCAGCCGGATGAATTTCAATTGTCTAATCATAGTGATATGGTCTGCAAGTTGAAGAAATCACTGTATGGATTGCAGCAAGCCCCAAGGGTTTGGTATGAAAGGTTGGATAAGCATCTTGTGTAGATTGGTTTCAATAAAGGTACTGCTGATAGTAATCTATATTTCCAAATAGATAATGAAAACATCTTGATTGTTGAAGTATTTGTTGATGATATCATCTTTGGAGGAAGATACAGTATGTGTAAAACCTTTGCAAATCAAATGAAAAGTGAGTTTGAAATGTCAATGCTTGGTGAAATGAATTTCTTCTTGGGTTTGCAAATTACTCAGACAAAGAAAGGCATCTTTATCTCTTAGACCAAATATGTGAAAGAATTGTTGAGGAAATTCAAAATGGAAGATTCAAAGCCAATGAACACTCCTATGGCAACCGGATGTAAGTTGAGCAAAGATGATGACTCTCCTAAGACAGACTAGACTAGATATAATGTAGGCTGTTGGACTTGTGGCAAGATTCCAGGCTAATCCCAGAGAATCTCATGTCATGGCAATCAAAAGAATTTTTAGGTACTTAAAAGGAACAATTGAGTATGGCCTATGGTATCCTAGAGATCAAGATTTTTCTTCATGCATATACAGATGTAGATTGGGCAGGAGATGTGGATGATAGGAAGAGTACAAGTGGAGGAACATTCTTTTTGGGAAAAAGGTTGGTTTCTTGGCTAAGCAAGAAACAAGAGGCAATATCCTTGTCTACAACTAAAACAGAATACATTGCAGCAGCAGGTAGTTGCACTCAAATCTTATGGATGAAGTAGATGCTAAGAGACATTAAAGTAGAATATGAGGAGCCTATCACAATTTTCTATGATAATTCAAGTGCAATAAATATTTCTAAGAATCCAGTATTGCATTCTAAGACCAAGCACATATCTATCAAGTTTCACTTTCTAAGAGAACAAGTGAACAAGGATGAAGTCAGATTGGAGTATGTACCCTCCAAGGATCAGATTGTAGATATTTTTACTAAACCTCTTCCCAAGGACTCTTTTGAGTATCTCAGGGTGAAGTTAGGGGTCATGGCCCCTTCGGTGATGAACTAGGATGCACTGATGTGCATCAGTCCGGTGGATATCATAGTCATATCTTGTGATCTGGATTGATGATGGGGAGCTGCTACTAAGGGGGAGTAGCTGGTATGATTCTGATGTGTTAGAATTGTAAGTATGAGCCCTTTGCCATTAATGTCAAAGGGGGAGAGAAGACATGTGAAAAACAAGTTGTTGATCAAAGGGGGAGCATTAAAAGAAAGAGAAGACATGTGAAGAGTTGTTGCTGATAGGGGGAGCTGTGACAGAAAGGAGAAGTTCTTGTCTTGATGGTTTTCACATCATATGTTGCCATCAATGACAAAGGGGGAGATTGTTGCAAGTATGAGGTTAACCAGTGTTGTCATGGATGTCAACATACTCATATTGCTAAATGAGAAGGATTGGATGAGCTGTGTGCTGAGGATATTGAGAAAATTAGTCTCAATTAGGAACAGTGCAGAATAGTGATTAGAAGAAGGAAAAAGTACTCAATAGGTTGAGGATCAGAGGATGAGGATTAAAGGGTTTGTAGATATGAGTTTTGCGATGTTCCAGTTAAGATTTTAGAGGTCCGCATGAAGATCTGAAGAAGTTATGATCGATCAAGTAGAACTGGTTCCAGGAGATGCTCCGGAGTGATAGAGTTACAAAAAGGTCCGGTGAGATCCGAAAGTGCATTGTCCTATTCTGTGGATTGGAAGGAGTGTTTTGGATGTCCTTGTGATGTGTCATCTCAATTTGTACATAGTTTGGAGGTCCGGAAGCACCTTTTTCGGTATGACAGTGGCAATAGACTGTGTTCTTGAAGTTCTGGATGAAGAAGAAAAGAATTCTAGTAAGTAGAGGAAGTGTGGATGTACTTGGTCATTCAAGCAAGCCTGTGAAGATTCTTGGATCATGTTGAGGTTGTGTTGTTGGTCTGCATTAGTGTTTGTAGACACCCAAATTTGTCCCAACTTTGTCCATGTCTAGCAACACCTTGTTAAATCATTATTCATTAAGCCAATTAATTAAATAAATTTTATTTATTTAATTAAAATCCCATTCTCATCCACTTAGCCAATTAATTAAATAAATTTTATTTATTTAATTAATTCCACATCATTTCTCAATCATATCCTATCCCCATCCCAATTAATTAAATAAATTTTATTTATTTAATTAATTTCCACATCATATCTTATCCCATTTTATTCATTTATCCTATTAATTAAATAAATTTTATTTATTTAATTAATATCCAACTCATATCCCAACTAATTCAAATATTTTATTTGAATTAACTACTCACCTTTTATCACATTCCAACACTTGTCCAGTCAATCATGTGTTGTAAGACAACTTTCATTCATATCCTTCACATGCACAACTAATTGGATCTAAATTTAGTAACTTTCAATCCTAGCCATTCACATAGCCTCTGAATCTCCACCGTCAATTGATCTTGGTTGATTCCTATATAAACACCCTCTCACTCCATATGAGACATCCAACAATCATATAGCACCTACATTATCATCTTGAGCATCTGAGCATTCATTGAGCTTTTATCATCCATCATGGCAGCTTTCAGCATTGCAATTGTTCATTGTTGAAGAAGCAGTCCACATCTCTCAAACAAGGAATCGCACGGTCTAGGTGATGTTATGCTTGAATTGCATTGTTCTTTTGATTTCATTTAGATTAGATTCCTTGATGATGGTAGGGTTAGGGTTTCATGACTTTGTCTGATATGCTAAACCTGACTTTCACCTATCACATTTTGGCACGCCTGGTGGGACCCACGTCCTTGATTGACTTCATTTTTCAGAGTTGTTTCTTTGAAGATCAGATTTTGCAGGTGCTTACAATAAATTTCAGTCGCTTCTGAGCGCAAATATGTCGCTTTCTGTATCTCTGTGTCGCTTATACGCTGGAATTGGCAGCATTCAGCTCTCTGGATCACCTTTAAATCGACAGTGATCGCCTTAGGTATGATTTGGATCACTTTCGTATTGACAGAACCCGCCTGTGTGCTTTCGCTGTTCGTTGTGGGGTTTAAACTGTATTGATCACTTATGATATCACAGTGATCGCTTCCGCATTAATTCTGGATCGCTTTTAAAATAACAGTCATCGCTTTTGATGTTATGCGTATCGCTTATGAATAGATAGTACCCGCTTTTGATCTGATATGCATCGCTTCTGAATTAACATTGCTCGCCTGTGCAGACTAGGGTTTCTGTGTTTTGACTGTCTTTTTGCAGATACATGTCGCTTTTAACCCAAAACTGGTCGCTTTTCGATATAACCACGTCACTTATGAATTTGCAGATGCCACTTTTAAACGGATATGAATCGCTTATGAACTGACAGTGTTCGCCTCTACATGATAGGGTTTTGACTGTGTTTTGCAGATACAGGTCGCTTTTAGCTCACAATCGAACGCTTCTGGGTTTATCTGCATAGCTTCTAAGCTGACAGGAGCTGCATCTGGTATTTTTATTGTCACATTTAAGCTTCAGGACCTCGCCTATTGCACAACACAGATCACTTATGAGCAACAGTGAATCGCATCTGGTAAGTTTTGTTGCTTTGAAATTTGTTTCAGTTCCAGTTCGATTTCTTGGCTATTAATTGGGTATTTGCGCAGCATCTTATCGATTTGTCCAAGAAAAGGAGGTTATCAAACTATTGACATATCTGTTGCAGGATCGATCGGTCCAAGATTTGTGGTTTTTCACTAAATTAGGCACATTTGGGCTTGGTGCTTAAAATGAATCATTGTTTGCTCCGTGCTTGATTTATCTTTTTTGACTGCTTGCATGTGCTTGATTGTAACCCAAATTTAATGGCAAAAGTATCCTCTCCCCTTGCCTATCAAATGGATCTTGGGTGTATGAGAACTTGTCATTATCTTTAGAGGGCCTACCTTCCTGATGTGAGAAGGGATACGACCCAAGCGGTAACGGGCTAAAGCCAAGTCCTTCCGAACCGCTATATAAGAAAAGTGTTTGTGTCGAAAGCCACAAAAAATGGGTGTTGTTGTGTTATACCTACAGCCAACCTCCCCTAAAACCCTCCAAGGCGCAACCCTTGCAGGCTGGGAGACTCCATAACGGAGAGTAGCACTGCCGCATGTATAGCCACCCGAACGGATGCCCTTATTAGCAACTTTGTGTAGTAGCCAAAAACCTTCTATCTGTTGATGCAAAAGGTGGGACCTTTGAAATAGCCCCGATTCACGTGGTTCTTAGTAGAGATAGTAGGGACAATCCTAAGGTTTGGTGTGGGGACAAGCCTTACAGGAAGCCCGAAACTTGGTATGCGTGAGAAGTGAGTGCCGTGGAGGAGAGCCGGTGCTACCAAGATCCTGAAGCTATTCGCTTTGAATAAGCACGGCTAGGAGATTCAACGGATACTGTCCTATCCTAGCCTAGGTTGTATCAGTTTGTGCTTGTTGTGAGTGTGAGTGACTGTTATCACTGTTTTCTTGCTGAAAAACTACAAATCAGACATCTTTTTGACAAACACAATCACTTTTGAACCTAAACTGCCCACACAGATAACAGACAGCGCTTTTGAATTGTAGTAATCCACTTTTGGCCTGAACCATATCACCTTTAAACAACAGCTGCTCGCATATTACCTAAACCGCATCGCATCTAAACCATAGCTGATCACTTATTGCTTGAACAAAATCGCATCTAATCTACAGTTGATCGCATCTTGTCTGAACCAGATCACCTTTGAGCCACAGTTAGTCACCTTCTGTCTGAACGAGCTCGTCTTTGAACAACAGACTGTCACCTTTAGGGATATATGAGTCACTTTTGATCAACAGAAAATCACTTTTAAACCAACAGTCATCGCCTCTTGCATAGCATTCGCTTCTGGTTAGCACTGTGAATTTCTGTCGAACCTAAACCAGATCGCATTGAGCTATTTTTGATCACCTTTGGCATCCTTTGAGTTGCATTTAAGTTATCATCAGTCGCCTATAGCCAAAATACCTGCAAATCTTAGTGTCTCAGCTGAATTAGCCATAGGTCCAGCTTGCTTAAGTCTTAAACATCAGTTTTCAGACTTCTCCTTGATCAATAGCAAATACCTGGACTTTTTCTCCTATTTTTGAGCTTCTCAATCAATCACAACTCATGAGCTTTCCATCTTTTTGAGATCCCAACCAGCAAATCAGACATCAACCCAATCATTTCAATTAGCAAACATCCTTCAGCTTTAGCTTCAGCCAACAACATCCTTCAGCTTTAGCTTGAACAAACATCATCTTTCAGCCTTAGCTCCAACAAACATCAGCAGCAAACTATCTTTCCCTTGAGTGTTTGAGCTATCCTCTAGGGACAACCAACAACAACCCAACAACAACAACTCAGCCAAAACAAATCAACCAAGCGAATTAGCCAAACTAGCAAACCAAAATAGCAACCCATCAACCAACCAGCCAACTATCATCTTTTGGGTCTCAAAACTTTGACAAGCTCAACTTCATCATCAACATCATGCCTCAAACTAGGAGTCAATATCGAGCTGAAATAGAAGCCAAATTGAAAGTTGAAATGGAAGCCAAATTACAAGCTGAGATGAAACAATTCACAACACCTCTTAAGGACGCAACTCAATTCACAACTGGTATGCCTCCTCATATGTTCATGCCTCAAGGATACACTATTGGCGAGTCATCTTCACAACGAATGCAACCTACACCATCCTTGGAAACTTTCGAAGAACAATCTCAAGACGACTCCTCAGAATTCCAAGATACCTATCTATGGGACCAAGTTGAGAAACTCATGATATCTGAGCCTAATCATTGCTTTCTCCTACTTGCTCGCATGGGTGCTAAACTACCAAAAGACTTTGACATATCCGCTATTAGAGAGCAAGATCCCAACACTACTGCTATTGTTGCAAATGGACCATCTACTATAGTCACATCATCTCCTATTACATCGCAAACATCGTCCTCACTGACTATTGTTGCTTCATTTGAGCCACCACAATCATAGCATACTTTAGAACCATTGATAGTGCCAACCAATGTGCTCCCTCTCATGTCACAAAATCTCAACATTCCACCTTTCCATGTTCCTCAACATATCTCTCCTTCTACCATGACTATTTCCATGCCTCAAGTAACACAAGCTGTCCATGTAACACAAGCGCAAATACTTCGAGCATCACAAGCTATTCCCATGTCTTATAGTGTGCAAACCTCTCAAACTACTCCAACAACACCTATTGTCCATGCTTCACACCCATTACAATCTACTACATCTCATACGAATACCATATCCCATACACCAACTGCTAATACCTCCATGCTATCATATAATCCCAACGTTAGTCTCATTGACATGAGTGATCCACCCGTTTCTCAAACCAATCCGAACAACAAGATTGCTTATGTTGATCAACTTACATCCATGTCGTCATATTCTTCCAATCCTTCACACACCATCAATCCATCCTATGCTACCCAAAGCTTCCCTATTATCACCCAACATATGACACATACCAATCCTCATGTTGTTCACAATACAAATCCAAATGTTTATGTCATATCTACCAATCCCTCCATCACTTACCGTGTCATGAATTCAATCCCAACTTCCCAACCATTCACTACTGTCAATCCGCTATCCACTTCCCATGTGATGCACACCCAATTGCCGCTTGTGTCTCAAGGACAGCAATCCTCCAACACATACGTGTCACATACCAATCCTTTGACATACATTGTGGGTACACAACCGCAACAAACAGTCACAACTCCATATATCCCACAACCGCAACCACAATATATCTCATACCATACTCCACCCCCTTCGCAACAACAGCAATTATCTTCAGTAGATGTTCAACAGATGATCGATGAAAGGGTAGGACAAGGCAAGAAACCTTTTTCTCTTGAAAACATATGCGCCTGTCCATTTGACAAGTCTCTTAATATGATACCTTTTCCGCCACATTTTGAAATCCCACAATTTGATAAATACAAAGGGAAAGGAAATCCGGAAAACCATCTTTGAGCCTTTTTTGTGGCATGTCTTGATGTCTCTTATGATGATACGTATCTTTTGAGACTATTTCCTCGAAGCTTAGCAGGACAAGCTCTTGAATGGTTTTCTCATTTACCCCCGGGCATCAAATCTTTTGCGGAATTAGAAAACAAATTTCGATCACACTTTGCCTTCAACATTGAACATGAGGTAAACATGAATGACCTTGTCAATACCAAACAGCGCAATGGTGAACCCTTTTCTGCTTTTACCCAACGATGGCGTAATATGGCTAGCAAATTATCATAGGAAATACCTGAGAAACAACAGCTTGACATCTTTGTTCAAAATCTTCATCCGGAGCTGTCATTCCAATTACAATTGCAAAGTGCTAGCACCTTTGACGAACTAGTTTCCAAAGGAGTTATTATTGAATGAGCCTTAATTGCCAAGGGCACTATCAAGATCTTTCGTGACAACAAAGATTCTCCCCAAAATTCCAATGATAAGTCTCGCTTTTGGAACAAGAACAAGAATGTTGTAAATGATAGTATTGTAGACGCAAAGAATATTCAAACTATGAGAGCTCCCATCAACATTCAAGTAGCTTCTACACCAACATGACCTTTTCCACAACGAAGAAACCAACGCCAAACTTCCAATCCACGCCAACAATTCACACCATTAGTGGAACCCATGGAAGTTGTTTTTTGAAAGCTACTTCAGGCAGGAGACATTATTCTACCTGATGCACCACCAAATGGCGAACCACTCTTTCGAGCTCCTTGGTACAAAGAAAATGAGTATTGTGATTACCATCGAGTTAAAGGACACAAAACAAATGGTTGTATGCGCTTAAAACATGTTATCCAAGACTACATTGATCAAGGTTTAATCAACGTCACACCTTCAATGGCTCAACCTGCTCAACAATCAACATCAAACTATGATCTAGAGACTTTCAAGAATCCACTTCCATCTCATGATCAGACAAATAACCTTCAAGTTGGAAATGCTATTCCGTATAACTATGAATCATCTACCATTGGCCGCATTGACCATGCTCACATTTCTACCATTACTGTCCAAGGGAGAGCACCTGATTGTGCTGTAACCATGTGAAGAGGTCAAGTTACTATTCAAGGAGCACCTCCACATCCTCCTCGATCTCTCTCTGACTATAACCTCTTGGATCACCTTGGCAAAACACCCGCACACATATCTATTCTTGAGCTGCTCCGCATATCCCCCGCACATAAAGCTATCCTTGATAAAGCCTTACAAGAGTCTTCGGTGCCTAATAATATTAATATCTCACAATTCCAATCTATGGTCGCTAGCATTGCAGCTCCTTGTCACTTAACCTTTTCCGACAAAGATCTTCAGCCCTCCATTCATCCTTCACATAACGAAGCCCTCCATATTGAAGTATTTGTTAAACAACACCGTATCAAACGAGTCTTGATAGATGGGGGAGCTGGTCTTAATATATGTTCTTTGAAGCTTATCAAGCAATTGGGATATTCTGAGAAAGATGTTGACACTT
Organism: Cunninghamia lanceolata; assembly: GCA_027924645.1. Classification (NCBI taxonomy): domain Eukaryota; kingdom Viridiplantae; phylum Streptophyta; class Pinopsida; order Cupressales; family Cupressaceae; genus Cunninghamia; species Cunninghamia lanceolata. The sequence continues at coordinate 10,369,257 of BSBN01000202.1, forward strand.
CCAAGGTTATTACCATCAGAGCATATGATGATGCTGAAAGAGATACCGAAGGGATTATCTTATTGCCTATTCAAGTTGGGCCGGTCATTACAGACACTCGCTGTCAAGTTCTTGATATTGATCTTCCTTACAACATCATACTTGGTCGCCCTTGGATCCATACCCTTAAAGCAGTTCCCTCTACATACCGCCAATGCCTTAAATTTCCACATAAGGGTGTTGAGGTTACCATTCAAGCTGATCCCAATCCATTTAAGTTTTGCCGTGCCTTTCAAGCTAAATATCAGAGTCCAAATCACATTCCTATCAACACCGAGGCATATCCATCTTCATCCTATATAAACTCATCCGACCTTCTTAAGCCCTCATCTAGCAAAGCCGCTTCCAACCTCCATATCAAATATACCGAACATGGCCCTGGTGAATACAAATTACAAAAGTCCTATTGCGTTGGTACCCTTCCATTATCTCCTAAATCCCACGATAAGCCCTCTACATCCAAGCCAACTTCATCCTCCACTATTATCAAAGCTCCCCCTACAGTATTTATTAAAGGTGGATTCTTGGATGATGAAGACATTGATGATATAAACTCTTAGATATTCTTTGATGAAAATGACCAAGTCCAACTTGAAGTAGAGCGATACAACAATGGGTTTCGTATCATAAAGAACATGGGCTATAAAGGACATGGCGGCTTGGGATCACAGGAACAAGGACCTATTGAGCCCATTATTGTGTCTAAGAAGTTTAATAAGCAAGGCCTTGGTTACCAATCGGAGGTACCGCGACCCAAAGACATTAAGTGTATGTCTGATATTGATGTTGGACCTTCTTCGGTAGGAGAGACTTCTAACTCGGATACTATCGATGACTCCTCCCTTCATATCACTGACCTTTTTCAAGAACATTCCATCTTCATGTTTTTCGCAGCCTCTTCTAGCCATCACGATTCCTCCATTAGCCTTTCACTCGTATATCCTGACCTCATCGATTGGGACCAACAGGGGGCATCGATATTAGATACATTTGAAAATGACAAAGCCATCACATAATTCATGGGTTTGAGACAAGGTATTCCACTGGGTGATCATAAAGTAGGTTTCATGATGGATTTACCTAAACTAGCATATTTTGGCGGAAGTATCAAATCCTTCAGTCGCAAAAGTGAAATAAACAAAATTCAACAAAATAGGTCACTAGGTGAAAACCGAAAGGCACCTCTTGATCATGAAAAAGTAAAAATAAAGGACGTATCCGAAGGTGAAAACCTCTCTGAGGCGCATGAGGATGGGGGATTTGATCTTCCTGTTGCCACTGATTACCATGAGAAATCAACTGTGCTAGTTGAAAAATCACAAGACATGAACTTGGGAATAGAGTAGAATCCGAAGATCACTTTTTGGCAGCATCACTATCAGAGCAAGAACGAAGAAACTTCACAGCATTTTTTATGAGAAGAGCTATAAATTTTGTATGGACTTATGCAGACATGCCAAGTCTAGATCCTTCACTTGTGGTACATCATTTAGCAGTATCTCCTGATGCAAAGCCTGTCAAACAAAAATTACACAAAATGCATCCACAAGTTGCCTTATTGGTCAAAGCAGAAATTTAGAAACTATTAGAAGCAAAATTTATAAAGCCTATTGATTATCCAGAATGGGTTTCAAATTTGGTACCTGTAGAAAAACCAGATGGACGTGTTCGTTGCTACACAGACTTTAGAGATCTTAACAAAGCTTGTCCTAAGGATGATTTCCCACTACCAAGCATAGACAACATTGTAGATCTTACAGCTGGACATGAAATGCTATCTTTGATGGATGGATTTTCAGGTTATAATCAAATCTGAATAGCAGAGGAAGATCAAGATAAAACATCCTTTATCTGTCCATGGGGTACATATTGTTGGGTTGTAATGCCTTTTGGTCTCAAAAATGCTGGAGCCACCTATCAATGAGCCATGACAGTTATTTTTCACGACCTTTTTCATACCATCATGGAAGACTATGTTGATGATATCCTGGGAAAATCTAAGACAAGAGAAGGACATCTACAAGTATTGGCACAAATCTTTGATCGATTAGAAAAATACCAAGTCAGATTAAATCCAAAGAAGTGTGTATTTGGTGTAACATCGGGAAAACTATTGGGATATATTGTGTCTCGACAAGGGATAGAAGTGGACCCAGCTAAGGTAAAAGCCATCATAGAAATGCCTCCACCAACGAATCTTAAACAGCTTCGCAGTTTACAAGGTAGGCTACAATCTATCCGCAGATTTATCTCACAACTGGTAGATAAATGTCATCCTTTCCAGTATCTTCTTCGTAAGGGTGAACCTTTTAAGTGGGATGAAAAGTGTCAACAGGCTTTTGATAAGATAAAGGAATACTTGGCAATGCCTCCTGTGTTAGTACATCCGATACCTGATTATCCATTACTGCTCTATATATCATCAACCACTGCAGCATTGGGTGCCCTCCTAGCTCAACATGATGATTCAGGAAAAGAACAAGCCATTTACTACATCAGCAGAACCCTTGTGGGATATGAATTCAATTACTCATTCATGGAAAAAGCTTGTTTAGCATTAGTGTTTGCTTCCCAAAAGTTGCGACACTATATGTTGAACCAAACAACAAAGCTCATCTCTAATGTGGATCCCCTCAAGTATCTCCTCTCAAAAGCACTTCTCACAGGGAGATTAGCAAAATGGGTTATGATCTTAAGTGAATTTGACATACAATATGTGAACCGCAAAGCTATCAAAGGACAAGTTATTGCTGATCAATTAGCTGAAGCACCCATCACAGACATTCAGCCAATATATCCAGAATTCCCTGATGAAGGATTGTTTAATCTAAATTCTCTAGCACGATGGTAACTATACTTTGATGGATCATACACACAACATGGATCTAGAGCAGGCATCTTGTTTGTTACCCCTCAAGGAGATTGTATACCTAAATCATACAGAATAGCATTCCCATGTACTAACAACATAGCAGAGTATGAAGCTTTAATCACAGGCTTGCGCATGGTAGTACAATGGGCTATCAAATAGTTACGAGTCTTTGGTGATTCTCAGCTGGTTATCAAACAGGTCTTAGATGAATATCAAACAAAAGACGAGAAGCTTCTTCCATACAAGCTAATGGTGGACGATTTCAAGAAATATTTTGAGGATATTACCTTTGACCAAATTCCAAGACTACAAAACAGAGCAGTAGATGCCATGGCTATGATTGGATCTCTTTTAGACATGCCATCTAACACCCATAAATGTGAATTCTTGGTCGAACAGCTTTTGATCCCAGCATTTGAAGTTCCACAGTCTGAGCTTATATGTGAAATTGTTGGTCCCAACTCGTCATGGTACAAGGATATATACGAGTATCTCTGTAATCAAACCTTTCCATGTCAACTATCCAACACCTAGCGCAAAACCTTTATCCGTCGAGCCTCTCATTACACTATCTTAGGAGACACTCTTTATCACCGGAGTCTTGATGGTATCCTTCTTAGATGTCTTGATTCTGAGGAAGCAAAAATGACCTTACGTGAAGTACATGAAGGTGTCTGCGGTTCGCATTCCGCTGGCCCTAGCCTTGTTAAGAAACTTCTACGAGCAGGATACTATTGGCCAACTATGGAAAAAGATGCACAATAATTTGCAAGGAGATGTCTACAATGTCAGAAACATGGAGATCTAATACATGCACCAGCACATGAGCTTTAGCCTATTGTCACTCCATGGCCTTTTTCGCAATGGGGACTTGATCTCGTTGGTAAAATCCATCCTACTTCATCCAACGGTCATAAGTTCATTATTACTACCACTGAGTATTTCACGAAGTGGGTAGAAGCCATACCAATGACCTATATCACAGGTAAACAAATAGCCAAATTTGTCTTACATTATATTATCTGCCGTTATGGAGTTCCTCAAGCTATTGTCACAGACAACGGTCGCCCTTTCAAGAACCAAGAGGTTAGAGATCTTTGCAACAAGTTCCATATTCAACATAGATTTTCTACGCCTTACTATCCTCGGAGCAATGGTCAAGCTGAAGCCTCTAATAAAACAATCATCAAGATCCTTAAAAAGACTGTTAATGAAGCTGGTCGAGATTGGCATCTACAACTGCATCCTGCATTATGGGCATATAGAACAAGCATCAGAACTCCCACTGGAGCCACACCCTATGCTCTCGTCTATGGCACTGAAGCTATTTTGCCTATCGAGGTTGAGATCCCCTCTTTGCACATATCCCTACAACATACTATCTCAGATGAAGAATATCGAGTATCCAGACTCCATGATCTTGAGCTATTAGATGAACGCCACCTTACAGCATTGAACCATCTTCAAGTCTACCAAAACCAGCTACGCCGCAGCTACAACAAAAAGATCAGAGAACGCAGATTTCAAGTTGGTGACCTTGTCCTTAAAGAAAACCAAAGGAATCAACAACATCGAGAGAAACAGGGCAAGTTTGAACCCAATTGGCTTGGTCCTTTCATTATCACAGCAGTCTATGGATTGGGTGCATACACTCTGTCAACACCTGAAGGCATTCCCTTAGATGAACCAGTCAACAACGTTCATCTCAAGAAGTTTTATCCATGAATCTTAGCTATCCCTAAAAAAAAAAAAAAAAAAAAAACAAAAAAAAAAAGATAAATAATCCGTCCTCTAGTGAAAACCTGGTAAACAGGCGCCTTGGATAAATACCATAGTGAAAACCTGGCAAACAGGCGCTATGTGTAGTGACCAGCTTCCCTCATCTGCTTGGTTCGTTTGATCCTATTTCCCCATTTCATCTTGTATAAGCTCTAATCACAATCCACCTCGCAATGCCACACATAGCCTTTCGTCTTCATCTTCATCTTTACCAATGCTAGCTATCATATTTGAGACATTGTCGTGATATCTATATCTTTTGGCACCTTAGCATCTTGGCCACATCCTTTCTGCATTGTCGATTCTGCATAATAAACCTCATCCCACACTAGGGGCATTTGTTGAGTCTTATTTAGAAGTGGATACTGTTATCTCTAGCTCATAACACATCCAACAACTCAGCTTACAACACAACAAACCTTATCAACTTCAGCCATGGCATATATCCAACGACCAATGTGACCTAACAATTTGCAACTAGGACCCACATCTTCGCAATCTATCCACCTTCATCCAACAATCGCAACAAACATCGCTTGATCAAACATCCAACCACTTAGCGACATCAATAAGAACTACATCCAGCTCTATCGTTGACGCCTTGATCCCGTGGATACAGGGTATGTAGGCAATCTGAGATGCGAAGGAAGCACTCTGATTCAGGCTAAGACGATAGCCCCTTTCATCAGTCATCATTCATCTTTCTTCTAAACATCCTTCAATCTTTCAGCTCACATTCTTCTATCTTTCATCACTTACATCATCAGTAAAATCCAGAACTACATATTCATCATGTCTCATCTTCATCGTAAATGTGCTTTGATCCCGTGGATACAGGGTATGTAGGAAGTCTTGAATACGAAGGAAGTTTCCAGTACTCAAGCACAGATGATCCACCCCATCTTCTTTATCTTCATTCATCATCTGATCTTCTTCTTCTTTGATCAGCTCAAACAGGAAGCAAACCATGTGTATATTGAAAGCTCCAGCACTTTAACCAATCAAAGGTAAGCCAGAAGCTATTTGTCCGCATGCCTTAAGCCAACATTTGCTATAGCAGTTTATCAACAACTTTAGCCTTCAACAGGATGTAGCTTTCCTCTTAACAAGGCGCCAGCTTGATCTATCCCAGAGCACCCAAAATTTGGCAAGAGAACGTGATGACAGTATCTTTTGTTTTATCTTTTGTCCCTTTCCTATGCCTAATCAAGATTGCCTTGATCTATTTATATCTTGGTATGTTGCGATGAAGTAAGGACTGGGGCATGGTCATATAGCTTTCATATGCCGTGTTTGCGGGATGATCTTATTCTCTTCCTATGCGTATTGGTATCTTGTACGTGTTGGGATTAGCATCTTACATACCAATATCTCTAGCATCTGAGAAGCTAAACAGTCTGTTATGCATTTGAGACTATTCTATGTTAAGACTAACTCCATACATATAACCAGCAAGCTATCATTATGTGTAGTGGAGATAAGCTCAAACCATTGCTTGTAGCGTCAAAGTCCAACACTAGCTATTATTCATATCTTGTGCATGTTGGCTCAACATATTGACCTCATGCGTTCAGACAAGATTGTAACACGCTAGTTGTGCATTGGATATCTCGACACCTTGGTCTCTTATACCTTGGTGCATAACATCCATATGCTATATCAAACATAAGGACTGCATTTCTTTTCATTCTGAGCAATTACTAGAAAGCTACCCATCATCCTATCTAGAACCTACTTATAGCCCTTCTCACAACCCTAATTCTTCTATGCCACAGCCTATTTTCTTCAACCCAATTCCCATTTTCTTCGTGTCAGCCTTCTTTTTAGCCTTTTTCTTCTATCAAGAGCCAACCCAGCCCTTCCTGGTTAGCCTGGCTTACCTCTCGAGGGGGCATCACCTGCCAGTTACACTGGGGCATAACTTGTTTATTGAATGCATATCGTATCTTCTTTGACACAACGCTCTATCGAACATTGTATCCAAGAGGGGCAAAATGTAGACACCGAAATTTGTCCCAACTTTGTCCATGTCTAGCAACACCTTGTTAAATCATTATTCATTAAGCCAATTAATTAAATAAATTTTATTTATTTAATTAAAATCCCATTCTCATCCACTTAGCTAATTAATTAAATAAATTTTATTTATTTAATTAATTCCACATCATTTCTCAATCATATCCTATCCCCATCCCAATTAATTAAATAAATTTTATTTATTTAATTAATTTCCACATCATATCTTATTCTATTTTATTCATTTATCCTATTAATTAAATAAATTTTATTTATTTAATTAATATCCAACTCAGATCCCAACTAATTCAAATATTTTATTTGAATTAACTACTCACCTTTTATCACATTCCAACACTTGTCCAGTCAATCATGTGTTGTAAGACAACTTTCATTCATATCCTTCACATGCACAACTAATTGGATCTAAATTTAGTAACTTTTAATCCTAGCCATTCACATAGCCTCTGAATCTCCACCGTCAATTGATCTTGGTTGAGTCCTATATAAACACCCTCTCACTCCATATGAGACATCCAGCAATCATATAGCACCTACATTATCATCTTGAGCATCTGAGCATTCATTGAGCTTTTATTATCCATCATGGCAGCTTTCAGCATTGCAATTGTTCATTGTTGAAGAAGCAGTCCACATCTCTCAAACAAGGAATCGCATGGTCTAGGTGATGTTATGCTTGAATTGCATTGTTATTTTGATTTCATTTAGATTAGATTCCTTGATGATGGTAGGGTTAGGGTTTCATGACTTTGTCTGATCTGCTAAACCTGACTTTCACCTATCACAGTGTTAGAGCCTAGAATCAGAGATATACTTCTGGATGAAGGTGTTCTTGTTTAGACTGGCCGACCGGATGAGTTATTCATCTTGCGAATATTCTTGTGGATGATTGCTGACTTAGATGATTGTTCCTAAGTCGATGCCTTGTATAAATAAAGGTTTGTGAATTCATTTCGAAGTGTGTCGTGAAGCGGATGAGTGTGGTATAGCGAAAGAGTGAAAGGCAGAGTAGGAGTGTCTTGGGCTTAAATGGAGCTGATCCAGAGATGGTAAAGATGTCAATCTCTAGTTCAATTTTGTAATACTTGTGATCTTGTAGACAGTGTGTCTCTTGTAGGCAGTGTGCCTCCTTGTGAGCAATATGCTCGGGTAGTGAGCCCTAATTGGCATGTGCCATCTATTTTTCTTATTCTTCTAATAGAGAATAATCCTTGGGTTAATCACCCTATGGTTTTTCCCTTGACCGGGTTTTCCACGTCAAAATCTTGGTGTCTAATGTGTTGATGTTTATCTGCTCCGGCGTTTATGCTTTATGCTTTCATGAATGGTTAATTGATATGCTATTAAATAACAAGGAAGAATCAAGTGTTTGAAGTAGAAGCAAGTTTTTATACAACTGATTCACCCCCCCTCTTAGTTGTGTGCTCTAGATCTAACAAATGTAAGGTGCAGAAATTTACCATCTAAAAATAGTATTCGAAAAGTAAGGCATATTCCAAAAGTAAGATAATCAACCCATAATAGTTTCTAATTATCCATAATAACATAAAATGGCAAGAATCCATGAATAAGAATAATGATCCATATACCAGAATGAATTACAAAACAGTTTACATACACCTGACTTGATGTTACAATACATCTGTTTCAATGTTACACAAAGAAGAACTATCATCAAGATATCCATGAATCATATTACAATTGCAACTTGGCAATGAAGCCATACAAAGAAGAAAATATCCATATCGATAATAATATCTAATCTCAGTTGCCTCGATCCTTTGATCATCTGCAAACCAAGATCAAGAGAGTGGTTGAGGTGCTTTTTCCACCCAACGATGAAGTACTGGACTTCCTTGAGTTTCTTCCTAACTCAAAAAAAGCATCGACCCTGCATAAGGAGCCTAGCAACTTGGAATGGTGTAAGCAGGAGGGAATCACTCGATGCATGCTTGTTGCCTGTATGCATCCTAATCCTAGAATGACATAAGCTCTTGTAACATGATGTGGCAGAGACAAACATAGTTCTAGGATTTTAAACAAATCCATCTATTGCAATGGTACAGTAGCTTGGCCAAGCAAATAAATAAAATGATAGTTTTAGAAAAAGTAAAACTATCATCTCTAGGAGCCCACATTCGACATCCTGTCCTGAAAGTTCATACTTTACCAAAAAATACATACAACATAGTTTCCTATATTTGGTTTTCCATAGTCATTAATATCTATATTTCAAATTCAAACATTATTTCCATTGTTCAGTTGATTTCACTGGTTTTCTAGTTGGAAAGTTTACTATTTTTCCCTTATTTTATCTCAATTTTTCCTGATCTATGTGACGATCTACTAATAAACATAATGTATTTCTTTCATAAATCAAGGAATTTGATATATTGCTAGTTTTTTTCAAGTGAAATGTAAAAATGACATTTATCAAGAAAATAATTCAAAAGTTCATACAAGTCATTTTCATCCGTGCAAATATAAAATAGTAAGAATATATCTTTTTCTGTAGTGCAATAAATTCAATTTCAGATATTATATATAAATATTCATATAATTCAATTTTACAAAATAAATCTCATCAGCATTGTAGTTCTGATTCATCATATACAATTTTCAGTAAACACTATATATATAATTGTAAAAACTAAGTTATCAATGATATAATCGAATACAGTCATAAACCATTCTTTTTTTCAGACAAATAAAATTACAATCAATATATCTATATGCTATCAAATGTTATAATTGATTACAGTCATAATCCATTCGGTTTTTCAAACAAATAAAATTACAATCAATATATCTATATGCTATCAAATGATATAATTGATTATAGTCAAATTCATTCAATTTTTCAGACAAATAAAATTACAATCAATATATCTATATGCTATCAAATGATATAATTGATTACAGTCATAATCCATTCAGTTTTTTAGACAAATAAAATTAGAATCAATATATCTATATGCTATGAAATGATATAATTGATTACAGTCATAATCCATTTGGTTTTTCAGACAAATAAAATTACAATCAATATATCTATATGCTATCAAATGATATAATTGATTACAGTCATAATCCATTCAGTTTCCAGATAATAAAAAAAATCACAATCAATACATCTATATGCAAAGGAAATGAAATTCGTATATATATATACACACACATTATCAAATATCTAATGATCGGTAGACTATTAACGCATAGGCATAGCAAGAACAACAATATCAATTTTATATTAAATATTGGATATATTTATGAGGGTTTTCAAACTACAAGAAAGAGATTACAATCGTTTGAATTGTAATTAATAGTGATAAACAAGGGTTGTCGTCCCCAAATGTGGTCGCAGTCCCTAAGGGGCTAAGGCACCATTTGGTGACGCCACACCTATACTTCCTACAACGACCTTAGTGCCATCTGCAATAATCTTTTCATCATAAAATGCAGTCAATACATAATGAAATACAGTCGATTCCATAAGCATACAATAGATTCAATGTAAAATACAATTGATCAATATAACATACAATCAGTCCAATGTAAAATACAGTCGTTCCAACATAGAAATCAGTCGATCCAATATAATATACCATGTATTGATCATTATATATATATATTACGAAACAAAACATTTCTTTTACAATACTACAGCCAGATGCTTATATTTTAATATCAATTTCAAACAAAAAATCATGGTTTTGCACATAAGAAAAAGATTCAAACACACATCAGCCAGAGATGGTCTAAGATTAAATAAGAACATGGAATTTGTTCCCTATTCCAATTGAATGCTTGATTCCTACAGAAGCTTCTTGATCTAAACTATTCCCTCTTTGTGCCCAAAATGCTTTCACAATGCAGTTTCAGAGATGATGATCCCCCTCTTTTTCAGAATGCAAGAAATGAATTATAACTCCTCTTTTATTGTTTCCTCTTCCTCAAGTGTTTCATTTTCTAGAGCTTTTCTTTTCCTAAATTAAGTTTTTGTTTCAAAAACACGTTTTATTCTATTTCTAGTTCTAAAAAAATATTATTAAAAAAATTCACATATTTATCACAATGTATCTATAAAACTAATAATTCAATAGAATACGATTATTCTCTAAATAAAACAAATTAAATAAATCAATTATTCTATTTTCTAAACACTCATGATATTTAAATAATAATGAATTAAATAATCTAATTAAATCACCATTAACTAACTATGCGATATATAATTCAAATAAAATAAAAATACAATTTAAATTAAACTATTAAATCATTCAATATGCAACATATGCAGCTACATGACACTATGTGAAGTGTGTGAATGATATCCCTCCATCTTAACCCTGCCAGGATGCTAATCTCCTTTACCTCAACCATACTCTCGTCTTCGACATTCCTGCAATTCAGAATAAACTCCAATTTCCAATTAATAGGTTAGTAACCAATAGCCAAAGTGTTGCTAACATAATATAACATTTATTTCATTTCATCTTTCCATATTAAAATAATCATTCATTCTTCAAAATATTAAATTATTTATCTAACACACATAATTGTCCATAGATTGTTTCCACTTAAAGCAACCACAGATAGTATCAAAGTTTGAGACGTGACAGATTTGAATTCAGGTATTTACCTTGCATGATTTGATATAATTCGAAAGGGTTCATATCTCTGGGAATGGTAATTTCTGTACCATTGTAGGGGAATTTCAAACATTGGTGATAGGTGGAGGGTACGTCCTGCATGGTATGAATCCATGGGCGACCAAGGATAATGTTATATGGGAGGTTAAGGTCCAGTACCTGACATCAATTTTCCACTAAGGTAGGCCCCACTCTGATAGGTAAATGAATGACCCCTTCAGATTCTCTTTCAGCCTCATCATAAACCTTGATTTTCATAGTTTTGGAAAAATCAATAGCATTGATAGAATATCCTAACTGTTTTAACAGCTTCAAAGAACATATATTGAGACTAGCACTGCCATCTATAAGGATTCGCTTGACTTTACGCTAATGGATGTACACTTCAATGTGTAAGGCTTCATTATTACATGAATTTTGGAAAGGGATATCTTGCTCTGTAAAGATCAAGTCATGTGGAGAAGCTATATGTTCTATCATGGCTTTGAATTGTACAGTGTCAATGTTGTTGGGGATGGTTGACTCTTTGAGGGCTTTTTGTAGGATGTTCCTATGCTCAGGTGAAGTGTGAAGGAGGTCAAGAATGGATATGAGTGATGTTTTTCCCAAATGATCTAGTAGATTATACTCAGAATTGGATTGACTGTTTGATATTGACCCACGAAGGATAACAAGAACTCGACAAGTAGTTACTGCACAATCAGGAGCTTTACCCTTGATTGTAAGAGTGGATACAAAACTTTCACTAAAATGACCAACAACAGAATCATATACTCCTGACAAATTATTGACACCTTTACCTTTATTATTGGAGTTGTTTCCTTTTCTGTGAGGAGGGAACGGATCTGTATAAACATCCAAGTCTTTATTTGTTGTGGGTTGAGGAGCGCCATTGATGACAACATCTCCACGATCACTGAGGTTTTTCAACTTCATACGCCTTGGAGTTTTATGTCCTTTTACCTAGTGGAATTCACAGTATTCATCTTCTTTGTACCACATGGGTTTAAAATAGGTTCATCGTATTGTCTAGTTTGAAGCAACATGATTAAACCATTTTGAACAAGCTTCTTAAGTATAGATTCAATGGGTTCTCCCAAGGAAGTGAATCTATGTTTGGGTGCAAAGTCTTGTTTGGGTTGGTCCCTTTGAGGGGGAGGATTATTCTTTTGTGGTGTTTGGAGATTAAGAGGTGTTTGGACTGTTTGGATGTGCTTGGAATCCACAACACCATCTTTGAAAACATATTTGTTTTTAGCCCAAAAGTGGGGCTTCTCATTTGATGTAGGGGTGTTGTCTTTTGTTTCTTTGAATATTTTCACAAGACCCTTAGCAATAAGGGCTTTGTCTACGTTGGTTCCTTTTGAAATGATTTCCTCAAAGGAGTTAGCACATTGTATTTGTAGATAGAATCCAAGTTCCTGATTCAAATTTTGGAGAAATATGTGTACTAACTATTTCTCAGGTAGAGGCCAAGGGCATTTGCTAGCCATATTTATCCACCTTTGTAGGAAGGAGATGAAGGTTTCACCATTTCTTTGTTTAGTATTACACAAGTCTGTCATAGTGAGTTCGTCTTCGATGTTAAAGGATAAATGGGTGACAAACTTCTCGGTTAATTCGCTAAAGGATTTTATACCTAGAGGTAAGTGTGAAAACCATTCCATGGCTTGTCCTTCAAGACTTCAAAGAAACAGATGCAAGAGATATGCATCATTGTGAGCAACCTCTAAACAAGCCATGTAAAATTCCCTTAAATTTTCTTGAGGATCACCTTTTCCTTTGTACTTCTTGAATTTGGGTACTTCAAAGTTTTTAGGAAAAGGGAACATGGGAATAGAGCGATTGAATGGATATGGACAAACTTCCTCAAATGAAAAAGTCTTTTTGGTGTTTCCGAGTGAAAGATTAGAAATCCATTTTTGCATGTTGTGGATTGTAAGTTCAATTCTAGATGGTGGTGGTGGTGGTGCAAAATTTTGTTGAATGTTGGAAGTGTTGGCAAGAGACATTGTGTGGCTTCATGAGTTTTGTCATTGATGGCAACAAAGTTCATCCCACACATCCACAGGACATGGTGTGTCTATACCGGAAGTCAGATTGTAGAGTAACTTGGTCCGGTGAATAAGAACAGAGCATGCAGCAAGGTCTGACAATCAGGTCTGGATCTCTTAGAGGAAGTATCTATGTAAAGTGCAGACTTGGGGAAGTCAAGAGGAGTACTTTGAATGATAGATTCCAGGGATTGAGCCTCCAGTGATGAAAGAGTGAAGAGATATGAGCACCTAAGTATTGGGTTCCTGTTTGACAGAGTAGATAGAGGAAGAAATGACCGGCAGAGCATCAAACTTTAATCTGGATGAGATATTGATGGTGATCAAGGTTCTTAAGGTATCATTCATGATTGGTCGACATGATTGATGACTTATATAAGCATCTTTTTGATACGCATCACTTAATAAGCAAGGATTCAGCTAACAGACCAGAGTTTGAGAAAATGTTGAGTATTCTAGATGCCAACTAAAAGGATGATTGAAATCATTGATGTGGATATATATACCCAATTGATTTCGGTATGAAGGTGTGTGTGGTGTATTGTGGAGTGCGAAGAAGAGCAGAGAACACTGTGCAATTAGAGATAGAGGTTCGGTATGTGACAGAACAACAACACTAAGGCAGAGGAAGAATGAAGTGCAGTAGATCAGTATATTGAGCTTAACCAGAACTGAACCTAAGCATAGGTGGATGCTTCTCATCAGTTCAAGTACCTGGTTTCCTTATATAAACTATTGTAGGCAGTGAGCCTCTTGTGAGCAGTGTGCTCAGGCAGTGAGCCCTAATTGGCAAGTGCCATTTTGTACTTCTATTCTTTTAATAGAGAATACAATCTTGGGTTATTCACCCTGTGGTTTTTCCATTAACAGGGTTTTCCACATCAAAATCATTATGTTATGTGTATTGACTTTGTTTCTACTTTCATGGTTATGGATGCTTACTTGTTTTGATGTTGTACTAGTTATTAAAGAAGAACAGAAAGTTAAATCAATTAAGATAACTAATTCACCCCCCCTCTCAGTTATCAACAATTGGTATCAGAGCTAAGTTCCTCCTAATAGAGCCTAACAGCTTGAGGAAGATCTGGGAATCTCAATGGATATGTATGGTATGAGGGAACAACTTCAGTCTGCCCTAGATGATCTTGAGCAATCTCACTCTGAAATTAATGACCTAAGGGAAAGAGTCAAACAAGCAAATGATTTCATAAATGAACTCAAAGAAAAACTAAGTATCTCAATGAAGAAAAGAAAGGAACTACTTCAGCAATTAGTAAGTCAAAGTGAAGCCAATGATACTAATGAAGATCTAAATGAGAAAACCAAGTTATGTGAAAAGTTATCAAAAGAGGTCATTATGGTAAGAAATGAAATGGAATCAGGAGTTATGAAATTCACCCAAGAAATTGAAGAGAAAAGAAAAAGTGAAGATAATTTAAAACAATCTCTCAAGGAGAAGACATAAGACTGCCACAAAATGGATAGAATAATCAGGCATCTAGAATCTGATCTTGAAGATGCTAGAGACAATGAAGAACAACTTGAGAATCAGATAGACACTCTTAAAAGGGATCTTCAAAAAACAAATGAATACAAAGAGAAATTCAAGATAAGCTTTGCTCAACTTGAAGTTCTTCTTGAAAGCCAAAAGAGGGTAGATGACAAGCAAGGATTGGGATATGAGAAAGGGGAAAGCTCTGGATCCGGTCAGAAGAATTTTGGATCAAGAAATCCAAGAAACAAGCTTAGAAGAGCTCCGGTGAGGCAACCAAATGCTCAAAGATATCCACCCTTCAATGGATATTGCCAAAATTGCAATAACTTTGGTCATAAAGCAAATCAGTGTAGAAAAAGAATGAATCAGACTAATTCATCCTTCTCTGGACAGTGTTTCAACTACAAAAGGTATGGTCACAAATCTCATGAGTGTAGAAATATGCAAATGAACAATTCATTCAATGGTAGATGCTTTTCATGCAATAGAATGGGACATATGGCTAATCAATGCAGATCAAGAGGATACCAGTCAAATCTGCAAAGAAATGTTGTTTGCTACAATTGCAATAGACCCGGTCATATTGCCAAATTCTGCAAAAGTAAGAATCAGGATAAAAGAGGTCCGGTGCACCAAAATCAAAATCAAGACAAAGGAAAAGGAAAAGTGAATGCGGATGAAGTTCAAAGGGAGATGAACAAGATTTGGGTAAAGAGAAGTACATAAAATGTTGGGGATGGATCTGCACCAGAATCTAGTGCTGATATTCCTTTTGAAAACTAGAAAGATGAGCTCTGGCTCAGGGGGAGTCAAAAAGGAAAACAAATTCCCCCAACCAGTAAATTGGTGCCTAAAATTGGCACATGAAAAGTTGCAGATTAAAGGGTTCCCATAAAAACATCTAAATAAGCCTTGGTAAAGATATGGAAGATCCGTAAGAAGTTTAGAAGAGCTTAATCTTCCAAGATTAATCCAGTTTAACAGTCATCCGGGAAGAACAAGATTCTCACAGTTAGATCCAGTATGATTCAAATTTGAAGTATCTTGATCTGAATGATTGGAGAAAGGTAGATAGACAACTAATGTTCACCGAGAATAACTTTAAGTGCATCCCAGTAATCCAGAAAGATCTCTCTCAGAACAAGGAAAATAAGGCAACCGAAATAACTTAGGTTGTGCATTTATTGCAAAATGGAATTAGGGTTTGTGCAGAAATAAAAGGGTTCTTTGCTTCATTATTTGCACATTTGCATTTGAAAAGAAGAGAAAAGGAGCTCTACAACAAATTGTCTCAAGCCCATCAAAGATCAACCGCAGAAGTTGATTCTTCCAGCAATCCGATTTGGATCATATTGCAAACCCTAGAAGCATAAAAGGTATTTTCTGCTCTTGAAAACCTCTCTCTGAATCTTTTGAAAGATGGCCACTCCGAATGTTGTGAAGATCATTGATAGGCCACATCCAAAATTTAAGAAACATCCCTACAAATCCCTAGAAGTTGATCCCCTAGGCGCATTTTCAAGCATTCTGCATGGGGTTTTGCATGTAGAAGATGTTAGGGCATATATTCATGCAAACATTGAGGAATTTGGGGAATCCAAGTTAATGGATATCTATCACAAGCAGTTAATAGATGATGCTATTGAACTAAAACTGCAGTACAAGGCTATCCGGGAAAAGCATTTTGGACATTGTATCCATTTCCCCTATTTTGCAGAAGATGAATGGGTCTGGTATGTTCTAAGTAGAATACATGATAACTTTATATGGTTGATGAGGCCATTCAAGATAACCAAGGATGCCATTAGGGTAGTTACCAGATTGCACTCATTCAGTGGGATACCTGCTCTCAAATCTGTCAAGAATCAGACAGTTAGTGAGGCAACTAGATCAAAATTTGACAAGAGAGCAATGACTATAGAAGATATTACTGATTCAGATATCAAGTTTGCATCTATGATAATTGGCTATAAGATATATCACTCCAGCAGGGAGAATTCAGTATCCAGAACAACTGTGTATACTGCTTATGAAATGCTAAGGAAAAATGCTGACTATGATCTCTACGAACTTCTTCTGAGCCAACTGTTAGAAAACTTACAAAGGATCAAGAAGGACAAGAAAAACTCATTCAAATATGGTGGTTTGATATTGTGTCTATTCTTTTACTTTATGAATGAGCTACCCGGATCCAGTGGTTGGATATTGCAAAATGACAGACCAGTAGCCATATAAATTAGAGATTATTTGCATGGAATTAGTGATGCCAAGGCACATAATACATCACTCTGGGGCTACTTTAATAATTTTTAGAGTATGATGCAAGCTAGAGAAAGAATCCCTCAATCATTAGTTGAGAAATACAAGGATACAGTGTGCTTTATGGTAGACACTGATCAATGCCTAATGGAGGTAGTGGAGCCAAGGACATTCTGGATCATGCCAATGGGGTATGAAGTTGATGAGAAAATTGTAGAGCTACATGCTCAACACCTTCTGAATCAACCCAAGGACCCTAAGGCAGAAAGGTTTGGAACCTACCAAGAGCTGAGTGTAAAAGTTCATGTTGAACTTAGACAGCCAGAGATCAAGAGAAAAGTAAGAAGGGAAGTAGAAGAATTTGCCAAGAGGCATGGAATTTCAAAAGAGGCAGTTGATGCCAATAGAGAGAAGATGGAAAGGGTAGAGAAAGAGAAACAAGATGCAGAAAAGAAAAGTGATCTGGTGCAAGCCCCTTCCTGGACAAGATCTTCCAAGAGCTCTGCACCTGCCACCTCCAAGAGCCAGAAAGCATCAAAACTGGAAGTCAGAACATCTGGAAAGGGAGAGAAAAAAACTAAGACAAAGGCCACAAGGTCTTACATCAGTTAGAAGGATGATGAAGAGACTGAGTCAGATGAGGAGGTAAAGAAAATGAAGAAGAAGAAGAAAGTATCCGGTGAACCCTCTACAGGTCAAGACAAGAAAGAAGAGGCAGAAGAATTCATTGAAAAACCTACTCTCTGCATTGATGATATCATCAAATTAGTTACTGTGGATGGGAAATTGCAACCAATGGTTGAATTTTATGATGAATATAGTGAAACTGATTAGAAGATATTGCAAGATGCCACAGTTAGGTATCTAAACATCTACAACAAAGCATTCATTGAAATTATATCTCTGATTCCCAAAAGCTTAGAGAAGGAACTTGAAATAAGAAAGAACAATGCCCAAGCAAAAGATCTACAAATCTAGGAGCAAATTGCTATTCAGCTCTATCAATCCATTACCCCTAAACAAATGAACATTATCTTCAAGGACTGCAAGGATGAGTTCTAGTGCAAAGCTAGAATGAATCAACTTATGCTTGGAGAAACTGACAAAGTGGCAAAGGAAACAGAAGATATCCTTCGGAATGCCTTTAAAAGATTCAATCTTCCTATTATAGAGGACTTAGGTGATAAACCCTCTGCCATGGATGACAAAGGAGAATCTATTGAGACAGTGGCAGAAGAGGCAAAGAAGTCAAGTGAAGAGAAAATTGAGGATCTAGATTCCTCTGCTCCGGAAGAGGAAGTCCTTAAAGAAGCAAACATCTCCCCTCCAGTTTCCCTAGCAGACTCCAGATCTAAAGGAGAAGAAAGAATAGAGGAGAAAGTCAGTCAAGAAGAAGAGGTGAACGAAAGAGAAGAAGGTCAAACAGAGAAGACCACAAGTGACAGTACTGAGGCTGATGAAGGGAAGAAAACTCTGTCTCTAGCAAGAGACACTGTAGAAGAAGTGAAAGACTTCTTGACAAAAGAAATGATGGAGATTGATGAACCGGAACTGCTTCAAGGACCATTCAATTTTGACTCTATCTCCCCGGTTCAGACTATGAAGATAGCATCCTTTGCCCATGCAAAGGCAAAAGAAAAAATTTTGAAGTCTCACATGGAAGACTATGAGCTAATAGAAATTGCATCCAGTGCATTGGAGAAAATCATGCCATCATTCTAGAAGGATCTTTCGGCATCTTCATCTGGTAACTTAAAATCTCTTGTCAATTCAATTAGCACACATTTTGTTTCTTTGGAAAAGTCAGCTGAAAATAAAGTCCAGAAAGAATTTTTGGGAAAGAGACTCTCTGATGTGCAGGGTCTAATATCAAATGATAGGAGAGTTATGGATATTGGGATAAAGAGCTTAGAAAATGCTCTTAAAGATGGCGGAGATATATATAAATTTTGTTTATCCTAGCCTAAAGTGACCAAGGATATTGAGAAGAAAGTAAAAGAGCAAGAGGATAAACTGACAAGTTTATCTCAAAGTTTTGATCCTCTCTCCTCTTCCATAGTAAATCAAGAGTGTCAGACTATTGCAGTTATAAATAAAATAAAGAAGCTTGAGAAGGAGAAGAAAAATAGAATAAACAGGTTAAGTGAACTTAGAGGGATCATTATCCCTAAGTTAGAGGACATGCATGAGGCCCTAACTAATGCTTAGACCACAACCTGGACCAGTGATCTGACAGATCTAAAGAGGGCAGAGGCTTTTGCATTCCTGTTGAGTGGTCACATCTCAATTTTGGACAGGATGAAGTAGAGTTGGACAACAAAACTTGTCCAATTGAAGACAACTTTTACAGATATACTATAGTATATGTAAGTATAACATGTATATATACTTATGCGGCTAAGTATAGTTGGATTTTTGAGAGTTTTGGTGTGCGGATTCTACCCTTTTCCATTGATGTCAAAGGGGGAGTGAGTAGCAGTGAAAAATGTGGAATCTAGCTAAGGGGGAGCTTTGGTAAAATGTACATTAGAACAGAGCATCAACCAAGGGGGAGTGTAGTGTGACACTTAGTCATTTTTCACTAAGTGTTGCCATCAATGCCAAAGGGGGAGATTGTTGGCAAGAGACATTGTGTGGCTTCATGAGTGTTGTCATTGATGGCAACAAAGTTCATCCCACACATCCGTAGCACATGGTGTGTCTATACCGAAAGTCAGATTGTAGAGTAACTTGGTCCGGTGACCAAGAATAGAGCATGCAGCAAGGTCCAACAATCAGGTCCAGATCTCTTAGAGGAAGTATCTATGTAAAGTGCAGACTTGGGGAAGTCAAGAGGAGTACCTTGAATGATAGATTCCAGGGATTGAGCCTTTGGTGATGAAAGAGTGAAGAGATATGAGCACCTAAGTATTGGGTTCCTGTTTGACAGAGTAGATAGAGGAAGAACTGACCGGCAGAGCATCAGACCTTAATCTGGATGAGATATTGATGGTGATCAAGGTTCTTAAGGTATCATTCATGAATAGCCGACATGATTGATGACTTATATAAGCATCTTTTTGATACGCATCACTTAATAAGCAAGGATTCAGCCGACAGACCAGAGTTTGGGAAAATGTTGAGTATTCCAGATACCGACTAAAAGGATGATTGAAATCATTGATACGGATATATATACCCAATTGATTTCAGTATGAAGGTGTGTGTGGTGTATTGTGGAGTGTGAAGAAGAGCATAGAACACTATGCAATTAGAGATAGAGGTCCGATATGTAACATAACAGTAGCACTAAGGCAGAGGAAGAATGAAGTGCAGTAGATCAGTATATTGAGCTTAACCGGAACTGAACCTAAGCATAGGTGGATGCTTCTCATCGGTTCAAGTACCTAGTTTCCTTATATAAACTATTGTAGGCAGTGAGCCTCTTGTGAACAGTGTGCTCGGGCAGTGAGCCCTAATTGGCAAGTGCCATTTTGTACTTCTATTCTTTTAACAGAGAATACAATCTTGGGTTAGTCAACCCGTAGTTTTTCCCTTAACAGGGTTTTCTACGTCAAAATCATTATGTTATGTGTATTGACTTTGTTTTTTCTTTCATGGTTATGGATGCTTACTTGTTTTGATGTTGCACTAGTTATTAAAGAAGAACAGAAAGTTAAATCAATTAAGATAACTGATTCACCCCCCCTCTCAGTTATCAACAGGAAGACGGTGGTTGTTAGTGTGCAAAGGTTTGTTGGAGGGATGATGAAGGTGGTTGTTGATATTGATTTGGTGTTGTTGGTAGTTGGTTGCTGGTTGTTGATATTGAATTGGTGGTTTTTGATATTGAGTTGGGGGATGTTGGTATTGAGCTAGTGGTTGTTGGTATTGGTTGGGTGGAGCAAGACCAATATATGATGAACCATGTGGGTGATTTGGTGGTTGTTGGGACATGATATAGGGGTTTATGTTAGTTTGATATGACAAATTTTGGGAGGGATTGGTATATGCATTTGAAGTGGAAGATTGGATTTGGGAGGTTTGTGGAGTGTTAGAAGAAGATGGGTTTGAGGTTTGTGAGGGGTTGATACTAGAGGTATTTGGAATAGAAGAAGATGGATTAGAAGTTTGTGAAGGGTTAGTCTTAGATGTATTTGGATTAGAAGAAGAAGGTTTAGATGTTTGTGAAGGTTTAGTACTAGAGGTATTTGGAATAGAAGAAGATGGATTAGAAGTTTGTGGAGGGTTGGCAATAGAAGTATTTGAGAAAGAAGATTGGTGTTAGAGGCCCAATGCGTATGTAGGTGTTAGAAGTGGACCAAGTGATGTGGAATTTTGATAGAGAGGATTGTGAAATTGGTTGGTGAAGGCATCATTAGTGGGTGGAGTTGGTATAGTAGGTGGTAAGGTGGGTGTGGTTGAGATTGAAGTGGGATGTCCTCCACCCATGGTGGCAAAGGAGATTTTAAAGCAGTCTGGTTCCTGGATTTGGAATGTATCAAAGTCACAAGACAACTTGGCTCCTCTTTTGGCAAGTAGATGGAAGAAGTGATTTCAATTGGAGTCCAAAAATTTATCTAGAGCATCTAAGAATTTAGGATCTTACATGTGTTCATCAAGGTCTATAGATTGTTCTTGAGTTTGTTGACCTAGACTTTGAGATGAGGAAGTCCCTACTATATACCTTTTTGGGACAAAGACGACAGAGTCCATGTAATGTCCCCTTCTAGTAAGCTGAAATTTTTCTCAACCTTGCACAATTTCAACTTAGTAAAAGAGAACATTAGTATTCGATTCATCTTTTATAAATTTATTAAGACTATAACATATTAGATTATATTCACATTAAGTTCATATATCTGTTTCGTCATCATGCATTCAATTTATAAGCACATTCATATATATGTTATTCATTTTTATCATTGGTTCGTGATATGACTTGTGAGGGACTTATGGTAGACTCTTGCGTTAACCAGCTCTAGATCACCAAGTATGATTTCATTAAAGAAATAGTTCCATCTCTTACGAAGGCCCAAAGATTTCACTCCCACATAGAGTTCCTCACCATTTGGCTCGTGGGATTTCACTCACACACGGAGTACCTCATCCAGACGAGAGTCACCATCCGTAGAGCAAAATTAACTTTTACAAGTTCTTCCAGGCCCAAGGATTTCACCCACACACGGGGTTCCTCATCACTTGGTTGAGGGACTTACGTCCAGTCGAGAGATACCTGGGCTAAAATAAACTATTTCAACTACGTCATACCTTAGAGGTGATAGAGGGGTTAAAGGGAGAGTTTGAGTCAGCTCCAAGCATACCACCAACTTATCTTTTATTTGATTTCATTATCTTTTATTTGATTTCATAGATGCCATAATTGTTCTCATTATCATTTAACACGAGATGCCTTATATTAGGACATCATGGCCTTACATCAAAATTGACCATATATTATTGACATTTATTCATTATATTAGTTTATCCCTATGCAATTCATAGTCTGTTTTAGTGTATTTATCTATCATTTACAACAAGCATATATTTATTTTTTTTCTATATAATAATCTTACCATTTATTTTTACTAATTATAGATTGAACAAATTAAATATAAATACTTACTTACCTGTTGGAGCTTTACCTAGGATTTCTTACCTATGCCGCCGTAATATAATTTTTATTGTATTGTTGTTGTCGTTTATATATTTTATAATATATATTTCACACACTTTTACTGCAGATGTATTTATCCGATACTCATTCTTCCGATGATGTTTTCCTTCTATCTCACAACCTTTATTTATTTCTATTTCAAGGGATATATTCGAAGAGGTATGTCTCTTATTATGCTTGGTGGTAAAAGACATACTTACCCTCTTATAATTTTTATTACTTAATATTAATTCCCTTTTGTGGTAAAACTAGTTCTAACCATACGTAACTCCCTTATCATAAGAGGATAGGTTAAAAGATATTTATTTATCTTATTATTCATTTATATTATTTGTATTTATATTATATCATTAATGATATATTATTTATTTTATATTATTTATATTATATCATTTATATCATAATGAATGATATATGATTTATATTATATTATTTATATTTATATTACAATATAAGATAATAATAATAATATTTGTATTTATATTATTAGATATATTTATAATATATTATTTATTAATATGATTGTTGGTGTTAACCAACTTAATCGTTGCACTTATAAATATCCTCCTTCCTTACATATTAAGGAGTGATATTAATTTGAATAATATATATATTATATTATATATATACATAGCATATTATTTATATAATATACTATATATTATATTATATAGTATATTATTTAAAGTATATTATAAATATATATTATTTATATAATATATATAGTATAAATAAATACATTTGTTATTAAGTACTGGGAGCTCTTTTATCTTGTTTTATTCACAAGCATATATTGTGGGATAATATTTTTGTCTAAGTAGACTATTATCTTTATATGTTACTTTGCCTTATTCTAAATTATTTTACTTTCAAGCTTTAATGGATGAGACTCTTCATTAATATTTGTAATATTTATTTTTATATACAATAATATATTTTATTAATTATTCATATAAATATTATATTAAAATATTTATATTTATAATATATCTAGTTAATTTATATATTTCATATATTTTATAATATTTAAATATTTATATTTATAAGATATTTAATTATATCAAATTAATAAAATAATACATATTAATAATATATTTTAAATAAATATATTATATATTCTATTTTAACTAAACTAATCAATTATAAATCATTATAGGGACATGACAATGCCTGTGGTAAACTTGGAGGCATAAATAAGGACTTCAGGAATTGGTACCTTAGGATTACCTCGCAGCAGATTTTGGGTATTTTCCATAGCGTTTTAATGTTGAGATTGACTTACAGACATACAAGATGAAATGGAGATGGATGATGAAGCAAATGATGTTGGATTTGTTTTTTGGCATAGGTGCGCTGATAGACAACACAAGCGCGTTGACATAGGAGAAAGGCACACCGACTGAGAACATCGATGCACTTTTATAGATTTTGAAATGGTAGTCACAAGCACGCTTTGATAAAACACAAGTGTGATTTTGGATAGAGAAGATGGATGATGATGTGTTTAGACTTGTTCTAGGATCAAAATTTTGAGACAAGATGATTTGGATGGATGAAATGCTTGGTTAAGAGTTGCAAACCTAGATCAACGGATATTTGGATGGTGCGATTATGATTATCTACCTCGAAATAGACTAATGATTTTGAAGTGAGACAAGATACGGGTACAGTGGATTAGACTATCTTAAAAGGAGCTCCCCTTTTGAAGGTAGGTTTGTTCACTAGTTTCTTTGATACTAATTGGTCTACAAGACAAATTAGGGGATTGTATGATCTAGATTTTCAGATTGATAACCAAGTGGATGAAAAAAAGTTGGGATGCTTGTGATAACCTTGGAAAATGATTGTTGTATGTCTCAAAAGGATGAACTTTGGGAAAGTCTAATACAAGATGAAAGAAAGGTGTATGAGGGTGATCTATGAATGTATGTAGAAATGAATGGGGAAGTCTAAATTTTTAGATTTTTTGGATTTTTTGGAAAAGGAAAAATGTTAAAAGGGAAAGTCTAACATTTTGTTTTTGGATTTTTTTTGGTGTTCTTTGGTAAAAAATGCTAAAAGGGAAAGTCTAACACTATGTTTTTGGTTTTTTGGAATTTGTGAAAAGGAAAATGCTAAATGGAAAGATTAAGGCTATGTTTTTGGATTTTGGATTTTTTGGTTTGTTTTTTGACAAGAAAACACAATAGGTAGTAAATACAATGACTATTTGCAGCAAATGAGTGTATGTTCAAGGCTCACAAAAGACCAAATTTCCATGGGTATAACACAATTGAAGATAAATCAAGCACTTTTTATGCCTAAGGACACAACTTCACTGTGATACATTAGCCCACACATGGAATCTTCGTTGACTCAAATGTCATCACACCTAATGTGGATGTGTACATTTTTTTGTCTTTGTGAGAGAGGACAAATAGGGACCTCTAGGACTGGAAGGATAACCCAATCACCCTTTCCTTGGAAAGCTACAAGTAGCTTATGGTAAACTAGGGATTTCTGTCTCATCTCAAGGGAGCCTTATGGTGAGTATCTTGGGGGTAAAACCTACTATGCCCTTGCACTAAAAATTATCACAATGTTCGTAGGTAGATCAGGTGCTCACTAACTATGAGGTTTCTAGTTGCTTTGGGAGATCAACGCCTTGCAAGCATTCGACAAGCTACTAAAAGCTTTAACCAACTTTACTAGGAGTCTCATATACCTTACACAAATGCAAAATTTCTTTCACAAGAGTGTTAGTGCGCCTCCTTTCAAATTGGCACCATATGGCAAAGACTAACGTTGGTTAGGACTTGTCTTTCACCTCAACCAATTTGTATAGCGCTCCAAAGGAAAAATATGCTTAGGGTCATACCCTCTTGGAAGAAACACATTCCAGAAGGCAGGCCCTTCTAAGAACAAAACCAGAAGATCATATCCATAATCCACAAAGTGAAGAAAGGATATTTTCTAGGGAGGATAAACAAAAATTAAAAAGAGATGGGTCTGGTTTTTGATCACCCAAGTTTTGTACAAGGGGAGAGCACACACCTATCACCTCACAAACACACAAAACACTTGTTCATTTATCCACCTAGATTAAATGAAGTGCAACTAAACTAATCACACAAGATGCAATACTAATATGAAAAAAAAGGAAAAGAATTAATATGAAATTAACTCCCTAGATTAAACTATATTTGAATGTATTGAACATATGCAAAATGGATGTCTAAGATTACTTTCCCCTACTTAATCTAGATGCTAGTAAACTACCAATGCAAGAATGAATGCAAAAAGTTGTCCTAACAAATGTAATGAACTTGTAAAAACCATTGTTAATTCCCTTAAGAAATGAAATGTTTGCTAAGACTTAGTGGAAAAATGTTTATCTTGGGCATACGTTCTGCAACAAAGAACGTTAGTAGTTTCAATCAATTTGGTCTTTGGCCAAGGTATAAGATGTGCAATGTTAGTTCCAATACCCAAAGAGAGAATAATTGGAAAACCACCAATAATGACAGAAACAAAGAAAAAAGAAAGTGCATAATTGATGATTTAGTAGAAAGCTCAGTAATTACCAGAAAATAGAAAGAAACTTACTATTTTTTACCATTTTGCATAGACACGCCGATAGAGAACATAGGTGTGTGGACATACAACACGGTTGTGCCGACAGACATCAAAGGCGTGCTTTTAGAAATTGAAGATACATAGTCATAGGCATGCTTCTAGACACAGGCGCTCTTCTATAGAGCACAGATGAATAGAACCTACCAAAAAATAAAGGATGAACTAGACAGACATGGAGATTTGCTGAGTGTTTGGGTAATCCAGTGACCTACAATGATGGATCTAAGGATTTAAAAACTACTCCTTGATTATCCTAACACAGGCACGCTTTTGCAGGGCATAAGCTTGCTTTTACATAGGAAGGACTTAACATTGCAAAATTGATACCTAAACCTTTCATAGATTAGATGTAATAGCATGGATAGATAGAGACATATGTTAGGCAAACACATGAATTATAAAGTAAGTGAAATCAACTAAAAATACCCCTAGATCTGCAAACACACACACACAACAGTCAGAAACAAAGGCACATAGTTATCCAGCATAGGCACGTCGACTAACCACACAAGCACGTCGACATGAAATGTAGGCACACGTTCACAGTCAAGGGCGTGTTTCAGTTCCTGTATCAAATATGTATTGAAAATCTTCACACAAATGTTAATTTTCAGGGACATGAGTCCCACCGGGCATGCCAAAATGTAGTGATAATAATTTTAATGCAATAATGAACATAAATGAACTCAAAAGCAATAGTAAAACAATACAAATTACCTCAAAGCAATCAAACAAAACATACTTGATGAAGCGTACTAAGGTTGCTCCCAAACCTCAAGTGGATTGCTCTATAGTCAAGCTTAATTCATGATCTCCCAAGGAATGATAGTGACATCATAAGCTTACTAAAATGAGAGATGTTTGAGAAATGGAAAATGAGGTTCAATTTATAGACATGTGAGAAAGCAGATCAACGATTGAGGAAGACCAGAAAGATCAATGGTTGAGGATGGTTGAGAGAATGTGTGCAAATCAAAGAAAGACAAGTGTCCTGCCTCTTTCATGATTCATGGGAGTTAACAAACTTGATTGGAGAGTTGACTGATGTTTAATATGGAAAATAGGAGAGGGTGTTTTTTCAATTTCAATGGATGTGTGGGTTAAATCCTCCTTTCTCAACAAACATTCAAGGACATATCAACCGAGTTGAATCATACTTTTGTAAGAGGATTCACCTACAAGTGAGGTTGTCACTTGGAATGATGTCGAAGCTCAGATATTATCAACTAATATATCAATTTAATGCTCAAATACCCTTAAAACTTTAATTATGTAAAACAATAAACAAATTGACAAATTACGACAAATGCTTGCAGATTAAGGTAGTAGGCAGAGATTATAACTGACCATTTTTTGAAGCTTAGGATGTAGAATACTCAGGGACACTGGCACTAATGCCCAAGTCCAATGTGGTGTTTTCTTTATGGAATTTAGATCTCCTTCTGATGTTGATGTTCACTGTACTTTCTATTTCTGTCCCATGAGATGCGGATGACACTAGCACTAATTCTCAATTCCAAGGCAGGGTGATTTTTAGGATGACAGAAGCTCTTCAGATGCTAATTGGCACTGTCCAAATGATTTATGTGTTTTCAACCTCAGAGGACACTAGTAATGGCGCTCGAGTCCAAGTAGTCTTTTTCTTCAGGGATCTGGAATTTGCATACCGTCTTACTGTTCCCTGTAACTCCACTTCATCAAGATGCAAAACTTGTAACCTGCAATCACAAGGAGAGTGGTTGGGGGTTGTGGTGTTTAGTGGTTTGCCTCAGTCAAGCCCTGGAGAGACATTCAAGTCTTTCGAACACTGTTGTCAGATAAAGAGTGTATCTCTGCAGGATAGAGGCAAAACAAATTGATAAATGATTCAAATACAAATAGATACCACCTCAGAGGTGTAGATCTCACATAGATGAAGGCTCTTCAACACATGAAAAGATGAAGCTAAATCTGCAATCTCAAACACAATAACAATGCTCTGCTCTGCAACATAAGGTTTTTCCAACCCTAAAATTTCTCCTATTTGGAAAAATTAAATTAAAAATTTAAATAAGTTAAAAATATATATATTTCATTAAAATGTGCACATGTTCTCTCTAAAAATTTAAAAAAAAAAAAAAAAACATGGAAAAGCTAACCCAAGTTAATTTGTTTTTTTTAAGTTGAGTTATATAAAATAAAAGTTTATATTATTTTTAAAAAAAATTTGAGTTATCTATTTTTTTTAATTTTTAAGTTGATTTATGGAAATAAATGTTTCTAATTTTTTTGATTGGATTTTTTTTAAGTTGACTTATAGAAACAAAGATTTCTAAAATTTTGTGTTTTTATTATATATAAAATTAAAACAGTTGCCACAAATAATAAATAAAAATTAAAAAATTAAGCAAGATTGGCTATATATAAAATAAATAAATTTCAATACTTCTTTAATTTTTTTTTGTGTGCAACAATATTGTCTAAAAATAAATAAAAATATTTTTTTAAAATAATTTTTTTCCTGCCAAATTTGAGTCTTTTTTTGTTTTAGATTCAAAATCTTTTAAAATATAAACTTTAACTCGGTAAAGTTTAGTCTTTTTCTTGTTTTAGATTCAAAAAATTTAAAATATAAACTTTTACTCGCCAAATTTTTGTATTATATTGGAGATGAAGATGAATTTTTAATATATATATTTTTTGATGAAAATGCAATTTATCTATTTAAATAAAATAACACTTCACAAAAAAATAATGGGTGGTTAAAAGGCACACCCTAGGAGTCACATAGGCTAAGCCTAGAAATATCTAGAACAAAGTATCAAAGGGTACACGACCCATATAAAAACAAAGAAAAAAAAATTAAGCAGCCAATGCCATTCCTGCAGATGGCAGATCCCTGTCATCCGATTTCCCCCAAATGTTTGCGGGGTCCGGGTTGACATTAGGCATAGCCCAACCATCTTCATTTTCCTGTTCTTCTTTCTGAACATTTGACTCCTCGTGCTGAGGTGAGATAGCCAAATTTAACTGAGAGAAAACCTTAGTATTATCCCACCCTATAGATGGTGGATGTGAAGAACCAGGAACATTCCAACCAGTATTACCTGCATTATCCATAACGGGCCACCCTGCATTATCCCTAGCTACACTAGTAGCATGGCCAAAGGTCCATCCACGTGGACGTGGAGAGGCCGAGCGCCTACGCCGGTGAGCACTGCGAACTGGAGCAGACTGGGAGCGAGGCCAAGAATCTCTGGCTAAACCACTTCTGCATCTGTTAGGAGAGTGAGCTCTGACAGAGGATGGTGAGGGAGGAACACGAGCCACAATGCAGGGAGCATTCCCCTGTAATATCCCTTGCTATTTCAGACCTTATTTTGCTGATTAGAGGCTCAAGGAATATTGTCCAACACTTCTGATGTAAACCCAATGCTTGTTGGTCTGTGTTTTCAGTCTGATATTTTTGCTTGATAATGATAGTTGAGTATTCTAAATGCTCATAAATCCAAACTATAATGTCTAAGCATTAATCTAAATACATATATGACTTCTCTTTTGGTATTTTTGATGCATATACATGAAAATTAGACATGAAATGCACACCTACAGCCAATTGACATTTTGTCAAACACTTGGCATGCATACTATTATGCTAATCATGATGGATATTAATATGCACATTACATCAAATAGATGGCCTACAACTTATCACTCCATTATTGAGATATATTGTCTAATACAATGCTGATATGAATGGCCAAGACTCTTGGCTCTACAATTTTTATGCACCTCCTAAAATGACAACTATGAAACAATGCTGATATAAAGATGCTAACTCATGAAAGAATCTGGAAATGTAAGTTGCTGTGAATCGATGACAAAGATGAAGGAATGGCAGCCTCAAAACAGCTCATAATACATCCCTCTCAAGCCCCAATCGTGCCTCTCAAGTGTAGCACCCAACCTTCTCATCAACCAAGGAAAGGAGTCCTTTCCAAACCCAAATTGAAACCTTCTCCTAGCTGCCCCGTACTGTAGCGTTACTGTTCACGGCACTGTAGCAACACTGTAGCGTACTGTAGCAAATCACTGTAGTGTGCATTGTAGCAAATCACTGTAGCGCGCACTGTAGCATCACTGTAGCGCTACTGTAGCAAAAACACTGTAGCGTACTGTAGCAAAACACTGTAGCAAACACTGTAGCAGCCAATAGAAAAATTTCTGATATGCAAATTGATACCTCCAAACCCCTGTTAACACTGCAGATTTAAGCACAAATGAAAGGACTAAAGTATCCCTTCCAATTTGCAACCCTTCGGAAGATATTTCACCACCTCAGTTATGCTAATCTATGGGAGTTTCCGTTCCCAAAGACCAAATATGCAGAAACCCTTGGCTCCACAAAACTCATCAAATGCAAATGTCAATAATCGGATGCCTGGAAGCTTGCCTTGCCCCTTCCTTTATACTTTTTCAATCCCACTTCAAGAAGCTTCTAGAAAAATAATATTATTTTACTTTAGTGACTTTATGTAATAATATTTATTTAAGTCACTTTATTAAATTAATTAAATATAAGGTCACTTTATAATATTTATTTATTTAATAACCTTACAATAATTAATTTAATTATTATCTCCCTTATTTTTCCCATCCAACTGAATCTAAGAAACCAACCATCGACCAAGTGACTACCTCAAAAAGACCCCCTAACCATGTACATTAGCCTACAAGGGTCAGGAATAGGCTAAACCATCTGCAAACAACATCAGCTAAAAAGGGGACATTACAGTCCGCCCTCCTTGAAATTGCTTGTCCCCAAGCAATCTTGGCTACAAAGATAATTCTCCCCGCCTGGATCCCAAGGGAGGATCTGTGTAATGTCCCTGCTGTCACCAAAGAGCTCCTGTAACACTAGCACTAGCACAACTGACTGAACCTGTTGAATCAAATCAACCCCAACGCCAGATGTCGCAAGAGCATAAGCATTAAGTGGAAGCAACTCTGAATACCGACAATGTTTGCTTCCCATAACTGCACAAGCTAAGCTATCATACACACTATATAGCATATACGCAACTGAGCTATGCGTCTGAAATAGATCATGTACATAAAGATCAAAAGTGCAACTGCAAGTAATCACCCTCATATACATGTTGCAAAACTCAACAGTGAACCCTGATGCACACAAAGGATTCCTCAACATACTGGAGAGTATCCCACAACTAATGCCCGGATCCCAAATGAATCTGTAAGGAACTGCATCAGAATCTTGCTGAAAACAGCTGCAGCCATAGAACCTGCCAAAACTCAGCAAACTGTGCAATTCTATAGCTGAAATAAACATATCACTTCTGATGTCAATCCCTAGGTCCCAGTGCCAAACTAGAAGTCCGTCACAAAGCGCACCTGTTGACTTCCACTGTACCATTCTACATAAACCACTGACATAGCACCAAGAGTGGTAGAACACCTCATCAAGACCAAAATAGAGTGATGAATCAAACACGTCAGCACCAGGATCCCAAAACAGAATCAACAATCCACTACCAATGACAACTGGTGGCACCTGCTGCACCATACTGAATGCAACTGAATCACTAATCTGCCAAGAGGCTGCTCCTTGATACTGAGACCTGTGGGTTATGGACCCAAACAACTGTCGGAAAAGATGAGTATCTCCTAACTCATCTGCAAATGTTGGTGTCCCCACAATACTCCAACTGCCAAAGCTAGAAGAAGAATGCTCCTGACACCAACTCATAAAGCCAGTTGCACTAATCAATGCAAATGTGGAGGATTGATCCCTCTCAGCATCAACGGAAGTAGATATCTGTGCCTCTTCCCTCACGAGTGCACCATACAACTGCCTAGCAAGCATGAAAGCACAACCTCTATCCTCTGCCCAATTCCTATGGACGTGCTGACTAACCAAGCCATCATACGTACTGCCCCCATAATCATCCTGTAACCATGTATCTGTGTGAAATCTCTGTGACATAGAAGTAGCAAACCTTGTTGGATACATAATAGCATGATGGATAACTGACTGCTGTCCCTGCAAGTAATTCCTCATACACAACTGAGTCGGGTACTTGCAGGCTCTAGTTCCATCTTCTGTAGATGGCAACTCTTCATCCCACAATGGATGGTATAAGCCCCTCATCAATCCACATCGATGCATCAACCAATCATCTGCATGTGAACTAAAAGAAAGGTGATGAACTCTCCTCACCATGTAGTCATGGTAAAAAGCACCAACCTCCGTCAATAGTTGACCATGACTTTATGTAATAATATTTATTTAAGTCACTTTATTAAATTAATTAAATATAAGGTCACTTTATAATATTTATTTATTTAATAACCTTACAATAATTAATTTAATTATTATCTCCCTTATTTTTTCCATCCAACTGAATCTAAGAAACCAACCATCGACCAAGTGACTACCTCAAAAAGACCCCCTAACCATGTACATTAGCCTACGAGGGTCAGGAATAGGCTAAACCATCTGCAAACAACATTAGCTAAAAAGGGGACATTACATCCCCCAACGATCCAACAACTCTTGTAAGTGAGCCACTTCCAAGGCAACTTTGTTAGCTTGCACTTGAATCTGCAAGAGAACATTACAACAG
The DNA here is from genome assembly GCA_027924645.1 of Cunninghamia lanceolata. Classification (NCBI taxonomy): domain Eukaryota; kingdom Viridiplantae; phylum Streptophyta; class Pinopsida; order Cupressales; family Cupressaceae; genus Cunninghamia; species Cunninghamia lanceolata. Next base: position 10,402,338 of record BSBN01000202.1, read on the forward strand.
ATAATAGTTTTAATGTATAGAGAGACATTAGTTCCAATTTTGCTTTCTAAAAATATACAAGAATTACGATCTTTCAAGAAACCTGAGTGAATCACCCAACAGGATGATTTGCCAGGTTAATGGCTCAGGTCTGAAAGGCCGAAAAAAATTATGAATCCATATCCAGAATTGTGAAGCTCTAGTGCAATGCCAGAAGAGATGTTGAATCATTTCAGCCTATCCATAAAAAGGGCAACGTGGATCCTGGACCCCAAGGTGAAACAACCTAGTACCAACAGGCAAGCCTTGAAAGAGAATGCACCAGGCAAAATGAGCAAGTTTTGGCTCAAGAATGGCAGACCAAACAGTTTTAAACCTAGAATGCCAAAGACTTAAATAGCTATAAATAAGCCAGCACTTATTAAGAGTGGCAACCATGGGTAAATGAGCTGAAAGCCACCTGTAAGCCATCCGTGGCTTGAAATGATGCAAAGGTGTGTTTGGATACCATTTCCAGTCCTTCCACCATGGCTTGTTGGACTGAATTCCAATCTTGTGCAACATTTCAGGTGCAATAGCCATGATGATTCTGTCATAAGTAGGCTTATCAACTTTTGAAAAAGAAAATTTTACACGGAATGCTTCCCAAGCCAAAAGGCTCATAGTAGGTCTGTGAAACAGACCCTGAAGGGTCTGAACATGTTTTTTGTGAAATTTGAGAGCCTTTAAACCTTGCAATTTAGCCAAAGGTTGAGTTGCAGAAGCTAGGAGAGGTGATCACCAAATATTAAGGTGATTGAATGAAATACCAGCATGAAAACCATCCCCAGCCCAGCATAACCAAGGTTTAATTTTTTACTAGGCTTTCCAAATGTTCTTAACCACAAATGTGCCTGAGATTTGAATTGGTTCTCTCATGACAAGGAGTGTAGAAAAAACAATTCCTTTCCAAGCTGGTTTGTGCATAGGATGACCCATTTCAATGTTATGCCAGAGTAAAACCTTCCATGCCTCACAACCAGTGAGTGCACAAACAATCCATTTGACCACCAAGGCAGTTCCTTGGTGATGAGTAGAATGAATACCAAGTCCTCTAGAATCTTTGGGAAGGCAGTAAAATTCCTATGCAACACAGTGAAAACCATGGCAAGTATCAGAAAAGGTCCATAGGAAACCCTGCAAGAGTTTTTCCAGTTTGGCATAAGAGCTTTTTGAAGGAGCCCAACAAGAAGAATAATAAACATGGGTTGCATCCAAGATCTTAGAACAAACCTGAAATTTACCAGCTAGGGAAAGAGGCTTAGTAATCCAGATGGCAAGTTTTTGCTCCACACGGGTAAGAACAACTTGCCATAGGGTGGCAGAAGTGCCCTGGAATGCAAAAGGAATACCTAGGAATCTAAAAATTTCACCATGGCCAACCCAGCGCCATCCATATTGCTAAAGCCAATGAAGAGTGGGAAGTATAGACTGTTTGTAGCATAATGTCTTGTGCCACTGAATGGAAGAACCTGAGGCCAAACAAAAGGCCTCCAGATAACCAAGAGCATTTTTAATTGAATTTTCTTCTTCTAGTAAGGTTAAAAAGGAGTCATCAGGAAAATGACCATTAACCAGCTGGCTAGAACAATTTGGTAAAGAAATACCATGAACAAGCTTATTGGAAACTGAATGAGCAAGAAGATAACCAAAACCTTCTACTGCAAGAACATACAGGCTTGGGGCAAGAGGGCATCCTTGGTGATTGATCTAAAAATGCAAAAAGTATGAGATTGGTGGCCATTGATAGTGATGCAAGCAGAAGCATTTGAAAAGAGCATTTTGACTGATTGTATAAAAGAGGGTCCAAACCCTAATGCTACAAGCATTGTAATGATAAAGCGCCATTCAATGCGATCATAAGCCTTAGCAAAATCTATTTTTTTAAAAATTACTTTTTGGTTTGATTTTTGGGTCCATTCCATTCCCTCCCAAATAGCAATGATATTATCTAATATATAATTGGACTTAATGAAGCCTATTTGTTCAGGATGGATAATCAAAGGAAGCAGGTTGCAGAGTTTGAGTGAAAGGGCTTTAGCAATGATTTTGTAGGGGACATTGAGGAGGGTAATGGGCCTCCAGTTGCAAATATCCTCTAGATCACCAGCTTTAGGTATGAACTTAATGTTTCATTGATTTATAATATTTCCTAAAGAATTGGAATGAAATGATTCAAGGTAGACATTGTGTAAATCTTTTCCTAAACAATCCCAAATGGCTTTGTAGAACTCACAAGGAAAGCCATCAATTCCAGGCACTTTCCCATCTTCCATATAACAGACAGCTTCTTTAAGATCTTCAATGGTCAAAAGTTGATCACAGAAGTGAGTCTGGACAAAGGACAATCTGTTTGGAACAACAACAAGACAATCATGCAAAGTAGTTTGTCGCTCAGGAGTGTAATCTTGAGTAGTGAAATTTTTTTATAATGTCTTACAAAATCCTAGAGAATGTCTGGTAGATCTGTATGAACAACATTGTCCTCTTTGATTTGCTTAATACTGTGTGAGGAATGTTTGACTCGAAGAGCAAGAAAGAACTCATTAGAAACACGGTTCCCAATTTCTAGCCAGTGCATTCTAGATTTAAGTTGTGCTCCTCTGGTAGCATGGCAGTCAGCCATTTGTTTTTGATGCCGTAAATTGGCAACAAGGACTTGCTTAGAAAGAGAAAAAGGCTCAGCAACCAAGGCCTCAGAAGCAAATTTCAAAGCAGTGGCAGTAGCTTCATAAGCCCTTCTCCTAAAATTGGCTAGTTGATGGCCATAGATGCAAAGAAACCTCACTGTGCGGGTAATAACATCATTCCACCAATTAATCTAGCCAGTAGCATGCAATGGCTGGCATTCTAAATTCTAAATAGTTGAAATGTGTGCTAAGGTGGGTTGATGAGCAAGTAAGGAAGTGTTTAGAAAAAACTAAGATTTCATGGTGTGTGGCTGAGTGAGCTGCCACTCAATGGCGAACTGAATTGGAAAGTGATTTGACAATGTCACATCCACTAATGGCTGCATAGGAAGGGTGGATGACGTGGAGAAGTTAAAAAAAGATTGTACAGAAATCATAGCACGATCAAGGCATTTAAAGACCTGTCAGTTCCAGCCTAAAAATTGCACCAAGTATGCCATAAAGGACTGGAGTGACGACGGCCAACATTAGGATCAAAAAATCACAATTTATTGCATATATGGAACCACGCCTCTCTTTCGCCAGTTGGCCATTGAAAAGGCAGAACACCATCCTTGTTAGTAGCCATTTCAACCATATTAAAATCTCCACAAATAAGCCACGTGGCCACAAGCAATGAATCTACAATCCACCACCACAAAGCAGTTCTTTCTGATGCATCATTTGAAGCATAGACATTAATAATCCCAAAAGAGTGATTATTAATATTAAGAAGCATCCAGACTAACCGGTTGGTGGGATCCACCCCATGATCCACCACAGAATCATGCCACCGAGGGGACAAAAGAGTAGTTAGACCACTTTTGCCAGCCTCATGGGCGATAGAAAATAGTTTACTGGCTAACCAAATACAATGGCAAGATGAAGACAAAAGAAAGCCTGTAACTTTAACTTCTTGTAGGCATAGAACATCAAGAGAAACATAATGATGGAGAGCATCATGAATAGAGTACTTCCTAGAGAGGCTAGTGAGACCTCTAACATTCCAAGAGAGAAAATTCATTTAAAATCCTCCACCATCTCCCCAGAATCTAGGCTTCCAAATGAAGCAAAACTATTCTGAAGAAAGTTGGTGGGGTTTGACCCAAATTGGAGTGGAGGGATTTGATGTTTTTTAAGCTCCTAAATAATTTCTCCCTCCTCAGGAAGCTTATGGCTACTAGAGTGCTTGCGAGGCATCGCAGAAGAATTGACACGGGCTCTTGCCCTTGACGATGATGCTTGTTGTGAAGGAAACACAAGAGGACTCTTATTGTTGTCCTTCCCGCCAATCACAGAAAGCTTTGAAACCTCTTTAACTACTTTGGAGGGTTTAAGAACATCCACAAAGGGTTTCACTTTGTGTTTGCGATTGGTAACAGTAGCCCAAGTGTCCATTGGTTTAGAAACCACCTCCTTGGGCATAGTTGCTACATGGTTTGCTATAGGGCATGCCTGTATAGTCTCCCTGGGAGGAGCTTGGGTTCTAGGCACAACAAGAGGATAATCCGTAATTTTATGCTCTGCTAACTGACAATGATAGCAAGTATTGGGCAAATTGAAGTATGTGACTTTCAATAAATTTCTTGAGGTCTTTCAAAAGATCCACTTCAACACAAACACACTTTTGAGGGCATGCTTGAAAGAACCCATCAGGTTCAACACAAATAACTCTTCCTAAAGAAGAGGCAATGCCATGCAGGAAGTGCAGATAGGGCAAAGGCAAACCAGGGAATTCAATCCACATAGGAACTCTGTGTTTGGTATCATTAGAGGCCACAAAATCTTGTTTCCACTGTTGGAAGAGCAACAGGGAAGACCAAACATACCAAGGGCCATGGTTCAAAATTGCTTGAACATGGCTAACTTCCGCAAAGCGAAAAATGAAAAAGCCTTTGGTCAGATTCTAGACCATATCAAGGCGGACTCCATGAGGGACCTAAGCCTTTGGACCCATTCTTTGAGCATAAATTCAGGGGGAGTTCTCCCTACAAAATAACCAATGAGAGTATGCTGCTCTAACCATAAACAAGCAGTATCAAATTCCTGTGATGGTAAGATCACATCAGTAGGAGGGTCTGAGGGCTTACCTCGTGGAACACCTTCGGAACAAACTTTCGAGGATGCTTGGTCGGTGGAGGAGCCATTGTTCAGAGCCGAAGAACTGCCAACACCAACAACAAATGCTGGGTTAGAAGCGGTAAGAGGTATTTAAATGGCCAAGAAGCTGCAATAAATGCGGATGTACTACAAAAAAAAGGCTATACTTCCTACGCCTAGAGCGCGGTATGAACCTAGAGAGACAATGGTGGCCAATTTCAAAAATATGCAGAGCAAAAAAAATTCACCGTCATCAATTTTTAATTTTTCAATTTTTGTATTATAAATAAAATCAAAAGAGTTGCAACAAATAATAAATAAAAATTAAAAAATTAAGCAAGATTGGCTACATATAAAAACAAATAAATTTGCAATTGATACTTTTTTAATTTTTATTTTTTTGTGTGCAACAATATTGAATTAAAATAAATAAAAATTAAAAAGTTGCAAAATAAATGAACATAAATAAAATTTAAAAAGTCACAATTACTCTATCTTAATTTTTTATTACGCCGAAAGGACATCCGGATGGGGATGAGAGCACTCATTTTTTCTGCGTACTAAAATTTATAAAAAAAAATTAAAATACCAAAAAAGAAATAAAAATAAAACTTAAGAAATAAAAAATAAAAACCACAAAACAAATTTGAAAAAATAAAAACTAAAAAAGAAATTAAAAACCGTTGAAGGAGCAAAAGCTGAGAAAATCAAAGAACAAAAATAGAAATTGGAAAAAAGAAAAATAAAAACCCAATTAAAAAAAAAGAAAAACAAAAAAACAAATTGGAAAAAATAAAAAATAAAAATAAAAAGCAAAAAAGAAATTGGAAACAGTTGGAAGGAGAAAAAGATGGAGAAAATCACCAAAAAAGAAATTGAAAAAAGTAAAAAATAAAAATGAAAAAAGAAATTGGAAGGAAGGAGAAAAAGATGGAGAAAATCACCAAAAATTTCTAACTTGCTATAAATATTTTAAATATTTTTATTATATTTTAATAATATTTAACTCATGTTTAACCCAACTTTTCTAATAAACTTGCAAGGTTTTTAAAATGTATTATTTTTTAGAAAGTAAAAGAAAGAATCTTTTGACAAAAAGAAAGCATCTTTTGACAAAATAAAGAATCTTTTATTTATTCATTAGGAGAGCTCAATGAAGGGAATATAATCTTATGAACAATGAATATCATGAATACTCTAAAATCACAAGTTTGCCAATAGTTCACAATCATCTTCTAGTTTGCAAATGAAACCCTAAACATGCTTATATATGCAACTACACACATTCCTGCTAAAAATTTCGTAATTCAAACTTAAGATGTCGGCCTGGGACCTAACTAACGGTCACAAAACTAACATTCAAATTTGGGACCTTCAGGGCAGAACAAGGGAACTAGCGCCCATGTCCACAGGTCCTTTTCCAAGGTAGGATCAGATGCCACAGTGTCCTTCATGCCCCATGTGACATGGGTTTCAGGCCATTTTCTTCCAGGAGTTAGAATGAACATGCAAGATGCAAAACAAGGGACTTGGGAGCTAAACCTAGGAAGGAAAAGTCCAGGGAGACATTTTTTGACATAACATTTAGCCCCCACTTTAATGTATGTATAAATGCAAGGCCCATACATGCATTAAAGTACAGTCAGAACACAACAAATACGCCAAGCACTTAAAGCTAATCCATACACAAAAATTGAGGAACTATTCCTAGCCCCCAGTCTCAGGTAGACATTAGAGAAAACACATTACAGACATGCCAAACACATTGAAGATAGTTACAGGCATGAAAAACACAAAGAAGATAGTTACAGCCACACAAAACATGGAGAAGACAGTATTGAAGACATGCAAAACACAATGAATACAGTGAATGCATTGATTATTTCTTTTTTATTTTCACATAGATGAATGCAAATGCAAGTACATGAAAAGTAAACACACCACCGGAAATTCAGGAGGGACTCATTGCCACACGTCTTTAGATTGCATATGGGGCAACAGACATACAATACAAATATCAAAATGTAGGAGGGACTCATCGCCACACGTCTTTAGACTATGCTTGGGAACAAACACGCCATACACACAAATGGAATACATAGAGAAAACACAACAAACAAGCAATGGAAGGAGTCTATTGCTAGGTTCATCACCATCTCAGGCACATTATAGGAACACCTGATGGTTGGGCTTCACCACAACAACTGCCAAAGACACGCTTAAGGGAGGATACACCAACCCTGCCTGCTCGGAGGACTTTTAGAATAAAAAGGATGTGCACTAGATCAAGAGATACACCATCCCCACCTCCGAAGAGGGCTTAAAATAAATGGATATGCATGATATCCTGCCTCTGTAGAGGGCTTAACAATTGCAATATAAAATAAATATGTGCACTCGCTCAGAGATACAACATCCCACCTCTGTAGAGGGCTTACAAGCATGCTTCATTAGTACCAAAATCATCAGACAACTTGCCTTATATATGTCCCCACCTTAAGGTGGTTGATATCATGTACCGATATCAAGCACTTTAAGGTAGAGAGAAAACACACAAGGGAACAAGAGCTTTCACAAAGCCCATGCCCCCAGAAGTGACATGCACTTTACGATCGCCGAATGTTCCCACAAACACACAATTTCCTGCAAGACAAGAGGTTAGAAATCTTTCCATAAGATAATAACCACATCACATGATCAAAACAATGCATAAACATAATCATATCAAAAGCCAATGTTATACTACGGATTTAGAGCCCGAGTATAATCGTGGGGCTATACCGCAAAGATCTCAAAACTAAGTATAAGCAAGGCAAGATCCAAGATAAATAAAATGCATGGAGCAACAATACTATTATGGTTTGTTAGTACGATAAGACATCATCAAAATTTCACACTGATTGATTCTACTAGACAAGCATCAGATAATATATATCAACCCCATCGTCATGTATGGACTAGGTCCATTTTTGCTTACTCGCTAAAGGGACACGTGGTCCGTATCAGTATTATTTGTTTTTCGTCATCCACCAGCTAGATAGAATCACTAGAGGAAGGTAAACAATAAATCAAGAGAGGAGAAACAAGTGCCCTAGGGTCATCACATAGGAAGGTGCCCCTAGGTCACCAATCGCAACACTATACCCCTAGGACATGACACACAATAATGAAAATAGAGGAGAGACAATATAGAAGAATGATGATACAAATAGAAGAAGGGTCACAACAGAAGCGGTCTCCCGACATCCTTGACCTTACAAGAGTATCAAGGGTCATCCAAGGAGGCCTAAACAACACATAACACATCATGGGGGAAACACAACATGAAGGTAAAGGTTTAGAAATACTCACCTGTAGGGACAACCAAACTAAAAGTTAGAACTTGCAAGCATCTTGGAGAGATTCTCCATCAAGTTTTGTGTGAAGCTTGAGTGGTTCTTATTAGAGTGTTCTTTGTTGTCAGAAATTCCATGTATTTCTTGTTCATCAACTCTTTGTACATGTGATGTCTTTTGTTGCTTATGAGGAGGAGAACCACTATTATTTCATATTGATGATAACTGTCTTACTCTTTTCTGATCTTTAGCTCTCTTATTTTGTTGATTTCGTCTATCGTAGGGAGAAGGATTATCTTGTACCATATCCATCTTTCCTTTTGTCAGAATCTCTTGCTTCAATTGTTCCATTTGTCTTTCCAATGTATTTTGGCTCTGATCCTTGAAGGGATAACGGGGGAGGAACCTCAACATAAATACCATTTCTTCATGGGTGAGGTAATACTTCAATATGTAGACACCCAAAATTGATTCATTATCATTGACATTCAAATATCGCATTATCACATACATCTGCATTTGTCTAACACACTTGAGCAATATTCCCAACACATCTATTTCTTCTATTAATTAAATAAATTTATATTTATTTAATTAATTCATTAGCTATTTCTTCTAAATTATAATTAAACAATCTTCAATTATTTAATTATTTTCATTCTATCTATTTTTAATTAAATAAATCTTATTTATTTAATTAAAGATTCCTTTCATAAACCCACTTTCCAATTAATTTAAATAAATTTTATTTATTTAATTACTTTATCTTATCATTTATCTCATAAGCCAACATGTGTGCCTCTTTCATTTAAAAAGATAAGTGGTACTACATCCTTTTATTTAATATCTTTTACATGTAGTACTTTTTATGTACACAAGCACACATGAGCCCTATCTTCTTTCCACTTGTCATCTTCACATTCACCTATGTCTATCTTTCAATCTTAGCCATTCACATAGCCACCGAATCTCCACCGTTGATTGATTTTGGTTGAGTTCTATATAAACACCCTCTCATTCCATACTACATCTATCCAGCATTCATGGCGTCTACATGATCACCTTAAGCATATTGAGCATTTGAGCATCCATAGCATCCATTAAGCTTTCATCATTATCATTCATCCATCGTGGCAGCTTTTATCTTCATAATTGCTCATTATTGAAGAAGCAATCCACATCATAAACAAGGAATCACACAATCTAGGTGATATTGTGCTTGGATTCCATTACTTTTGATTTCATTTAGATTAGATTCTTTGATGATGGTAGGGTTAGGTTTTCATGGCTATGCTTGATCTTATTAACCTAATTTTTTACCTATGACACAATATTTTCCTTATCCACCTCTATTGTAGAAATTATCTCATCATAGTTCAAATAGTCATCTTCTACTTCTAGTGTATTTTGTTCCATCATGTTATTATCGGTATGCTTAGGAAAGGGATTAGTGAAGATTTGTAAATTTTGATTTGGAGGAGAAACTGATTTATTTCCATTATTATTCACATCAGATACCTGTATAACATTCAATTCGATGAGGTCTTGTATTCCATGTTTAAGATGCATACATCATTCAGTATCATTATTAGAAAACTCAGAATAAAAAGGATCTAACAACAGATAACACAAAAATGAAACTCTGAATTATTTATTGTTGAACAAGAGATTACAATTTATAATAGTAAACTAACTAAATTACTTCCTATAAATCTGCTATCTAACTTGACAACAAACTTAACTAATTGACAACATACTAATAGCTATTGACACAACTACAACTACATCTAACAAATTGTGAACAGCACATAGGCAAGCTATCTACATGCAGAATAGCTCACTATTACATTTATTAATGTTGGTGCATATATTCCAACACCCCCTCTTAATGCTACAACATTAAACTCACTAATAAAATAAACAATAAGAAATACAATATGCAGAAGCTATTCTTTGAAAAAATAGTTCTGCGAGAGTAATTCTTCACGCTGCTCTAGGTATAATCTCCTAGCTTTTATCCAAGTTCCTAACATCATTGGACACCATTTGCACATGAAGTGTCTCATTACCCTCGTAAAGGTATGATGCCGAACTTCCAGATTTCTGGATCTCCCCTAAACTATTGGACATCAATCCTCACATGTATGTCTCATAACCCCAATGAGGTATAGTTTCTCCAATCCGCAAGCATCTAAGACTATTGAACATCTATCTATGAATTCATCTTCTTCATACAACTAGTACAACTAATCACATCAACAACACTTTCACACAGAAATATTTGACACATTAACAAATCGAAGGACACATTCATGCTCTCACAACCATCACCTTTCCCACTGTTTGCTCTGCAAACTCGTAATAGCAACAAGTCTATTTCAATGGCCACTTGTGCAGTGGAAGAAAGTGTCTACTTTGCTCGCTTGCATGATGTTCTTAGCTGTGGTCATCACCTCATAAATCCCTTCGTCAAATATCAGCAGCGACAAAATGTAACCAACTTTAATGTAGCTGTAGATCTCCTTATATCTGCAACATGGACACCAACAATAGCTCGATGTACAAACCAATACAGACCAACAAGCATAAAAGAAGAACAACAGATATAAATCTCTAATTTAATAGTGAAAAAACAGGGACGGGCAACAAAGAGGAAATCACAACAAAACTCATTGTTCTCTACCACATGTGCATGCAGCTCAAATTAAATGACCACACAGTAGAATAGATAGGCTCTGAAATTCTTGGGTACTCCAATGGTGGAGTCACACCCAACCTAGCTCTGATACCATATTGGAAAACTCAGAATAAAAAGGATCTAACAACAGATAACACAAAAATGAAACTCTAAATTATTTATTATTGAACAAGAGATTACAATTTATAATAGTAAACTAACTAAATTACTTCCTATAAATCTACTATCTAACTTGACAACAAACTTAACTAATTGACAACATACTAACAATTATTGACACAACTACAACTACATCTAACAAATTGTGAACAACACATAGGCAAGCTGTCTACATGCAGAATAGCTCACTATTACATTTATTAATGTTGGTGCATATATTCCAACAATCATGTCCTTGTTGCCGATGAAAATGATAAAAAGAATTAGCATCGAAATAAGGTCCTTGCATTATACTAGGATCCAATGGTTTAATTGGAGGAAGCTTCAAGAGGTTCTTACTCATAACTTGATTCATGGTAGAGTGATAAGTTTCAAATATCATAGTAAACTGTCTTTGTTGTTGTCTATTTTGAAATTGTGTCCTCTTCATATTAGTGACAGGGGACACTTGTGAGAAATTGTTCAAATTTTGCTTATTAACCTTGATGAAAGTCTTAGTATTCCTCTTGAACTTGTTTTGTGAAGGTCCACCCATGGATTCACCAACTTGAGCTGAGGAGTTTTGGTTTTCAAACTGACTAGATGAAAGTTGATAATCACAAAGGGCAGTGCATAAATGTTGAAAAGAGTTATTCTTCATCAAGAGAATCTTATCACGGATGTTAGGTTGTAGATTTGTAATAAACACCTTTTGAACATCTTCATCCTTCATCTGATATTGAATTTGTGCATACAGAGCTTGATACTGACTAATAAATTTAGTTAGCCACTCTTTCGAACCTTGCTTGCAATGAAATAAATCGATCAAAGAGACTTGAGGTCCAATGTTTGCTTGAAAATGTTGTAAGATTTGAACAACTAGCTACGAAAAAGAGTGTATTAAATTTGAAGGTAGAGACAAAAACCATTCTAAAGTAGTATTTTTGAGAGATCGCGGGAAAATTTTTGCTAACAAGTCCTCTTCAAAGTAGAAAGCACTACACATAGTCGTGAATGTTGCCACATGAGTATTAGGATCACCTTTTCTACCATATTTTTCAAAGCAAGGAGTTTCAAACCTCTCAAGCATAGGAATTCTCAAGATTGCATAAGATAGGGGATTTTGAGAATGATAAGTTGGTATATTAGGTTGTGAAGAATTCGTCAAGCTTGTCACCTTTTGTTGTAAAGAAGTCATGCCTTGCAAGAGTTGGTTTAAGAGGGCATCGTTAGGAGATGCGCTTTGAGAATTAGAAGTCGTGTGCATGACATTTTGAGGGGATTGGTTGTGAGTGGAAATGAAAGGTGGTTGAGAGAAATTGTAAGTGGAACATGGTTGTGAATAGTTGTATGTAAAAGGTGGTTGAATAAGTGGGATTAATTGGTGGTTGAGAGTGAATACTCATAAAAGAAGTCACCTTAGGCGCTAAGTTTTGATAGTTAAATCCCATAGCTTTGTAATTTTGTGAATTAGTGCCATTAGATACTCCAATACCAGTGGTAGCATTACTACAAGCATTTGCATTAGTAGTTAAAAATTTTGATGTAAATGTAGACATTCCAGTAGTTGGTATAGGTGCCGATACTTGCATATGAGTCGATGATGACATGTTAATAACTTTTGCACATTCAGTCACTAGAATAACATTATTATGTACTATATGCATGAAGCCTTGAATTAAATTAACACCATCTTGTCCTTCTTTTATCAACTCTCTTATGTTGTGAATCACAGGTATATAGCTTCTTCCACTATCCTTTCATTTTCTACAAATACTTGAAAATTGGCTAGCTCTTTATCAAGTTTGTTTATTTGCTTTTTACGTACATGTGTTACCACCTCAATAGTGTGCTCAACATCATGAAATATTTGATCTTCCATTGTAGTTGTAGGAGGTATGATATCTTGCAAAATTTGTCTCTCCTTTTGTAAAGAAGGTGTTTAATGGATTTTCAAAGGTAGGAATACCGTTTCTTGAGGAGCACTAGATCACATGAGTCTTCTAATTCTTCTTAAAGGGATATTTCTATTAGGGTAGTGGGTTATAAGACTCATACAAAAGCATGCAACACTCAATGCACAAACTAATAGAACAAACCCTAGGAGCAAGATATGTGTAAGATCCAAAATGCTTGATTTTTCACTTTTTTCACAATTTTTCAATGCAAATTGTTGATGTATAAAATTGTGCAGGTTCTAACACCAACATGGGAAGTTTCAAGAATGTGGAACTTGCTACTTGAAACAACCTCTAGATTTTAAGGAAGCTGGCTCTTCTCTATTTCAACTAGATTTTGAGCAAAGGATAAGAAATTAATAGGATTACAGATACAATTAAGCAAATCTAACTATGGCAATGCACCTGAATAAAGGTATCCCCTTCAATTGAAGCACATTGAAACTATTCTCATGATACAATTATATTAAAGAGTAGATATTGTATGATTAACATAAATAGATAGAATGAATATTATCAAAGGCTCACAATGAGACACTTTGTAATGACACAGATAATATCAACCAAGGCACAGAATAGAATTCTTCTTATTAATCTTCCAGCAACATAAAAGGCACAGATACATGCATAGGTACATTAACTTTCTTATCAAGAACAAAAAAATAAAGGCAAAATGACATAAACTGGTCACAGCAAAGTCTCTGACTTCTCTCTTAGATTTCTAACTAAACTTATCAAAAAATATATCTATATCCACAATCTATTACAAATACTACATATTTATAACCATAGATCTGACCCAAGATTGTCTGTAACAATTGAATCCTCAATGGCCCAACTGAACTAAAGATTACTAGAAGTTCCAGGCGGTTACGATCCTCCGAATCCGCAATGACTATCCCTCCTGCATGCTCATTGGCTGGGGCAAAATATATGTAGCACACCTCCTTCATTGAGACACAGACACATGGCAAGACCCGCGTGCTTGTAACTGAAAAGAAATGTAATAGATGGCAGTGTCCACATCAACCTCAGAAACTCCTTTATTTTTTAGAAATCAATAGGAAAATGACACTTGTTGCATTCCGCAGCCTTCAAAACATGATACGTGTTTTCTCCCGCAGGCCCTTTAAAACCTGTGTCTTTATGCTCGGGTGACCTTCTTTTATGACATCTATCGCAACCCACATTACTCATAAAATGAGACACAATAAATGATGGGACCCACAACCTTGACGCTCACTACCCACAAAAGGAGAAAACTGGGACAGATGGCAGCCTCCACGCGCACGCTAGCTAACACGTGGCAACTTCCACAGCATTGCTAAAATAATCAAAACTTTTGAAAGGTCCCCATAGAAGTTGACACTTGGTGCAACCCGCAAAAAAATGTAGAAGCAAAAAGTTTCTCGCTAAAAGAGTCATAAACAAAGTAACTCCTCCGCGACCACCATGTGGCATCCTTCGTAAGCTTGAAACTTGAAACACTACTGTGGCCCACCATTCTTAATACTAGCATCAATGTGATATGGAAAGAAACACGTGACATCACCCGCAACAAACTTAAAAGACACTTGACGCCCTCCGCAAAAAAGTAGAAGCTTTTGAGACTGCCTCCGCAAGTGACACATGGCGATACCCACAACATTGCTGAAACAAAATAAACTATTGAAACTATCTGCTACGTGGCGCGCTCCGCACAAAACTTAATATTTAAAACATTTCTATAGCTTTGACTGTGGCTTTGACAGTTGGCACATTATGCAGCATTTGAAACCCACGCAGTGACAATTTGAAACCAGAGCACTAAGCCACCGCAACTAAAACAAAATGTAGAGTTTTTGACACTATAGTTCTTGGTGACCATTAGGACTTCTGAGCCTGCTCTGAAAGAACCCAAAATTGGCAAAAAGATGCGTATTGAAAATACACTTTGAATTAGAGATTTTGCAACGCTGTCTGATAAACAGACCATTCTGAATCTGAGAGCCCCTATCGACTCTATAAATCTTGAAAAGAAAAATCAAGATTAATTATATCTTTATGAGAAAAAGTTTACAAAATTTGTACCACAACCTTTAATTGAAATTCTAACTAGGCCATAGGTATCAACACAGTTTCAACTTCCTTTATTGTTGATGAATCACTTAAACCCTGGAAAATTGTCTGATCATTTTGCTTAGTCAAGAGAAGGGTCTTGATGTCAACAATCATCAACACTATGTTACTATCTGGGAAAGGTGAAGGAAGCCCCAGTTGCACCAAATCCTCTATATGTTTCTTCATATTTTTCACTCCTTTCACTGTATCCAGGAGCTCCTGACAATTTGTGGCCGCAGAGTTACAACTCAAAACCTCGTTGACCTTCTTAGCAGCAACCATTCTATCATTGATACCTGTTGCTGATAATGTCTCATCTGTTGTGTCATATAACTTCTTTAATAAAAGTTGAGAGTCAGAAACCCTCAATGAAACAGTGGACAAGGTGGCCTGCACTGAAGTTTCTACTTTCTCACACAGCTGCTGAGCATTTAACAGAAAAGTTGAAGATGGCTTTAGTTGGATAATCTCCTTAGATATTCTCTTCCATATTGAAACATATAGCTCTTTTACCAAATTAAGAACTCTAGCATTTTGTGGCCTATTAGTCAGCTCAATTGTCAGCTGTGTTATTTTTTGTTGCTCAGCCATGAGTTGTGCTTGAACTGCACTATTCGCATTTTGCTCATTCAATAACTTCTATTGCAAGTGTGTGGCCTCTTGTAACTTATCCTGATATTTTTTCTCTGAAGTAGCTTTCCCCTGTCTCAAAACAGTTACTGTAGCTTTTTCTTGTGCCAGCTCAGACTTAAGAGAAGCAATCTGAGCCTGTATTACCTGATGTATTTGCAAAGAAACAGTATTCTACAACTATTTGTTTAGATTATCAATCTCATTTTTCTTAGATTGAATCTCCCTAGCAAGATTGCTGCTAGTCAATTTCTCTTGAGCCAATCATTTTCTACTTTCTGCAACTTCTTGGACACTTTCAAATAGTCTGTTGCTACAACAGTTGCAATTTCATTCAGCAGCTCAACCTTGTCCTGTGGTCTGAAGAGAGACATATCCATGGCTACAACATTCATAGCATAATCTTGGGGCTGCATTTCTCCTTTTGGTTTCACCACATTTGGGGACAAATGTGTAATTGTTAATGATTGTTGAATGAGGTCATAAAATGACCTCATGTGTGCCATAGCAAGGCTCTTGTTTTCCTTTTTCCTCTTTTTGTCCATCCTAGCCTCTCTAGCCCTTTTTATTGTATCTGCTTGAGCTTGGAATGTAGGAGGGGATGCAATGTAACCTCTAGCAAAGGGGTGACCTTGAGACAGGCCATAGGGAATAGCCAATAATTGCTGGCTAGGAGAAACCTGAGGAGGGGTCCTTTTAGGTACAGATGGAGAAAATAATGGTAATGTAATGGCCTGTGAGGACATGGCCTGGGTATTGGCAATTGTGGCAGGGGTTGATGTAAGCACAATAGAAGTGGTAGGGGTTATGAATGCCTGGCTACTTGGGATTTCCACTCCTATAGCAGAAGAAAGAGAAATAGGAGAGAAGGGAGAAGAAACACTTACTTGAGCAATAGAAGAGGTGACTGGGAGTTGTTGTTGCTGTGGTTCTGTTTCCTCCTCCTCTTTCTCTAGCAGGTACAATCTCCTATGTTTCGTAGGTCTCTCTCTTGTTTCCTCTTCTTTAGCCTCTTCGATATTTACCACCACTGGTGGTTACAAAGGTACCATTCTGAAACCCCCAGATGTCGAAGCTGTTTGAGTCCCTAGAATTGGTGATGGCACAACACCTTTTTGTTTCTCTAAGGTACTGAGGGATTGGGGCCATGAAGATGCAAGAGCAACAGATGATGACTGTCCTATTTCTTGCATAACTTGGGTTGACTCTATTTCTTCCTCTGACTCCTCATCCTTCCTCTAAATTCTGCTTGTGTCTGGACTTGAGATTGAGGAGGGATGCCACTCATCCCAGATTGATTCCCATCTTTCATCACTTTCAACATTCCCAAATGAATGTGTAATCTCTGAAGTTTCTTGCCTATATTTCCAATAGGCTTCTATCTTTTCTGGTCTCCAATCTTGGGCCTTTAATTCTTTCCCCAGACTAGTAGTCATTTTTAACTTAGGGTCATATTCCTTCTCCTTGACATAGAAGGTCTCCCATGGCCTAGGCCCCTCATAGGGCAAATCAGTTAATTCCACATACAGATCTAGGTTATCCTCTTTTGGATTCCTCCTGTCCTCCCAGAATGGACGACCTTCATGTACCATTTTAGCATGGACCTTATTATTTATGATCCATGAGGCTAGAAAACTATCTGGGTTATATTTCCATTTATCCTCTATGATGATGAAACCTAGGGCAACTAACTTTCTTAACAAGAGGTTCTCTGCACCTCTAACTTCAAGTGTCATGTTTTTGCTGGTCCATGGGACATCATACATCTTATTTCTCTTCTTATGGCCAAAGTCATTATTAACCACAGATACTTGTTAGGTCACCTCTAAGAAAACAATCGTGGGGGTCAATACTTTAGGCAATAGCATGGGTTCCTTGCTGAAACCTTGGACTATGATTATTGTATTATGTGCCCCAAAGAAATAGTCATAGGGATTTAGGCAATTGGTTATAAAACCCCTTATACTCTGTGTCATCCTATGTTCTACAGGTTCAGGGCTTAATTGGAAAAAAGAAGGGGCGACAAAATGTTCCCAAAACTCATAAGGGTCAAAGATTTTAGATAGCACATGTGTCCATGCGGACACATGGATGGTTTTATTATGACCAAAATCTAGATCATTCATATTTAAATGCATGTGCTGTGCAAAAAGACTAAAATTCTGATACAACATAAGATGAAACATGAAAGTAGAATACCTGAACACTCACTTTGTTTTGAAATTGGTGAGCTGATCAATCATGGCGGCAGTAATTTGTTCCAAAAAATCTAGCCGGTACTCTTGTGATTTATCCATAGTTTTCAGTCTGAAAATGATTGCTAACTGCCAGTCATGGACTATGTTATCCTCCCTCATTCCAAAAATGAAAGCTATCATTGAAAGTGCCTCCTGAACACTTTGACTAAATTGTGCCCACCCAGTGGGTAGTGTAGGCATAAGAGTAATATCCTCTCCCAATTGCATCTCTGAATTCAAGAATTTCAATTTGTTATTTATATTTACCCATGTGTTTTGCATTTTGGCAATAGTTGGAAATGTGGCTATTCAGTCATACTGCAGGGCCATCATGTCCCTTATGGCCTTGGATATAATATGCACTATGAAAGGGCCCTGTTGGATAGTATTTGATGGTGCATGAAACAGTTTTGCACATAACTTGATTAGCTCGGGACAAGGGTGAACATTTGGGACCAGGAACTGTGCCAATTGTGAGGTCCATATCCTCATACCAAAAGTCTTGGACTGCCCACTGTTTTCTTAGAGAATGCACCTTTGATGTGCCCCCTACCGAAGACTCTTGGTGTTCTTTGGAAGGGGCGTGTCATATATTCCATCTGCATAATCCTTCACCTATTTTGGGTCAACAGAAAACCCTACTTCAGGAACCCTTGTTCTTGGATAGGTTTTCCTTGGTTGCGCGGGTGCCGAAGCATATGATTTGCTGTTCAACAATTTGTCCATTGACTCATAAATTCCAAGTCCCTCTTGTGGTGACTGTGTCTTAGACATATCTGTATCTTTGTGAGGAGAACTCGGGAAACTTTGACATAGAAAAGAATGAAACTATTTTATCAGAGTGATACTTAGTTGAAAGGCACCTACTAGGGACAAAGTTTGGATGCAACAATTATTGAGAGCAGAAGGATAGAAGCAAATGATGGAAATACTTAGGACTTAACACCAAGTTCATTGGGGATTTATGGAGATAATAAATGACACATCCCATCTTATTTATGGCATTAATGCCAAGAAATAGTTAGTGTATCTTTTTCAAATCCGCATGGAACGAAGTGTCAGATATGTTACGAGAGTGACTATCTTTTTGAAAAAGCGTGTACTTTCAGGGAATTTTAGGGATTGCTGAACAACCTTAATAAATGCTAGACCAAAAGAGAAGGGGCTTTGCGCTGCTGACACGTGTTCACTGAACACTTATTTGAAAGGGAAAGTGGGAAAATAGGAAAGTGAGAAAAGGAAGGAAAACTAACTAACTATGATACATGATGAGCCCCTCCTTAATTGAAGTGTTTTAGAAAGATCCCATTTACTAGAATCTCTTCAGGTTCTCCATCCATGGTCTCTAGCTCAAATGAATTTTGTTGCTTACAGGAATGAATTTTATAAGGACCCATCCATAATGATTCGAATTTGTTGTGTCGACCTGCCTTGACAGCTCTTTCATCCCATTTCAATACCAGAGAGCCAACATCAAAAATGAGATTTGAAGTCTTCTTATCAAACCAGTCCTTAACCATTTTCTGATGTTTCATTAGTGACTCATGTGTTTTTTCCCTTTACTCTTAAACTTCCAACAGTTTAGCAAGTCTGACTTGCATGGGGCCATTCTCTTCAATTTCTATCTGTTTTAACAAATGCATAGTAGGGATCTCTGAGCTTAATGACATTACTGTAGGTTTACCATAAACCAATTCATAGGGAGACATTTTCGTCACTTGCTTTGGTGTGATCCTGTCAGCCCATAGTGCTATATTAACTTATGCCACTCTCTATGATAATTGGTCCCTATCCTTTTTATGAGTCTGATAAGGTTTTTGTTAGTTGACTCTGCCAGACCATTACCTTGAGGGTAATAATTTGAAGACGTATTCAAATAAATCCCATTCCTTAATGCAAACTCAGATAATTTGGCTCCCAAAAATGCTTTAGCATTATCTGATATGATGGTACGAGGAGGACCAAACTGAGCAGTTATGCGTTCTAGAAATTCTAATATGACCTTTTCTGTTGCCTCTTTGAGTGGTACTGCTTCACTCCACCTGGTAAAATAATTTGTTGCTGTGAGAATCCATTTGTGTCCCATATTTGACACTGGATTGATCATACCAATAAAATCCAGACCCCATTGAGCAAAGGGTTCATCCACAACTATGGGACTTAGAGGCATTGTTGCATTTCTCCTTTTGCCTGTATAAAACTGACAAGCCTAGCATTCCTTAACCAGCTAATGACAATCTGCAAACAGAGTGGGCCAGAAATATCCTGCTTGTGTTACTTTGATTGTAGTGGTCCTTGCTAAAAAATGTCCACCTAAGGCTCCATGGTGTAATTCATGTAGTATTCTTTGAGCTTCATCCTTCTCTATGCATCTTAAGAGTATACCATCAACATTCCTTCTAAATAAAATATGATCAATCAGTACAAAATGGATCCCTTGCTGCCTATAGTATCTTTTCTTATCATGAGAGAGCTCATTTGGGAAAATCCCATACTTCATAAACTGTACCCTAATTTTGACCCAAAAGTCTTGGTCAACCTCTTGGAGTTTCAATACATTTTCACTTTCTGTTTCTTTAGTCACTGTTCTTTCCATGTCTTGGGTCATATATTAGCACAATCCTTTGCCTTTGACTAACTTGGTGGGTCTTACTTCTACATCATATTCTAGAATCTTTGTTATCCAATTTGCTCTTTTCTCAGTGATCTCACCCTCCATAATATATTCTCTTACACTGGAGTGAGCCACCAATATCAGAATCTTATTTCCAGTTACCAAATGTCTAAATTTTTTAAGGGCTTTTACCATGGTGCGTGCTTGCTTTTCCACAAAATTATATCTAGACTTATACTCCCTGAGAGTTATGGAGAAAAAGGCTATTGGGTGCTCTCCTTCCTGTTGATCATCCTTCTGAGTTAGAACAACAGCAACACTGAACTCTCCCCCATACACATACATTATAAAAGCTTTAGAAAAATCTAGGTTTCTGAGTACTGGGGTTGTTGAAATGGCTCTCTTGACTTCTTCAAAATCTTATCTTCCTTCTGTGGTCCATTTGAAAACTAGAACTTTTTTAAGCAATAGTGTCATTGGTCTAATTAGACCTGCAAAATCAGATATGAATCTGCTAACAAAGTTGATTTTTCCTAGAAAGGATTGAACTGCTTTCTTATTGACTAGTAGAGATAGGTTCATTATGGCTGTGACCCTTTCTAGATCAATAGAGACCCCTTTCTTTGACACTGTATGCCCTAGAAGTTTACCCTAAGGTACGGCAAAAATACATTTCTTGGGATTCAAAGATATTCCAAACTCTTGGCATTTCTTAAAAATAACTTCTAAATGGTCAAAGTGATCTTTGGCATTCTTAGAAAAGATAGTGAGGTCATCTAGATAGATCAGAATAATCTTGTTTATAAGTTCCCCGAATGCTACATCCATTGCACGCTAAAAATTATCCCCAGCATTTGAAAGGCCGAAAGGCATTTTAGTATATGCAAATGTTCCCCACTTTGTAGTGAATGCAGTCTTATGTTGATCTTCATCTGCTAACCAAATCTGATTGTATCCTGAGAAACCATCCAATGAAGAAAACCTTTCTGATCCTGCCACAGTCTGTAAAATCTATTCCATAGAAGATAGGGGATACTAATCTTTCAAAGATGCTCTATTCAGATCCTTGAAGTCTACACAAAGTCTTATGCCACCATTCTTCTTTCTCACAGGCACTAGGTTTGATACCCAGGTTGAATGCTTAATTGGAAAAATAATCTTTGATTCCAGGAGCTTTTGTAGTTCATCCACCATTAAAGGTTCAATTCTAGGATTCACTGGCCTTTGCTTCTATTGGACTGGTTTAGATCCTTCAGTAAGCTCTATGGTGTGTTGGATGATCTCTCTATTATAAACATGGAGGTCCTCATAGGTCCAAGTAATCACCCTATCATATTTATCACATAAAGCAATCAGCCTTTCCTTTTCCTCTTGGGTTGTAGAATTACCAATTTTCAATTTTCTTCCTTCACTAACTTGGATTTTAGAATAATCTTCCTTATTTGCCTCAAACGTCCTCTTCTCTAGGCTTTCATCTTCTGGATCAAACAAATTTTCTAGAGTAATCAGCCCTTTAGGGAGTTTATTTGATTTTAGCTAGATAATTTGGTCACCATATGCTTCCTCAATTTTGGGATGTAACTGATCAGCAAATTCACCTGATTGTTGTAAGAATGAAAGTACTTGAAGATAATTGTCAAAAACCTACCAGTTTTGATCATTATCTGGAATTGTTGGTCTTACTATAACCTTAACTGACTCATTGTTAACTAATAGATCACTTGCTGGGTCAAACTGTGAACCAATTTGTGCCATTCTATCTGCTTCAGAATTTTGGGCTCTGGGAACTACCTCAATATTGAAAGACTCAAAACCATCTATCAGGTTCCAAATCTTGTGCCAATAGGATCTCATTCTTACATTTTTGGCTATTGCTTTTTCTCTGATTTGTTTTACCACCAGTTCTGAGTCTCCTCTTACTATCAGATTCTTTATTTCCTTTTTCTTTGCCAACATGAGTCCATGGACCAAAGATTCATATTCAGCATCATTATTGGTACAGGCAAATTGAAAGCGAATGGCTCTTAGAATTTTCTCACCATTTGGGGTAGTAAGGCAAATTCCTACTCCGACACCATTTTTACTCCTAGCCCCATCAAAATTCAGGGTCCAAATTTCTGAGTTTCTTTCAGCCTCTCTACTTTCTGATATTTCTTTCCTTATAATATTAGGGATTTCTTGGTCTTCTTCGAAAATGACATAATTGCCTAGACCAGTAGAGTCATAGTTTCCATAGGGATCACTCTGCATCATAGTCAATAACTGATTATTCTCTTCTTCCTATTGGTCATGTTCAGTCCAGTCACCTAACTCTTCAACAAAGATTCTCTCATCTTTATTCAGCATGGCATGGGATGCTTCTAATTTTGAGGTTGGTTCATTTGTGATATGATCTTTGGATAATTGCTTAGACAATATTTTCATATTTGTCCCATATTTGGTTCTCAGGATGAGGTGTGACCAATCTAGTGACATGTAACCTCCTATTTTGGCTATGAAATCTCTGGACAAGCATAAACCAAACACAGGGGGAATATCTATGACTACCACATCTTGTTTGACAATTATATTGGGGCAAGTATATAGTTGTAATGGAAGTTGTTTGATTTTTCGTATTGTTTGAATAGATTTCCCATCCAACTGCATGACCCCTCTTGTAAGTGGTTCATACTTTATCTTTAAAGAATCTACTATCTGCTTTGGCATTACTATAGTATTGGCCCCATAATCTATCATTGCATTATGCAGTAGATTTTTCCCAACTATTAGAGTTAAATAAAAGGGATCCGGTTTAGATTTACCTACCTCAGGTGCATTTTTCAATAGAGCTGTGGTCTATAGAGATATAGTATCTTTAGGCTGAAGTTTCCCTTTATCAATAGCTCCTCCCTTAGCACTAGTGTATTTAGAGGCTTCTTGACCTTGCAAAGCTTCCTGTAATAGTGTCTTCTGGTCGGGAATAGCTAACATATCCCAGATTGATACATGTGCTAGAGTTCTTCTCAGCTGGTCTACCACATTTATAGGTCCTAATGCTTGGGTCTTTGAATAATAAGGGTACCCTGTCTTTTCTAGAACCTGTCTCGAGGCTACTTGATTCTACATAGGCTGAGACATATCTTGCCTAGAGACTGGATTGTGATGATTTTGAAATGGAGGAGTTCCCATAATTTCATTATTAGTGACTTCAGGCTGTTCCATCATTCTCCTCTTTGATCTGGTATAATAGTCTGACTGCACCAATGGTTTCTTTGAAGTAGATGCCTCATTTAAGAACACTAAATCTTCTTCTTCAATCCATGAAAATAAGGCATGTTCGGGGGCTATTTCCTCTTCTTGTTGTATGGACATCCCTTGCATCTAGGCCACTATTATTACATTTTGAACACCAGGGGACTGATATGGTGGAGTGTTAGAAGTTGAGAATTCTCCCTCTAACCCTCTCTGTTCTGCTATCTTTTGCTGTAAATTACCTCTCGGACAGTCTCTGGGCATATGGGCATTGTTGTAGGGAAAACACCAAGCATTTGTGTCATTTGCCAAGTTATTTTGCCCTGGAACTATTTCCCTATTGGGATTATGAGGAACAGTTTGTAGAGGTGTAGGGACAGAAACCAACTGGTTTGAAGGTTGAGGATTAGTTTGCCTTTGAGGGCCTTGATATTGATTTGGCTGAAAGGAAGGTCTATTTCCTTGGAAACCTTGATAAGGGGGTTTTGAATAGGGATTTTGTTGTCTCTTTAGATTAATTATCTCATTTGAGAAGGTCCTTAGAATGTTCTTGACATCATCCATTTCAGATGGTTGAGTAGAGGTGGTTGCCCTAGCAGGTTGTTGAGGTACTGGAAATGAATACATGGACATAGGTGGAGCTGTAAGATTAGGAGCTTCTTGTGGCAAAGGTAGGGTAATTTCTGGGAACATGGGAATAGGAGGCCTTGGGGGCAATTTTCCAGCATCTATCAAGTTATTTTCAGCCTTGATTGCCAACTCATATGCTTCTGGTAGTGTCTGACCTCCAAGAGACTGAATCATTACTGATATATCAGAGTTTATGTCTTTGAGGTAAAACACAATAGCCATACCTGATAATGGTCTTGCTGTAGCAGGAATTCTATCCCAGGTCTTTTGAAATCTTGAGTTGAAATCGGTCATGGCTTCTTGTGGTGCCCTTTTGATAGTGATTAATTGTTGCAGCAGGGAAGATTTATCACCTTTCTCTTTAAATCTTGCAAAGAAAGCGTCACCAAGCTGATCCCATGTAGATATTATGTTTGGAGTGAGAGATCTATACCAGTCCAAGGCCTTTCCTTTGAAAGAAGCTGCTAGCAGTCTTATTGCCACATTTTGTTGAGTAATAACATGTACTGCACACACATCAGATACATCTTGCAGATGCTCCCCAGGTGTCTTGAAATCTTCTCCACTGAACTTAGGTAGAGCCTTCAGAGCATTGGCTGGAATAGGATCCCAAGTTGCTGGTGGTACTGGGAGGATGAGAGGGCTACCAGTATTCCAATTTGCATAGTTCCTTGGAGGTATAGGTGCTCCCATATTGATCCTTTGTGCTACTGCAACTTGATTCACTCTTCTCCTTGGAGTAGCTACTAATAGTGGTAAAAGAATGCCTGAATTAGCAGCAGATTGAGCTCTTGTTGTAGGTCCATAGCTCTGGCTCCTTGTTACTCTCTGGCTCATACGATCTTGACAAAAACTTCAAGAAAGGTCCTACCAGGCATGCCAAAAACTGTTGATGTATAAAATTGCACAGGTTCTAACACCAACATGGGAAGTTTCAAGAATGTGGAACTTGCTACTTGAAACAACCTCTAGATTTTAAGGAAGCTAGCTCTTCTCTATTTCAATTAGATTTTGAGCAAAGGATAAGAAATTAACAGGATTACAGATACAATTAAGAAAATCTAACTATGGTGATGCGTCTGAATAAAAGTATCCCCTTCAATTTAAGCACAGTGAAACTATTCTCAAGATACAATTATATTAAAGAGCAGATACTGCATGATTAACATAAACAGATAGAATGAATATTATCAAAGGCTCATAACCAGACACTTTGCAATGACACAGATAATATCAACCAAGGCACAGGACATAGTTCTTCTTATTAATCTTCCAGCAACATAAAAGGCATAGATACATGCATAGGTACATTAACTTTCTTATCAATAACAACAAAATAAAGGCAAAATGACATAAACTGGTCACAGTAAAGTCTCTGACTTCTCTCTTAGATTTCTGACTAAACTTATAAAAAAATATATCTATATCCATAATCTATTACAAATATTGCATATTTATAACCATAGATCTGACCCAAGATTGTCTGTAACAACCGAATCCTCAATGGCCCAACTAAACTAAAGATTATTGGAAGTTCCAGGCAATTACGATCCCTTGAATCCGCAACGACCGTCCCTCCTACACCCTCATTGGCTGGGGAAAAATATATGTAGCACACCTCCGTCATTGAGACACAGACACATGGCGAGACCTGCACACTTGTAATTGAAAAGAAATGTAACAGATGGCAGCGTCTGCATTAACCTCAGAAACTCCTTTATTTTTTAGAAATCAATAGGAAAATGACACTTGTCACATTCCGCAGCCTTCAAAACATGATACATGTCTTCTCCCGCAGGCCCTTTAAAACCCATGTCTTTATGCTTGGGTGACCTTCTTTTATGACATCTGTCACAACCCACATTACTCATAAAATGAGACACAATAAATGATGGGACCCACAACCTTGACGCTCACTACCCACAAAAGAAGAAAACTGGGACAGATGGCAGCCTCCATGCGCATGCTAGCTAACACGTGGTGACTTTCGCAGCACAACTGAAATAATTAAAACTTTTGAAAGGTCCTTGCGGAAGCTGACACTTGGTGCAACCCACACAAAACTATAGAAGCAAAAAGTTTCTCACTAAAAGAGTCATAAACAAAGCAACTCCTTCTCTGCGACCACCACGTGGCGTCCTCCGCAAGCTTGAAACTTGAAACTCTACTATGGCCCACCATTCTTAATACTAGCATTAACGTGATACAGAAAGAAACACGCGGCATCACCTGTAGCAAACTTAAAAGACACTTGACGCCCTCTGCACAAAAGTAGAAGCTTTTGAGACTGCCTCCGTAAGTGACACATGGCGATACCCGCAACATTGGTGAAACAAAATAAACTATTGAAACTATCTGCTACGTGGCATGCTCTGCACAAAACTTAATATTTAAAACATTGTTGTAGCTTTGACTGTGGCTTTGACAGTTGGCGCATTCCGTAGCATTTGAAACCCGCGCGGCGACAATTTGAAACCTGCGCACTAAGCCGCTGCAACTGAAACAAAATGTAGAGTCTTTGACACTCTACACAAATCACTAACATAAGAGGTGTTGTCAAGAATTTTATGAGGGGCAAAAAATAATAAGCTCAATATAAACCCAATAATACAATAATATCCTTCACAACATGCCTATAATGCAATTCTAAAGAGACGACAAGGCCAAATCTAGTGAAAATGCAAAGTTTTCAAACCCTAGACATGAATTTTTGCAAAAAGTACACTATGATGAAACACTACAATTAGATATCTGTCCTAAATGAGTGTTTGGAAAGGGGAGCAAAATCTGAAACAAGATTTTAACTACAAACCCTAGCTAATGCAAAACTAGGTTTTTATGAAAATGCACTATTTCAGGTAATTTTTGACAAATTAAGCATGGAAATGCAATGCAAATGATTAAAATAAGATGAATTCATGTAATTTAAATTATATCTAATGAAAATAACAGAAATTAAATGGAATTAAATTGAATTAATGCAAATTATGCCAAAATGCAAGCCTAAAATCCCAATTTTTTCAATTTTTTTGTAAATTTTCAAATGCAATAAGATGAATGAATGCAAATCTAGAGTACCACACTTAGCAAGGTGTGAAATTCAAATAAACATGGGTTCACCAAAATGTTTAGGATGGAAAAGAGCAGAGGGTATTTTTTCAATTTCAATTGATGTGTGGGTTAAATCCTCCTTTCTCAACAAACATTCAAGGACACATCAACCGAGTTTAATCACACTTTTGCAAGAGGATTCACCTATAGGTTAGGTTGTCACTTGGAATGATGTGGAAGCTCAGATATTATCAACTAATTTATCAATTTAATGCTCAAATACCCTTAAAACCCTAATTATGCAAAATAGTAAGCAAATTGATGAATTACGACAAATGCTTGTAGACTAAGGTAGTAGGCAGAGATTAATAACTGATTATTTTTCAATGTAAGGGATACAGAATACGCAAGGACACTGGTACTAATGCCCAAGTCCAATGTGGTGTTTTCTTTGCAGAATCATGATCTCCTTCCGACATTGATGTTTACTGTACTTTTTGTTTCTATCCCATGAGATACGGAGGACATTGGCACTAATGCCCGAGTCCAAGGCAAGGTGATTTTTAGGATGCTAGAAGCTCTTTAGATGCTAATTGTCACTGTCCAAATGATTTCTATGTTTTCAACCTCAGAGGACACTGGCATTGGCACCCAAGTCCAAGCAATGTTTTTCTTCAAGGATCTAGAATCTACATACTGTCTTACTATTCCATGCAACTCCACTCCATCAAGATACAAAACCTGTAACCTATAATCACAAGGAGAGTGGTTGGAGGTTGTGGTGTTTAGAGGCTTGCCTCAGTCAAGCCTCGGAGAGACATTCAAGTCTTCTAGACACCGTTGTTAGATAAAGAGTGCATATCCCTGTGAGATAGAGGCAAAACAAATTGATAAATGACTCAAACACAAATAGATATCACCTCAGAGGTGTAGATCTCACATAGATGAAGGCTCTTCAACACATGAGAAGATGAAGCTAAATCTGCAATCACAAACACAATAACAATGCTCTTCTCTGCAACAATGAATATCATGAATACTCTAAAATCATAAGTTTTCTAAAAGTTCACAATCATCTTCTAGTTTGCAAATGAAACCCTAAACATGCTTATATATGCAACTAAACACATTCCCACTAAGAATTTCATAATTCAAACTTAAGATGTCGGCCTAAGACCTAATTAACGGTCACAAAACTGACATTCAAATTTGGGACATGCTTGAAATAGGGAAGGACAAGGGAGTTAGCGCCTATGTCAACAGGTCCTTTTCCAAGGCAGGATTAAATGCCACAGTGTCCTTCATGCCCCATGTGACATGGGTTTCAGGCCATTTCTTCTGGGAGTCAGAATGAACATGCAAGATGCAAAACAAGGGACTTGGGAGCTAAACCTAGGGGGGAAAAGTCCAGGGAGACATTTTCTGACATAATAACTAAATAGATTGATCAGATGACTGGGTTGATTGGTTTGTTAACAAATTAGATTGATTTGTTAATTGACTTGATTGATCAGAGGACTGAATTGATTGATCAGGGGACTAATTTGATTGATCAGATGACTGAATTGATTGATGAGTCAACTCATTTGATTGATCTGTTAACTGAATAGACCAGAGGAAATTATGGTGGGTGAGGATAAATGGGAAATTAAATAAATATTTTTTTTAAATTTCATGTGCACATGGCATAAATGAATTAAATATTAAATTAATTCATTTTGGAGGGAATAGAATATTTAAATAAATAATTTGAATTTATTTATTTAAAGTGGAGGAAAATTTGATTTATTTATTTAAATTGGAGGAATGATGATTTACTTAAATAATTTGGATTATTTAATTAAATTAGAGGAATATGATGATATTTAGGGAATTAATGAATTAGTGTGGAATAGTCAAAATTAGGTGATTTGATGTGAATTTATGCGAATGCAATGCACGATGACATGAATTATGCATTGGCGAATTTCAGGTGTCTACAATACCAAAACCCAAAATATATAAACAATTACATTCGTGGATAAATTTATATATTTACTTAATTTAAACCTCTAACTGAAATATTATATATGTGTATATAGATGGGTATAGCGATAACTTTATATATTTATTTAATTTAAACTTTAAAAAGGAATTTAAATTATATATAAAAATATATAATAAAGGATATATACTTCTAAAAAGGAACGAGATCTAACTTCATATGAAAATTTAAGACTAGACTTAAATAAGGGAGAAAGTATTAGTAATGTTATAGAAACCCCATATAAATTTAATTATTGCTCATATCTTATGTTTTAAACATGTTTCGAACGATTCAAGTCAGTCCACAAACCAAAGAAACCCTAAACAACTACATTCTATCTCCATATATAAGAGTGACATCAACCTTAAAAGGTGTGGGCTGCTTGGGGATGTTGCAGATAGTAAAATCTATGGAGAAGGTTTCTTTTATTTTCTTTTCTTTGATTTTTTAAAGCTATTCCAGGCACTTACTTTTCTTACAGAAAGAAATTTATGCTTTTTAATTCATATTTCTTTATAAAACAAAATGTACTCACAGAAAAATCATATATACAGGGAACAACAAATTCTGTGTACCGAATATAATGGAGAATAGAGCCATGAGTAGTCGGTGGATGGAGAGGCGACTGAGTTATTTGTTTGTATTGATTTCATTTATTTGTTTTGTTTGTTTTAGATTTTATTTTAGGGCTTTAAGCCCAAGGGAAGTGATGGCCTCCCATGGGTCGTGGCACCCTATGGGTTAGGGCTTTTGGTCGTGCCCACAGTGGGGTCACGGACCCCATGGGGCCATGACCCCCTCTGAAAAGTGTTGCCGTGGCGACAGGGTTCAGACCTGCTGCCCCAGCTACAAGATAGAATTTTTACGATGTTGCGGAGAGTGGTTACCTATTCTGGGGCCTTGTGTGGATGACTAGTTACTAAGCCCTTTCTATGGTTGTGGTTGTTGAGATAATAATATGACCCGAAGGGTCACTTGTGATGTTTTTCTTGTTTGGATATCTTAGATTCCAATTGTAGACACTTAAAAATGCCCTGGGCCTGCAAACGACATTTTCACGTATATTCCATCTTAATTCTCACATTTTGCTATTAATTAAATACTTTTAAAAATTATTTAATTAATTCATCCCCTCTTTACACTTTTTAATTAAACAAAATTTATTTATTTAATTATTTAAGCTCCCTTCTTCTAAATTCCTCTATAATTAAATAATTTAATTATTATTTAATTATTCAATCATCAAATATCCCTGTCCCCTATAATTTAAATAAATATTCATTTATTTAAATTATTAGCCTAGCCATAGGTTAAATAAGTCCTCACTTATTTAATCTAATCCTAACACATTCCCCCCTTTCCTCACAAAAAATTAAATAAATCCTCACAATTTATTTAATTTTAAACATTAACCTCCTCACCAATTTACTCCAATTTAAAAATCAAATTTGTCCTCTTGTGAGAGGAAACCCTAAATCATCGTAAGCCATTGATCTTTTCCCTAAGTCAACTATCAATCTCAGCCCTCCATTCACTTCTCACTTTCTATAAAACCCCTTTTACCTCTCCATTTTCAACCACCACTTGAACATTTGACTTCATCCATTGTCAACATTTGAGCTTCCATCTAAGTTGTAGACCTGCAAGTTTGAGTACACCATTAGAGCTAGGTTTGAATTTAGCAATGGAGGAAATGCATTAGATACCCTTAGGGTTTTTATGCTTCTATGCTTGCGTTATAGGGTGTTTAAGGGCTTTATTACTTAGGTAGGGTTTCAAATTTGCTGTTTTAGGACTGTTACAGAATTTTTACCCACCTAGATTGGTGAACATGACGTGAATCATCCGTACTGTTGATGATTGTTTTGATGCAATCATAACAATAAGTTAAAATTCACAATTAATGAACTGAAACTATACTTGAAAGATAAGAAGGAATCATTTGAGATTCAACTAATCCCAAGTCTACAATGGTTCGGTTGGTCAAGTTCAGTTGGTCAATGTGAAGCTGTAATGTTCAAGGGGCCTTACGTAGTTTAGGTTTGTTTGGTGGTTTACTGGACTAAGAATGTGCAAAAAGGTCATGAGATATGTCAATACTTTTCATTCCTTTGCATAAAAGTGATACTGTGCTGCAAGTTTTAGATGGTTTTCTTGAATTTTTTGCAGCTTTCTTCTTTATCTATTTATGAAAACTGTCTACTTATAGCTCTGTTATGCATGCTTCTTCAAATTTGAGACAATTTCCTTTAGATTTCTACGTTTTCAGCTAAATATTTCAGATGGGTTGGGAAAAGTTAGAAAGATCTAATCTATACCTCATTTAATCTACCGAAGGATCTAATTGTTTCTGTTATGCACTATGTAAATACCACAGTAATTTGATCAAATCCACAGTAAAAACCTTAAATGTAAGTTCTGAGCATTTTCACAAACATACATTTAAGGTTGCAAGCTCTCAAAGAAAAAATTTCAAAACACAAAGAAGAGTAGGAGAACACTCAGAAGATAGATGCAGAACTCCAGATTCTATTGTATTAGAAACGAATAGTCATACATGATTTACAATATAGGAATGACTCTTAGTTTCATTGATCATACTACAGAGAACTTACAAGCTTTACAGATACAGTAAGACAGCCAGACATTCCATGCGCACCTTACTGCAGACAAACAGGCGACCTCCTTCTTCTACTTCTAAACTATGCTAACTTGCTGTATGTTCCTAAAAGAAAAATCCTGTTGTAACTCTTGTTGTTTTCCTAAAATCCCTGTTGTAAAGTATTACAGTGTAGAGAGGCACAATATAAAGACATTCTGATGGTCCTCACTACAGCAAAAACCTAACTGAACCCCTGGTTCAAACCCCTGGTTACAGCAATAAATACAGGTGAACCAGCTCTTCAAAATATCTCTGAGCAGTGTCAAATCTGGGCGAAATATTACCCCTTCTGAGAAGTTCTGGCAGCTCAGCAATAACTCTTGTTTGTCTGTTGTAGTAATACTCTCAGCTGCAACCTTGTTCTTCACTTGAATGGCCTTGACTTTTTCGCACTTCATCCTTATCTTCCTGCTCCTGAGATCAGATTTTCTTCCTCTATGAGGTCACTGTGTTGACTTTCCAGCTGCTTCCTCAACTACAAGCCTGCAAGACAAGACAAGCAATAAGTATTTCATTTATCACATAAACAACAGGAAATTAAAATAATCGTTTAAATCCAGGTGACTGCGCAAAAATTGTGGAAATCAGATTCAAAATACTCTTAAAACGCGTTCAAAACGCATTCAGACCGCTCAAAACCCATCGGGTCAACCATCGCTGACCGAAAAAAATGCCACGGGCGCCAAAAAATGGTTTAAAACTCCACCGCTTCATTTCCCGCCCATCGGCATGACTATCGCTATCAACGTGTCAAAAAAAACATGTTGGCTGATATTCTCTATTTGGCCGATGTTCACTTCATCTGCATGATATTTTGGAAATATGATGCTCTCCCTTCTGAAGGTCCAGATGACGTCATCAGGATGTTTCGCTTCTGTATATTGGGGAAAAGAACAACATCATCATCATCATCATCATGTTGAAGGAGAATAGGAGGATATGGAATATGATCCTGCTGCTGAGGAAAGGAAAATGATGGTGACGTCATCGTCATATTCGGGCTTCATTAAAATGCAAAAGATGACGTCATCATCATGTTCAGTTAAGATCAGGGGATAATTATGATATCAGGTCACCTAAGGAGCATGATCAGGATGATGAATGTAATACGACCCCTTTGTGGCCAAGGCAACCCTCTCGAAAGATCAGGACGATGATGATCATCAGGATATTTGGGGCTTTTGTCGAACTTAGAATAAGACGTCATCATTATATTCGCGAACCGGATCGTGTTTTGGAAAATATCCTGCCGAAGGGAAATGTGATGATGATGATCATCAGGATATTAGCTTCTTCGTTTATCAGATCGGGATGACGTCATCATGATATCTGGGGCCTTTGTTAAACTTAGAACATGACGTCATCAGGATGTTTCGCTAACCGGATCATGTTTTGGAAAATATCCTGCCGAAGGGCAAATGTGATGATGATGATCATTAGGATATTTGCAATAGGTCATATTTCTCGGCAGGAGGACTTCACGAAATATCGGGTAGACAAACAAGATCATGATGATCTTGACAATATGACAGGATAAAAAATATGATGATCCTCCTCATCCTATTATCATGATGAGGTCTCCATCATTTTCCATCTTCGAAGCATGAAGATGAGTTGAGGTCATCATCAGGTTAGCGCTAGGGTGATATTTAAAATCTGATCATGCTGTTGAGGAATGGAATATCACCCTCCCTTAAAAGATAGGGTGATCATCATGATCATGCAAAAGGAGATCAGGAGGATATGAAGACGTCATCATCATCTTAGCGAACTTCAGCAAATATGACCCTCTTGTGAAAGATCAGGATGATGACCCTCCGATAGGATTTTGGCATGCGCATGCAAATATGCCGATGGTGGATTTTCTAAGTCAGGGTGATCTTATAATATCAGCATGATATTATAATATCAGGTAATATTAAAATATCAGCATGATGCTCGTGATACAAAAGACCGCTCGACGGGGAAAACTTACTATGATTTAAAGTTGACGTCCGGATATTTGAACCTCAGGATATTATCGGGGGGGCGTTTCAAATATGATGATGATGTTCTTCATACAGCAAAACTGAGTTTATAAAATATGACCCTCCTAAAATCATGATGCTCACGATGCGCATAAGGCCATTTGACGGGTAAAGGGCACTACCACCTAAGATTGACGTCCGGATATTGCGACTGCATGATTTTTATCGGGTGATAGACCAAGATCATGATGACCTTGACAACATGAAAAAAACATGATGATCACTTGCGATTATCAGGTTTGACCAAAACTTTGACTGTGCATAACTTCCACATATGGACGAATTTTCAAGTGAAGTAAAAGGCAAACCTGCATGGAATTTCAAGCTCTTTCTAAATATGAGGTCACAGAAACAAAATATGAACTTTGACAAACTGACCTCATGATGATGACCTACCTCATCGAATATCATGATGATGATGCACCTGACCTTCATTTTGATGATGCACCTGACCTTCATTTTGACCAAACCGCCAGAAAGCAGACAAACACAAGCAGAAGCAAAAAGCAAAACATCAGCAGGGGTCCCCATTTTGCTAAGGAGCATAATGGGGCGTGTTGTGAACATCACAACACGTACATGCTGTGAATTTAGCAGTTTTGAAATTTTCAAGTTTGTGCGATGCATACGCTGATCAGTATGACACATACGCTCCTTTGTGCGACACTTTAGCCATGCGCTGTGACATCTGCACCGATTCTGCACCGCTTAAGAGGAACTTTGCAATGCAATCGCTTCTATTTAGGGTTAAAGTCTTTTGTTTCACTCTAAAATGACCCTAACCTAGTTTATTTTGTAGGGTT
Source organism: Cunninghamia lanceolata (assembly GCA_027924645.1). Classification (NCBI taxonomy): domain Eukaryota; kingdom Viridiplantae; phylum Streptophyta; class Pinopsida; order Cupressales; family Cupressaceae; genus Cunninghamia; species Cunninghamia lanceolata. The sequence continues at coordinate 10,437,265 of BSBN01000202.1, forward strand.
TTCACTTGTTTTGCAGGGTTATAACTTGTTTTACAGGTCCTATTTGCTTAGATTACTCTCTAGTTTTATCTTTCACTAGGGTTTTTAAGAATTAGGAGTTTTGAATATTACAAGGATTCTTGTCTAGGGTTTATACTTAGTTGTTTTGCAATTTGGGTAAATCCTGTTAGTGCTTGAAAGTTCCCCATCTTTCTGGCACTCAGGAATTGACCTTGCAACCCTAGGATTTACTATTAGTTTGCAAAAAATGTTTTTTTACTTGCTGGTTAGGGTTTTCTGTTAAAATCTGGTTGTAGGAATTGTGTGACGCTTGTGTAGGTTTTTGCGATGCATAAGTTGCTCAGTGCACCACCTATGCTTAACTGACCCACATACGCCTAGCAGTATGGCACACGCGCTGGTTTTTGAAACGCATACGCCTAACAGTGCACTGCCTGCACTTTCTGTGCAACGCATACAACTGGTATAAAAATAGAAAAGTTTTCAAAAATTTCTTCATTTAGGTTTTTTTGTTTGGAACAGTAGAGTTAGAGTTTTCTATTACTAATTTTTGGGTTTGCAGCTTGTGGCATGGAGAAACATTTTGAATTGCAAAAGATAATTTGTTGCTTAGGGTTTCCTTTTTTTCATGAATGTGTGTATGGTTTAACTTAGGAACACTTTGCAAGTTGGGTTAAAAAGAATAATGCAATTTTTTGTTTGCAAACCTACACTCATTTTGGGATTAAAATGAACCTCATTCATATCGGTTAAAAAGTGTCATGCCCACATTTCCCATGTGGTCACGACACGCAACACACGTGTCATGTCCACATTTGTCATGTGGTCATGACACAAAATATCAAAAAATTTCCATGCATCCTTAGAAACCCCCTTCGCATGCATCAGTGTGCTCGGTGGCAATACGCATAAGGTGTAAACATGTCAATCGAAGCTCGGGGTATTGCGATCACATGCGTAATCCCCTGTGTGATGATATCTGACTAGGGTGTTATGCAACATGATGAGCATTGCCATTAGGTTAGGATTGATTCATCAAAACCCTAAATTTTCCTAAGTGAGTGACGAGATTTCAATACGAGCCAAAATCAAAACCCTAATTCCAGAGCATAAAAAGAATAATTACCTACTTAATCAAAACAACTAGTTTACGGAAGCATTAAAATATTACTCAACACAAGGATAAAATTGCTTAAGAAAATTAACCCTAATCCTCAGAAAAATCTGGCAGCATAATGCCACTAGGGCATATATAGGAATTATTCTAATTAAGAAAACATGCCAAAGAGTTCACTAAATTCACTAAAGTTGATTAATTAAAAAAAATACTAGGGGGAATAATTTGCCACGCTAAGGTACTCTAATTAATTAACTAGATTAAATAATTAAATTAATATTCTACTTTGATTAAATCCTAAAAATACAATTAAATAAATTAAATCGATCTTGCCCAAACAAGGTTGCATTATAAATCTAAAGTTACAAATTTAAATTACATCCCCAAGGCATTATTAAATTACTACAATGGTCCCCCATAAAAGATTATAATAATACACTAAAGTTCCCTACAAATAATTAATAATACCCTATATCCCACATAGAAATCTATTCTCCTAACAATATAAACAAAATATCTAAAATAAAATCTCTCACCCTAATGTCTCCAAGCCAACCCAAAGGATAGATTTATGACAACTAAGTAATAAAACACATAGAGGAGGTAAAGGGTTCATGCCCCTTAATCAAAATAAGAATTCAAACTTTGCCCCCCTAAAAGAAATAAAAAAGAATAAATCCAAGCCCTAAAAGCTCCCACATTAAAAAAATTAGTTTCCTTATGAGATAAGGAAAGCCCTAACCCTATCTTATTCTCCCTCTTCCCTTTCTTTTCCCTCATTTCCTTTTTTTCTCTCTACTCTTATTTCCTTCTCTTTGTTTTTGCAGGTTTTTATCAAGGGCAGCCATGGATTTTGCTCACGGAGGTATATTCGTTGAATATTTACACATTTGAGAAGCCCCTATTTTTTTTGGTGTGCATATATATATGCTGTAGCAAAAACCCAAAGAGCAAAAATAGAAGAGATATATTTATATTGCTGCAAACTTGTAGTATACATGTTGTATATATATATATATTTATTATTAAAAAAAATGTATGTTGCAGAGACAAGGCCGATGACCAACAAAGCAAGGGCGATGGGCGTATTGTGGAGGAGCTGCCATCGAAACCCATCACGGCCGTAGGTTTTACAAGGTTTAAGTCATGCATTTTAGGGTGTGGGGGGGTTTGTCCCCCCCACAACCCTCACTGCACTCTGCGAAAAAAGAACAATAGACAGTCATGGTGGGGGGGTTTGAACGCCCCCTCACCTCTAGTCTCCCATATACACACAGGCCGCCTATGACCATGTGCTACCCAACCGAAATCCCAAACCCTCTTTCATTTGATCCGTCTGGCATTAAAAATAAAATGTTATATTTATTAAAAGCTTTTGATAAATATTTAGCAGTTATATATATATATATACTCAGTTTCTCAGCTGCAATAAATTTTTCAGCATACAAAATGTAATGTGATTCTATATATATGTCATATATACACAGTTATCATAGTTCTATATTTCCAGCAATAAGAACATATGATACTTCATGTATATATATATACACACACACAAGGTATATACACAGTTTCTATAGTCAAATCCAACATATTTAAAACACAGCCAGTAACAAAGATTTTTCCAGCATGTTAAAATGTATTATACATTATAAATATATTTATATATTTATATATGTATATTTATATTTTTATATATTTATATTTATATATACATAAAAATTTATCCCAAATATAAATTATTTTTTTGGTAAAATTAAAAAAACAATAGTTAGATAAAAAAAAATGCAAATGTATATAGATTTTCCAAAGCATTACTATTTTTTTTTGTGAACACTTACAACAACTATATTCTATTTTTTTTTTGATACATTAATTGAAAACAACAATATTTATTCTTTTTTTGTGAACAACATTTAAAGGATAAAAACAAAATATGCACATTTTTCCATTGCAACCTTTTTTTTCTACAAAGCCATAATAAAAACCAGCAACTTTATACATTTTTGCAACTTCAAAATTAAAGTTTAACACAAAATAAAATCATTCACATTACATGATAAGAGAGAGTATTTTCTCTCTTTCCTTTTGACAAACTATACAAAGGCCAATCTTGGCCCAAGGCTCTCAATAGCCAAAAATAACAATGCACATGAATTTAAAGTACTTCTTTCAAGTTCCAAAGCCAACAATAAACCTGCAAGAAACCAAACAAGGGAGGGAAACTAAGCCACATAATACCGCTCTCCTCCCTACCATAGACTCACTAATGAGTCACCCCCCAGCTTGGAGGTCATCCACACACAAAGTTTAACACTCCACAACACAACAATGAGCAAACCAACAAATCATGAAGAACACCCATGGATTTAACACAACACAAAACTCATAGAAATGAGTTTGAAGGGGTAGGGGAGTGGACATCACTCAACTCAAGAGGCCACTCCTAAAATCTCAAAAGCTCAACACAAGCAAGGCCTCAACACGAAATAATTACTCCAAGAAACACATAGATTTCACCATGGCACTCATGCAATCCAAAATGCTCCATACTCATAATCTTTCCCTCAAGGCCATAAAATACCACCATTAGGAGGGTGACCTCAAGGAGGTTCACTCCTCCCCCACCCCACACATGTTAAGAATCTTCTACAAATGGAGAGGCTCTTACAAACTCCCTCAAAACCCCACAACAACAAAATACAAAGCACACACAATGCAAGCACACAACAAAAGATAAATGCATAAGGAAAGGCATTAAGCCTTGAATCCTACCTTGAAAAGCCCAACAATGGTAGGTAGTTGAAGTAGAGCCTTCCAACTCTACCTCCAAGTCCTTCCTCCAAATGTGTCTCTAAAAAAAAACCCTCTAACTCTCCCCAAAACTCAAGTAAAATAAAAAAATGTAATCAAATCCAGAACCCTCTCCCTCTCCTCAAGAGGGAGTAAAATAGGCTCTCTTCATGAGCCTTGAGAAATGAGAAGGTGACATATGTCACCTTCTCCTTCCTCCTCACATCCACTTGCAAGCTCCATGGAATGTGGGGGTGACACATGTCACCCTCCCATTCCTCCAAGTCTTGCTCCCTCCACTTGTACTCTCTCACACATGTGTGAGAGCAAGGTGGAGCCCAAAAAGGATGAGGGTGCAACATGTGTCCATATCTTATCCTCCCATGAATGCCCACACAATCCCAAGGTACTCTCACCAATGTGTGAGAGCCTTGGAGTTGGGTCCTCCACAATTAGGGGTCTTGAAGACTCCCCAAGCCTTTAATGCAAGGTACCCCAATGCCTTGGAATGAGGTGTGGATAAGGTTGAAGGTTTGACCCAGCCTTCCACTCATCCCCAAACTTCCATTTTCGTCACTTCACTTCAGGGTGAAGTTTAAGTGACCATATGAGAGTTATCCTAGGGTTAGACATGCTCAAATGGGCCCTAGACCCTAGGAATATAACCCAGGGTCACTTTTAACCCAATTTGAGCACTTTAAGATGTAGAAAATCACATGAAAAGGGGTCACAAAAATTAAAACACAAAAATTGAATCAAATAACATTACACATTTACAACACCATAATACAATCAACTGAAGATGGGTAGACCTAGCCCAAAAGACACCATATGCAAACATTATGAAAATTCATCATGCAATATAGAATTGATCTTGGTTCCTCTTGGAAATAGATCAGTTCATCATGTGATTCACAAAAAGTGTGGGATCATCTCTGATTTTCTGTGGCTTTGGAAAATCACCTGCGCACTTAAACAAAAGATTAATCCAACATGTATATCATAGCCACCTAAGCAAGGAAAAGCATACACTCACACCATCGCATAATCATTTAAAACATCATAAAAATTATATCATAATTAGATTCACAATTTGCATTTCTATAAACCATCTCAAGATAAGAATCGCATAGAAAATCCATAACAAAATCTCACAACTAGTATCTCTAATAATATCAGAATGCAAATCACATGTCTAATCATCATCAGTGAATCAAAATCAGGATATAGTCAAATCACCACATACTAAGTATAGCTAACCAAAATAAAGGAATGTAGTCCGGATAGTCTGCATATTGGGATCAACAGTCCCCAAATGTCTAAAATGTTTCCAACAGTAATATGAAAAGAGCAAAAATAAGGGAGTGAAATAATAGGCCTCACATCCTCCCCCCTAAGACTCAACTTCCTCCTAGAAGTCATCAAAGAGGTGAGGATAAAGTGTCCTCAATCTAGCTGCATCCTCCCATGTCACCGTGACCTCATCGTATCTGTCCCACTGAACCCTAACCTAGTCCAGCTCTCGAACTCGAAGGCCCAACGTCTAATGAGCCAATATGCAAATTGGCTCCAAAGTTAGCTACCCGTCTCCTCTATCTATAGAGTACTCCAGTCCAATACATGAGATAAAATTAGATATGTAACATCACAAAATAGATATATGAAATACATCATGGATGCGCAACAAGTTAGGTGGCAAGGCTACACAGTAGGCTATGGGTCCTATCTTCTCCAAGATCTCAAAGGCCCAACGAACTGTGGTGCGAGCTTAGAGCCCTTTCCATAACAGATTGGACTCTGGTGTGGCCACACTCTCAAGAATACTTTGTCACCAACTGCAAAGCTCTGATCTAATCTCTTAGCATCGGCATACTTCTTCTGTCGATCCTGTGCCTCTTGAAGTCTTTGGCTAATCAAGGTCACCTGCTGCTCCATATCCTGAACCAACTCTGGCCCAATAGTAACCCTATCCTCTATACAGTCCCAACTCAACAATGTCCTACAAGTTCTACCATACAAGGCTTGATAAGGAGGCATACCCAACGAGCTATGATGCCCATTATTGTAGGCAAACTCAACTAGATACAGATACTCCTCGCACATGGACTGGTGATCCATAATGTACATACGGAGCATATCCTCTAGAACCTGATTCACCCTCTTGGTCTAACCATCTGTCTCAGGCTGATAAGCTAAACTAAAGTTGAGCTGTGTGCCCAACACCTGCTATAATGCCCTCCAAAAGGCTGATGTGAACATTGAGTCTCTATTAGAAATGATGCAGCAAGGTACCCCATGTAATCTAAAAATCTCATCCAAGAATACTATTGCCATTGATGGTACATTGTACATCATGCATATAGGTGAGAAATGCACCACCTTGGTCAACTTATCAACCGTCACCATGATGGCATCATGGTGACGAGATGACATAGGAAGACCAACAATGAAATCCATGGAAATGGTGTCCCATTTCCACTCAGGTATCTCGTGCGGATATAATAGACCTGATAGATGCTGATGCTCGGCCTTGACCCTCTGGCACTCAAGGCATTGAGCAACAAACTCTGCAATATCTCATCTCATACCCAGCCAATGGTACAACTGTCACAAGTCAGCATGCATCTTCTTCATGCCCGGGTGTGCTACATAAGGTGCTCTGTGAGCCTCAGAAAGAACTACTGCATGTAGGTTGCCTGCACGGGGTACATAGATGCACTGACAATGTCTAAGTAGCCCATCTGCCTCAAGAGAATATCCTACAATTTTTCCCATAAGGGCCCTCTATGACTGGATCTCCTATTGCACCTCAAGAGACCACTCATCCTCAGGCAGATGTTGTATGATGCACCCTCTCAAGTTGACACTCAAGGTCAAGGTTAGGATCTCGTGGCACCCCCGACTCAATGCATTGGTAACCACATTCTCCTTCCCTTTGATGTAGTGGACACCAAAGTCATACTCGTAAAGAAACTCCATCCAATGCAGTTGGCGGGCATTTAGATTTGGCTGCATGAATATGTATTGAAGATTGTGGTGATCTGAATGAATCTCAAAGTGACAACCCAGTAGAAAGTGTCTCTAATGAACCAGATCTTGAACCACTGCTGTGAGCTCTAAATCATGAGTGGGGTAGTTCAGCTCATGGGTCTTGAGCTTTTGTGACTCATACACGATTGCTCTACCACCTTACATAAGAACTGCTCCCAAACCCTCAAGTGATGCATTAGTACAAACCATGAAATTTGCTATTAGATTAGGAACCACTAAGATGGGAGCACTGGTAAGACGCTCCTTGAGGAACCCGAAGGCCCTCTCGCACTGCTCAGCCCAAGTGAAGCTCTTCCCTTTTCACTGAAGAGAAGTGATGGGGTGCACTATCTTGGAAAAGCCCTCTATGAATCTGCGATAATACCCAGCTAACCCCATGAAACTCATGACCTTTGTCACACTGGTGGGTACTGGCCAATCCATGATAGCCCTGATCTTCGATGGATCTACAGAGATACCATTGCCAGACAGGATGTGCTCCAAATACTGTACCTCAGATCTGAAAAAGGCACACTTTGCCAAGTTGCCATAAAGATGCTACTCTCTCAAGCACTGCAAAACCTGACATAAGTGCTCCTCATGCTCCTCCTTGGTTCGCAAGTAGATCAATATGTCATCAAGGAAAATGATCATGAACCGATCCAAGTAAGTATGGAACACCCTATTCATGAGGCTCATGAATATTGCAAGGGCATTCATTAAGCTGAAGGGTACCACAGTGAACTCATAGTGGCCATACCGAGTCTAAAAGGTGGTCTTATGGATGTCCACTTTTGTGATGCACAACTGATGGTAACTGGACTTCAGGTCTATCTTAGAGAACACTCTGGCTCCCTACATCTAGTCGAAAAGATCATCAATCCTAGGCAGAGGATAATGGTTCTTCACTGTCACCTTATTAAGCTGCCTAAAATCCATGCACAGATGAAGAGACCCATCCTTCTTCTTCACGAAGATGACCAGTGCTCCCCAAGGTGAGATGCTCGGTCAGATGTACCCCTTGAGCAACTGCTCTAACTGCAACTTGAGCTCCATGAGCTCATGTATGGTCATCTTGTAGGGTGCACGAGACACTGGCTCGATGCCCTGCACAAGATCAATGTGGAAGTCTACCTCTCTGTGAGGTGGCATACCTGGTAACTTTGGTGGAAAGACATCAGCAAACTCCCTCAAGATGGGATGGTCATCTAATGATGCCTCTAGCTCATCCTCTGATCTGTCACTAATAGTGATAGAAAAAATTTGGCATCCTTTCCGCATGCAGTGCTTAAGATGCAGAGCAGATATCATACGAACTGCCATGGGCTTCTAAATGCCCACTATCTCAACTAACGTGCCATGGTCATCTAAGCAACTAATCACCTTTCGGTGACAATCTAGCTTAGCTCTATGAGCCGCAAGCCAATCCATGCCTAAAACTACACCATAAGATCCTAATGGCATAACCCTAAGGTCACATAATGTAGTGAAGGCCCCTAATGATAACTCACAATCCTGAACCCAAGCATCTACTACCATCTTGTCCCCAGTGGCCAACTCAACTTCCCACCTATCACCCTACCTAGAGGCCACTAGCCTGCAATGCTCCACTAACGATGGAGATATAAATGAATCAGTAGCATCAAAGTCAAATAAAATAGCAGTGGGGACATCCCCAATCATACCTACGGTCTCAATCACTAAGGATTGGAAGTCAACTTGGCGATTATCAACCGTTGCAAACATACGGTGGGATCTACCCACATCTCCAACTGTCTGCTCTGATCCCCCTGCATGAGGCTGTCCCCCTACTGTAAAGCCCTGTGGGCACTCTCTGGCTAAATGTCCTACCCCACCACAAACATAGCATGGCCTTCGATCCTGTACCTGTCCAGACTATGTCCTACTACTCTACTACTGTCTAGTCTGACCCGTGGACCCCTGAGAACCTTTGTATGACTACTATGATCTAGCGGGCCTCGCAGGTGGTCCCTACTGTTATTGATCCCTACGCGGGCCCTGCTACTGCCAACCACAATTATGAACCCCTTGTGCCCTATACTGGGGCCTGGACCTCTGCTGATACTACTACTGTGGAGGTCTAGTAGGTAACGGTGCAAAACTAAATCCTCCTCTCTATGGTGGTGGTGGTGGTCGGCAGAATCCCTGCTGCTACTGCTGGCTACGATCCTGAAATTAGGGATGTGAACTCTGATCTCATCCTTGAATCTCCTCTACAATGTATGCCTTCTTGGCAGCCTCACTCATGGTCTGGGGATTTGCCATGCGTATTGGTCCTGATATCCCATGATTCAAACCCCTGATAAATTTATGAACCAAAAGTTTTTCATCATGGAGGTACTCTGCATACTGCGACAGCTTAATAAACCTGCTCTCATACTGCGCTACAGTGGAACCTCACTGTTGTAAATCATGGAACTCGTCAATCTAACACTGTTTGTAGTGATCCAAAAAATAATGCACATTAAAGCGCTTAATGAAGGTGTCCCATGTAAGAGTATCCAATGATAGTCAAAGATTACACTGCTCAGTGCGCCACCATGTCGCCGCTACATCTCTCAAAAGGTGAGCTGCCATGCATGCCTTTGTGTTGATCCCATAAGGACGCAACACAAAGCACCTGTCTAAACTGATAATCCAAGCCTCCACATCGGCTCCCTCTATAGTCCCCGCGAAGGTGGGTGGATTCAGTGTAAGTAAGTCTCTAATGGGGTCCCCTCGGTCTTTGTGTCCTTTGAGAGGCTCATCCACCCCCTCTCACCATCCATGGTCATAAGGTCTGTGATAAACCTGCTCTATCCTCACAGTCTCCTCTCACCTCACATGGTGTGGAGGGCTCCTGCTACGAGCTCTATAAGCTGAACCAACCTCGTCTATTATGGTGTCAGGTATCTCTACATAAGGCTCTACACGTGGCTCCACTTGCGGCTCCACACGAGGCTCCACACGTGGCTCTACACGTGACTCAGCATGTGGCTCCTCTCATGGATCAACGCGGGGCTTGACACGTAGCTCTGCTACAGCTGGTGGTAACCTCTCTAACACTGTCTGTAATGCCTATAAGATCTATGGCCCTATATCAGGTGCGGGTGGTGCCTGTGGTGCTAGTGGTCCCTAACCCTTAGCTAATGAGTTGCTATGTACCTCCATGGATGCAGTGGTACGTGAACGCGCTCGCCTCATTCTAGGTGGCATCCTACAAGAATAAGGTATTTACAAATTAGATGAATTTGCAAAATAATAATGTGCCCAAACAAGCCCAGTGTCTAAACTTGGGCTCTGATACCAAATGTCATGCCCACATTTCCCATGCAGTCACGACATGCAACACATGTATCATGTCCACATTTGTCATGTGGTCATGACATGAAATATAAAAAAATTACCACGTGTCCCTAGAAACCCCCTCGCATGCGTCAGTATGCTCGGTGGCAATACGCATAAGGCATAAACATGTCAATCAAAGCTCGGGGTATTGCGATCACATGCGCAATCCCCTGTGTGATGATAGCTGACTAGGGGGTTATGCAACGTGATGAGCATCGTCATTAGGGTTAGGATCGATTGATCGCAACCCTAAATTTTCCTAAGTGAGTGACGAGATTTCAACATGAGCCGAAATCAAAACCCTAATTCCAGAGCATAAAAAGAATAATTAACTACTTAATCAAAACAACTAGTTTGCGGAAACATTAAAATATTACTCAACACAAGGATAAAATTGCTTAGGAAAATTAACCCTAATCCCCAGAAAAATTTGGCAGCATAACGCCACTAGGATGTATATAGGAATTATTCTAATTAATAAAACATGCCAAAGAATTTACTAAACTCACTAAAGTTGATTAATTAAAAAAAATACACTAGGGGGAATAATTTGCTGCACTAAGGTACTCTAATTAATTAACTAGATTAAATAATTAAATTAATATTCTACTTCGATTAAAACCCAAAAATATGATTAAAATAAACTAAATCGATCTTGCCCAAACAAGGTTGCATTATAAAGCTAAAGTTACAAATTTAAATTACATCCCCAAGGTATTATTAAATTACTACAATGGTCCCCCATAAAAGATTATAATAATACACTAAAGTTTCCTACAAATAATTAATAATACGCTATATCCCACATAGAAATCTATTCTCCTAACAATATAAACAAAATATCTAAAGTAAAATCTCTCACCCTAATGTCTCCAAGCTAACCCAAGGGATAGATTTATGACAACTATGTAATAAAATACATAGAGGAGGTAAAGGGTTCATGCCCCTTAATCAAAATAAGAATTCAAACTTCCCCCCTAAAAGAAATAAAAAAGAATAAATCCAAGCCCTAAAAACTCTCACATTAAAAAAATTAATTTCCTTATGAGATAAGGAAAGCCCTAACCCTATCTTATTCTCCTCTTCCCTTTCTTTTCCCTCATTTCTTTTTTTTCTCTCTACTATTATTTCCTTCTCTTTGTTGTTACTATTTTTTCTCAAGGGCAGCCATGGATTTTGCCCACGGAGGTATATTCATTAAATATTTACACATTTGAGAAGACCAATTTTTTTGGGTGTGCCTCTATATATATACATATATGTATACATATATCTACATATATGTATAAATATATCTACATATATATATAGATATATTTATACATATAGATATATATGTATACATACATATATATATACGTATACGTCGTATACACGTATACGTATACGTATATATATATACACGTACATATATATATATACACGTACATATATATATACATGTATATATATATATATATATACGTATATATATACGTGTACGTATACGTATACGTATACGTATACGTATATATACACGTATATATATACATGTGTATATATATACACGTGTATATATATATGCTGTAGCAAAAACCCAAAGATCAAAAATAGAAGAGATATATTTATATTTCTGCAAACTTGTAATATACACGCTATATATATATATTTATTATTAAAAAAATGTATGTTGCAGAGACAAGGCCAACGGCCAACAAAGCAAGGGTGACAGACGTATTGTGGAGTAGCCGCCGTCGAAACCCATCACGGCCGCAGGTTTTACAAACTTTAAGTCATGCATTTTAGGGTGTTGGGGGGGGGGGTTCATCCCCCCAACAACCCTCACTACACTCTGCCAAAAAGGAACAATAGACAGTCATGGTTGGGGGGGTTCGAACCACCCCTCACTGCCACAGTCTCCCATATACAGACAGGCCACCTACAACCATGTGTTGCCCAATTGATATCCCAAACCCTCTTTCATTTGATTCGTTCGACATTAAAAAGAAAATGTTATATTTATTAAAAGCTTTCGATAAATATTCAATAGTTGTATTATGTATATAATCTTTATATATATATATATATATATATATAGAGAGAGAGAGAGAGAGAGAGAGAGAATAAAGAATATACTCAGTTTCTCAGCTGCAATAAATTTTCTAGCATACAAAATGTAATATGATACTGAATATATATATATATATATATATATATATATATATATATGTCATATATACACAGTTACCACAGTTCTATATTTCCAGCAACAAGAACATATGATACTTCATGTGTGTGTGTATATATATATATATATATATACATACAAGGTATATACATAGTTTCTATAGTCAAATCCAACATATTTAAAACACAACCCGTTACAAAGATTTTTCCAGCATGTTAAAATGTATTATACATTAGAAATTTATGTTTATATATAGATACCTCTATATGTTTATATATAAATTTATCCCACAGCTGCAATATAAATTATTTTTGGTAAAATTTTAAAAAAAATAGTTAGATAAAAAAAAATGCAAATGTATATAGATTTTCCAAAGCATGATTATTTTTTTTGTAAACACTTACAACAACTATATTCTATTTTTTTTTGATACATTAATTGAAAACAACAATATATATTCATTTTTTTTTAACAACATTTAAAGGATAAAAAAAACATATGCACATTTTTCCATTGCAACCTTTTTTTTTACAAAGTCATAATAAAAACCAGCAACTTTATACATTTTTGCAACTTCAAAATTAGAGTTTAACACAAAATAAAATCATTCACATTACATGATAAGAGAGTATTTTCTCTCTTTCCTTTTGACAAACTATACAAAGGCCAATCTTGGCCCAAGGCTCTCAATAGCCATAAATAACAATGAACATGAACTTAAAGCACTTCCTTCAAGCTCCAAAGCCAACAATAAACCTGCAAGAAACCAAACAAGGGAGGGAAACCAAGCCACACAATACCGCTCTCCTCCCTACCATAGACTCACTAATGAGTCACCCCCAAGCTTGGAGGTCATCCACACACAAGATTTAACACTCCACAACACAAACAATGAGAAAATTAACAAATCATGAAGAACACCCATGGATTTAACACAACACAAAACTCATAGAAATGAATTTGAAAGGGTAGGGGAGTGGACATCACTCAACTCAAGAGGCCATTCCTAAAATCTCAAAAGTTCAACACAAGCAAGGCCTCAAGCCCAAATAATTACTCCAAGAAACACATAGATTTCACCATGGCACTCATGCCATACAAAATGCTCTATACTCATAATATTGCCCTTAAGGCCATAAAATACCACCACTAGGAGGGTGACCTCGAGGAGGTTCACTCCTCCCCCACCCCACACATGTTGAGCATCTTCTCCAAATGGAGAGGCTCTTATAAACTCCCTCAAAACCCCACAACAAAAGACAAAACACACACAATGCAAACACACAACAAAAGATAAATGCATAAGGAAAGGATTTAAACCTTGAATCCTACCTTGAAAATCCCAACAATGGTAGGTAGTTGAAGTAGAGCTTCCAACTCCACCTCCTAGTTCTTCCTCCAAATGTGTCTCCAAAAAAACCCTCTAACTCTCCCCAAAATTCAAGTAAAATAAAAAAATGTAATCAAATCTAGAACCCTCTCCCTCTCCTCAAGAGGGAGTAAAATAGGCTCTCTTCATGAGCCTTGAGGAATGAGAAGGTGACACATGTCACCTTCTCCTTCCTCCTCACATCCACTTGCAAACTCCATGGAATGTGGGGCTGACACATGTCACCCTCCCATTCATCCAAGTCTTGCCCCCTCCACTTGTGCTCTCTCACACATATGTGAGAGCAAGATGGAGCCCAAAAAGGATGAGGGTACGACATGTATCCATATCCTATCCTCCCATGAAAATCCACAAAACCCCAAGGTACTCTCACCAATGTGTGAGAGCCTTGGAGTTGGGTCCTCCACAATTAGGGGTCTTGAAGACTCACCAAGCCTTCAATGCAAAGTACCCCAATGCCTTGGAATGAGGTGTGGATAAGGTTGAAGGTTTGATCCAACCTTCCACTCCTCCCCAAACTTCCATTTTCGTCACTTCACTTCAAGGTGAAGTTTAAGTGACCATATGGGAGTTATCCTAGGGCTAGACATGCTCAAATGGGCCCTAGACCCTAGGGGTACAACCCAGGGTCACTTTTAATCCAATTTGAGCACCTTAGGATGTAGAAAGTTACATGAAAAGGGGTCACAAAAATTAAAACACAAAAATTGAATCAAATAACATTACACATTTACAACACCATAATACAATCCACTGAAGATGGGTAGACCTAGCCCAAAAGACATCATATGCAAACATTATGAAAATTCATCATGCAATATAGAATTGATCTTGGTTCCTGTTGGAAATAGATCAGTTCAACATGGGATTCACAAAAAGTGTGGGATGATCTTCAATTTTCTGTGGCTTGGGAAAATCACCTGCGCACTTAAACAAAAGATTAATCCAACATGTATATCATAGCTGAAGCAAGGAAAAGCATACACTCACACCATCGCATAATAATTTAAAACATCATAAAAATCACATCATAATTAGATTCACAATTTGCATTTCTATAAACCATCTCAAGATAAGAATCGCATAGAAAATCCATAACAAAATCTCACAACTAGTATCTCTAATAATATCAAAATGCAAATCACATGTCTAATCATCATCAGTGAATCAAAATCAGGATATAGTCAAATCACCACATACTAAGCATAGCTAACCAAAATAAAGGAATGTAGTCTAGAAAGTCTGCATATCAGGATCAATAGTCTCTAAATGTCTAAAATGTCTCCAACAGTAATATGAAATGAGCAAAAATAAGGGAGTGAAATTATAGGCCTCACAAAAAGTACCACAACCCTTGCATTATTCACATTTCATGAGTTAAAAAGAACAACAACTCTACATCTTCATGCATTAGATTTAAAACAAACCACAAATCTTGCATCTTTTCACTCATTTGGGTTAACAAATCAACTTTCATCTTCACTCATTTAAAAAAGATAAAAACAAATTGCTTCTTGTTTGCCATGTCTTGTGATTTTTGTTAGTTAATTGGAAAAGTGTATGCTTTTCCCTCACACCCTTGGTGACCTTGGGATTCAAAATCTCTCCACCACACTTTCAATAAATCACACCCCACATAATCGAAGTCAAAAGACTTAAAAAAAACATTGGTTAGTGTGGCTAAGGTCAAAAACACGTATGCTCTCCCCTCACATTTTCATATGAACTTGGGGATCAAAAGTATTTTTGTGCTTAAGTCACTTTTGTTTGAGCCTTAAAGTGGGACTGCTCTTGAGACACATGTGCAAGGAGAACTCATTTGCGACCCCAAGTGATACTTTCGTCCGATCCGCTATGTAAATTGAGGATAAGGCAAAAGCTTAGTCTAATCAGTATGAGCGCTCACTATACAACACTAGCTCAAAAGGAGGTGTAGCTTTGTGTATATTAAACTCCTAGTAGGGTTAGTCAAATCCTTTAGTGGCTTGTTGGATGCTCTGGGGTGCCGGTCCCCCAGATATACACTAAAATCTCTTTTCTTAGTGGCCCAAAACCCTCTACTTGCTAATACAAGAGGTCGGATGATCGAACTCTGATAACTATCCCACATTTTCACAACTTATGGAAGAGATACCAAAGTATCTTAAGATCTACATGTCTTAAGGACTTGGAACTTGGTGTGCTTGAGAAGTGAGTGCATTGTAAAGGGGATCCAGTGCCCCAAGTTCCTAGAGCTATACACCATAAGTAGGTGCGGCTGGGTAAAACAAAGTGGGAACTCAACAAGTATAGTTCTTGCCTAGCCATAGGGTCATGCTTGTTTTCTAAGTGTTTTGAAAAGATCTTGTCACCAAAAAATATCAAAAAAACAAGAGACACAGCCACAAGACTGATTGTTGAGTGTTTTCATCATTGATGTGCTTTCTGTTTGTCACAAAATCATTAAATAGACTTAGGAAAAACTAATTTTAGAGCTTGTTGAAACTACAAAATGCATGTGCTAAATAATGAAATGTATAAGAAACCTTCTACAACACATAAGACTGAGTAAAACACATCTCCTACACAATGCACCGCATCCACAAAATAGTAAAATGCCTCTACTAAATAGTGAAACACATATGCTCAACAATGCAACGCATAGGTTACAGTGAAATACACCCTAAGAAGAACAATACAGCGCATGAGCAGAACAGTGTTACGCATCCACCTGCGGATAATTTTTGAACCTTAGGAACCTTTGAAATCTTTTTCTCCCAATTAGATTCAATTGCAACCGTACTAAACACATTTTAGACCTGTAGGTTTTCATTCGTTAGGATTCACTTGCATACTATCCTTCATTTTCTTAAGATTTAGGCCACAACATTTAGGAAACATTAGAAACCTTAGAAATCTTAGCACCTCCACCTTAGACATCAATAGAGATAGAGGTTCAACATATTAATCTGCATAAGTCAAAACATAAGGAGAAACCGTCGAAGTGTGACTGCCTCATAAGTGTAAAATTGGACTAAGAGATCTTGGCATTATTCCCATTCGATCCATCCTAATGTGAGCCTAATACTCATTTGACTGGTATAAGTCCACTTTCCAAACTTGCTTCAATTAATCGTCCCTCTCTCACTAAAAATCCAAGGTCTTGACAAACCCGATTTGTACTTTGAGAGTCATTAGTAGACAATAGTATCCTATTGGAGCTAGACTTTTACGACGATTAAAATCATTAACCTCTACTAGTCTTGGGCATAACTCCCTTAGATCATTGCATCAATATAGTTGCATCCTCGCAAAACATCCCAAGAAAAACATATCCCTATTCCCACCTTACATAAACCATTTAGACCACATCCGTACACTCATTTTTAACCTTAGAGCACTTAGGTCGTCTCCATTATCATATCTTTGCATCTCCATTCTTAAAAACCTTTAGGTCCCCTTAGAATTGCATTCATGACTTGCATTTTCATTTTATCCAAAAAAAATACCAAAAACTTATCATTGTCATTTTTCACCTTGCATAAACTACTTAGGTCTTTTATGGTTGAAACATGGTTGCAAAAGAAAAGAAAGGGAGAAGAAGACTTAGAACATACCCAAGACTCTCACATTGAAACTATGAGATTTGGCACCACTCCTAACGAACAACCTAGCTGAAACATGGGTAACCCCTTTGACAATCTCTTCTTATAAGATGACGAACCCAGGATTACACCTGAAGTCCTTGAAGCCACAGGACAAGACCCTAGAGTATTGAGGATCCTAGATGAAATGATTGTTGTGGACCCACAAAGCTATCTTTTGTGCCTCATACAAAATGGAACTAAACTTCTTGAAGGCATTGATATAAACACCCTCATAGTAAAGCCCTCTAACGCTACCATGACAAGCCAAAGCTACACCTCATCCTCTAATCATCATGTAAATAAGACCCAAGAATATGTCTGATGGTGATAGGTTGTCATTTGATGTCAAAAGTATGTTCATATCAAGAGGAGATGGTGCAATGCAAAAGTTGCCTTAGTTGTTGCAGGACATCACGAGGAGATAGTTTATAGAGATATGGAATTGGTTGTCATGGATGTTGGACATCAAGATCGTCAAGAGTTATGAGGAGTTATACTAGTTCATATGTATTATCACTGATTGTGCAGGTGATGGAGTTCTTTATCTTGATAACATGTGTTGATCTTTGTCAGTTGTTTTGCTCTTGCTTCATCCAGAATTGTGTAAAGTATGATATGTAGTGGTAGTGGCTTGGTTTGTATTCTTGTCATTTGATCTCAGTGAAACACAATAGTCTTCATCAGTATTCAGTGGTATGATCTTCATGGTCTTGGTTTCAGTTGTGGCAGTTATGATGTTGGATATCATGGTCTCTTGCAAAGTTTTCATATGTTGTTCATCTCTGACTGTTTCAGTTGACAAGACTCTTCTTACAGTGGCATATGATAATTACTAGCATGGGACACATTTAGTGACAGTTAGCTCTTCATTGTATCACATTTGAAGTAATTTGGTTTCCTAGCTTGTTCAAGATCTTGGTGATGGTTTAGCATTCAAGAGCCTTTTTGATGAAGTCTGATACTCTAGTTACCATATGTAATGTCTTTGTTAATGAAATGTCCTTGAACCAAAATGTCCTCTTAGAGTTTTATCAAGGGTCATGAGTTGGATAAAGTATATTCTAAAGCCAAACTCTAAAGTCTTCTATGCCCATAATCTATATCATTCACTTTATGTCATAAATTGTTGTTGACTTATAATAGCAAGTAAATTCACTTACTGATACCTGCTAAAGGGGTTTTTGAGCATCCATTGACTAGCCCTTTTTCTTTAACTTACCTTTTGCAATGGTCATCATATAAGCGGTCTCCATTGTGTGCGCCAATGTGTAAAGTCTTGGTCGGCCTCCTTGGTTTTAAATTCCATGCTCATATTGTTATCGGCTTTTTAAGATTTCCTTTAAGTTTTTTTTTATATGGCTCTTTCTAAAATATTAAACCCCACTTTTATTGGCCTTTGTTTTCTTTCATAAGCCATATTTAATGCCTTTTTAGAGGAGCTCAACTTTAGAGGGAATATATTAGTTTTTTAAAGTTTCCTTTTAAGGAAAAGGCATTCATTCGGTGGAAACCTTTATTTTTATAAAGCATGGAATGCATTTAGTAAAAGGTATGATTTAGAGGTAATAAAAAATAATTGAATGTTTTTAACTTGGAGACCATGTTATAAGGAGCATGATTTGTATAGAGCATCAAATTTTTTATAATTAGAAATTTTCTATTTCCTATGGAGATGATAAAGAATTTAAGGAGTTTTAGAAAAATTTTTTTTTTTGGAGACTTTATTTCTTCATGCAAATTGACAAAGAAGATCTATTTTTTTGAGAAGAAGTTTTGAAGATTCTGAAGATTTTTTTTGAGAGAAGACAAAGAGATTTTTTTTGCAGATGAACATAATGTTGACAGAGATTTTTTTTAAGTCTTTATACCAGGCAAAATGATTTTTGAAGTTCAGTTGAAAAGAAAATAAAGAAATTGAAGAATATTTTTTATTATTTTGCAATCACAGAATATGTTTTTGAGAAGATCAAGAGTTTGAGAATATGAAAGATTTTCTTCTTGCAAATGAATTGGGAAGATTAATTTTTATAGATCATATTTGTAAAAGAAATTTGAAGAGGAAAATTGCAGAGAGAAGATGGAACATTGAAAGTTGTCAATAGGAGAAAATTGATTATTTGTTTTCAAATTGAAGATATGCAAAGGAGAGGAATTCCAACAGTCTTTTTGTTTATAATTTTATTGCAGGTGCTCTATGGAATATGAAAAGACATTCAATCTTTATACATTAGTTATGCAGGTGTTTTGTTAAGATATATATAAAGATGCAGTGTTGTTGAGTGGATTCAGATAGAGGATTGATTTTGAATATCTGAGTTTGTACATGATTTGGGTTGATGAAATAGAATGGCCATTTGACAGACACATAAGAGAGAAGAAATGTTTTGTATTGAAATAGAGAAACCCTCTGAAATTTGTGTTTTCAGTTTGTTCTGTAATAGGGGTTGGTGCTCCTTGAAGCTGGTGCTTCTAAACATTGTAGCCAGTGAGGCACAATATGCCAGTGAGGCTTGTAGGTCAATAAGACCTCTCAATTGTCAGTGAGACATAATATTCAGCCAGTGAGGCTTTGTAAGATGTTTTCAAAGTTAAGCCAGTGAGGCACTTCATGAGCAGTTTTTCTACCCCTGAGGGTTTTCCACTTGGTAAAAAAAGGTTGTATCTTGATTTCTTTTGTGTGTGTGCATATTATTGGTTTGATCATGTTTTTGTTTACATCTGTTATTATAAGTCTTGTGCATATAAACTCAACAAATCATTAATGTATTCCTTTCTATCTGTTCTGTAAGAGAAAGCTTGCAAAAAGTTGTAAAATGTTTGAAAACTAATACAACACTGATTCAACCCCCCTCTTAGTGTTGTCCTGAACTCCTACAATGTCAACATACCTCTAGGGCAAACCTCACACGAATCCATCATGATAAACATACCTCCCCCTTTCGAGGAAAACAACACAAACATCATGACTCACACATCAAATCCTTTCATTTTCTTGGCAAATCTATAGGGACAAGCTAAGAGAACACGAAGAATACACATTGTGACCTCACACAACTAAACCCAAGGGGTTAATGCCAATTCAAACACAAACACAAACCTTGGATCCAACTGCAATACCAACACAGGTAATCTCAACACCAACCCCCTCAGCCAACATAACAACGCAACTAGCCAAGGCTTGGGTATATCCTATGTCAACTCGAACCCCATAGATCCACTTGGAACCAACAACAACAATGCGACTAATGCCTCATATATCGATCCCAACCAACAGGTAAATCCTAACATTTCATTTCAAAACCTCAACACCACAAGCATGCCATACCATTATCAATACATCAACCCTAACGTATCCTTCACAACTAAGAACCAAAATCAAAACACGATAGCGTTACATACTCATTACAACACAAACACCCACACCATCCCACTTGTTGGCAACATGGAAACTTATAACATGATGAATCCCTACTTTGACACGGTTGCAAACACCACCAACACACCCATCGAAGCCCTCACTCAAGAGTTGAATAAACTAAACCAATAATTCTTGAGCCTACAAATTGTGGGGACAAAAAAATCATACTCTATGGAGGACTTATGCCCATATCCATTGGACAAAAGCATTTACATGCCTCTTTTTCCCTCGAATTTCACCACGCCAAACTTTAACAAATATAGGGGAAAGGGGATCCCCATTGAACACATACGCGAGTTCCACACTGCTTGTGTCAAGCTCACCCATGATCATACCTACTTGATGAGACTCTTCCCAAGGAGCCTTGTAGGCCAAGCTCTTGAGTGGTTTGTACACCTCCCCATGGGGATACAAACATGGGCGAAACTTGTAGACAAGTTCATATCGCACTTTTCCTATAACATATAGATAGACGTAAACATCGCCACTTTGTGCCAAACAAGACAAGAAGATGGAGAGACCTCTATCTCTTTCTTCCAAATGTGGAGGATCCTAGCAAGTAAATGCCCTTGTCACATTCTTGAGAATCATCTTGTGCCCATCTTCATAGAAAAGCTCAAGAAAGATCTTATGCATCAATTACAAATAATTTTTTGTACCTCCTTTAGAGAAGTGGTCAAGAAGGGGACAACCATCGAAAAATTTCTTATTGCCAAAGGCACAATAAAGATCTTTAATAAGAACCAAAACACACAAAACACGCCCTACGACAAAAAAAAGACATGGGCTCAAAATAAGAACATCACCAATGATGGGGTAGCGGATGCTAAGACATTTAGGGCTGGTCCTGTCATCACACTCCAACCACCCCCTGTGATAAATAACCAATCACATGTGCAACAACAACAACAACAACAAAAACAACCTCAACTACAACAACAAACAACAAACACAATTCAAAACAATCAAAGGAGACCGCCTCCTAGGAATAACATACCCCGATGCAATTATACGCTTTTGACTGAGCCAATCGAAATAGTCTTACAGAAGTTATTGAAAAACAACCTTATCCAATTGCTGGAAATTTGACAATATGACCCAGCTTTTAAACCTCCATCATGGAATGACAATGACTTCTGTGATTACCATAGGATCAAAGGTCATAAGACGTCAAACTGTTACAAATTGAAAAACATCATTTAGGACTTCATCAATAGGGGTATTGTAGGCATAGATAATTCAACCGATTCCTCCAACATTGATCATACCAACTTTACTAACCCTTTGCAAAATCATGGATTAGGAAAGGCCTCTACGTCTAGAACCAAACCACATGAGAGCGTTAACTAAAATAATGTTGCTTATGACTATACCATTAATAGCATCCGTGCATACGATAGCAACATTTCCATGATCACCATTAAAGCCCATCCAGAGTGCACCATGACCACCCGAAAAGATAAGATAATGTTGCAAAGTGTTCCCACCAACCCTACCAATACATCTATTCCACAACCCGAAAGTCAATATAACCTTTTGGACCATCTAAAGAAGACCCCCACTTAAATATCAATCTTTGAATTACTCTACCTTTCACCTGAACATAAGGCCATTCTGGACAAAGCACTCCTAGAATGTTTCATTCCCACTGATCTAAATGTTAATCAATTCTAGGACATGGTGGGACATTTAGCCACTATGAACAACATGTCCTTCATAGAATGTGACGTACCTTCACATCGCCCAAATCACACCAACCCTCTTCACCTAGAGGTCTTTATCAACAAACATAAAATCTGATGAGTCTTGGTAGACAGTGGAGTAGGATTGAACATCTATCCTTTAAAATTGGTAATAACACTAGGCTACTCTGAGGCTTGCATCGATCCAACCAAAAGAATCATCATCAAGGCATATGATGATGCTAAGCGCTCTTCCAAGGGAGTCATCATCCTTCCCGTAAGAGTGGGACCCACCACACAAGACACCATATTCCATGTCTTGGATACCGAGTTACCTTACAACCTCATCCTTGGTCGACCATGGATCCACGCCATGAAGGCTGTCCCTTCTACCTACCATCAATGAATTAAATTTCCCTATAACAGCATGGAAATCACCATCTCTGGTGATCCTGATGCTTTCTAATACTACAGCCACCTGAGAGAAGTACCCCAACATTAGGTGCCTGTAAATAGGGGAATTTTGCCATTCACTTCATCCAATTATGTCAATCCATCCACACTATCCAAATCCACTGCCCCCTTCACCCCACCAACCAATCACAAAGTCCAAATCCAAGACAAAGGATGTGGTGAATACAAAATGGAACAGTCATACTGTATTGGAAAATTGCCTACATCACCCAAGTCTTAGGGAAAGCCTAGCCCTATTCTGCCAAAGCAAACTCTCTCAATTGGTCCTACCACATTCACAAAGTGGGGTGAACTTAATAAAGAAGATGTCAATGAAGACATATCCACAAGGATCTATAAAGAAGAAGAGGTCGAGCATATCAAACTGCCCATAGAACAATATGGTAAAGGGTACAAATTTGTCAAAAAACAAGGATATGATGGGCATAGTGGACTTGGAACCAATGGAAATGGACACACCGAGCCTCTTCAGCCAACAATGCAGCCACACAACAAAGGGTTGGGATATACCTCATAAAGAGATAGGGCTCCATGTACCAAGTTACTTTTGAGAGGGGAAACGAGTACTTCCAGAGAAGTTGAGACATCAAGGGACCTGCCCGAACTTGAACCTGAACCATCCACACCTGATCTGCCGACACCGTCCACTGTCGATGCACTTGAATCATCCACACCTGATCTCCCCGAGGGTGTTGCTTGGATCAGTATCTTTTGGGATCCTGATAACACATCCATTTGCACCCTAACACCCATGACCATAAGTTACCTAAACATCGATGATGGCTTACCCTTAGTCCATCCCAAGCTAATCGACTGGGACCAACAAGATCCACCTAGCTTAGATCTATTTGAGAACGACGAAGTGATAAATGAGTTCATGGGACTTCGTGAAGGTTTACCTCTTGGGGATCATAAAGTTGGGTACATCATGGACATGGACAATGCTGCATACTTTGGAGAATCCACTCTGCCCTCTAGTTGTAAAAGTGAAAATAAAAAAGAAAAAATAGGTCTCTGGGTGAAAACTAAAAGGCACCCTTAGATCATTCAAAAGTAAAAATAAAGGATGTATTTGAGGATGAAAACCTCCCTGAGACACCCAAGGATGGAGGGCTAGATGTGTTTCCTATCACATAGAAAAAATTGCCCCTGTTAGTCGAAGCAATTGTGGAAACCAACCTCAGCATTGAAGAAGTGCCTAAGGTTATTCACTTTGTCGAGTCACTCATAGAACAAGAACAACCTAAATTCAAAGATTTCTTCTGAGCACGACAAGTCAACTTCACTTGGTCATATGCTGATATGCTTGTGCTTGACCCACAATTTGTCCTACATCATTTACCACTACTACCAAATACCAAACCTATCAAGCAAAAGCTACGAAAGATGCATCCACAGATTGCATTACTAGTGAAGGCAAAACTGAAAAAGCTCCTTGATGTCAGCTTCATCAGGCCAATTTATTATCCAGAGTGGGTATCTAATCTTGTACTAGTCATGAAACCCAATGGCTAGATCATAATATGTGAAGACTTTAGTGACTTGAACAAGGCATGGTCGAAAGATGATTTTCCATTACCAAACATAGACATCATAGTCGACTTGACAACCAAATTTGAAATGCTCTCCTTAATGGATGGCTTTTCTGGATATAATTAGATATGAATAGCATCGGACGATCAACATAAAATAGCTTTCACATGTCCTTTGGGCACATACTATTGGATCGTCATGCCCTTCGGTCTAAAAAATGCGGGTGCTACATACCAGAGGGCGATGACAAATATATTTCACGACTATATGCATACATGTATGGAAGATTATGTTGATGACCTTCTGGCCAAATGAATCACCAGAAGCTCTCATCTTGATGTGTTAGATAAAATATTCAAACACCTGGAAGAATACAAGGTTCGATTAAATCCTAAGAAATGTGTGTTTGGTGTTACATCAAGCAAATTATTGGGTTACATTGTTTCACATCGAGGCATAGAGGTCGACCTTGCTAAAGTAAAAGCAATAATGGATATGCCTCCACCAACTACCCTAAAACAACTATGCTCCTTATAGGGAAAGTTACAGTCCATTTGAAGGTTTATTGTGCAGCTCGCAGACACATGTCAGCCTTTTCAACATTTACTCTGCAAAGGGGTACTATTTGTATGGACATAACAGTGTCAAGGAGCCTTCCAAAAGATGAAAGACTATCTACTATCACAACCAGTCCTTAGACCACCGATGCCAGGGAAGCCCCTTTTATTGTACATACCAACAACCAATTCAGCACTGGGGGCATTATTGGCATAAAATGATGAAGAAGGAAAGGAAAGGGCAATCTATTACATCATCCAAACCTTAGTGGCATGTGAACTGAACTATAGTCCTATCGAACGTGCCTACCTCACCATAGTTTTTGCTACCCAAAAGCTGTGACATTACATGTTAAATCATAAGACAAAGCTGGTTGCTAAGATTGACCCACTAAAGTACTTACTTAACAAAGTAGCTCTAATAGGACGACTGGCCATATGGGTTATGGTATTGAGTGAATTTGATATAGAATACGTTGACAAAAAGGCAATCAAAGGACAAGTGATCATAGACCAACTTACCGAAGCACCTACACCAACAAATCATCCGATGGTCGTTGACTTCCGTGATGAGTCAATATTCATAGTAGATGGACCCAAAATTTGGACACTATTGTTTGATGGCTCATGTACAAATCACAGGTCAGGTGCCAGTATTTTGTTCATTACTCCTCAAGGTGATGCTATCCCCAAGGCATTCCAAATTGCCTTCCCTTGCACAAATAACATAGCATAAGACCATCACACTTCACCTAAAAAATACTAGGGCACATTTAAAGCACATCTCTCAAACTTTTCTTTGATATAACATTGGATTCGACATTATATCAAAGAGGGGCAAAATGTAGACACTTAAAAATGTCCTGGGCCTGCGAATGACATTTTCACGCACATTCCATCTTAATTCCTACATTCTACTATTAATTAAATAATTTTTAAAATTATTTAATTAATTCAACCCCTCTTTGAGCTTTTTAATTAAATAAATTTCATTTATTTAATTATTTAAACTCCCTTCTTCTAAATTCCTCTATAATTAAATAATTTAATTATTATTTAATTATTCACTCATTAAATATCCTTGTCCCCTTTAATTTAAATAAATATTCATTTATTTAAATTATTAGCCTAGCCCTAGGTTAAATAAGTCCTCACTTATTTAATCTAATCCTAACACATTCCCCCCTTTCCTCACAAAAAATTAAATAAATCCTCACAATTTATTTAATTTTAAACATTGACCTCCTCATCAATTTCCTCCAATTTAAAAATCAAATTTGTCCTCTTGTGAGAGGAAACTCTAAATCATTGTGAGCCATTGATCTTTGCCCTAAGTCAACTATCAATCTCATCCCTCCATTCACTTCTCACTTTCTATAAAACCCCTTTTACCTCTCCATTTTCAACCACCACTTGAGCATTTGACTTCAACCATTGTCAACATTTGAGCTTTCATCTAAGTTGCAGACCTGCAAGTCTGAGTACACCATTAGAGCTAGGTTTGAATTTAGCAATGGAGGAAATGCATTAGATATCCTAGGGTTTTTATGCTTCTATGCTTGCATTCTAGGATGTTTAAGGGCTTTATTGCTTAGGTAGGGTTTCAAATATGTTGTTTTAGGACTGTTACAGAGTTTTTACTTGCCCAAACCAAAATCTAGTGGGCAAGCTATTATGTTTGTTGATGTGCCTAGTGTTGAATGTTAGGAACACTAAGAGGGGGGGTGAATCAGTGTTCTATAAATCTTTTCATGTACTTTTCCAATAGAAGCAAAATATACAACTGAACATCATCCACAAAAGCATGACACATAACACCAAGATTTTACGTGGAAAACCCAAAGAGGGAAAAACTACGGAGAGGATTAGCTCTCAAATATATGTTGCAATCTTTACAAAAGTGATGTTCAGGCTTGGTCACCCCATGGGCCTAAACATACTGGCTTACTACCATGAAGAACAACTAGGTCTAGCAGACTCACTGCCTCAACCCTAAACCTGGTAAGATTACAATAAGGGCTGTTAAACCCTACTGGAGGCTCATTGCTAGCTTACTGCCTTGATGACAACATGCTTCCAATTAGATCACACATGATAATTGAATACTACTTGAGCATCTACTACTATGCCAGGGTGTAGTCATTTAACAATTATATTTTGAATCCCAAGTCTTCATCGTTGCTGATCCTCTAACTCTACTCCACTATTCACATCTTCGCATACCACATATACTCCCCACTCACAACTGAAGATCATCATTCTTATATATATATATACGCATCATGATTTGATCTATAATTAGGTCAGCATCCAACAAGTGAAATGTGTACATAGAAAGATATACCTTGTCACTCAATCCAATGCACTATGTGTCACGCGGACCCAAAGCTTTTCCCAAACGTGTTCATATAGGTTGGCTCTAATCATTTTCACATAGATCTTTCACACACTATCCTTTCTTTGCATGATGATTTATATCACCAGTCAGCCTGTTTTTCCAAAGCATGCTTAACAACTTCATCTGTTGACTTACAATTTTTACTGAGGATCTCAAAACACCTTCCAAATCATATCAAGGACTCTTTACCCATTCCCAATCTTGTCCTTAGAACTGCAAGGCATTATATCATCTTGCGGATAAATGCGGACCATCAAAACTCATACTCTGTCTTTGTGAAACTCTGTCAAACACTATGCCAATACTTAGCAACTTACAACTAACCTTCCAGGGACTTCAAATCTCTTAACTCTAGAATAAGACACTTCATACAAGTGTTTGCAACAACCTACAACTGCATAACAAAATACTTCTGTGGAGGAATGCGGACCACTGCACTATGCCCTGTTCATTGATCCTGCTAGCCTTTGCTCACCTAGACTTAGTCATTTATTTAAGATGCCTTCTGGAGGAAGTCAAGATATAATCTCTAAGGCATAACACTCTCAAACAACTGAGAACCTCATACCTGAAGCACATTACCAGATCATCATCTAGAAAGAAATGCGGAGTAGTCTACCAGGCTGTTCTTCAACATACTAGACTCACTGTCTGTACTGCACTTCACTGTAACTCACTTGTTTCTTCCAGAGAGGCTAATTTTCTCAATATCCTCAACATACAAGTCTTCTAAACAAGTAATAGAATAAGATATAGTTGACACCAATGACAATAAGAATATGTTGACATCAATGACAACACCGATTAGGCACATACTTGCAACAATCTCCCCCTTTGTCATTGATGGCAACATATGATGTGAAAAATTGCAACAGCCATCAAGAAAAGATTCTCCCCCATTCTCTTTACACTTTTGCACTCTAAGTTTTTCACATGACTTCTCTCCCCCTTTGACATCAATGGCAAAGGGCACATACTTGCACTCTTCTACTGTGATATAATCTCTCTTCTGAACTTTCTTCAACTGACTGCTCCCCCTTACTTGATGCTTTTCTGACTGCAACTTTGATTATTTATGTGAAGTTTTCTCCTTCTTGGCTTGTCAATTCTTACCTTAGGATCTTGCTGCTACTGCCCTATTTTCTCTGCTAGCAACACTACAATACTTACTGCTCTTTATAAAAAATTCATATTAGCATCATTTACCTGCTTCCCTTGGGAGATAATTTGATAATCTTCTTGACTTCAACAACCATCTCTAATTATTACCTGTACTGCTACACCTTTTTCCTTTTATTGCTTAATTGAAAACTTATCCTTGCATACCTTAGCCTTTATTTTACTATGCCTATGAGTTTTATCTTTGGATTTTATGATCTTCTGTTAGCATAGCCTACTGAGAAGCTACAAATAGGTCCACACTTATTCTTCTTTGTCTCATATTTTAGTTTCTTGAAGCAATTTGTTTCTCCCTTGAAACATCAGATGAAACCCCTACTTGGGCAATGAACTGCTTTTCTTATTTAAAGTCAATCTGTAAGCTTCTTCCTTTTGCTCATCAGTTGATGATTTGCCTTCTGCCTTCTTCCTGTGAAGGTTCCTTTCTCCTTTTCTTCTTTCAATCTTGTTAACCTTTCCTGCATTTCCCTTACAAGTTTTGGGACCTTTTTTCCTAGAACCTTTTCTTTAATCTCCTGCCCTTCTCTTTAGAAACTGCTACTACTATCTTCTTTCCTTTTTCTTTTTCCTTCTTTGCCACTGTAGATTCCCTGGGTCCTTTAGGTTCAGTGCCAGCTTTATCTGGCAGTATTTTCTACCTTTGCAGGTTCAGACTCAATGGTCTTTGATTTAGGTGCTTCATTTGCCATAGTCTTGGATAGTTCTGGACCTTGTCCTAGTTTAGTCAGGTCCTTGAAGAAGTTCAGACTCATCTACATCTTCTTTTTGTTGCAAATATGTGCCTAAGCAGTGTTGTCATTGATGTCAACATATTCTTGTTGTCATTGGTGTCAACTGTGCCTTATTTTGTTGTCTATTCAGGAGACTGGAATGTTGAGAATATTGAGAAAATTTATGAAAGACTCAATGTTCGTGGACCATATGGATGTGTAGAGGATTGTTAGAGTTTGTTCTAGTTAAGAATTGAGAAGTCCGCATGAAGATTTGAATAAGTTATGGCCATCTGAGTAGAACCAGATTTTGTAGTATTCAGAAGAGACACAGTGATAGTAAGTTGGTCCGGATTGCTCCATAGTGAAATTTTATGATCTGCAGATCTAAAGTCATGTTTGGGAAGTCAGTGTGTATCATCAACTCTAGTGGTTCATGGTTTGGAGGTCTGCAAGCCATCCTTATAGTTTGATAGTCATGGCAGACAGTGTTCTTGAGGTTCCAGAGGAAGATACAAATGATTCTAGTAATTTGGTTTAGAGTGGATGTTATTGGTGAATTCAATGTACTTGTGGAGGTCTTTGGATCATGTGGCTACTGTGTTGGAGGTCCGTATTGGAGTTTGAGTTTATTATTGAAGATTTCCTCTTTGAAGTTGATGTTCTTCCTAGTCTTGTCCGACCGGATGTTCCTAGCATGTTGCGGATGATCTAAAAATCATTTTATGAAGCATAGCATGTTAGTAGAGGAAGATTCAAGTCTCAGCTATGTTTGGCTGATAGTGTAAAGATCTACGTTAAGTTTAGCTGACCTTGTTGATCATTTCAAGGTTGATTAAGTGTATAAATACTTGTTGAAGAGTTGTTAAAAAATCATCCTTGAGAAAAATGGATTAAATCTGAATAAAGGATCAGAAGCAGAGTAGAGAAGAAAAGGAACGAGAGTAGTATAGAGTGAAAAGTCAGTGAAGAAGAATTTGGGGCAAAGCAGAAGTTTTGTGATCATTCATTGAAACTGAACCAGGCATGAAGTAGATGTTATTTCTTAGTTAATTCTTTCTATTCTAAATAAATTATGTAGGTAGTGAGCCTCTCTTTTGAGTAGTGAGCTCTGGGAAATATGCCCAAAGGCATGTGCCTTCTACTTTTCTAAAGTAATTTTAATAGGGTACAAATCTTTGTGGGTTAACCCCCACCGTGGTTTTTCCCTTAACTGGGCTTCCACGCCAAAATCTTGGTGTCAAGTGTGTTGCTTATGTTTCTGCTCATATGGTGTTGATCTATGCTTTAATGTTTACATCATTAATCTGATAGTAAGTTGATAAAAAAAGCTTAAAAGAAGAAAAAGTTTATTTTGTGTGACAACTGATTCAACCCCCCTCTCAGTTGTCTAGTCTAATTCCAACAATTGGTATCAGAGTCAGATCCTCTTACAAAAGCTTGATTGCTTGAGGAGATCCAGGATGTCAACCTACAAGAAGGATAGTCTGAGATTTGATGGAATGAATTATTTTGTTTGGAAGAACCGCATGGAGTACCATTTACAATGCATGGGTGATGCCTATTAGGTGATAACTAGTTTTGATTATAAACCTCTGCAGAAAGGTCCTTCAACTCCAGATTAACTCAAAGATGCTAAAAATAACCTTCAAGCTAAAGAAGCCTTGTTGAGTGCCCTAATTGATTCAGAAATGACAAATGTCTTTGGTCTAAAAACTGCTCATGAAATTTGGAAAAAAGTTAGAGAATCTGTATGAAGGTGATAAATTTTCCAAATGTGCCAAGCTGCAAAATCTGAGAGGAAAATTTGAAACTTTGAGGATGAGTGAAGATGAAAACATCACAATCTACATGCAAAAGATAAATGAACTTGTGTGTGGTATCAGGTGTGCTGGTGGAATTTTGGAAGAATTAGAGATTGTATCAAAAGTGCTCAGATCTTTACCTAATTCATACAAACATAAGGTTGCGACTATAGAGGAGACCAGGACTGTCTTAGAAGTTACAAGAGATCAACCGGTTGGAAAAATTTCACCTTTTGAATTAAGTGAGTTTGGTGATTTTCTTCCCAAGTTTGAATCTACACTTAAGGCTAGTGTATATGGAAAACAAAGATATGATCCGGGTGAAAGCTCTTCTGTAAGATCAAATAGATTCATGAAGACAAGGAAGGATCTTGAAGATGTTGAAATTGAAACTGCAGATCTTGAATCTCTTCTTGCCAAAAGATTGCCAAGAGGATCCGGTAAGTATGAAGGAAAATTGCCACTCAAGTGTTTTGCTTGTAATAAGATTGGTCATTTTGCCTCAAGATGTCTGGAAAGGTTTTCAAAACCAAACCCTAATAGATACAAAAATTAAAACAAATGTTACTATGTCCAAGAAGCTGGAGAAGGAGTCACAGATGATGAATCTGATCATGGAGGTTCCTCTGAAAATGATTGGGTGTTCATTACTATCAAAGAAGAAGATCTGGTGTCTACTGAATCTGGTAGCTATACAAATATGGAAAGTGCCTTGGCTACTCAGGTTATTGAGAAAGATGAATGGGTGATTGATAGTGGATGTTCTCATCATATGACTAGAGACAAGAGTAAGTTTGTGAATTTTGAAAATTATGAAGGAGGGCTTGTGAAATTTGGATACATCTCAACTGGTAGAATCCGTGGCAGAGGATCCATCTCTTTTGATAGTTGGTTGACAAAGGTTATGATCTTTGATTGAAGGATGGAAAATGTAGAATCTTAAAAAGCTCTGGAACTGAAATTGCATCCGGTACTCAAACTAGAGGTAACATTTTTCATTTACGTAGTTTTGGCAAAAGTTGTTTGATTGCTCAGATAGATCAAAGTTGGTTATGGCATAGAAGGATGTCTCATGTGAATTTGATAACATTATCAAAATAAGTACCACTCAGGCTATAAGAGATTTTCCAAAACTTGTGAAACCTAATAGCATGTGTAGAGAATGTCAATTGGGGAAACAAAACAAAATTTCATTCAAAAGTAAGGAAAAAGCTTCAAGTGGATGATTGGAACTAGTACATACTAATCTCTGTGGTCCTGCTAGAATTAGGAGTGTGCAAGGAGATAGATATTTCATGTTGCTGATTGATGATTACTCTAGGATGATGTGGGTAACTTTCCTAAAAGAAAAATCAGAAGCTCTTGAGAAATTTAAGATGTTCAAAGTGATGGTGGAAAATGAGATTGGTGAAAAATTGAAATGTCTGAGATCTGAAAGAGGTGGAGAATTTACTTCCAGTGAGTTTGATGCTTTATGTGAAAAGCATGGCATAAAAAGACAGTTATCTGCTCCTAGGACTCCCCAACAAAGTGGAGTTGTGGAAAGAAAGAACTGGACCATTCAAGAAGCTGCCAGGACCATGATGATAGAAACAAATGTTCCTCAAGTTTATTGGAGAGAAGCTGTAAGTACTATTGTCTACACTCTTAACCGGGTGCAGATCAAAGGCAATTCTGGCAAGACCCCTTATGAACTATGGTTTGGTCATCCTCCTACTGTGAGATATTTTAGAGTTTTTGGTAGTAAATGCTATATCAAAAGAGATGAGGATTTAGGCATGTTTGATGGAAGAAGCGATGAGGGAATATTTTTGGGACACTCTACTCAAAGTAAGGCTTACCGGTGCTTTAAAAAGAGGTTGAAAGTGCTAATGTTAGATTTGATGAGAGCAAGGAGGGACATTCTAGGTTTTGCGGATATGATTCAGATGATCAAGATGAAAGTCAAAGTCAAGGAAGGTTAGTTCAAACTCTGACTCAAATTTAGATTGATCCATAAACTCTAGGAACTCAAGAAAATAGTACAGATGTTGAGGAACAAGCTCAAGAAACAAAAGTTTAATCAATTCCCAAAACCCCTAGGTATGTAAGAATGAATCATCCTGAAGATCAAATCATAGGAGATAGAAATAAAGTTGTTCAAACTAGGAGAAGAGTTATTGAAGATCAAGAAGAGATTTGTTTGATTTCAAAGATTGAACCTAAATCAGTAAGTGAAGCCTGCAATGATGAAAACTAGGTAAAAGTAATGAAAGAAGAATTGATGTAAATTGAAAAGAACCACACTTGGGATCTTGTTCCTAGACCTGAAGACAAAAATGTGATTGGAACCAAATGGGTCTTCCGGAATAAACTAAATGA
The DNA here is from genome assembly GCA_027924645.1 of Cunninghamia lanceolata. Lineage (NCBI taxonomy): Eukaryota > Viridiplantae > Streptophyta > Pinopsida > Cupressales > Cupressaceae > Cunninghamia > Cunninghamia lanceolata. Next base: position 10,470,853 of record BSBN01000202.1, read on the forward strand.
AGATGGTGAAGTTGTAAGAAACAAAGCAAGGTTGGTATGCAAAGGCTATTCTCAAGTGGAAGGAATTGATTTTGAAGAAACTTTTTCTCCAGTGGCAAGAATAGAGGCAGTTAGATTGTTTCTTGCATTTGCTACTTTTAGAGATTTTAAAGTGTATCAGATGGATGTCAAATCAGCATTCCTGAATGGATATTTGGAGGAAGAAGTCTACATTGAGCAACCAGAAGGATTCCAGTTGTTTGATAAGGGAGATATGGTTTGTAGACTAAGAAAAGCCTTGTATGGACTCAAGCAAGCTTCAAGAGCCTGGTATGCAAGATTGGATAAATATTTGCTTAAGATAGGTTTTAGCAAAGGTACTGCTAATAGTAATCTTTACTTCAAGATTAATCATGAGAACATCTTGATTGTTGAGGTCTTTGTTGATGACATCATTTTTGGTGGAAATGAATGTATGTGCAAAGCATTTTCTGATCAGATGAAAAGTGAATTTGAGATGTCAATGTTTGGAGAAATAAATTTCTTCCTAGGTTTGCAAATTGTTCAGTCAGATAAAGGTATCTTTATATATTAGTCCAAGTATGTGAAAGAATTGCTGAAGAAGTTTGGAATGGAAGATTCAAAGCTAGTAGGTACACCTATGGTAACCGGATGCAAGTTAATTAAAGATGATGACTTCCCCTAGGCAAATCATAAAAGGTATAGATCAATGATTGGAGGATTGCTCTATCTGACTCAGACTAGACTTGACATCATGAATGTCATTGGACTTGTTGCTAGATTTCAAGCTAATCCAAAAGAATCCCACGTTGTGGCAGTCAAAAGAATTTTTAGATATCTCAAGGGGACAATTGATTATGGATTGTGGTATCCAAAGGACAATGATTTCACTCTTCATGCATATACAGATGCTGATTGGGCAAGAGATGTGGATGACAAAAAAAGTACTAGAGGTGGTGCATTTTTCTTGGGAAGAAGATTGGTCTCTTGGATGAGCAAAAAGAAAGAGGCAATATCTCTGTCTACTGCAGAAGCAAAATATATAGCAGCAACAAATAATTGTACTCAGGTTCTATGGATGAAGCAAATGTTGAAGGACATCAAAATTGTGTTTGAGGAGCCAGTCACAATCTTTCGTGATAATTCTAGTGCAATAAGCATATCAAAGAATCTGGTGTTGCATTCAAAGACAAAGCATATATTTATCAAGTTTCACTTCTTAAGAGAGAAGATAAATGAGAATGAAGTCAAGTTGGAGTTTGTGTCTTCCAAAGATTAGATTACATATATCTTCACTAAGCCTCTTCCCAAGGAACCCTTTGAGTATCTCAGAGAGAAGTTAGGGGTTGTTACCCCTCCAGATCAGAACTAAGATGCACTGAGGTGCATTAGTCTAGTGGAATTATCAGTCATATCTTGAGATCCAGATTGATGTTGAGAAAATACTACTCTAAGGAGTAGTCAGTATGCAAATGTTGTAGATCAGTTTGAAATAAAAAGGGGGAGTAAAGATTGTAAATATGTGTCCTTTGCCATTGATGTCAAAGGGGGAGAGAAGACATGTGAAAAACTAATTGCTGATGATAGGGGGAGCAATGAAGGAAGTGGTTGCAGAAGTCAGGGGGAGAAGTTCTTGTCATGATGGTTGAATTAGTTTTTCACATCATAAGTTGCCATCAATGACAAAGGGGGAGATTGTTACAAATATTTGCTTAAGCAGTGTTGTCATTGATGTCAACATATTCTTGTTGTCATTGGTGTCAACTATGCCTTATTTTGTTGCCTATTTAGGAGACTGAAATGTTGAGGATATTGAGAAAATTAATGAAAGACTCAATGTTTGCGGACCATATGGCTATGTAGAGGATTGTCAGAGGTTGTTCTAGTTAAGAATTGAGAAGTCCACATGAAGATTTGAAGAAGTTATGGCCATCTGAGTAGAACTAGATTTTGTAGTAATCAGAAGAGACAAAGTGACAGAAAGTTGGTCCAGATTGCTCCACAGTGAAATTTTATGATTTGTAGATCTAAAGGCATGTTTGGGAAGTCAGTGTGTATCATCAACTCTAGTGGTTCATGGTTTGGAGGTCCACAAGCCATCCTTCTAGTTTGATAGTCATGGCAGACAGTGTTCTTGAGGTTTTAGAGGAAGATACAAATGATTCTGGTAATTTGGTTTAGAGTGGATGTTATTGGTGAACTCAATGTGCTTGTGGAGGTCTCTGGATCATGTGACTTGTGTGTTGGAGGTTCGCATTGGAGTTTGATCTTGTTATTGAAGATTTCCTCTTTTAAGTTGATGTTCTTCCTAGTCTTGGCCGATCGGATGTTCCTAGCATGTTGCAGATGATCTAAAAATCATTTTATGAAGCGTGGCATGTTAGTAGAGGAAGATTCAAGTCTCAACTATGTTTGGCCAATAGTGTAAAGATCCTGATGCAGAGCATCCACCACTCAAACCCTAACATACAATTGCAAATGTATGTCTATGCATTATTTAATATGCATACAAATTTCATTGTATATACTTTCCCTTCTCTCGCCTATGGCAACACATAATACTATCGGCCTAATCAAAACACCTTCACTCTAATCACTGTAGCACTTGTATCTATCATGAGATACATTTGACAATGTCTATGCAAACCCTTACCAGCTGCACCCGCGACCCATTTGCATCGCTTCCTACTGATACAACATTTGCATCGCTTCATGAGATACAATATTTGACCTGTCGGCGCCGGTTACCTCCACCGTTCCTATCGGTCGCTGCTTGCATCTAACACTTCCAATATACATTCATGATATACATGTGAACACTGTTCACTCCACTGAACATACACTTGACTGTTGACCTCTTTGCATCGACCCTATGTACATTTTTGATGTACATTCATCACATACAACTCACAACCTACTCTCCCGGTGCCCTTACCTACTATTGCCGGTCAACTCTTGTATCTATAGACCAAAAACCCTTCGAACATACATTCCAGCTACCACCTCGGCCAGTCATCTTTTGCATTATTTGGCAATGTATAACTTCGTTGTATCTTCATAACATACAACCGCGAAATACAACTGACAGATGCACAGAGACTGTCTCACTCATGCAACTACAGTATACACACAAACTATCTTCGACATATAAAAGACATATACTCATAAATTGTATAACCTGATATACTTTTGTAACATACAAACCCTAATGTGCATCTGCGGGTTACACAGAAACTGTATCCAACATACATTTGTAGTATATACAGGAATTATATATTCGATATACTTAACCTTGTATATTCATAACATGCATTTCCAACTATGCATTTAACTAAACCTTGACTTTCTTGTATGAACTGAAGCTTTCTCTCTCGTTTGTATCTATAATAGACTTGTATGTTTCTCCCATACAACAGTGATGGACCAAAAGTGATATACTCAGAACATGCGATAGCGATATATTCACAGATTGTATATCCTTCATGCAAAAGTGATATACACACAATTTGTATGTCTTTCCAACCCACATGGATTTTTGCTGTTTTGATCCACTTTCAATTCACAATTTCCCAGATTTGTTCCTTCTTCCAACATGCAGCCCTCTGCACTTTGACGATCTAGCACAAACCCATGCTAGGAACCTTTAACAAAACACTGTATCTGATCCTACAATGCATGAACATGAAAAATAGAAAACAAACATAAACCCTAACTATTATGTACACAACCATTCCACCGATTCAGAGAATCAACCAATGCAATGGATAAACGAATCCATCCAACCTTAGCAAAATGATAAATTCAATACCCAGAAAATAACACAACAAGATCTTATATTGATGTTTTTAGAAATGTTTACAAATGCTCTATCTACAACTTCAAAACTAAATTGAACTACAACTGACCACCACACTGTACTATCTTCATTCGATCATCTGGGGGCATTTATCTACTTACCCTCGGTAATACAGACTTGGTTCCCAGTGGCTGGGAGACACTTGCAATCGGCTGGGAGATCCAACTGACTAACAAACTCTTAACTAACAACCTAAAAATAGTAAGCATTGGTCAAACAAACCTTATTACATTGAAGGGTCATTTAGGACCTTATTGAAAACAGAAAAATAAACATAAAACAACTAAATGCCTTAAGGAGGCCACTGTGGGTGAGGTGCACCTGCACCAGATCCATGTTAAGTTTAGCTGACCTTGTTGATCACTCCAAGGTTGATGAAGTGTATAAATACTTGTTGAAGAGTTGTTAAAAAATCATCCTTGAGAAAAATGGATTAAATCTGAATAAAGGATTAGAAGCAGAGCATAGAAGAAAAGGAGCGAGAGCTGTATAGAGTGAAAAGTCAGTGAAGAAGAATTTGGGGCAAAGCAGAAGTTTTGTGAGCATTCATTGAAACTAAACCAGGCATGAAGTAGACGCTATTTCTTAGTTAATTCTTTCTATTCTAAATAAATTCTGTAGGTAGTGAGCCTCTCTTTTGAGAAGTGAGCTCTGGGAAGTGCACCCGAAGGCATGTGTCTTCTACTTTTCTAAAGTACTTTTAATAGGGTACAAATCTTTGTGGGTTAACCCCCACTATGGTTTTTCCCTTAATTGGGTTTCCACGTCAAAATCTTGGTGTCAAGTGTGTTGCTTATGTTTCTGCTCATATGTTGTTGATCTATGCTTTAATATTTAAATCATTAATCTGATAGTAAGTTAATAAAGAAGATTAAAAGAAGAAAAAGTTTATTTTGTGTGACAACTGATTCAACCCCCCTCCCAGTTGTCTGGTCTAATTCCAACACTTTCCTTCCAGTGCTAACTAAGATATTTGCAGTGTCTCTTGCTCTCTCATATATTTCTTCTCGACTTCATTTCAGAGGATTTGTGTTTTATTTTGGTGAGGGCTCCTTAATTGTTCCCTATCTTCTACATCCTCAGTTTGATACTCAGGAGACAAAACCATTTTAGTTTTGCCTAAATTGCTTATGTATTTGCTTCTGTAGCATCACTCTTTGCACTATGTTAATTTTGTGATCTAGTCCAGCCACAAGAGAAAGGATATCAAAGTTAGTAGGCTTGATCATTGAAGCATTCTTAAAATTTTCAAATTTGTTTTTCTTATTCATCTCTGCAAGCATTATGGCTTTTGCATCCTTGCTTTTTCTCTGAAGTGAAGTGACTTCTAAGTCTTTTAACCTTGTTTTGATCCTTCCTTCTTCTAAATAATCTGTAATCTCCATCTCCTTCCTCAACCTATCCTTCTCAGCAACCAAATTTGATGGCCTTACAAAAGCCATCTTTTTCTCCTACAACATCTACTTTACCATTTCTTCTCCATCACTGTCATCAGGATCTCCATGACTGCTTGAACTTTGATCCTTGTTACTAGAGGATGATGGAATAACATTAGGACTAGTATGAGACTTTCATCTGCCAGGTGAAGAACCCCATCTTCTAGATGACCCAACAGTGTCCCTTCGCATTCTTTGCACATCTGAATCCTGTGCCTTCTGTCTCTTTACAACTAATTCAATTAAGGCATTTTCTTTCATTGTAATGGTAGATTTCACAGAATAGCTCATCTGTGAAGATGGTGGCCCTAAATCTTTTCCCCTCTCATCCCTCACCTCTATTCTTTCTACAAAAATCATCTCCCTGTCTAGTTTAGACAACTTTCAAAGCCATTCCCTATCTTCATCATCTTTGTACAAATCACTCTCAAATGATAATCCATCATTGTCTGAATCATAATCATTTTCTTTTTCACCAGAATCAAATCTCTTCTTCAAAGGCATCCTTGTCCTAGATGTCTTTCTATCATCAGAATCATCCCCATTATCACAATTAGAATTGCTACCATCTTTTGAAAAGGAATCGGATTGCTTCCTCTTGCTTGGAGCTCAATACCTTATGCTTTCCATCATGGGTGTTAGTTCGACCGGCTGCCTCTAGCAGTGAATTCTCAAGATCTGCCATAGTCCTTGCTTGATTTACAACTGCTGCAAATACAACCTTCTAGGGGCATCTAAATGTGTATGACCAGGTAGAATGCAAAGAGATTTAGAGATCAAACAGGTTCCTTTTTATCCTCTACGCAGCTTGACCTATTAAATGCTCCTTCAAAAAGATGTTAAGACCTTTCACTATAGATAATTAGGATTTCTTCAAAAAATGCCACATTATCCCTTTTTATTCCTATTTTTCTTTTGAGAAATGTGTCACATCAGATTCCATCAAACACCCTCGTGCTGACTTTTGGCACCCATTTTCTGGTTGGGGGATTTGGATTTTTAGCATCACTCCCCCTGAGCCAGAGCACTCAATTTACTTCTCGGGGGAAATATCTACACCAGATACTAGTGTGGATTGATCCCTGACTTCAATTACTTCTTTCTTGATCCATACCTTGTTCATTTCTTTCTTGGTTTCAACTAGATTAACTTTCTCTTTTCCCTTGTCATTTCTCTATTCTATTTTCCCTTTTTCAGAAAGATAATTTCTCTTCACATTCTTGCTTTTGTAAAACTTTGCAATATGTCTAGGTTTGTTGCAATTGAAACATACCACATTCTTTTGTCCTTAAATCCTTTCATTGACTGAATTTGATCTGCATTGATTAGCCATGTGTCCAAATCTATTGCATGCAAAACACCTTTTATTGAATGATTGACTATTCTTGATATTTTAAAAATTAGTTCTTATTAAACTTCTGCATTCATTTGATCTGTGTCCCATTTTGTAGCATGCATTGCACCTAATAGAGTTTTGACTTACTTTACTTCTGCATACAACAACTTTATGACCAGTTCTATTGCAAGTGAAGCATTTACCTTTGAATGATTTTTTATTCCTCCCATTGTTGAAACTTTTCCTGATTTGATTTCTACATTCATTTGCTCTATGACCAATTTTCTTGCAATTGAAACACTGACCAGAGAATAATGGAGTCTTTTGATTTATTCTACTTCTACACTGAGTAGCCTTATGACCAAACTTATTGCATGAATTATAATAACCATTGAAAGATGGGTACCTTTGAGCATTTGGTTGTCTAACTTGAGGTCTTCTCAGTCTTCTTCTTTAATTTCTAAACTGGTATCCTTTGTTTTGCCTTGGCTCAGTGTTTATTTGCCCAAAGTTTGAGCTTTCTCCTTTCTCAAATCCTAAACCATGTTTGTCATCAACATTCCTCTGACTAGCAATCATTTTGTCAAGCTTGGCAATACTTATCCTGAATTTTTCTTCAAAACTTCTAGCCTTTTCTAGATATGTTTTCAAACTTATAAATTCTTTTTCAAGTTTTACACAATCTTCTGATTTGTTTTTGACAATCAAGTTCATATCATCTTCTACTTTTGTTCTTTCTATAACTTCTGCTTCCAAATCCTCTAGGGCTTCATTTGCTGATAGCAATTGGTCACCAACTTCTTTGTATCTGTCTTTGAATTTCTTGACTTGCTTCTTCAACTTTAAGATGCATTCATCATCTTTCTTTAGATTCTCCTTTAGATCTCTGACCTCAGCTTCAGAGTTTTTAAGATCCATTAGAGCTGCTTCTAGCTAGTTGTATCTCTCATAATTTCCATAGCTTCTTGCTGCCATGATCACACTATACCAGACCTTCCTTAAGATGTTAGACTTCTTCCAAGGAACCTCTTTCTGATACCAATTGTTGAATGTTAGGAACACTGAGAGGGGTGGGGGTGAATTAGTGTTCTATAAATCTTTTCATGTATTTTTACTTTTAACCATTTCAAAAGAATAATAGAAGCAAAATATACAACTGAACATCATCCACAAAAGCATGACACATAACACCAAGATTTTACATGGAAAACCCAAAGAGGGAAAAACTATGGAGAGGATTAGCTCTCAAATATATATTACAATCTTTACAAAAATGATGTTTAGTCTTGGTCACCCCATGGGCCTAAACATACTGGCTTACTGCCATGAAGAACAACTAGGTCTAGTAGACTCACTGCCTCAACCCTAAACCTAGCAAGATTACAATAAGGGTTGTTAAGCCTTGAGGGATATTAAACCCTACTGGAGGCTCACTACCTTGATGACAACAACATGCTTCCAATCAGATCACACATGATAACTGAATATTGCTTGAGCATTTGCTACTATGCCAAGGTGCAGTCATTTAACAACTGTATTCTGAATCCCAAGTCTTCATCACTGCTGATCCTCTAACTCTGCTCCACTATTTGCATCTTTGCATACCACATATACTCCCCACTCACAACTGAAGATCATCACTCTTATATATATACCCACGTCATGATTTGATCCATAATCAGGTCGGCATCCAAGAAGTGAAATGTGTACATAGAAAGATGTACCTTGTCGCTCAAACCAATGCACTATGTGTCACGCAAACCAAACCTTTTCCCAAACATGTTCATATAGGTTGGCTCTAATCATTCAATTATTCACATAGATCTTTCACACACTAGCCTTTCTCTGCATCAATATTTATCTCACCATTCAGCCTATTCCTCCAAAGCATGCTTAACAACTTCATCTGCTGACTTACAACTTTCACTGAGGATCTCAAAACACCTTCCAAATCATATCAAGGACTCTTTACCCATTCCCAATCTTGTCCTTAGTACTGCAAGACATTATATCATCTTGCGGAGAAATGCAGACCATCAGAACTCAGACTCTATCTCTGTGAAACTCTCTCAAACACTATGCCGATACTTAGTAGCTTGTAGCTAACCTTCCGGTGACTTTAGATCTCTTAACTATGGAATAAGACACTTCATATAGGTGTTTACAATAGCCTACAACAGCATAAAAAAATACTTATCTATGGAGGAATGCGAACCACTGCACTATGCCCTGTTCACTGATCTTGCTAACCTTTCCTCACCTGGACTTAGTCATTTCTTTAAGATGACTTCCAGAGGAAGTTAGGACATAATCTTCAAGGTATAACATTATCAAACAACTAAGAACCCCATACCTAAACCACATTACCAGATCATCATCCAAAAAGAAATGCGGAGTAGTCTACTAGGCTGTTCTTCAACATACCACTCATTGTCTGTACTGCACTTCATTGTAACTCATTTATTTCTTGCGGAGAGGCTAATTTTCTCAATATCCTCAACATACAAGTCTTCTAAACAAGTAATAGAATAAGATACAGTTGACACCAATGACAATAAGAATATGTTGACATCAATGACAACACTGATTAGGCACATACTTGCAACACCTAGCATGTTGTAGTCTTTCTTCGTGAGCTTGAAGTTGTTGTATTTGGCTGTCTTGTTGCATAACCCTAAGGATATGTTCTTGTTCTTGTTCTTGTGTAATTTGTTGCGTAGGGTTGATTTCCTCTAATTCCTCAAGGATAGCCCTAACCCACTCACCTCTAATACTTGGGCACATACGAGTGCTTGGATAAGATGGAGTTGACTAGAGTTGATCTTGATTTGACCTAGGGTTTTCCTTGAGTTGACCTAGGGTTTGTTTTTATGTTGAGTATGCAAAGTATGTAAGAGTTGGCTATGATGGTAGCCACCCAAGAGAGATCAAATCAAAGAATAATTCTATTCTATCAATGAATGCAAAAAAATTCTTGTTATTCTTACAATGTACATGATATGCCTTGCTTATAAAGGAAAGGATTAGATGTAGGATGTTTTAGTCATGTGACAAGTGTATTTATCCTATGACATGAGACAACTATAAGATAAGATGCCAAGTATAGACAATTATCAACATCTAGAAACAACTAGAAACAACTAGAATGCTTCCTAAGTCAACTTAACATATGAATATGTGTGTGAATATTATTTAACTAATAAATAGTTAAATAATATAAATTATTCACAAAATGGATAAACCAGATAGATAAAAACCCTGTTCACACCAACACCCCCTTAAGTGCAACTTAGCGAGAAGTAGACAAATGCAAAGATGGATGAAGATGGGTCTCGACTACTAGGCCATGTTAGGTACCCATGTGTTGAAATTAGGGTAGACAACTAAGAGGGGGGGTAAATCAGTTGTCAAAAAAACTTTTATCCTTTGTTGTAATTAAACTTCTTTACCACTTATTAACAAATAAATGATATAACCATGAAAGCATGAATCGACAACACATTAGCAAAAACAAAATCAACACACATAACACCAAGATTTTTTACATGGAAACCTGGTTAAGGGAAAAACCACGGTAGCAGTTAACCCACAAGATTTATTCTTTGTTAAAAGAATGGAAAAGTGGGAAGGCACTTGTCTTCAAGCGCACTACCTAGAGCTCACTGCTTAAAGAGACTCACTGTCTACAAAATGTTTATATGATTAACACAGAAAGATTGAACTAAGAAAAACATCTACTTCATGCAAAGTTTAGTTCCATTAAAGTGCACAATATTTCTGCTCTGCCCCCAAACACTTCTTCATATCTCCTCATCCTTTACTGCTTTTCCTTTTTCTTCTCTTCCTCTTCTCTGCTCTGCCTTTCTTCCTTTCTTAGGATCTTATCATTTTCGCACAAGGATTACTTTTCACAACTCAACCCCACGCATTTATATGCTTCATCAACCTTGGAATAAACATCAAGGTCAGCACTACAAACATCTGACTTAATGCAAATTACTATAGTGTTGGCCAAACATAGCTGGGACCCAAATCTTCCTTGAACAACACACCACACTTCATAGCACCTCTCTTAGATCATCCGCAACATGCACAAAGCATCTGGTTGGCCAAGACAGGAAAGCATAACAACACCCAAGGACAAATCTTCAACATCGAGCTCAATCCTCAATGCGGACCACTAACATAGTAGGTACATGATCCAGAGACCACCACAAGCACAATGAAATCAACAAGAACAACGGCACCACCTCACTTCACCAGAAACACTTGTATCTTCATTCGGGAACTTAAGAACTCTCACTGTCATGACTATCACACTAGAAAGATTGCTTGCGGACCTCCAAACCATGAACCTCTTGAGTTGAGGATACACACCGACATCCAAAACATGCCTCTAGATCCACATATCATAATATTCTAATGCGGATCAATCCAGACCAATTTTTTGTCACTCTGTCACCTCTGAACAACTGCAAAACCCGGTTCTACTCAAATGGCCATAACTTCACAAATTCTTCATGCGAATCCCTCAAATCTTAATTGGAGCAACTTTAGACAATCCTTTACAACACCCTTTGGCCCGTAGACTTTGATCTTCATCTTACTAGGAATGTGGAGCAATCTACTTCACTGAACTATACTGTCTTCATTGTCTCTTACAGAGAGATATGTAACTTGTTTCTTTTAGAGAGGCTAATTTTCTCAATATCCTCAATGTACAAGTCTTCTAGAATGGGATATAGTTGACACTAATGACAACAAGGATATGTTGACATCAATGCAACATCGATTAGGCACATAATTGCAACAATCTCCCCCTTTGTCATTGATGGCAACATATGATGTGAAAAATTGTTTCAACCATCAAGACAAGACCTTCTCCCCCTTTCTCTTATCACACCTGTAACCATTTTCTTTTCTGCTCCCTCTTTCACCATCAACTACTTACTTCCAAGTTTTTCACATGACTTCTCTCCCCCTTAGACATCAATGACAAAGGGCACATATTTGCAATCATCTCTTCCTCTTTTTGTTTCTTAATCTAGAATCAACATACTGACTACTCCTCCTGATTAGCAACTCCTTAACACAAATCTGGATCACAAGATGTGACTGTAAATTCCACTAGATTGATGCACATTAGTGCACCTTAGTTTTGAATAAGAGGGGTAATAACCCCTAACATCATTCTGAGGTACTCAAAAGTATCCTTAGGTAGAGGCTTAGTGAAGATATCTACAATCTGATTCTTTGAAGAAACAAACTCCAATTTGAGTTCATTCTCATTTACCTTCTCTCTCAAAAAGTGAAACTTGATGGATATGTGCTTTGTATTTGCATGCAACACTGGATTCTTTGAAATGTTTATTGCACTTGAATTATCACAGAAGATTGTAATAGGTTCTTAAAACACAACTCTGATATCCTTCAACATTTGCTTTATCCACAAAACTTGAGTACAATTACTTGCTGCTGCTATGTACTCTACCTCTGTGGTAGACAGAGATATTGCCTCCTACTTTTTTCTCAAACAAGAAACCAATCTCTTTCGCAAGAAAAATGCACCTCCACTAGTACTCTTCCTGTCGTCCACATCTCCTGCCCAATCAGCATATGTATATGCATGAAGAGTGAAATCATCACCCTTAGGATACCATAAGCCATAGTCAGATGTTCCCTTTAGATATCTAAAAATTCTTTTGACTGCTATAACATGAGATTCTCTAGGATCAACTTGAAATCTAGCAACAAGGCCAACTGCATTCATAATATCAAGTTTCGTACGAGTCAGATAAAGCAGTCCTCCAATCATTAATCTATACCTCTTTTGATCTGCCTTAGGGGAATCATCATCTTTACTCAACTTGCATCCGATTACCATAGGAGTACTCACTGGTTTTGAATCCTCCATTCAAAATGTTTTCAACAACTCTTTCACATACTTGGACTAAGATATGAAGATGTCGTTTTCTGACTGAATGATTTGCAGACCTAAGAAGAAATTCATTTCACCAAGCATGGACATCTCAAATTCACTTTGCATTTGATCAGCAAATTTTTTACACATACTCTAATTTACACCAAAGATGATGTCATCAACAAATACCTCAACAATCAAGATATGTTCATGATCAATTTTGAAATAAAGATTACTATCAGCGGTGCCTTTGTTAAAGCCTAACTTTAACAAATACTTATCTAATCTTGCATACCAGGCTCTTGGGGCTTGTTTAAGTCCATACAATGCTTTCTTTAATGTGTAGACCTTATCTTCTCGATCAGACAACTGGAATCCTTCCGGTTTCTCAATGCAGACCTCTTCTTTCAACTCTCCATTTAGGAATGCTGACTTGACATCCATCTAGTAAACTTTGAAATCTTTGAAAGCAACAAAGGCAAGAAATAATCTGATTGCTTCAATTCTTGCCACCGGAGCAAAAGTTTCTTCAAAATCAATTCCCTCTACCTGAGAGTAACCTTTGCACACCAATCTTGCTTTGTTTCTCACAACTTCACCATTTTCATTCAATTTATTCTGAAAGACCCATTTAATTCTGTAGACACCTAAAAATTGTCACAACCAACTTCATCCACTCACACATTCAACCTTAATCCACTCGCATCACTTCATCTGATCCGATTATTAATTAAATAATTTTTAATTATTTAATTAATTTATTTTGCATCTTTATCATTTCACAAAAATCAAATTCCTCTACTATAGTTTGAAAATTAAATATTTTTGACTATAGTTCAGTCCAAAGATTAAATAAATTATCATATTTATTTAATTCCCTATTTTGTGCACTTTTGATTACTTTTTGTAATCACAATTATCTTCTTCTAACCCATGTGCACATGAATTAATTTTAATTAATTCATCATTACAAACCCCCATGTTTCTAGAAGTCCACTTGTCATCCAATGTGTATGCTTGTACATGATAAGTGGTACTTTGGAAGCATGGGCAAATCTTCCAAATCGAGTACATTTGTCATATTTCTTCCACCCCACTCCATGTGTCACTATTCACTATAATTTAAAATTCCATGTGGCACTATTTGAACACTATTCTTCTAATTTTAAATTCCACTTATCCTCTCCATGGAATTTAAAATTCCTCACAAAATCTAAGCCTTACCTTTTCATAAATGAGTCCTTACATGTCATACACCTACTCAATCCTAGCCATCCATCCATTCAAACTTGCATTCTCATCCATTGATCATCTCTTGAACCTTGGGGCAACTTTCTTATCCAATCCAACCATGCCATTTGCCAATTCTCCTTGCTTGAGGATCCTCAAGCAATCTCCACCATTGATCCTTCAAATTGATCCTAGCCCTCTAATCCAATCTCTAAAAATCTATAAATTGGGGCCTCCCCCTCCCATTTGGAACAAGCCATCATATGCAAAGTTACTCTATCAATTTGAGTGCTCACATCTATAGCTCTTAGTGAAATTCAACTAGCTTAGCTTAGTTTATTATCCATTTAGGACACATCATCACTAGTTTGCTTAGATAGGGTGCATGATTTAGTATAAAAGCATAGTAGTGATTTAGTCCAATCTTGAAGTCCCTTGGACTTGAGATTGGATGCATTTTAGGTGTAATTTGCATCTATTTTAGGTCTCATCTTTTATAGGTAGACATTTTGGCACGCCCGGTGGGACCCCCACCACCTTTTTCTAACAAATTTGCATCTTTTGTGTTATTTTTCTTGTGATAGGTCAGATCAATGCCTAATTTCTGCAAATTAGCGTCGATCTGGCATATCAGCATCCATCTAGCATATCAGTGCCATTTGGCACATCAGTACCCAGCCCAGTAGATCAGCGCCCATTCGAGACAAGGTAAAATCCTTCATTTCTTCAAAATTTTAAGTCAAAGTTAGATTTTATGTTTCCATGATAGTTTAAATGATGTTTTACTAACTTTTTGGCCACTTTAGCTCTCTATTTTGTAGGAAAATTCAATTTTATAAGGGGGAAGTGTTGTTTGTTTCTGATCAGTGCCTATCCCTTTGCATCAGCACCCAGTCTCCCAGATTAGCGCCTAACCAAAACTTATGTTTTTAAACTAACACTTGGTTTTGTAGCTTTATTCGACCATTGAAGACTTGCCTACAATTACTAACTTCTTTCTTGCATGGTTGTTTGTTGGCTCCAAAAGCATTTAGTGTTGTTATGTTGTGTGAAATTGTTTGATTAATCATAGGCACGCTCATAAAGGGATAAAATGAACAACAACTTGCATATTCACTCATAAAGGGTTAAAATGAACAACTTGCATATTCACTCATAAAGGCTTAAAAAGAACACAATTTCCATCATCACACCTTCATAAGGTTAAAAAGAATGACAAATTATATCTTCATTCATATAGTCTAAAAAGAACACAATTTGCATCATCACACCTTCATAAGGTCAAAAAGAACCACAAAATGCATTTTCACTCATCTAAGCAAGAAAACAAACAATTGTGTGAGAAGTGTTTTGTGATAGTGTTTGTGTGGTGAAAGTGTATGCTCTTTTCTCACATCATTGGTGATCTTGGGAATCAAAAACTTCTCACAACACTTGCATAAATCACCCCCAACATAATCCAAGAGCTAAAAATGAACCTTGTTTAGTGTGACCCAAGCCTAAAAATACATATGCTCTCCCCTCGCATCTTCGTATGAACTTAGGGATCAAAAGTATTTTGCACTTGTGTTGCTTTTGTTGAACCTTTAGAGGGCCTACCACCCCACTTCGAAAGGTGGGAACGACCCAAGTGGCAACAAGCTAAAGCCAAGCTCTTTCGAGCTGCTATATAAAATAATGTGTTTGTGACAAAAGTAGCAAGCAATAGGTGTTGTTGTGTCATACCGATAGCCAACCTCCCCCAAAACCCTTCAAGGTGCAACCCTTGAAGGCTGGGAGACTCTATAATGGAGAGTAGCGCTTCTGCACGTATGGCCACCTGAACAAATGCACTTACTATGAACCATTGTTTTAGTAGCCCAAATCCCTCTATTTGTTGGCGCAGAAGGTGGGACCTTTGAAGCCGCATTGATTCTCATGGTTCTTAGTAGAGATAGCAGGGACAATCCTAAGGTTTGGTGGGGGGACGAGCCTTGCGAAACCTAGAACTTGGTATGCATGAGAAGTGAGTGTCGTGGAGGGGAGCTGGTGCTACCAAGATCCTGAAGCTATCCACTTTGAATAGGCATGGCTAGGGGATCCAATAAATATTGTCCTATCCTTGCCTTAGGTTGTGAATTATTGTTTAATTTCACATCAAAACCTTTGGACATTGTATGCACTTGTTTGAAATGCTTGTATCACTTGCCAAAGAAGACTCTCATTGACATCACCCAAACATCATTTGAGTCATTTGAAAGAGTGAACTATTAAAACATTCGAACCTCCAAACTCCAAAAACATCACATCCCAAGTCCAAAATTTGTCAAAAATCCAACTCATCACCTTAAAAAACACATGAAACCATCACTATCCCACATCAGTGCCTAGCCCCCCACATCAGCGTCTAGTCCACTACATCAGTGCCTAATCCTCTGCATCAGCACGTAAACCTCCACATCAGTGCCTAGCCCTCCACATCAGCACCTAGTCCTCTACATCAGTGCCCAATCCTCTGCATCAGTGCCCAATCCTCTGCATCATTGCCTAGCCCTCTGCATCAGCGCCCAATCCTCTACATCAGTGCCTAAACCCCTCAATCAGCACCTAGTCCAAAAATTCATCACAAAGTCAAACTTTTGTCCTTGTAGTTGTTGACAACCCCCATTCCACACCATCCTTCGACATCACATGCCATCTCAATCCATGTCCCTATCCATTCATTACTCTTAGCTTGTGATTCATCCTAATCATTGATCGTTATCCTCACCATTGGACCTTAGACATCATTAGCCAGAACTTCATTTACATCACTAGACTTATTCAATCCTATCATCCTAAAATAATCATATCATCCTCAATCAATTCATAATCGATCATTACCCTTGAATTAATCAAGACCAACCACATCATCATCCAAATCCATCCTAATCGACTAATAAATCCAAACCACATCCAAATCATAAGGAAAAAACTCTAGATCAATCATCAACCCCCTTGGATAAATTATCTTAGGAATCTAAATGACTCCTAAGTTAGTGGATTCTAAGAAATCTCATTTTGCTTGATGCGTCTTGTCTACCCCAAGTAAAATAATCCTATTGTCCTCTTGCTTAGGCTCTTTGTCTACCCTAAGTATATAGGATAACCATCGGCCTTTAATCATCTTGATTTAGATTTTGGACCTATCTTCATCATCTCATCATTGGTACCTCATCATCCAAATATGACCCAAATTCACCTTTTATGCCTCCCGTCACACAATCACAAGCTAAGAAAATGGACGCTTGTTATCAACCCCTCTCTCCTAGTGGCTCTACCACAAGCAACATGGAGGAATATGTCAACCAACCCAAAATGGGTGAAGCATCCACTCATCCTCATCAAACTTATTCGCCCATCTTTGTTGATTTCCTTAACGAAAAGAGGTTACATGACAAGTTTGACCAATTCATTGACAACCATAAGGATGAATTTCTTCAACGTCTCATTGAACATGGTGCACGACTTCCATATTCATATGACCATGACAAGCCACCAACACCCATCTACGATCAACCATGAGGACATGTCCATAATCCTAATGAACCCACTTACGATAATCCTTGGGCTAGTTTTGCTTCCAACACCGCCTCCGTTCACATCTTGGGACAAAACATGAGGGCTCAAAATGTTTCACAACCACAAGCTGTGAGGCCTACCTTTTTCATTCCCATATATTTGACTATTTACTTTACTATTGTTGATACATTTAGACTTGTGGGACTGTTGATCCTGAATTCCCAAACTATTAGACTTTATGATGTATGTGGATTGTTATGCTTAGTATGTTTACGATGCGTTAGACCTGGATATTTCTTTACTGATGATGTTAGATAGATGCTTTATATTATGATGTTATGGGAAAACTAATTGGGTGATGTTAGATGGAAAATTGTTTTGTGATTCAATCTTGGGAATGGATGTTTGAAATGCAGAATTTAGAATCTAATTGTAATGTGACTTCCTTTATGCTTATGTGAACTTGTGATATTTTATGCGAGTGTATGTTTTAATTTTCTTCGGCTATTATATATATATATGCAGAATTAACTTTTCAATTGAGTGCACAGGTATTTCTAACAAGCCACAGAAATTGGAGGTCATCCCACACACGATGTTGTAATCCCTTGTGAAGCCGATCTAGTTCCACGAGGAACCAAGATCAACTCTGTGCAAGATGAAATTTTGTAATATTAATTGCATTGTGTCAGTTGGGCTAAGTTTACCCCGCTTTCATTTTGAATTCTAATTGGTGTTGTAAGAATTTTGTCTTTGAATTTTATTTTTTAAATTTTAAATTTTAAATTTTTGAGACCCCTTTTCATGTGCTTTAACTCAACCCTGGGAGCTCAAACTAGGCTAAACTTGACCCTGGGTTGTACCCCTTGGGTCTAGGTGTTGCAAGTATGAGGTAAACTAGTGTTGTCATTGATGTCAACATACTTATATTGCTTTGACAAGAAGGATTCAATGAGCAATGTGTTGAGGATATTGAGAAAATTAGCTTCAATCAGGAACAGTAAAGAACAGTGATGAGAAGAAGGCAAATGTACTGTATAGGATGCGAACCGGAGGATGCGGATTAAAGGGTTTGTAGATATGAGTCTTGAAATGCTTTAGTTAAGATTTTAGAGGTCCGCATGAAGATCTGAAGGAGTTGTGGCTGTCGGTGTAGAACCGGTTCTGGCAAGTATTCAGAGGTGACAGAGGATCACAAAAAGGTCCAGTGAGGTCCAGAATTGTATAATCCTAATCTGCGGATTGGAAGGAGTCTTTGGGATGTCCTTGTGATGTGCCATCTCGAGTTGTGTATGATTTGGAGGTCCAGAAGTACCTCTTGCATTATGACAGTGGCGACAGACAATGTTCTTGAAGTTCCGGATAAGGAGGATAAGAGATTTCAGTAAGTAAAGGAAATGCGGACGTACCTGGTCATTCAGGCAGGCTTGTGAAGGTTCTTGGATCATGTTGAGGTTGTGTTGTTGGTCCGCATTGATAGTAGAGCCTAGAATTGAAGATATTCTTCCGGATGAAGTTCTTGCTCTGTTTAGCCGACCGGATGAGTTGTTCATCCTGCGAATGTTCTTATGGTGGCCGACCGGATGTGTTATTCATCTTGCGGATATTCTTATGGTTGATTGTCGACTTAGATGATTGTTCCTAAGTCGATGTCTTGTATAAATAAAGGTTTGTGAGTTCATTTTGAAGTGTGATTTTTGGCGAAAAAAGTGGAGTAGCGAAGAGAAGTGCAGAAGGCAGAGCAGATGTTTCTGGGCTTAAATGGAACTGATCCGGACATGGTAAAGATGTCATTCTCCAGTTCAAGACTGTGATTCTTATCACTTTGTAGATAGTGTGTCTCCTTGTAGGCAGTGGGCCTCTTTGTGAGCAGTGTGCTCGGGCAGTAAGCCCTAATTGGCAAGTGCCATTTTGTAATTCCTTATTCTTCTAACAGAGAATAATCTTTGGGTTAATCACCCCGTGGTTTTCTCCCTTAACCGGGTTTCCACGTCAAAATACTGTGTCATGTGTTTCTCATTTCATGATAATGTTTGTTTGTTTGATTCAATACTGCTTTGATTGATAAGAAGGTTCAAAAGAAGAAATAATTAAGATAACTGATTCACCCCCCCTCTCAGTTATCAACAATTGGTATCAGAGCCAGGTTCCTCTGAAAGAAGCTTAACCGCTTGAGGAGATCTAGGATGTTGTCATACAAAAAGGATAGTCCGAAGTTCGATGGAACCAATTTCACTCTCTGGAAGGGTCGCATGAAATGTCACCTGGAATGTATGGGAAAAGCATACTTGGCCATGGTTTCAAAACCATATGTACCTCCACAAGGTGGTCCGACAACTCTGAATGAAATCACAGAAGCTGAAAACAATCTGCAGACCAAGGAAGCTCTTCTAAGCGCATTGAATGACTCAGATCTCTCAAATGTTATTGACCTACCAACTGCATATGAGATCCTGACTAAACTGGAACTTCTGTATGAAGGAGATGAGTTTGTCAAGAGTGCAAGGTTGCAAAGTCTGAAAGGGAAATTTGAAAGATTGAAGATGAGAGATGATGAAAACATCACTACTTTTATGCCAAGAGTGAATGAACTAGTGTGTGGAATTAGAAATGCTGGTGGAACTCTGGATGAAAATGAGATTATTTGCAAAATCCTTAGATCCCTTCCTGCTGCCTACAAAATCAAGGTTGCTGCAATTGATGAATTCAGAGCCCACACAACTATCACAAGAGAACAATTGGCTGGCAAGCTAGCTGCATTTGAAATGACCAAGTTTGGAGATGATCCTCCCAAGACTGAATCTGCTTTCAAAGCCAGTGCCTATGTGAAAGGCAAACAGAGAGTTGATCCGGGAGAAAACTCCTCAAGGAAGATGACATGGTATGATCAAGCAAGAAGAGACATGGAAGAAGAAGAAGCAGAAATAGCTCAACTTGAAGCCCTCATTGCAAAAAGACTACCAAGAGGATCCGGTAAGTATGAAGGAAAACTACCCTTTAAGTGCTTTAACTGCAATAAGATTGGTCATTTTGCTTCAAGATGTCCGGAAAGATCTACAAGGTCTAATACTAACAGACAAAGGTTTCAAAAGAACTGCTATTATGTTCATGAAGAAGATGACAATGAAGGAGTAACAGATGATGAATCAGAACTAGGAAGCAAATCTGGAAATGAGTGAGTGTTTATTGCCATCAAGGAAGAAGATTCAATACTCTCTGAATCTGTCAATCACAAAGTTATGGAAAAAGCTTTGGCTGCTCAAGTGGAAGAAAAGGATGATTGGGTTATTGACAGTGGATGTTCTCACCATATGACTGGTGACAAGAATAAGTTCTTGAATTTGGAAAGGTATGAAGGAGGAATGGTAAAGTTTGGTGACAATTCTGCTGGTAGAATCAGAGGTAGGGGAACTATTTCCTTTGATGGAAAGAGCAAAACAGGTAATGTACTATATGTTGAAGGATTGAAGCACAATCTTCTCAGTGTTGGTCAGTTAGTAGACAAAGGCTATGATCTCTGGTTTAAGAATGGAAAATGCAGAATCTTTACAAGCTCCGGAACTGAAATTGCATCCGGTACTCAGACAAAAGGTAATATCTTTCATCTGGTTGGTTCAAATAAAAGTTGTTTGTTTGTTCAAATTGATTAGAGTTGGTTATGGCATAGAAGAATGTGTCATGTAAATTTTGATAACATCATCAAGATAAGCAATACTCAGGCTGTAAGAGATCTTCCAAAATTGATGAAACCTACAAATAGTTTGTGCAAAGAATGTCAGCTAGGTAAACAGAGCAGAGTCTCTTTCAAAAGCAAAGATCAGTCCTCTACCGGATTGTTGGAATTAGTACATACTGATCTCTGTGGTCTGACAAGAATCAAGAGTCTTCAAGGTGATAGATATTTCATGTTGTTAATTGATGACCATTCCCGGATGATGTGGGTTACCTTTCTAAAAGAAAAATCAGAAGCATTTGAGAAGTTCAAAATCTTCAAAGCTATGGTAGAGAATCAAACTGGATTGAAACTAAAGTGTCTAAGGTCTGATAGAGGTGGTGAATTTACATCTGGTGAGTTCATTGACTTTTGTGAGAAGAAGGGTATAAGGAGACAATTGTCTGCTCCTAGGACTCCACAGTAGAATGGAGTAGTTGAAAGAAAGAACCGGACCATCCAGGAAGCTGCCAGGACAATGATGTTGGAAGCAAATGTTCCTCAGATGTTCTGGATAGAAGCTATCAGCACTGCAGTCTACACTCTAAATTGAGTTCAAATCAGAAACAATACCGGTAAGACCCCCTACGAACTCTGGTTTGGCATCACTCCTACTATGAAATATTTCAGAGTATTTGGTAGCAAGTGTTATATCAAAAGAGATGAAGATCTAGGAAAGTTTGATGCTAGAAGTGATGAAGGAATTTTCTTGGGTTACTCCACTCAAAGCAAAGCATACCGGTGTTACAATAAGAGACTGAGGAAGATGATAGAAAGCACTAATGTGAAAGTTGATGAAGGAATTGAGAAGCCCTCAAGATTTTATGAATTTGATGAAGATGACCAAGACGGTGTTCAGATTCAAGGAACTCAATCCTCTCTGGTAAGACAGAGTCAGCCTGATCCGGTAAATCAGGAAGAAGAGATAGGTTTGAATGAGCCTGATCAAGAAGCAGCAGTGCAAGATACTCCCAAAGTTCCAAGGTATGTAACACTAAACCACTCTGAAGATCAGATCATAGGTGACAGAAGCAAAGGTGTGCAAACTAGAAGGAATGTTGCTCAAAATCAGGATGAATGTTGTCTGATTTCAAAGATTGAACCTAAAACAGTAAATGAAGCCTGCAATGATGAAAACTGGACTAAAGCAATGAAAGATGAATTAATGCAAATTGAGAAAAATCATACTTGCGATCTTGTTCCCAGACCTAGAGACAGGAATGTGATTGGAACCAAATGGGTCTTCCGGAACAAATTAAATGAAGCTGGTAAAGTAATCAGAAACAAAGCTAGATTGGTCTGCAAAGGCTACTCCCAAATAGAAGGAATTGATTTTGAAGAGACCTTTGCTCCCGTGGCAAGAATTGAAGCAGTCAGATTATTTCTTGCATTTGCTGCCTTCAAAGACTTCAAGGTATATCAGATGGATGTCAAGTCTGCCTTCCTAAATGGTGATCTGGAAAAAGAAGTTTACATTGAACAACTGGATGGATTTCAATTATCTGACAGTGATGATATGGTCTGTAAGTTGAAGAAAGCATTGTATGGATTAAAACAAGCTCCAAGAGCATGGTATGAAAGGTTGGATAAGCATCTTGTGCAGATTGGATTCAGCAAAGGTACTGCTGACAGTAACTTATATTTCAAAATTGATCATGAAAACATTTTGATTGTTGAAGTGTTTGTGGATGATATCATTTTTGGAGGAAGAGATAGTATGTGCAAAACTTTTTCAAATCAGATGAAATGTGAGTTTGAAATGTCTATGCTTGGTGAAATGAATTTCTTCTTGGGTCTGCAAATTACTCAAACAAAGAAAGGGATCTTCATTTCTCAGACCAAATATGTGAAAAAATTGTTAAGGAAATTTGGTATGGAAGATTCAAAACCAATGAACACTCCCATGGCAACCGGATGTAAGTTGAGCAAAGATGATGACTCCCCAAAGGCAGATCAGACAATGTATAGATCAATGATTGGTGGATTGTTGTATCTCACTCAGACCAGACCAGATATAATGCAGGCTGTTGGTCTTGTGGCAAGATTCCAGGCTGATCCTAGAGAATCTCATGTTATGGCAATCAAAAGAATTTTTAAGTACTTGAAAGGAACAGTTGAGTATGGTCTATGGTACCCTAGAGATCCAGATTTCTCTCTTCATGCTTACACAGATGCAGATTGGGCAGGAGATGTAGATGATCGAAAGAGCACCAGTGGTGGAGCATTCTTTTTGGGGAAGAGATTGGTTTCTTGGCTAAGCAAGAAACAAGATGCAATATCTCTGTCTACAACTGAAGCAGAATACATTGCAGCAGTAAGTAGTTGCACTCAAATCCTATGGATGAAGTAGATGCTAAGAGATATTAAAATTGAATATGCGGAGCCTATCACAATTTTCTGTGATAATTCAAGTGCAATTAATATTTCCAAGAATCCGATATTACACTCTAAGACTAAGCACATATCTATCAAGTTTCACTTCTTGAGAGAACAAGTGAACAAGGAAGAAGTCAGGTTGGAGTATGTTCCCTCCAAGGATCAGATTGCAGATATCTTTACTAAACATCTTCCCAAGGACTCTTTTGAATATCTCCGGGAGAAGTTAGGGGTCATGGCCCCTCCGGTGATGAACTAGGATGCACTGATGTGCATCAGTCCGGTGGATATCACAGTCATATCTTGTGATCCGGATTGATGATGGGGAGCTGCTACTAAGGGGAAGCAGCTGGTATGATTCTGATGTGTTAAAATTGCAAGTATGAGCCCTTTGCCATTGATGTCAAAGGGGGAGAGAAGACATGTGAAAAATAAGTAGCTGATGATCAAAAGGGGAGCAGTAAATGAGGAGAAGACATGTTGCTGATAGGGGGAGAAGTGACAGAAAGGAGAAGTTTCTTGTCTTGATGGTTTTTCACATCATATGTTGCCATCAATGACAAAGGGGGAGATTGTTGCAAGTATGAGGTAAACCAGTGTTGTCATTGATGTCAACATACTCATATTGCTTTGACAAGAAGGATTCAATGAGCAGTGTGCTGAGGATATTGAGAAAATTAGCCTCAGTCAGGAACAGTAAAGAACAGTGATGAGAAGAAGGCAAATGTACTGTATAGGATGCGAACCGGAGGATGCGGATTAAAGGGTTTGTAGATATGAGTCTTGAAATGCTTCAGTTAAGATTTCAGAGGTCCGCATGAAGATCTGAAGGAGTTGTGGCTGTCGGTGTAGAACCGGTTCCGGTAAGTATTCAGAGGTGACAGAGGATCACAAAAAGGTCCGGTGAGGTCCGGAACTGTATAATCCTAATTTTTGGATTCGAAGGAGTCTTTGGGATGTCCTTGTGATGTGCCATCTCGAGTTGTGTATGATTTGGAGGTCCGGAAGTACCTCTTGCATTATGACAGTGGCGACAGACAATGTTCTTGAAGTTCCGGATAAGGAGGATAAGAGATTTCAGTAAGTAAAAATGCCGACGTACCTGGTCATTCAGGCAGGCTTGTGAAGGTTCTTGGATCATGTTGAGGTTGTGTTGTTGGTCCGCATTGATAGTAGAGCCCGGAATTGAAGATATTCTTCCGGATGAAGTTCTTGCTCTGTTTAGCTGACCGGATGAGTTGTTCATCCTGCGAATGTTCTTATGGTGGCCGACCGGATGTGTTATTCATCTTGCGGATATTCTTATGGTTGATTGTCGACTTAGATGATTGTTCCTAAGTCAATGTCTTGTATAAATAAAGGTTTGTGAGTTCATTTTGAAGTGTAATTTTTGGCGAAAAAAGTGGAGTAGCGAAGAGAAGTGCAGAAGGCAGAGCAGATGTTTCTGGGCTTAAATGGAACTGATCTGGACATGGTAAAGATGTCATTCTCCAGTTCAAGACTGTGATTCTTATCACTTTGTAGACAGTGTGTCTCCTTGTAGGCAGTGGGCCTCTTTGTGAGCCGTGTGCTCGGGCAGTGAGCCCTAATTGGCAAGTGCCATTTTGTAATTCCTTATTCTTCTAACAGAGAATAATCTTTGGGTTAATCACCCCGTGGTTTTCTCCCTTAACCAGGTATCCACGTCAAAATACTGTGTCATGTGTTTCTCATTTCATGATAATGTTTGTTTGTTTGATTCAATACTGCTTTAATTGATAAGAAGGTTCAAAAGAAGAAATAATTAAGATAACTTTTTCACCCCCCCCCCTCTCAGTTATCAACACTAGGGACCTTTTTTGACTTGGGTAACCCTTGGTAAACATCCATTTGGTCACCTTAACTTCACCCTGAAGTTAAGTGACGAAATTGGAGGCATGGGAGGGAGAGGATGAGTGGTCCCAACACTCAACCCCATCCCTTTCCACCTCCCAAGGTTGGAGATGTCTCCAAGACCCACCAATTGTGTAGGACTTGACTCCAAGTCTCTCTCACAATTGGTGAGGGTACCTTGGATTTGTGTGGTCCCTCTTGGGAGGAAAGGAAGGGGACACATGTGTCACCCATTCCCTCTTAAGCTCCACTTTTCTCTCCCACATGTTGGAGAGAGGACAAGTGGAGGGGTGAGAGAGACTTAGAGATGGGTGAATGACATGTGTCAACACCCATCCCATGATTCTTGCTTGTAGTGGGGAGGAAGAGTGAGGAGGTGACAAGTTTCACCTCCCCATTCCTCTAAGCTCATGGGTTGAGCTTATTTTAATCCCACTTGGAGAAGGTTATGGGTTGTTGAATTTTTGGGAAATTTTAATTGTTTGAATTTTACTTTTGGGGAAAAAGATAGAGAGAGTTTTGTGGCTTATGTTGGAGGAGGATTTGGAGAAGCTCTACATCAACCATCTTCCATAATTGGGCTTTTAAAGGTTGGCTTCAAGGCTAAGGCCTTCCCTTTGTATTTTTGTTTGCTTGCATGATGCATATGTGTGAGAATTATTTTTTTGAGTTTTTATTATTATTGTGGGGAAAATTTGTAGGGTGTTGTAAGAGCCTCTCCCACTTGGGAGAAGATGCTTAACAAGTGTGGGGTAGGGGAGGAGTGAACCTCCTCAAGGTCATTACCTTGTTTTTCTAGTGTTGTCAGCCTTGAGGACAATATATGAGATTTTGAGCAATATGAGAAAGGGCTTGAGAGCCAAAATAGAAACTTGTGGAAATTGTGTTTAAATGTGATGGCTAGAGGCCTTATGAGGTATTTATTTTGGGATATTTGTAGGAGTGGCACTCTTGAGTTGAGTGTGTCCACTCCCCTACGCCTTTGAACTCATGTTGGTTGAGTTCTTGTGTTGTGCTATCCTTGGGTGTAAAAATTGTGTTTGGTTGTTTGAATGCCTTATTGTGAAGTGGAATGAGTTCTCAAGTGTGTGGATGACCTCCCTAGCTTGGGGGTGACCCTCTTGTGGGTCTATGGTAAGGAGGAGAGCAAGATGTGTGGTTTTCTTTCCCCTTATGATATGCAGGTTCATTGGAGCTAAGTTGTGAAGTTGGAGAAACACCTTGTTCTTGGAGTTGATATTTTATTTTCCTTTACTCTTGAGTGAGAGCTTGTCCTATTTAGGAGATTGCTTCATTGTTAGTTTTCAAAGATGAGAACATGGTTCTCTCTTTTGTTGTAAAAATATAATTTCTTAGTTTGTGTGTATGCTACTTTCATATGAATTAGAAACTTAAAATTATTGGTTTTAATGCCCATTATTCAAATGTGGAAGGAAGAAAATTTATTTCTAAAGCTATTGCATATGTATGTTATATTAAAATTATCAATTAGTAAAATTGTGGTTTTTATTTTGTGACAAACATGAAAATTGTATATTGTTATTGTGAAAAAGAGAAAATTAGATGATGTTAAGTATTGGAAGAATTTACTAAATTGTATTTATTCCTTCCTTTAAAAATGTGATTATTAATATTGCAATGAATATATTTTGTTTTAAAAAAAATATGGGTTCCTTGTCTTGTAGAAATTTGATAAAAAAAATAGATTTTTATATCCTTGCTTATTTGTGTATGAATAAATTTGTAAGTGTAGAGGAAAGTAAAAAAGATTATAGTTGAAATATTAATTATATATATATATATATATATATATATATATATATATATTTTGGGTAATTTGAATGAATGTATTTTTTTTCATGTATTTAAAAATAATTGAATTGATTCTGCCAAACATAAAAGAAATTACATTATATATATATATATATGTATATATATATATACATATATATATGTATATATATATATACATATATATATGTATATATATATATACATATATATATGTATATATATATATACATATATATATATATATTCGGTATATATTTTAAATATATTATAAACTATGATTTAGATTAAAATAAGTTTTGTTGTTGTGGAAGTATATACATATATATATAATGAATCTTAATAAAAATAAAAATTTTAACACTGAGAAAATGAAGAAGACTGCGTGTAGCAGTCACTGTTGTAGAATACAAATAACAATTAACAATAAGAAATATGTGTGGTGGGGGCGGTTCAAACCCCCCATCGTGACTTATCTTTGATGGGTGTGGGGAGGGGGGAGGAGCCCCCACACACACCCCATAGCATGGGACGTGGGTGGGGGCTCCGTCCCCCTCCCCACACTCCCCCTTAACCCTTATAACTGCGGATCTCCCCGCGGCTTCTGCACTTCGCACCCCCTTTGCACAGTACGCCTTCCCTTCCTCTACGGCCCCCTCTCTGCGGCCTTCTCACCATCAGTCCCTCCAACAGATCCGTCGCCACCTATCACCTCCACCCTCTATTGGATCTCCACCCTGTGGCCTCCTCAACACACCTCCGCTGTCGCTGGCCTCCAACAGCCCTACCTCTGGCTGCCCAACAAAACAAAGTAAAATAAAACCCTTAGGGTTTTCAACATTTAACAAAAAAAGAATAAAATATATATTTTAAAAGAAAAACCCAATTTATTTATAAATACAATAGAAAATATATATATATATTATAAAAGCAATCATATGCATTTCATATGTGGCCATTAACCCTGCAACCAAAAAAAAAACACAAGAAAACAAAGAATGAGAAAATGAGAAAAAGAGAAAGAAAGATAAAAGTGAAAAACAAGGGCATTTTGCCCATAAGAAAATAATATTTTAATGTAGGAGGTATTTAGGGCAAAGAGGACTTAAATATTCTTTTTAAAATTTGAATTTCCCTTTTGTTATTTTTTTTGTTTTTGTTCATTGTTTTAAGTTGGAATTGATAAAGGGAATTTAGAGATAATTTTATTTAATGGGTGAACCTTATTATAATTGTGAATTATTATTTTTATTTGTTAGTGGGTGTAATATAATGGATTTAGATCACGAGAGAGGGAATTATTTAATTTAACTAAATTTTATACAATTAAAATATTGGGAGGTGTTATTTTAAACAATCAGGTTAAGGAACCTAACTCCGTGAGAACAATGTAAACCATAACGTTATTAATTAAAATTTAATATTCCTTTAATCATGTTGAGGCAATTTAATTAATGAAATTAAATTAAACGTTGATTTAAACCCAGATCAGAAACCTAGCAAACTTATTTAAAAGAAGTTAGTGAACCTATTTCCGAGATCTGATCTACCAAGAAATTAGGAATAATGTAAATAAAGCAGAGATAACTCTGATTGATAGAGAACATGAAGGAGAACAAATTGATCGAGCTTTGTTGTAAAACATTTAAAATTATCAAAAACGTGAAGGAGAACAAATTGATCAGACTTTGTTGAAAAATGTTCAATTAATCTTAATCAATTGATTTACCAATTCAACTAGTGATACGTAAGTAATTTATTAATCCAAATCAGTAAACCTCTTGATCAAATTAGTTTCAGTACAATAAACCCTACTCACGCCCGTGAGGCGTTATGCTGCCAGATTTTTCTAGAATTTAGGGTTTAGTTAGGTTAGTGAAGTTTAACCCTGTTTGGGTTTATAATATTGTTTTTGCCAAGTATTGTCATTTGATTTTGGTAATTTATCATCCTCTCATGCAATTGACTTTTGGCTATTGATTTTGACTTACGTCAAAATCCCTTCATTCACATAGGTTAACTTAGGGTTTCGATCATTGATCCTAACCCTGTTGGCGACGTTAACCACGTCGCATTGACCCCCTAGTTGGCCTTCATTGTGATTAGTATGCGCACGAGAACACATTTACCTTCCTTCAACTGTTATGTTTATGCCTTAAGCGTAATGCCATTGAGCACGCTTACGTGTGCGAGGGGGTTTCTAGAGAAGCGTGGGAAAATTTTTGATATTTCGTGTCATGACCACATGACAAATGTGGACATGACACGTGTGTTGCGTGTCGTGACCGCATGGGAAATGTGGGCATGACATTTGGTATCAGAGCCAAGTTTAAACACTAGGCATATTTGGGCACGTTATTTATTATGCAACTTTGATTAATTAGTGCCTACCATGTTTTGTAGGATGCCTCCCCGACGTATTTGGTGAGTGCGATCGCGTAACACTATGTCCGTTGAGGTGCACAGTGATTCCTCTATAGAGGGATAGTTACCAGCAGCCTTAGCAGATCCGCCAGTACCACAAGCACCACCAGTACTTGATATAGGACCTTAGATTTTATAGACATTACAGGCCATGTTAGAGAGGCTACCACCAGTTATACCAGTGCCACGTGATGAGCCTCACGTTGATCCACGAGAGGAGCCACGTGAGGAGCTGCATGCTAAGTCATGAGATGAGCCACGTGTGGAGACCCGCGTCGATCTGTGAGAGGTGCCACGTATGGAGCCTTTTGTAGAGATACCTGATACTATAGTAGAGGAGGTAGGGTCAGCTTACAGAGCATGGAGTAGGAGTCCTCCATGACATCTGAGATGAGATGAGACTTGAGGGTAGAGTAGGTACATCATGGACCTTATGAGTATGGTATGGATGAGCCGGTTATAGGACTTAGAGACAGAGGAGATCCCATCAGAGACCTACTTAGGCTTAATCCACCTACCTTCGCAGGAGCTACAGAGGGAGCTGAGGTTGAGGCTTGGCTCATTAGTTTAGACAGGTGCTTCACATTGCAGCCTTATGGGAGCAACACGAAAGCACGTATGGCAATACACCTTCTGAGAGATGCAGCAACTACTTGGTGGCGCACTAAGGAGTGCAAGCGTCGATTATCATTAGACACACTCACATGGGACTGATGCAGAGTGGGACGCAACGGAGGCTAACCTAACAGGAAGGAGTAGCCAACAATACAAACAACATGATAAAATTCTCTATCGGCTGAACATCATCATCATATTTCCTAGAGGCACCAACAGCATCATCACATTTCAACAGCATCATCATATTTCGGATGATCGCAAATATCCTCCTGTCGACTACTATTTACCTCCTCCGTCTGTCGCCTATCATCATCATCATGATAATCAAAGGGCGCAAACATCCTCCGGTTGCACTGTTCATCGGGTGCCAAATACAAGCGGCATCATCATGATATTCAATATCACCTTCGTCAGCAGGATATCCAAATATCCGGTTGCTCCAAATATCCTGATGACGTTGCACTTTAACAACTTGCCTTCGATGCTCCACTGCCCGACGATACAAGCAACAGCATCATGATATTAAACATCCGGTTCCTCGAGACCTCCTGATGATGCTAATACAACTTCCTGCCTACGCCGATACCTTACCACTTAATGACAACAGGGTAAACTCGCATTGAGGGATTTCTTAATATCCTGATGACGATGACGTCATATCCTGATGACGATGACGTCACACATCATCCTGATGAACTCTTCAACACTTAGCCAAAAAAACTTAACTTTCACACCCGCATCCGTTAGCGATATGCGGATAATGAACTTCTCCGAGAGATGATCCTGACTGCGATATATACACTGAGTATATATCCAACTCAAAACATCATGATGCACCTGCAACATGCAAACTTCAACAACTTCATGACCCGATCCTGATGGCGATGGATTCGCAGATGATGATGCAGCTCGTTCCGACTGGAAACGCACATGCAGACTCCTGTGTATCCTTCCACTGCATGTAAGAACTCCGAACCGCTCTATTTCACAAAGATCATGTGACGACCGGGCCGGATCACCTTCAAACCAAAATCTAACAACTTATCTTCTAGACCTAGCACATGAGGATGCTAGGCTAATTCGCAGCATGCTCCTAACTGACCTTCTGAACAATACAATGCATAAACAGAAAACACAAATGCAAACTAAACTATGATACAGGACCATTCCACCGATTTGCAGGATCAACCGGTGGAAGGGTTGAAAGTGCCCATTAACTTGCAAACAGAAAAGGAAATCAACACAGATATAACTGATCAACTCAAATACTGCAAAAGATGAGATCTTCTTCAATTGAGATTCAAATGTCCTGCTTTTACAATTCTGCTTCACACTATCTGAACTGATCACCAGTACAGCATATCACCAGTGCTACTCTCCTGAACATAACAACTATCAAAATCAAAATGAACTGTCAATATGAACTCTATCCGTCTAAACCCTAACAGATCGAAGGTATATATAACAAATCCTTCGAGTACTACTAACTTCACTTCCCAGCGGCTGGGAGCTTCCAAGCGGCTGGGAGAGAGGACAACTCAGACTATCTTATCCCGATCTCTAACTGCCTACACATACTCCTAGGCTGAACTAATACATAGCATCGGTCCAGTGGACCTTATTACATGATAAAGTCAAACATACTAAAAATAGACTATCCTGTCATCATGCTGATAATTATCCTACATCCTGATCATGTATGTCATCATGCGGACCTATATCCTGATCATGTGCGGGTGCTCCTGCACCATACTCCCCAAAAGAAGAAATCTCAAGTCCACTTGAGATGAGAGTATCAAGGTCGGCACCATGCTTCTGTATCTGTTTTGCAGTCATCCATACTGCTTCAGAAGTCGGCTGTCCCTTCCAAGAGACGAGGTACTCCAAGTACTTCTTGTTCCTGGTCTGTTTGACCACTCTAGTGTCCAAAATCTGCTGTATCTGTGGAGGATCATGTTGAGGAATGTCTTCAGCAACTGTATCCTGTAGGATATCCTGATCTGCATCTGGATTAGCCTTGTATGGAGTTAAATCACATACATTGAAGATAGGAGACAAACCGAGATCAGGTGGGAGTTGGATCTCATAAGCATTTTGTCCATGCTTTTGCAAAATCTGACATGGTCAAACTTTCTTTGGCATGAGCTTAGTATACTTCCCTTTAGGAAGCCTGTCTTTCTTCAAGTGAACCCAAACCAAATCTCCAACAGCAAATTGAACATCCTTCTTCTTCTTATCAGCATACTCCTTATATTTCAAAGTGGTTTGCTGGAGTTGGGTCTTAACCTGATCATGAACTTCTTTGATTGCTTCAGCAAAAGCTTCTCCATCTGCACTAACAGGATCTCCTGGAGGTAGATCTCGCAACTCTAAAATACCTCTGGGATGCATTCCATACACTACCTGAAAAGGCAATTTTCCTGTGCTCCTGTTGACAGTATCATTATATGAGAACTCAGCTTGAGACAGAATATTGTCCCACTTCTCTCCATGCTGTTTTGTCAAGCATCTAAGTAGATTCCCCAAGGAATGGTTCACAACCTCAGTTTGTCCATCCGTTTGAGGATGATATGCAGAGGAAAAAGATAAATTGGTTCCCAATTTCCTCCATAGGGTTCTCCAGAAGTGACCCACAAACTTCACATCTCTGTCTGAAACTATGCTCAAAGGCAACCCATGAATTCTTACAATCTCCCTGAAGAATAAATCTGCAATATATGAGGCATCTGCAGTGGTTTTGCATGGCAAGAAATGTGCCATTTTACTGAACCTATCCACTACAACAAAGACACTATCAAATCCTCTCCTGGTCCTTGGTAAACCCAAAACAAAATCCATACTAATGCTTTCCCATGGTCTGGAAGGAATGGGTAAGGGCTGGTATAACCCTGCATTAGTTGACCTGCCTTTAGCCTTCTGACAAATTACACAGGTTTCTACAAATTTCCTGACATCTGACTGCAACTTAGGCCAGAAATAATGCCTCCTGACTAGATCAAGAGTCTTGTCTAGACCAAAATGACCTGCCATTGCTCCACAATGTTTCTCCTTGATTATATTCAACCTCATAGAACACCTTGGGATACACAACTGTCCACCCTTGAACAGCAATCCATCCTGGATCAGGAATTCAGAGAACTCAGCATGGTATTTCTCCCCAAAAGAAGTACAGACCTGATATATCTCTCCAAAATCAGCATCAGACTCATACATAGTCTTGAGTGAATCAATACCAACACTCTCTAACTGAATCTGATTGACTGTGAGAACTCTTCTGCTCAAAGCATCTGCAACTTTGTTTTTGACCCCTTTCTTATGCTTCAAGGTAAAAGTGAAAGCCTGTAGTGTTTCTACCCACTTCATATGTCTGTGGTTCAGCTTCTCCTGACTGTTGATGAAACTCAAAGCTTGATTATCTGTGAAGACTATGAACTCCTTTGGCAGCAGGTAATGCCTCCATTTCTTTAGGGACTGAACTAGAGCATACATTTCCAGATCATATGATGAATACCTTTTCTTAGCATCATTGAGCTTTTCACTGAAAAATGCAATTGGTCTACCCTCTTGACTGAGTACTGCTCCAATGGCCATGTGACTGGCATCACACTCTACCTGAAAGATCTTGTTGAAATCTAGAAGTGCAAGGACTGGCTGCTGTGCCACCTTCCTCTTCAATGCCTCAAAGGAATCATCTGCTCCTTGAGTCCAAACAAACCTGCACTTCTGTCCTCCTTTTATGGTATCCAGCATGGGTGCACAAATATGACTGAACCCTCTGATGAACTTTCTGTAGAAGGTTGCTAACCCATGGAAACTTCTGACTTCATTCATGGTCTGTGGAGTTGGCCAATTCAATATGGCACTCACCTTCTCCTTATCCATCTGCAGCTTTCCTTGTGAGATGACAAAACCTAAATAGGTGATCTCCTGTTTCATGAACAGACACTTGTCCAAGTTTATCATCAGCTTCTCTTCATGTAGCCTCTTGAGAACCAGATCGATATGCCTGAGATGTTCTTCTCTAGTGTTACTGAAAATCAGAATGTCATCTAAATAGACTATGACAAACTTACCAATGAATTCCTTCAGAACCTCATTCATCAGCCTCATGAAAGTACTAGGGGCATTAGACAAACCAAAAGGCATAACCTTCCATTCATATAAACCTTCATTTGTTTTGAATGTTGTCTTCCACTCATCACCTGGTCTAATCCTGATCTGATGGTACCCACTCTTCAAGTCTATTTTTGTAAAGTACTTAGCATTTCCCAAACAATCAAGTAAATCCTCAATTCTGGGGATTGGAAACCTATACCTGATTGTGATCTTGTTGATGGCTCTGGAATCTGTACAAAGTCTCCAAGTGCCTTCCTTCTTAGGGGCTAGTACAGCTAGTACTGCACATGGACTCAGACTCTTCCCAATCAGACCTGAATTCATCAATTCTTCAATCTGCCTGGCTACTTCTGCATTCTGTTCTGGGGTAAGCTTATAAGCTGCTTTATTTG
This sequence comes from Cunninghamia lanceolata, assembly GCA_027924645.1. Lineage (NCBI taxonomy): Eukaryota > Viridiplantae > Streptophyta > Pinopsida > Cupressales > Cupressaceae > Cunninghamia > Cunninghamia lanceolata. Next base: position 10,505,472 of record BSBN01000202.1, read on the forward strand.
GAAGTGTAGACCCTGGAATCAAGTCTATGCAATGACTGATATCTCTGACCGGTGGTAGGGATCTTGGCATTCCCTCTGAGATAACACCTTTGTACTTATCCAATAACTCTTGGACAGCTGGGTCTATCAACCTTGGCTTCTTCTCTTTCTTGGCTTCTTGCTGTTGTTTCTTATTCACACTCATACAGGGGATCAGGGCATATGCAACTGCACCTTCTGCTGCTACTTCCTTCATAAACTGTTTGCCTTCCATCAGCATGACCTTCACTTCTTTGCCTTTAGACTTCTCCTCTTTCTCCTTCAATGGGAATAACGTTACTTCTTTACCATCTTTAGTGATTTTATAGGTGTTTTTAACACCATCATGCTGTGCCTTCAGATCATACTGCCATGGTCTACCAAACAAAAGGTTGCAAGCATCCATCTTGGTGATATCAAACAACAACTTATCCTTATATCCACCAATCTGAAACTCTACCCAAGCCTGCTCTTCTACAGTTGTCTGCTGACCTTGAGTAAGCCATGAGACTTTATATGGAGCTGGGTGAGGCAATCTCCTAAGCTTCAGCTTCACCACCATCTCTTCAGACACAAAGTTCTCAGTAGAACCAGAATCAATCAAAACCTTACATGCCTTACCTCCTGCTTTGCAAGTGGTTCTGAAAAGAGACTTTCTCTGAGGGGCTTCTTTATCAGGTACCTTCATGGTAGTCACTGTTCTTCTCATCATCAGGGACTCTCCACTTTCTGGATATCCATAATTCTCAGGACCATTCACACTCTGAAAATCATTAGAGCTTGTTCTACTTTGATTATCAGGTTCATTGACCAGATTTGTCCTCCTTTCTCCTGCTGAGCTTGTGGCCTTGTCTGGACATCTGCTGGCTATATGGCCTTCTTTGTTACAGTTGTAGCATCTGATGGATCCTCTGCCCTGGGATCTTCCTCTGAAGGGTCTTCTGCCTCTGAAGTTTCCTTGCTGACTGAAATTCTCTCTCTGATTCTGACTATTGTTGCCCTTGCTATTGTCTTGGCTGGACTCTCCTTGATATCCCTGTCCATGTCCTCTGCCTCTGAAAGGACTTCTTCCACCTCTTTGTTGTCTTCCTCTTCCTCTATTGTTCTGATCTTGTTTTCTCTTCAGCTTTTCTTCCACTTTCAGTGCCAACTGAAAGCTTTTCTGCACTGTATCTGGGTTATGCAGACTGAGATCTTCCTGAATATTAAACCTTAATCCATTAAGGTATCTGGCTACCTTTTCCTCTTCACTTTCTTTCACCTTGGTCTTCATACAGAGTTTCATGAACTCTTCTGTATATGAGCTGACATCTAGCTCCTTCTGCTTCAGGTTCTGCTTCCTCTTGTGTAACTGGATACTGTAATCCAAAGGAATATAAGCCTCCTTTACCAATTCCATCATCTTCTTCCATGTGGCAACTCTACGTTTTCCCTCCTGCACTCTATCATCCTGAACAAAGTTCCACCATGTCAAGGCAGCTTCTTTCATCTTTGACTGTGCTATCTTCACTCTCTGCTGTTCTGGTATCTCCTCTGTCACAAAGAAATTGTTCAAACAGTCTATCCATTCCATTACTGAATCAGGGTCCATCTTACCTGTAAACACTGGCAAATCCAGCTTCACATCCATGGTTCTCCTCTCCATGGCCTTGAGGGCGTTCAACAGCGGTCTCTGGTCTGCAGGAACGACCTCCTCGCTCCAATTAGGGATATCTTCTTCTTCCCTATCATCTTCTCTACCAGAACCTACTCTGCTCCTCAACTTTGCTAACTCATCTTTCAACTCCTGATTCTGAGCCTTCACGGCCTTACTTTCTGCAATCTGTTTCTTCACCAGAACTGCCAACTCAGCGTTGGTCATCCTTGCTGGAACCTCAGATGTTCCTTCTTCGTCTGACATCCTGCTTATCCTTTCCAGAAGATCCTAACCTTTGCTCTGATACCACTATGATGCAGAGTGGGACGCAACGGAGGCTAACCTAACAGGAAGGAGTAGCCAACAATACAAATAGCATGATAAAATTCTCTATCGGCTGAACATCATCATCATATTTCCTAGAGGCACCAATAGCATCATCACATTTCAACAGCATCATCATATTTTGGATGATCGCAAATATCCTCCTGTCGACTACTATTTACCTCCTCCGTCTGTCGCCTATCATCATCATCATGATAATCAAAGGGCGCAAACATCCTCCGGTTGCACTGTTCATCGGGTGCCAAATACAAGCGGCATCATCATGATATTCAATATCACCTTCGTCAGCAGGATATCCAAATATCCGGTTGCTCCAAATATCCTGATGACGTTGCACTTTAACAACTTGCCTTCGATGCTCCACTGCCCGACGATACAAGCAACAGCATCATGATATTAAACATCCGGTTCCTCGAGACCTCCTGATGATGCTAATACAACTTCCTGCCTACGCCGATACCTTACCACTTAATGACAATAGGGTAAACTCGCATTGAGGGATTTCTTAATATCCTGATGACGATGACGTCATATCCTGATGACGATGACGTCACACATCATCCTGATGAACTCTTCAACACTTAGCCAAAAAAACTTAACTTTCACACCCGCATCCGTTAGCGATATGCGGATAATGAACTTCTCCGAGAGATGATCCTGACTGCGATATATACACTGAGTATATATCCAACTCAAAACATCATGATGCACCTGCAACATGCAAACTTCAACAACTTCATGACCCGATCCTAATGGCGATGGATTCGCAGATGATGATGCGGCTCGTTCCGACTGGAAACGCACATGCAGACTCCTGTGTATCCTTCCACTGCATGTAAGCACTCCGAACCGCTCTATTTCACAAAGATCATGTGACGACCGGGCCGGATCACCTTCAAACCAAAATCTAACAACTTATCTTCTAGACCTAGCACATGAGGATGCTAGGCTGATTCACAGCATGCTCCTAACTGATCTTCTGAACAATACAATGCATAAACAGAAAACACAAATGCAAACTAAACTATGATACAGGACCATTCCACCGATTTGCAGGATCAACCGGTGGAAGGGTTGAAAGTGCCCATTAACTTGCAAACAGAAAAGGAAATCAACACAGATATAACTGATCAACTCAAATACTGCAAAAGATGAGATCTTCTTCAATTGAGATTCAAATGTCCTGCTTTTACAATTCTGCTTCACACTATCTGAACTGATCACCAGTACAGCATATCACCAGTGCTACTCTCCTGAACATAACAACTATCAAAATCAAAATGAACTGTCAATATGAACTCTATCCGTCTAAACCCTAACAGATCGAAGGTATATATAACAAATCCTTCGAGTACTACTAACTTCACTTCCCAGCGGCTGGGAGCTTCCAAGCGGCTGGGAGAGAGGACAACTCAGACTATCTTATCCCGATCTCTAACTGCCTACACATACTCCTAGGCTGAACTAATACATAGCATCGGTCCAGTGGACCTTATTACATGATAAAGTCAAACATACTAAAAATAGACTATCCTGTCATCATGCTGATAATTATCCTACATCCTGATCATGTATGTCATCATGCGGACCTATATCCTGATCATGTGCGGGTGCTCCTGCACCAGGGACACTTTCATAGAGCACTTTAATGCGCGTTACTTGTCAGATCATTATAGATAGCACCGGATAGATGAGTTCCATGACTTACAGCAGAGAGGCCTCTTGGTTGCACAATATAAGAGTTGATTTATTGAGCTTTCCCATTACGCAAAGTATCTCCAAGATGAGAAAATCCTTGTGCACAAATTCATTAGAGGTTTGAATCAGGGAATAGAAGGACCAGTACGTATAGCAGACCCCTGGACTATAAGTGAGACTATCGAGAAGGCTTATATTACAGAGGAGATTTAGGGATGAGGGAAGAATTCACGCCTGCAGTTTTAGGACCGTAATCACCAGCAGCAGCAGAACTTTCATAGACCACAACCAACACCACAGAGAGGAGGATTTAATTCTTTATCATTACCTCCTAGGCCTTCATAGCAATAGTAGCAGCATCAGCAGAGGTCTAGACCCCAGCAGAGGGCTCTGGGAGGACAGAACCATAGTTGGCAGCAGTAGGGCCCGCATAGAGATCAAAGATAGCAGGGGTCATTTGTGGGACCCGCGAGGCCACAGCAGTCGTACAGAGGTTCACAGGGGTCCACAGGACAGACTGGACAATAACAGTCAGGTAGGACTCAGTTAGGGCAGTTATAGGGTAGGGGCCCGTGTTATGTATGTGGTGGGGAAGGGCATTTGGCCAAAGAGTGTCCACAGTGTTTCACAACAGGGGGACAACCTCATTTTGGAGGGTCAGAGTAGACTATAGGAGATGTGGGCAAGTCCCACCACATGTTTGTAGCGGTTGACAACCGCTAGGCTGACTTCCAGGCCTCAATTATTGAGATAGTAGGTATGATTGGGGATGCCACCATCTCTATTCTTTTTTACTCTGGAGCTACTAATTTTTTTCTATCTACATCATTAGTGGAACGTTGCAGGCTGGTGGCTTCTAGGAAGGACATTAGGTGGGAGGTTGAGTTGGCCTTTGGGGCTAGGATGTCAGTAGATACCTTGGTTAGAGATTGTGAGATTTCTTTGGATTCTTTCACTACATCTTGTGACCTTAGAGTTATGCCATTAGGATCCTACGGTGTAGTTTTACATATGGATTGGCTTGTGGATCACAGAGCCAAACTAGATTATTGTCGAAGGATGATTAGCTACTTAGATGATCATGGTTCATCACTTGAGATAGTGGGCATTCAGAAGCCCACGACAGTATGTATGATATCCGCTCAGCAGCTTAAGCACTGCATGCGGAAGGGATGTCAGATGTTTGCTATCACGGTCAGTGACAGATCTAAGGATGAGCCTGAGGCTTCATTGGATGACCACCCTATCCTTAGAGAGTTTACCGACGTATTTTTGTCAGAATTACTAGGTATGTCTTCACGCAGAGAGGTAGATTTTCACATCGATCTAGTGCCAGGTGCCAAGCCAGTGTCTCATGCGCCCTATAGGATGACTACACATGAGCTCACGGAGCTCAAACTGTAGTTAGAGGAGTTACTTGAGAAGGGGCACATCCAACCAAGTGTTTCACCATGGGGCACACCAGTTATCTTCATGAAGAAGAAGGATGGGTCTCTTCGCTTATGGATGGACTATAGGCAGTTGAACAAGGTGACGGTGAAGAACCGTTATCCTCTACCTAGGATTGATGACCTTTTTGACTAGATGTAGGGAGCCAGAGTGTTCTTGAAATTTGATCTAAAATCTAGGTATCACCAATTACTCATCACAGAGGCAGATATTCATAAGACAACTTTTTGAACCAGATATGGCCATTACGAGTTCACAGTGGTACCCTTCAATTTGACGAACACCCTTGCAGTGTTCATGAGTCTCATGAACGGGGTGTTCTGTACTTACTTGGATTGGTTCGTGATCATCTTTCTTGACGATATTTTGATCTATTCACAGACCGAGGAGGAGCATGTGTATCATCTACATCAGGTTTAACAGTACTTGCGAGAGTAGCAGCTTTATGGCAACCTAGCGAAGTGTGCCTTCTTCAGGACAGAGGTGCAGTATTTGGGGTACATCGTATCAAGTGATGGCATCTCCATAGATCCATCGAAGATTAGAGCTATTCAGGATTGGCCAGCACCCACCAGTGTGACAGAGGTCAGGAGTTTCATGGGATTAGCTAATTACTACCGCAGATTCGTAGAGGGCTTTTCTAGCCATCACTTCCCTTCAGCAGAAAGGGAAGAGTTTCACTTAGACTGAGCAGTGCGAGAGGGCCTTTGGGGTCCTCAAGGAGTGTCTTACCAATGCTCCCATCTTAGCGGTTCTAGATCTTGCAGAGGATTTTATTGTTTACACAGATGCATCACTTGAGGGTTTAGAAGTCATGCTCATGTAGGGTGGTAGGGCGATTGCATATGAGTTGCGTAAGCTCAAGACACATGAGCTGAACTACCCTACTCATGATTTAGAGCTCGCAGTAGTGGTACATGCTCTTGTTCGTTGGAGACATTTTCTTTTAGGGCATCGCTTTGAGCTCCATTTGGATCACCATAGCTTGCAGTACATATTCACACATCCGAATTTGAACACCCGCAAGTGGCATTGGATGGAGTTTTTATGTGAATACAACTTTGATGTCCACTACATCAAAGGGAAGGAGAATGTGGTTGCTGACGCTTTGAGTCAGAGGCACCATGAGATCCTGACTTTGACCTTGAGTGTGGATTTGAGAGAGCATATCATACAACATCTGCCTGAGGATGAGTGGTTTCTTGAGGTGTAGCAGGAGATCTAGAAACAGAGGGCCCTTAAGGGCAGATTCACAGGATATTCCCTTGAGCCTGATGGTTTACTTAGACATCGATAGCGCATCTATGTACCCCGTGTGGGTGATCTTCGTCTAGTGATTCTTTCAGAGGCTCATAGAGCACCTTATGTAGCACACCTAGGGGTGAAGAAGATGTATGCTAACTTGCGATAGTTATACCATTGGGCAGGTATGAGATGAGACATTGCAAAATATGTTGCTCATTGCCTTGAGTGCCAAAGGGTCAAGGTTGAGCATCAGCATCTAGCAGGACTGTTGTACCCTCACAAGATACCTGAGTGGAAATGGGACACCATTTCCATAGATTTTATTGTTGGTCTTCTTATGTCATCGTGCCGCCATGACGCCATCATGGTGACGGTTGACAAGTTGACCAAGGTGGTGCATTTCTCACCTATATGCATGACGTACAATGCACCATATGTGGTGAAAGTGTTCCCAGATAAGATTGTTAGATTACATGGGGTACCTCGCCGTATCATTTATGACAAAGACTGAGTATTCACTTTAGCTTTTTGGAGAGCCTTACAGCAGGTGTTGGGCACACAGCTCAACTTTAGTTTCACTTACCATCCTGAGACCAATGGACAAACAGAGAGAGTTAATCAAGTGTTGGAGGACATGCTTCATATGTATGTTATGGACCATCAGTCTAGATGGGAGGAGTATCTATATCTGGTTAAGTTTTCCTACAATAATGGGCATCATAGCTCGTTGGGTATGCCTCCTTTTTAGGCTTTATATGGCAGACCATGCAGGACACCATTGAGTTGGGATCGGATAGAGGACAGGGTTGCCATTAGTCCAGAGTTAGTTTAGGCTATGAAGCAGCAGGTCACACTGATTAGGCAGAGACTTCAAGAGGCACAAGATAGACAAAAGAAGTATGCTGATGCTAAGAGAACTGATCGGAGCTTCTCAGTGGGTGACAAAGTATTTTTGAGAGTGCGACCACACAAGAGTACAATCTGTTATGGAAAGGGCTCTAAGCTCGCACCAGGGTTTGCAGGACCTTTCGAGATCTTGGAGCGGATAGGACCTGTAGCTTATCATCTAGCTTTGCCACCTATCCTGTCTCATATCCATGATGTCTTTCATGTTTCACTTTTACGACGTTACATATTTGACTTATCTCACGTATTAGATTGGAGTGCTCTTCAGGTAGAGGCAGATGGTTAGCTGGCTTTGGAGTCAATTCGCATATTGGCTCATCGGACACTGGGCCTTTGAGGTCAAGAGCTGCACTAGGTTAGAGTCTAGTGGGACATGTACAATGAGGTCATGGTGACATGGGAGGATGCAGCGAGATTGAGGGCTCTTTATCCTCACCTCTTTGATGACTTCCAAGAGGAAGTACAATCTTAGGGGGGAGGATGTGAGACCTACCTTTTTCATTCCCATACATTTGACTATTTACTTTACTGTTGTTGATACATTTAGACTTGTGGGACTATTGATCCTGAATTCCCAAACTATTAGACTTTATGATGTATGTGGATTGTTATGCTTAGTATGTTTACGATGTGTTAGACATGGATATTTCTTTACTGATGATGTTAGATAGATGCTTTATATTATGATGTTATGGAAAAACTAATTGGGTGATATTAGATAGATGCTTTATATTATGATATGGGAAAACTAATTGGGTGATGTTAGATAGAAAATTGTTTTGTGATTCAATCTTGGAAATGGATGTTTGAAATGCAGAATTTAGAATCTAATTGTAATGTGACTTCCTTTATGCTTATGTGAACTTGTGATATTTTATGCAAGTGCATGTTTTAATTTGCTTCGGCTATTATATATATATGTGGAATTAACTTTACAATTGAGTGCATAGGTATTTCTAACAAGCCATAGAAATTGGAGGTCATCCCACACACGATGTTGTAATCCCTTGTGAAGCCAATCTAGTTCCACGAGGAACCAAGATCAACTCTGTGCATGATAAAATTCTATAATGTTAATTGCATTGTGTCAGTTAGGTTAAGTTTACCCCTCTTTCATTTTGAATTCTAATTGGTGTTGTAAGAATTTTGTCTTTGAATATTATTTTTTAAATTTTAAATTTTTGAGACCCCTTTTCATGTGCTTTAACTCAACTCTAGGAGCTCAAACTAGGCTAAACTTGACCCTGGGTTGTACCCCTTGGGTCTAGGGACCTTTTTGAATTGGGTAAACCTTGGTAAACCTCCATTTGGTCACCTTAACTTCACCCTAAAGTTAAGTGACGAAATTGGAGGCATGGGAGGGAGAGGATGAGTGGCCCCAACACTCAACCCCATCCCTTTCCACTTCCCAAGGTTGGAGATGTCTCCAAGACCCACCAATTGTGGAGGACTTGACTCCAAGTCTCTCTCACAATTGGTGAGGGTACCTTGGAGTTGTGTGGTCCCTCTTGGGAGGAAAGGAAGGGGACACATGTGTCACCCATTCCCTCTTAAGCTCCACTTTTCTCTCCCACATGTTGGAGAGAGGACAAGTGGAGTGGTGAGAGAGACTTGGGGATGGGTGAGTAACATGTGTCAACACCCATCCCATGGGTCTTGCTTGTAATGGGGAGGAAGAGTGAGGAGGTGACAAGTGTCACCTCCCCATTCCTCTAAGCTCATGGGTTGAGCTTATTTTAATCCCACTTGGAGAAGGTTATGGGTTGTTAAATTTTTAAAAAATTTTAATTGTTTGAATTTTACTTTTGGAGAAAAAGATAGAGAGAGTTTTGTGGCTTATGTTGGAGGAGGATTTGGAGAAGCTCTATATCAACCATCTTCCATAATTGGGCCTTTAAATGTTGGCTTCAAAGCTAAGGCCTTCCCTTTGTATTTTTGTTTGCTTGCATGATGCATATGTGTGAGAATTATTTTCTTGAGTTTTTATTGTTATTGTGGGGAAAATTTGTAGGGTGTTGTAAGAGCCTCTCCCACTTGGGAGAAGATGCTCAACAAGTGTGGGGTAGGGGAGGAGTGAACCTCCTCAGGGTCATTACCTTATTTTTGTGGTGTTGTAAGCCTTGAGGGCAATATATGAGATTTTGAGCAATATGAGAAAGGGCTTGAGAGCCAAAATGGAAACTTGTGGAAATTGTGTTTAATGTGATGGCTAGAGGCCTTATGAAGTATTTGTTTTGGGATATTTGTAGGAGTGGCACTCTTGAGTTGAGTGTGTCCACTCCCCTACCCCTTTGAACTCATGTTGGTTGAGTTCTTGTGTTGTGCTATCCTTGGGTGTAAAAATTGTGTTTGGTTGTTTGAATGCCTTGTTGTGAAGTGGAATGAGTTCCCAAGTGTGTGGATGACCTCCCTAGCTTAGGGGTGACCCTTTTACAGGTCTATGGTAGGGAGGAGAGCAAGATGTGTGGTTTTCTTTCCCCTTGTTGTGATATGCAGGTTCATTGGAGCTAAGTTGTGAAGTTGGAGAAACACCTTGTTCTTGGAGTTGATATTTTATTTTACTTTACTCTTGAGTGAGGGCTTGACCTATTTAGGAGATTGCTTAATTGTTAGTTTTCAAAGATGAGAACATGGTTCTCTCTTTTGTTGTAAAAATATAATTTCTTATTTTGTGTGTATGCTACTTTCATATGAATTAGAAACTTAAAATTGTTGGTTTTAATGCTCATTATTCAAATGTGGAAGGAAGAAAATTTATTTCTAAAGCTATTTCATTTGTATGTTATATTAAAATTATCAATTAGTAAAATTGTGGTTTTTATTTTGTGACAAACATGAAAATTGTATATTGTTATTGTGAAAAAGAGAAAATTAGATGATGTTAAGTATTGGAAGAATTTACTAAATTGCATTTATTCCTTCCTTTAAAAATGTGATTATTAATATTGCAATGAATATATATATTTTTTAAAAAAATATGGGTTCCTTGTCTTGTAGAAATTTGATAAAAAAATGGATATATATCCTTGCTTATTTTTGTATGAAATAATTTGTATGTGTAGAGGAAAGTAAAAAAGATTATAGTTGAAAATATTAATTATATATATATATATATAATATATATATATATATATATATATATATATAATTTATATATATATATAATTTATATATATATATATAATTTATATATATATATAATTTATATATATTTTGGGTAATTTGAATGAATGTATTTTTTTCATGTAATTAAAAATAACTGAATTTTATTGATTTTGCCAAACATAAAAGAAATTACATTATATATATATATATTCGGTATATATTTTAAATATATTATAAACTGTGATTTAGATTAAAATATGTTTTGTTGTTGTGGAAGTATATACATATATATAATGAATCTTAATAAAAATAAAATAACATAAAATAAAAAAATTTATGCTGAGCAAATGAAGAAGATTGCGTGTAGCAGTCGTTGTTGTAGAATATAGATAACAGTTAACAATAAGAAATATGTGTGGTGGGGGCGGTTCGAACCCCCCACTGTGGCTTATCTTTGATGGGTGTGGGGAGGGGGGCGGAGCCCCCCACACACACCCCATAGCATGGGACGTGGGTGGGGGCTCCGTCCCCCTCCCCACACTCCCCCTTAACCCTTATAACTGCGAATCTCCCCACGGCTTCTGCACTTCGAACCCCCTCTGCGCAATCTGCCTTCCCTTCCTTCACGGCCCCCTCTCTGCGGCCTTCTCACCACTGGCCCCTCCAACAGATCCACAGCTGCCTGCCACCTCTGCCCTCCACTGAATCTCCACCTTGCGGCCTCCTCAACACACCTCACCACCGCTAGCCTCCAATAGGCCTACCTCTGGTTGCCCAACAAAACAAAGAAAAACAAAACCTTAGGGTTTTCAGCATTTAACAAAAAAAGAATAAAATATATATTTTAAAAGAAAAACCTAGTTTATAAATACAATAGAATATATATATAAGTCATCATATGCATTTCATACGTGGCCATTAAACCTGCAACCAAAAAAAAACATAAGAAATCAAAGAATGAGAAAATGAGAAAAAGAGAAAGAAAGATAAAAGTGAAAAACAAAGAGGAGAAAATGAGAAAAATAGGGTTAGGGCATTTTGCCCATAAGAAAATAATATTTTAATGTAAGAGGTATTTAGGGCAAAGAGGAATTAAATATTCTTTTTAAAATTTGAATTTCCCTTATGTTATTTTTTTTTGTTTTTGTTCATTGTTTTAAGTTCGAATTGATAAAGGGAATTTAGAGATAATTTTATTTAATGGGTGAACCTTATTATAATTGTGAATTATTATTTTTATTTGTTAGTGGATGTATTATAATGGATTTAGATCACGATAGAGGGAATTATTTGATTTAACTAAATTTTATACAATTAAAATATTGGGAGGTGTTATTTTAAACAATCGGATTAAGGAAACTAACTCCGTGAGAACGATGTAAACCATAACATTATTAATTAAAATTTAATATTCCTTTAATCATGTTGAGGCAATTTAATTAATGAAATTAAATTAGACGTTGATTTAAACCCAGATAAAAAACCTGGCAAACCTATTTAAAAGAAGTTAGTAAACTCGTTTCCGAGATCTGATCTACCAAGAAATTAGGAATAATGTAAATAAAGCAGAGATAACTCTAATTGATAGAGAACATGAAGGAGAACAAATTGATCGAGCTTTGTTGAAAAACATTTAAAATTATTGAAAACGTGAAGGAGAACAAATTGATCAGACTTTGTTGAAAAATGTTCAATTAATCTTAATTAACTGATTTACCAATTCAACTAGTGAGACGTAAGTAATTTATTAATCCAAATCAGTAAACCTCTTGATCAAATAAGTTTTAGTACAATAAACCCTACTCACGCCCGTGAGGCGTTATGCTGCCAGATTTTTCTAAAATTTAGGGTTTAGTTAGGTTAGTGAAGTTTAACCCTGTTTGGGTTTATACTATTGTTTTCACCGAGTATTGTCATTTGATTTTGGTAATTTATCATCCTCTCATGCAATTGACTTTTGGCTATTGATTTTGACTTATGTCAAAATCCCTTCATTCACATAGGTTAACTTAGGGTTTCGATCGTTGATCTTAACCCTGTTGGCGATGTTAACCGCGTCGCATTGACCCCCTAGTTGGCCTTCATTGCGATTGGTATGCGTACGAGAACGTATTTATCTGCCTTCAACTGTTATGTTTACGCCTTAAGCATAACACCACCGAGCACGCTTACGTGTGCGAGGGGGTTTCTAGGGAAGCGTGGGAAAGTTTTTGATGTTTCGTGTCATGACCACATGACACGTGTGTTGCGTGTTGTGACCGCATTGGAAATGTGGGCATGACACAAGCATCCAATCCTCCCATCAGATTACCTTATGACATGCTACCTTCTGATGTACCCGTTTCTAGGATATCTTCTAGTGTCACCATCACCACCATATGACCTCCACCAAACAATCAACAAGAAGGCACCACAATTGTATCGCAACCTCTCCCTCCACTAAATGTTCCATCAAGGTCGATCATCACACAAACAGTAGCACCACCCACGACTCAAACACCTATTTTGAATCCACTCAACCAACCCCAAAACCCATTAACAAACTATGCTAATCCCATGCACACATATCAATCTTCCATGCATCAACCCCACCATGAGTCATTAATGTAACCTTCTTATGACATCCAACAACAACCACAACCCCAAACTCAACAAGTCATCCCGCAACAATAAGCATATGGGTCCCATGTTTACACGCAAGCCATAGGCCTACCCCCACGTGTTCAACATCAACAATATGTCCAACCTCAAACTCAACAAGTCATCCCACAACAATAAACACACGGCTCTCACACCTACACACAAATCATAGGTCTACCACCTCACGCACAACAACAATATGCCCACTCCCAACAACAACAACAATACATCCACCCTCAATACCAACAATCGTCAATGCAACAACCTCCACTCCACCAAGGACCACAACCACCTATTGCTAACCCTTTCGACCAAGAATGGCAAGAGATGAAAAATGCCCTTAAAAACATCCAACTAGGGACCCAAAAGAAACACTATAAGTTTGAAGACTTATGTCCCCACCCATTCAACATAAACATTGCCATCACACCTTTTCCTCAACACTTTGAAATGCCAAAATTTGATAAATACAAAGGAAAAGGAGACCCTCATGACCATATCAAGGAGTTCTTCATGGCATGCCAAGAAGTCGCCTATGATGACCAATTCCTCCTTCATCTTTTTCCACGAAGCCTAGGAGGACAAGCCCTAGAATGGTTCATGCACTTACCTTATGGCTCCATATCCAATTTTGTTGATCTTTTAGAGAAATTCGTTGCCCACTTCTCATACAATGTAGAACATGAGATCACCATGCTTGACCTTTGCAACACCAAGTGTAGACACCCTAAAACGACCAAGTCATCGCACTACTTGCATTTCGTCTAATCTGGAGCATCACCTGCATTTCAACATTAATTGAATAATCTAATTATTTAATTAATTTCATCAAATTCTTCCAAAACTCCTAAAATTTGACATTAATTGAATAAATTCTCTTTATTTAATTAATTAAATCAAATTCCTCTATTATTCTTCCACAATTAAATAATTTTAATTATTTAATTAGATAATTATCTCCTTTCCAAATTTCAAATCCACATTAATTAAATAAATCCCATTATTTAATTAATTCATCACAAATTCCCTCTTATCTACAATTAAATAATTCCCAATTATTTAATTAAATCAAATTCATTCTTCTAAATTTGAATAAATCAAATCAAATTTATTTAAATCCTCTCATTCTCCAAAAATAAAATACAATCAAATATTTTATTTATTATTCCAAATCATGCACAACAATTAAATAAATTTATTTATTTAATTTGCTTTCTTATCTTCAAATATCTTTCAAATCTTCTAAAAATAAGTCTTCTTCTCCATGCACACAAAATTAAATAATTTATTATTTAATTTCTCTCAAATCATGCGAAAGCAAATCTTAAGTTGAGTTATCTATTCACTCAACCTTGTTTTTATCAATTTCTCTTAAATTAGAAAAAAGCTTTCTAATTTATGAAAAGCATGTCTTATCTTTAGAAGAGAAAGTGATTAACTCAAATAAAACAACTTTTGTGTGACACATGTCTTCTTCTTATTTGTTGCACGTTCCTCAACTGTTCTCCTCCGTTAATTCTTCTGAATTATCTGGACCGTTGATCGATCTCTGTTGAAACCTATATAAACCCCCCTCATCTCCTTCATTACCTCTCTCTTTGATCACTTATTCTTAGGCATACATAACAGCACTTTAAGCATACATCGCATTGATTGAGCAACTTCACGATCTTTTGACAACGATCTTTTGAGCACACTACTTGCTTGTTACAACCATGGTTTTGCAATACTATTGAGCAATCCACATTCATCCAAAGGGAACAATACAAATCTCAGTAAAAGCTTTTATATTTCATTGATTTATTATTAATGGCTGTTATTTAGATCGATTCTCTTTATGTTATTGGGTTTTTGATTTGTTTAGTTTATCATAGTCAATTTTCCTCATACACACCAAGCAACAAAGTGGTGAGAATTTTTCTGCTTATCTACAAAGATGGAGAGCCCTTGCTAGTAGGCTACCATGGACAAGCCCTAAAAAATAACTCATCCATATTTTCATCCAAAACCTCAATCAAGAAATGGCCATCCATTTGCAGGTACATTGTGTATCAACCTTTGATGAGATCATAGAAAAGTGGGTCACTATTGAAAAGGCCCTTATTGCAAAGGGTCTAGTCAAAATCTACAACGAGAATGACAATGACAAAACCTCCAACGACAAACCTAAATTTTGGGCTAAAAACAAGAACATTGTAGGAGATGGTGCTACCAATTCCAAGTACATCCAAATCGCCACTCCAAAACCAAAAGAGACAAATGTAGTCCAAAATGTTTCAAAAAATGTAGCAGTCCCACTTGCTCCTCCAAAGAGGAATTCCCCTAACAACAATCCAAAATGTAAATATACTCCCTTGGGTGAACCACTCGAGGTTGTATTTCAAAAGTTACTCCACGCCAACATGGTTGAGTTCCCCACAACAAAACCATTTGACGAAAACCAACCTAAAGCTGTGTGGTATAAAGAAAATGAGTATTGTGATTATCACCATATCAAGGGCCACGCCACAAACAAATGCATGAAATTGAATAAGTATGTCCAAGACCTCATTGAACGTGGCAGAATCCAAATGCAAGACCACGATAACACATCACCCAATGATGGCCTAGGTGTCTACCAAGACCCTCTTCCCCACCACAACAGTAACCAAACTGCATCCAAACCATCTTCTTCCAAGACTAATCCTAACAACCAAGCCAACAACGTTCTGCCTCCCTACAATAATATAGTGGGTAGAATTGATTTCAATTCTACTCGTGTTGCCACCATCAAAGTCAAAAATACCACCATCAAATGTGTTGTTACCACCTACCGTGGGCGTATAACTGTGAAGGGACCATCCCCATCCTCCGCTGCCACCACTTCCCAATATAACTTCCTTGACCATCTTGGAAAGACCCCCACTCAAATCTCCATCTTGGAACTCCTTAGGACATCTGCCATCCACCAGGAAATACTTGACAAGGCTCTCCAAGAGTCTCATGTTCCTATCGACATACCTCCCACCCAATTCCAAAACCTTGTCGCTCAATTATCATCATCCTATCATCTCACCTTTAGTCATACCGACATGCCACCTATTGACCCTGCACATAATGAATCCCTTCATATTGAAGTCCAAATCGCCAACCATAGGGTCAAGAGGGTTCTCAAATTCATAAAACTCCTCAGGTATTCAGTGGCTGACTTGGAATCTTTGGTTATCTCCATCAAGGCATACGACAACATGAAGAGAGAATCTGAAGGCACTATATGTCTCCCTATCAAGGTAGGCCCACTCACGATTCCCACTCTATGTCACGTAATTGATCTTGACCTTCCATATAATCTCCTCCTAGGCTGACCATGGTTACATGCTATGCAAACCGTTCCGTCCACCTACCATCAATGCCTTAAATTCCCTCATAATGGTGTGGAAGTCACCATTCCCGAGGATCAACAGCCCTTTGAATATTGCAAGTCCTTAGAGGTTGTCTATGATCGATAATTCCATTGTCCGAGAACCTATGGGGATCATGCCAAAGATCCCTCATCCACTCTATCCACATCATCATTCACACTACAAGTCACCATCGGACAATCACAAGCTTCCATTTCATCTTCCACCCATACCCCTCAAAAGGTCAAGATCATAGACAAAGGGTGTGGCGAGTATGAGCTTCACAATGCCTTCCACGTGGGACAGTTACCATTGTCCCCTCACTCTCATGGTTGTCATCTTCTGAAGAAGGAAAAAGAGTAGCAACGCAGGATCAATGATAAAATTCCCTTTGTGTCAGCACAAGTCTTTAGAGAAGAAGAAGCTAAAGAAACAACTCTAAGTGATTGGCTATATCGTGATGAAACTACCCTAGTACTTGTCAATCTAGAATACTTTAAAGAAAAATATCTTGTACCATTTCAAATTTGTACCAAAATGCCTTACTGTGGAATAGGACTTGGTGCTAATGAACAAGGTGTTACAGAACCCATACCAGTTGATCCTACGTCTCCCAAGAAATATGCTCAATACTTCAGTTTAGGATATGCTCCACCGACTGTGACAATCTGTGGACCCACTAAAACCTCAGTATAGGTAATTGAATCCTCTTCTAGTGTTGAAAACATCATGCCAAATGTCATCATAGCTTCATGTGAAGATTTGGACCTTTCTTGCATCTTCTCCGACAATGCCATCTTTGTTATTGACCTCCCCCTTGTTCATCCTGAACTCATTGCTTGGGATCATCAAGGACCCCCGCCTCTCGACATATTTTTGAATGATGAGGCTCTCTCCACATTTCTAGAACTTTGCGACACCTCACAATATGACATATGCTTGTACGTTGATGCCTATTTTGGGAAGAAGAGATCCTTAGTCTAAAAAAGCAAAAATCAAAAAATAGAAAATCATCGCCTAGTGAAAACCTCTCAGAGGCACTTTTAGACACAAAAGAGAAAAATAAAGACATATCTCCTAGTGAAAACCTCTCTGAGGCACTAGAAGATGAGGATCTCAATCTTCCCCCTATATCATCTCACTGACAAGAGCATTCCAACATTTTGATTGAAGGCACACAAGAAATTAACCTCGGCACGTAAGAATCACCTTAACTCACACATCTAGCAGAAAGTCTCAGTACAGAAGAAAAATCCAACATCTCCATAGTGCTTCATGAAACACCTGATGTGTTCGCTTAGTCCTACATCGACATGCCAAGATTGGATCCGTCTTTGGTTGTCCACCATCTTCTGGTACATCTTGATGCAAAACCTGTTAAGCAGAAACTCCACAAGATGCACCCTCAAGTTGCCTTGCTTGTCAAAGAAGAGCTGCAAAAATTACTAGATGTTGGCTTTATTCACCCTATTGATTATCTAGAGTGGGTCTCCAATATTGTGCTAGTTTCTAAGAAATGTAGGGGCATCTATTGTTGTATAGACTTCTGAGACCTTAATAAAGCATGTCTAAAAGATGATTCTCCACTTCCCAACATTGATATGATTGTAGATCTCACAACAGGACACGAGATGCTTTCCCTTATGGATGGCTTCTCTGGATATAATCAAATCAGAATTGCTCCCAAGGATCAACACAAAACAACTTTTACCTATCCTTGGGGTACATACTACTGGCAAGTCATGCCCTTTGGTCTAAAGAATGTGGGGGCAACCTATCAACATGCAATGACTACTATCTTCCATGACATGATACATAAGATAATGGAAGACTATGTGGATGATCTCCTGGGAAAATGAAGAACAAGGGAAGAGCACCCTGTAATCCTGTGACAGATCTTTGCACAACTCAGAGAATACAAGCTTCGCCTCAACCCCAAGAAATGTGTCTTCAGTGTAACATCAGGTAAACTCTTGGGGTTTATTGTCTCCCTCGGGGGCATCGAGGTAGATCCTGCTAAAGTCACTATCATAACAGAAATGCCTCCTCCAAAGATGCTCAAACAACTCTAAAGTCTCCAAGGCAAACTACAAGCTATATGAAGATTCATCTCTCAATTTGCAGACAAATGCCATCCTTTTTCCCATTTACTTCGCAAAGACATACACTTTAAGTGGGATAAGAAATGTCAATAGAGATTTGACCGCATCAAGGAGTATCTTGCTTCACCACCGGTCCTAATGGCACCTATCCCTAGAAAGCCCCTGTTATTATATATATTAGCTGTTGATAACTGAGAGGGGGGGGGTGAATCAGTTATCCTAATTATTTCCCTTATTAAACTTTCCTTTTAATTGAAGCAGCATAAAATCAAACACAAAATATTAACCATGAAATAAGAAACACATGACACAGTATTTTTGACGTGGAAACCCTGTTAAGGGAGAAAACCACGGGGTGATTAACCCAAGAATTATTCTCTGTTAGAAGAATAGGAAATTACAAAAATGGCACTTGCCAATTAGGGCTCACTGCCCGAGCACACTGCTCACAAGAGGCTCACTGCCTACAAGAAGACACACTGTCTTACAAAGTGATAAGAATCACAGTCTTGAACTGATTGGAAGCATCTGCATATGCTGGAGTTCAGTTCCGGTTAGGTTCAGTATACTGATCTGCTGCACTTCATCTTTCCTCTGTTCTTTAGTCTGCTGTCCTTTCACATACCGGATCTTTCTTGCTACTTCTGCTCTACTCTGGACTTGTTCGCATATACTCTCGCACACTTCACACACTTTACAACTAAATCCATCCTCTATATATATCCGCACAAGTAATTTCATCACCTTTCTAGTCGGCATCCGGAACAGTCTATTTTCTTACAAACTTAGTTCTGTCGGCTGAATCCTTGCTCACCAAGCAATGCGGATCAAGCATATACTTGTAGATATCATCAATTATGTCGGCCAAACATGATTCATGCCTCCGCAACCTTTATCATCATCTGTAACGCATCCGGAAAGTAGTCTGATACTCTGTCAGTCAGTTCTTCCTCTGTTTTCACTGTCTCTCAGGAATCCGGTACTCAACTATTCATATCTTTTTCTTTGTCCATCTCCGGAGGCTAAATCCTTGGAATATACTACTCAAGATAGTCCTCTTGACTTCCCCAGATCCGCACTGCACCAAGACACTTCCTCTGAGAGATCCGGACCAATCTGTCGGACCTTGCTACATGCTCTGTTCTTGTTCACCGGACCACAACAATCTTCAATCTGACTTCTGGTAGAGATATATCATGACTTGCGGATATGTGGAATGACCTTTGTTGCCATCAATGACAACAACCATGAATCCATATAGTGTCTCTTGCCAACAATCTCCCCCTTTGGCATTGATGGCAACACTTAGTGAAAAATGACTAAGTGTTTACACTATGCTCCCCCTTTGCTGATGCTCTTGTCTTTATATACAATTTCCGGAACTCCCCCTGAGTTGGATTCCTCATTTTTCACTGCTCCTCACTCCCCCTTTGACATCAATGGCAAAGGGTAGGGTCCGCACACCAAAATTCTCAAAAATTTTCTATATATAGCCGCATATTTACATACTCACATATACTGCAGAATGTCTGCAAAGGATGTCTGCAGTTGAACCATTTCAGTAGCCCAACTAAGCTTCATTCTGTCCAAGATTGAAATGTGACCACTCAACAAAAATGCAAAAGCTTCTGCCCGCCTGAGATCTGTCGGATCTTTTGTATGGGCGGTGGTCTGGGCATCACTGATGGCCTCATGCATAGTTTCCAACTTAGGGACTATAATCCTTCTAAGTTCTCCCATCCGGATGGTAATGTTCTTCCTCTCCTTCTCAAGATTCTTTATTTCATTCAAGACTGCAATAGTCTGACATTCTTGATTTATTATAGAGGAAGAGAGAGGATCAAAACTTTGAGATAAGCTTTGAAGCTTGTCCTGTTCCTCTTTTATTTTCTTGTCAATTGCTGCTGTTGCCTTTGACCAAGATATACAAAATTTGTAGATGTCACCGCCATCCTTAAGAGCATTTTCTAAGCTCTTTATTCCAATGCTTACAATCTTCCTATCCTTAGAGATTAATTCTAATATTTCAGAAAATCTCTTATCCAAAAATTCCTTCCGGACCTTTTCTTCAGCTGATTTTTCTAGAGAATTAAAATGTGTATCAATACTGCTGACTAAGGTTTTTAGATTACCGGAAGTGGAGGCTGTCGGATCTATCTGGATTGATGGCATGATCTTTACAAGTACTCCGGAAGCAGCCTCTATCAACTCACAGTCTTCCATATGAGACTTCAGGAGCTTTTCATTTGCCTTGGCATTTGCAAATGAAGCTATCTTCATTGTTTGTACCGGAGAGAGAGAGTCAAAATCAAATGGACCTTTTAGAAGCTCCGGTTCATCAATCTCTAGAGTTTCTTTGCTCAAAAATTGTTGAACAGTTTGTGCAGTGTCTCTTGCCGGAGACAGATGTTTCTTTTCTTCTGCAGTCTTAGAACTGTCAACCTCTTTGTCTGTCACCACTGCTTCCTTCTCCTGCAATTGCTCTTCTTCTTTGGATCCGGAGACTGTAGGGGAAACCGGAGGAGAGATGCTTGCTTGTTCATGGGCCACTTCTTCTGGAGCAGAGGGTCCCAAGTCCTCACTTGTCTGTTCATGGCTCACTTCTTCCGGAACAGAAGATTCCAAATCAGCAGCTGTTTCTGCACCTAAGTCCTCTACAACAGGAAGATTGAACCTTTTGAAGGCCTTCCGGAGGATCTCTTCTGTCTCTTGTGCCACTTTGTCAGTCTCACCAAGCATGAGCTGATTCATCCTGGCTTTACTTCTGAACTCATCTCTGCAGTCCTTGAAGATCATGTTCATTGTCTTGGGATCAATTTGAGGATATAGCTGAATAGCTATCTGCTCCCGGATCTCAAGATCTTTGGCATGAGCATTATTCTTTCTTACTTCCATTTCCTTCTCTAGGCTTTTAGGAATGAGAGATATGATCTCAATGAAAGCCTTATTGTATGTGTTCAGATATTTAACTGTGGCTTCCTGCAGAGTCTTTTGGTCTGCCTCACTGAAGTCATCATAGGATTCGGTCATTGGTTGAAGGTTTCCATCCACCGTGACCGACTTGATTATGCTTTCTAGTGACAGAGTGGGCTTTTCAACAGTTACCTCTGCCATTTCCTCCTTGTCTTGGCCTGTGGAGGGCTTACCGGATCCTTTCTTTTTCTGTTTCTTTACTTCTCTTACTCCTTCATCTGATTCTGTCTCCTCTTCATCCTTTTGGCTTCCATAAGCCCTTGTGGCTTTTGCCTTTGATCTCTTTCCGGATGCCTGGACTTCCGGTTTTGAACTTTTGGTTGAGGGAGGTGCAGATCTCTTTGTTGATCTGGTCCGGGTGGGAGCTCCAACCGGAGCACTTTCTTTGCTTTTCTCTTCTTCCTCAGCCTTTCTCCTCTTTTCCCGGCTGGCATCAAGTGCCTCTTTTGAGATGCCTAGGCCTTGAGCAATGTGCTCTACTTCTTTTCTCACTTTTCTCTTAATCTCAGGTTCCCTGAGTTCTACATGTAATTTCACGCTCAGCTCCTCAAAGGTTCCAAACCTTTCTGCTTTAGGATCTTTGGGCTGACTTAGCATGTGTTGAACATGCAGCTCTACTATCTGTTCATCAACTTCATACCCCATGGGCATGATCCAGACAGTCCTTGGCTCCACTGCCTCCATTAGGCACTGATCAGTGTCAACCATAAAACATACTGAGTCCTTGTATTTCTCAATGAGAGACTGGGGAATTCTCTCTCTTGCTTGCATCATGCTCTGAAAGTTTTTGAAGTATCCCCATAGAGCTGTATTTCTCGCTTTTGCATCCCCAAGTCCATGCAAATAGTCTCTTATCTGGACTGCAACAGGTTTGTCATTCTGCCATACCCATCCACTTGTTCCGGGTAGCTCATTCATGAAGTAAAAGAATAGACATACAATGAGAGTACCATACTTAAAGGAGTTCTTCTTGTCTTTCTTGATTTTCTGTACATTTTCCATCAATTGGCTTAGTAGTAGTTCACAAAGATCATAATCTGCATTCTTTCTTAGCATTTCATATGCTGTGTATATTGCAGTTCCGGATACAGAATTCTCCCTGCTGGAGTGATAGATCTTGTATCCTATTATCATTGATGCATATTTGATATCCGGATCCGAAATATCTTCAATGGTCATTGCCCTCTTATCATATTTTGATCCGGTGGCCTCAGTTACAACGTTGTTCTTGACAGATTTGAGGATAGGTACCCCCCCGGAAGAGTATAGACCAGTTACTGCTCTAATTGCTTCTTTTGTGATCTTACAGGGTCTATCTAGCCAAAGGAAGTTGTCATGCATCCTGCTCAGTACATACCGGACCCATTCATCTTCTTCAAAGCTAGGGAAATGAATGAATTGCTCAAATTGTTTCTTCTGGATACCCTTATACTCTGGTTTGAGCTCAAAAGCATTGTCTATCAGTTGCTTGTGATAGAGGTCTCTTAATTTGAATTCCCCAAATTCCTCAATGTTTGCGTGTATGTAAACCCTAATATCTTCAGTATGTAAGACTCCGTGGGGAACACTAGAGAAGGCTCCTAGTGGATCTACCTCCAATGATTTGTAGGGATGTTTCTTGAATGAGGGGCGAGGTCTATCAGAGATCTTAACTATGTTTGGAGTAGCCATTCTTCAAAGATTTGCAGTGAGGCAATGAAAAACGAAGAATACCTTATGCGCCTTCGGTTTGCACGGAGTGGTTGGATTGATTTCTTTATGCAATAGCTTCGGCAGGAGATCCTTGGTGTGCTTGATGAACCTTGTTGCAGAGCTCCACTATTCGCTTCTTCTCAAGTGTAGAATGAGCAGATAACTTTTGAGAAATCCCTTATATTGCTCCGCAAACCCTAATAACTGTCTGCAATAAATGCTTCACCTGCATTATTCCGGTTTACCATGTCTGGACAGCTTGGAGTATCCCGGATCAGTCCTGATCACTGAATATCATCCGGATCTTTAAATCATGAATAAATCTAGGTAACATATTACAAGAACATCCCAAACACTCTGTCCAATCCGCAAGACAAGATCGTGCACTTCCGGATCTCTCCGGACCTTTTTGTAATCCTTTATCATACCGGAGCACCTCCCTGAACAGGTCTAACTTAATCGAACACAGCTTCTTCATAACTCTATGCGGACCTCTGAAAACTTGACTGAAGCATCTCAGGACTTATATCTACAAACCCTTTAATCCGCATCTTGTGCCACATCCGGCACAACTTGTTTGGCTGGGGGAACAGAATCTTCTTTGAGTCTCCCCCTGAGCCTGAGCTCACTTTTTAATTTCCGGAAGAAATATCAGCACCAGAATCTGGTGCGGATCCAACCTCTACATTCTCTGAGCTTTTCTTCACCCAAATCTTGCTCATCTGATTCCTAACTTCATCCGCATTCATCTTTTGTTTACCCTTGTCTTGATTCTGATTATACACCGGACCTCTTTTGTCCTGATTCTTGTTTCTGCAGACTTTAGCATTATGACCGGACCTATTGCAGATTTGGAAAATAACATTTCTTTGCATATTTAACTGATATCCCCTTGATCTGCATTGATTAGCCATATGACCTATTCTATTGCATGTAAAGCATCTACCTTTGAATGATTTGTTTACTTGCATAATTCTGCATTCATGGGATTTGTGTCCATACCTTTTGCAGTTGAAGCACTGTCCGGAGAAGGATGAATTAATCTGATTCATTCTCATTCTGCACTGATTAGCTTTGTGACCAAAATGGTTGCAGCTGTGGCAGTATCCATTGAAGGATGGATATTTTTGAGCATTTGGCTGTCTTACCGGAGGTCTTCTAGGCCTGCTCCTTGGATTTTCTGATCCAAGATTCCTCTGACCGGATCCGGAGCTTTCTCCTTTCTCATATCCCAAACCATACTTGTCATCAGTCCTCTTTTGACTTCCAAGAAGAACTTCAAGTTGAGCAGAACTTATCTTGAATTTCTCTTTATATTCATTTGCTGTTTGAAGATCTCTTTTGAGAGAGGTAATTTGATCCTCAAGTTTTTCTTCATTATCTTTGGCATCTTCAAGATCAGATTCAAGATGTCTGATAATCCTGTCCATCTGGTGGCATTCTTCTGATTTTTCCTTAAGAGATTGTCTTAGATTGTCTTCAGCCTTTCTTTTTTCTTCAATCTCTTGAGTGAACTTTATAGTTCCTGATTCCATTTCATGTCTTAACATAATGACTTCTTTTGATAACTTTTCACATAACTTGGTTTGTTCAGTCAATTCTTCATTTGTATTGCTTTCTTCACTTTGTCTTGCCAACTGTTGGAGCAGCTCCTTTCTCTTTTTCATAGAGAGACTTAATTTGTCTTTTAATTCCCTCATGAATTCATCAGCCTGTTTGAGTCTTTCTCTTAATTCACTGACTTCAGAATTTGACTGTTCAAGATCCTCAAGGGCAGTCTTGAGTTGCTCCTTTAAACCATATGCATCCATTTGAAATCCCAGATCTTCCTCAAGCTGTTAGGCTCTATTAGGAGGAACTTGGCTCTGATACCAATTGTTGATAACTGAGAGGGGGGGGGTGAATCAGTTATCCTAATTATTTCCCTTATTAAACTTTCCTTTTAATTGAAGCAGCATAAAATCAAACACAAAATATTAACCATGAAATAAGAAACACATGACACAGTATTTTTGACGTGGAAACCCTGTTAAGGGAGAAAACCACGGGGTGATTAACCCAAGAATTATTCTCTGTTAGAAGAATAGGAAATTACAAAAATGGCACTTGCCAATTAGGGCTCACTGCCCGAGCACACTGCTCACAAGAGGCTCACTGCCTACAAGAAGACACACTGTCTTACAAAGTGATAAGAATCACAGTCTTGAACTGATTGGAAGCATCTGCATATGCTGGAGTTCAGTTCCGGTTAGGTTCAGTATACTGATCTGCTGCACTTCATCTTTCCTCTGTTCTTTAGTCTGCTGTCCTTTCACATACCGGATCTTTCTTGCTACTTCTGCTCTACTCTGGACTTGTTCGCATATACTCTCGCACACTTCACACACTTTACAACTAAATCCATCCTCTATATATATCCGCACAAGTAATTTCATCACCTTTCTAGTCGGCATCCGGAACAGTCTATTTTCTTACAAACTTAGTTCTGTCGGCTGAATCCTTGCTCACCAAGCAATGCGGATCAAGCATATACTTGTAGATATCATCAATTATGTCGGCCAAACATGATTCATGCCTCCGCAACCTTTATCATCATCTGTAACGCATCCGGAAAGTAGTCTGATACTCTGTCAGTCAGTTCTTCCTCTGTTTTCACTGTCTCTCAGGAATCCGGTACTCAACTATTCATATCTTTTTCTTTGTCCATCTCCGGAGGCTAAATCCTTGGAATATACTACTCAAGATAGTCCTCTTGACTTCCCCAGATCCGCACTGCACCAAGACACTTCCTCTGAGAGATCCGGACCAATCTGTCGGACCTTGCTACATGCTCTGTTCTTGTTCACCGGACCACAACAATCTTCAATCTGACTTCTGGTAGAGATATATCATGACTTGCGGATATGTGGAATGACCTTTGTTGCCATCAATGACAACAACCATGAATCCATATAGTGTCTCTTGCCAACATTAGCAACTTCAGTAGCACTGAGGGCACTCTTAGCACAACAGGATGATACTGGTTGTGAGAGAGCTATATACTACATCAGCAGGACTTTGGTTGGATATGAGCTTACCTACACCCCCATGGAACACACATATCTAGCTGTCATTTTCTTCTCTCAAAAGTTACGACACTACATGCTAAGTCATTCTATCAAGCTCATAGCTAAGGTTGATCCTCTTAAGTACCTCCTTTCTAGAACTGCACTCATGGGGAGAATGGAAAAATGGGTCATGTTGTTGAGTGAATTTGATATTGAGTATGTTGACAGAAAAGCAATCAAAGGAGAGGTTGTAGTAGATCAGTTGGCCGAAGCACCCCTCACATATTATCAGCTGCTATCCATTGAATTTCTAGATGAGTCCATCCTGACCATGGTAGAATCAACACATTGGAAACTATACTTTGATGGATCCTTCACTAATCATGGTTCAAGGGCAGGAATACTACTGGTGACCGCACAAGGCGATTATATCCCCAAAGCTTACAGACTAGCTTTCCCTTGTACAAACCATGTGGCCGAGTATGAAGCTTGGATAATTGGTCTCAAAACAATAGTACAATGGAATATCTTACAGATATAGGTCTATGGAGACTCTCAATTAATCATCAAACAAGTGAATGATGAGTTTACCACAAAGGATGATAAGCTAGTACCCTATAAGCAAATGGTTGATGAATACAAACTATTCTTCACCTACATACAGTTTGAGCAGGTACCTCGCCTTCACAATAAAGTAGTTGATGCCATGGCTACTATCGGTTCACTTCTGGACATGCCTTCTGACAACCACCAATGTGAATTTCTTGTGGAATAGCTCCTAATGCCAACATATTTTGTCATTGAGTCAGAATTCGTGTGTGAGATTGTTGGTCCAAAAAATCCCTGGTATCATGATATTTACACCTACCTCCAACATCGCACTTTCCCTCTTGAATCCACCTACAAACAACAACGATCCCTCATTCGCCAAGCCACTCGCTACACTATTCTTGCTGACACCCTCTATCACCGAAGCTATGATGGTACTCTTCTTCGATGCTTAAACATAGAAGAAGCTTCCCTTGCCTTACACAAAGTCCACATAGGTATCTGCGGAGCACACACAAGTGGAATTGTCCTAGCCAAGAAGCTCTTGCGTACCGGATATTATTAGCCTACTATGGAACATGATGCATGTGAGTACGTGAAGAAGTGTAAGCCTTGTCAGCAGCATGGAGATCTCATTCACGCTCCCTCTCATGCATTGCAACCTATTACTACACCATGGCCTTTTTCTTAGTGGGGCCTAGATCTTGTTGGCAAAATCCACCCATCCTCCTCTAACAGACACAAATTTATTATCACCGCCACAGAATACTTCACTAAGTGGGTCAAAGCCATCCCCCTCACTTTCACCACAGGAAACCAAATCGCTAAGTTCATCCTCTATCATATCATCTGTCATTATGGTATCCCATCTGCCATTGTCACTGACAATGGTAAACCTTTGAAAAACCATGATGTTCGGGACCTTTGTGAACAATTCCACATTCAACATCATTGGTCCACTCCATATTACCCACAAGGTAACGGACAGGCTGAGGTAACTAATAAAACCCTACTCAAAATCCTCAAGAAAGTTGTCAATGAAACTAGCCGTGATTGGCACCTCCATATCCATCTCGTCCTCTGGGCCTATTGCACTAGTATCTGCACACCCATAGGTGCTACGTCATATTCCCTTATCTTTGGAGCAGAAGCCATCCTGCCAATCGAGATCAAATTGCCCTCCTTGCGCATCTCCTTGCATAATGTCATCACTGATGAAGAATACCAGGTTGCACATCTCCAAGAACTCAAGTTATTAGATGAACGGCACCTCAACGCCCTTAATCACCTCTAATCATATCAAAACCGACTTCATAGATCCTACAACAAGAAGATCCATGCTAGAGAGTTTGCAGTAGGAGATCTGGTTGTAAAAGAAAATCAAAGAAATCTGTCAGAGCTAGAAAAGAAAGGGAAATTTGAGCCTAATTGGCTAGGACCCTACATTGTCACTGCTAAGTATGGATTTGGAGCATACTGTCTCTCCATCCTTGAGGGAGAAGAACTTGAAGAGCCTATGAACATCAACCACATGAAACGCTTCCACAGTTAGTCCACTAAATACCCCATGTCAAAAATACAAAAAAAAAAAAATTCAAAAAAATATCAAATAATAATAATAATAAAGAGAAATAATTAGTCCTATGGTGAAAACCACTCCTTGTGGCACCTTGGGTAAGTACCATGAAGAAAACTTGCTTGCAGGCATCATGTGTAGGTTCAACCCGGATCCATCATTCAAATCTACCTTCTCGTCGTCATCACCACCATCCATTATATCCCTTAAACCCATCATCTGAGCTTCAGAACAAATCCATCATCTGAGCTTCCATTGTCCATCATTCCCAAAATATCTCCCATATCCCAAAACAACATTCCACAACATTCTCCTCATCCATCCCTAACCTTGGTCCCTTTAATGGTTTAGCCTAAGCATCGTATCCTTACTACACCAACACCATTCCCTACCTCTCATAGTTTTTACACCATGCTACCCATCGACCAATTGACATCCACATCCACTAAACCATATCTCATCATTCCACATGAACCAACCCCCTATCCTTACATCATCAAGTCTCCCAGAACTATATATCATCACCACCCACATTGTAATGTGCCTTGATCCCGTGGATACAGGGTATGTAGGCAGTTTGGAATACAAAGGAAGTATTCAGTACGCAGGTACATACAATGTACCCATCCAACCCACTTGGATGGTCCCACATTCCTGAACTTGTTGATTGTACTAGATCTACAAATGATACACTTGCTTGGCATCTTATCAAAGCATAACACTTCCATGAAAAAACTTTCACCAAAGATTACATTTCCCATAACTTGTGGCTTGTATCCCCCTGCCTATCCTTAGG
This sequence comes from Cunninghamia lanceolata, assembly GCA_027924645.1. Lineage (NCBI taxonomy): Eukaryota > Viridiplantae > Streptophyta > Pinopsida > Cupressales > Cupressaceae > Cunninghamia > Cunninghamia lanceolata. Next base: position 10,534,629 of record BSBN01000202.1, read on the forward strand.
TTATCTTAACCCACCATCGATTCTTGTCCTAGGATGCATCCTTCCTACAATGGGAAAAATCATCAATCCTCCATCCATCTTTTGGTAAGAGATACAATGGATGTGTGTTTTAGGTTAGTCAGTCTTTTGGTCTTTGATTTTTATTTTGTGCACCATTCTTAGATTGTATCAAAGCTGTCTTGATCTCATTATATCATGCCATGTGGAGAAAGATCTAGAATGAGGCATAGTCATTGCTTTTGTATGTCGTTCTTGTGGGAGGTTCTCATTACTCCGTCTTAGTATTCATATCTTATGGATCGTAGGGTCGGTTCTAGCATATTAATCCCCTTGTGCATCTAAGGTTCCTCATACCTCTAGTGTATTAAGAACTTATGCTATGAGTCCCCTTCCCTCATCTAGACAAGGTTGTACTATTATTGGCATGTATGGGCTCATCCTATTGTTTGCAGTGTCCAGTCCTATGCATGGATGGCTTGCCACCTTGGTTCCACATACCCTGGTGCATAACATCCCATGCTATATCAATAGTAGCACTCAATTTTATTAGTATTGGTAGAATAACTTAATATGATGTTGTTTCCTTACATCTGCATCCATCCTCGTCACCTCATCCCTCTCTTGTTGCCTCATAATTCATTAACACTTACATTCCCATTCCCTCTATTTTCTACTATTTGCTTTCTTCCCATCATTTTGTGACCATTTTTAGGGTTCTACCGAGGCATCATGATCACTTGTCATCCTGCATCTAGTCATATGGCAAGTCATCTCATATCTCATTCTTGTCCTATCCTACTCCTCATTTCACATCACTCAAATCGTATCTTATCACATTCCTAATCATCCCAATTATATCCTAGCCATCATAATCATATCCAATTCATCATGCATAACCATTGCACATCGTCATCCTAATCCAATCCATGCCACCCTAATTATTCTTCTAGTCATCATCTTAGTCATCCTTATCAAACCCTAGTCACCTCATTCATCTAATCCACATCATCCTAATCATCCTATTCCAAACCCTAAACATCATGCATCGTCATCCTCCCCCAATCAACTTCTTCCTAATCCATCCATGTCATCTAATCTTATTGCATCATCATCTTCATTCTAATCCAATCGATCACATCTTAATCATATCATAATCATTCATTCCAATCCCATTATTTCATCGTGATCATTCCCAATCACAGCACACCACAACCATAGGGGAAACCCTTCGAGCGTCTACTCTCCTTATCGAATCCAATTGCAACTATGTCAAAATCACCCACTACATATCTAATTCCATTCCTTCCCCGTGCTATGCCATCCGCCCCCTCTCACCCCAAGAAAATGTCCCCCCCCCCCCATTCAAAATTATTCACCAAAAAAAAAAACCCAAAAAAATTTCAAAAAATAAACATTACAAAAAAATCAAATAATAAAAATTAAAATTAAAAAACAATAAAAATTAAAATTAAAAATCTACATTTAAAAAATCAAATATAAGAAATAAATAAAAATAAAAAATTAATTAAAAATGAAAATTAAAATACAAATTTAAAAAAAATAATAATAAACGTCGCCCAGTGGGTGCTGGGCGTATCCCCTAGCACCCAATGGGCATTGTCCACTTGCGAACCCCCCTACCCGCTCCCTCGTCCCCTCCCCCGTCGCCCCCACTCCACCAAACCCTCTGTCCCCTCTGCTCTGCTCCCACCTCCCCTTCGCCCACGCCACCTCCATGCACACCACACATCGCCACCTCCCTGCCGCTCTTGCACACTGCCACCACCCTGCAGACTGCTCCACCATGCCCCCTCCATAATAAAAAATCATAAATAAAAACTCATAAAACAATAACAAAAAAAAAGACCCCAATAAACATTTAAAAATAAAAATCAAACAAATAAATAAATCCATAAATAAAACAAAACAATACAAATTTAAAAATCAAATAAATAAATACATCACTAAATAAATCTAATACAATAAAAATAAAAAACAAACAATAACATAATTAAAATCAAATCAAAAACTTCACTTGCCGATGACGACATGGTTCGGTGGTTAAGTCGCTCGGTTGTAGTGGTGGCCACAAGAGTTCAAACCCCTGCTGGGCCAACGAGCTCGCAAGGCTTTACGCCTTCACTGGGCCAATGAGCTTGCGGGTTTGAAGTGTTCTTGCTAAGGGATGAGGTCCCCCAAGTTGTGGCCTCGTTGGTTCATTGCTCCGGGCAAAAGCATTTGCTTGGAGCTGGAGGGCGTGTCGCACCAGCATCGTCGGTCACGTTAAAAACTTTACCAGGCGCATTAAAAATAAAAAAAATAAAAAATAAAAAATAAATCAAAAACAATAAAACAAATTTTGCAAAAAACAAAAAACTAACAAATCAAAACCAAAACAATAAAATAAAACTTTAAAAATAAAAAACAAATAAATAATAAATGAATAACACAAACAATAAAATAAAAAATTTAAAAATCAAACACAAATAAATAAATTAATAAAAACTAATAAATTACTCATTAATAATAATAATAATAATACAATTAAAAATTAATCGAACTCAAAAAAAATTTCAAAAAATCTTTAAAAAAATATACAAACCCCCAAACATTTTCCACCTTACATCTCCAAACCCTCGCCATCCCCCCCATCTGCACTCGCTCTGCTCGCCCCTCAAGTGGTTGACGTGTGTGCTTGCCTAATCATCACCCTAAACATTCTTTCCATCAATGCATCCCAAGTCATCATCCTCCTAATCATTCTTCTTAACCACATCATCCTTGTCATCCCATCATCCTTATCATTACACAACCCTAATTATCCTAATCCATCCAAGTCACCTTATCCTATTCTCCTAATCATCCTAGTCCTCACCCTAGTCAATCCAAGTCACCCTATTGTCATTCCACATCATTCAACCTCATGCTATTCATCATCCTAATCATCCCCACTAATCAATCCAACTCATTAGAGCCATATCCTAATCATCATTTCTAATCATTACACCTCACCCTCTTCACTACATTTCATCCTAATCATCATTCTAATCAAACCTTACTCATATCCTAATCATACCCTAACCATTCCCAACTCGTCCTACTTACCTCTTTCATCTAATTAACATCAATCTAATCATCCCTAATCATTCCATATCATACCATAATCATACCCAAGTCATCATAATTCAAACCTAAATCATCCCTTGTCACCTTCATCCTAATCACCTCATCCAATCATATCATCCTTAATCATATTCTATCCATCCAATTCATATCCTAATAATCTTCAATCATGATCCACTCAACTTCTTCCTAATCCATCTAAGTTATTTCCGTCTCATCACCTTTCCTAACCATTCATTCCAATTCAATCGATTTCATCATAATCATTCCCAATCACCATACATCACAACCATAGGGACACCTTTGAGCATCTATTCCCTATCGACTCCGATTGCAACTATGTAAAAGCCAACCACTGCATATATATCAGATTTCATTCCTTTACAACCAAATTTCATGAAAACATTTCATTTCATTTAGCCCTTGACATCAATAGAGGTTCCCACACATAGTCTTCCCGAGGTTGAAACATAGGGAGAAACTGTCGAAGCTTGACTGCATCACAAGTCCAAATTTGGACAAAGAGACCTTGATATCCTTTTTCAAATCAATCCCACCTTGGGCTTAATACCTCAAGGCTAGTTTAAGTCCATCATTCCTAGTGAATTCTAAAATTTATGGGTTCACTTTAATCAATCATCTCTCCAAGTGAAGTGTGAAACCCACAGCTTCACCTTCATCAATCATTTCATTCGCCCCTCAAGGTCTTGATAAATCCAATTTCTACTTTGATAAGGTCCTTAGTAGATGAGAGTACCCTCTTGGAGCTAGACTTTTTAAAGACTATTATCATTCACCTCTATCACTGTCTGGGCCTCATCACCTCGCATTGACATCCCCATAGCATCTCATATTTTCACAAGTCTTGTTTGGTAGCGACACGGTTGCAAAAAAAAGAGAAAGGGAGTAGATCCTCCTAGTCATCCCTCATTATAAACATTCCACACATTCCCACCAACACATTCATTCTTAATACCTTCATTTTAATCGACATCCTAATCATTATTCTTGTCCTTCTACATCATATCATAATCACATCCTACTCATCTTTGTCATTCAATATCCATTCCATTTTCTCTCACCTTTAACCAATCCGTTTCCTTTTGAGAGCATACCTATGTTTGTCCAACCCGCCAATCCTCTTGAGGGGGCATCATCACCCCATTCTTTCATTATCATCCCACTATCCTTTTCATCTATCCAGTTCCTTAACTTCTTTGAAATGATGTTACTCGACACAAATTTTATCATCTCAAACATCATCTCAAAGAGGGACAAAATGTAGACACCTGAAAATTGTCACAACCAACTTCATCCACTCACGTATTCAACCTTAATCCACCCGCATCACTTCATCCGATCGGATTATTAATTAAATAATTTTTAATTATTTAATTAATTTATTCTGCATCTTTATCATATCACAAAAATCAAATTCCTCTACTATAGTTTGAAAATTAAATATTTTTTACTATAGTTCATTCCAAAGATTAAATAAATTATCATATTTATTTAATTCCCTATTTTGTGCACTTTTGATTACTTTTTGTAATCACAATTATCTTCTCCTAACCCATGTGCACATGAATTAATTTTAATTAATTCATCATTACAAACTCCCATGTTTCTAGAAGTCCACTTGTCATCCAATGTACATGCTTGTACATGACAAGTGGTACTTTGGAAGCATGGGCAAATCTTCCAAATTGAGTACATTTGTCCTATTTCTTCCACCCCACTCCATGTGTCACTATTCACTCTAATTTAAAATTCCATGTGGCACTATTTGAACACTATTCTTCTAATTTTAAATTCCACTTGTCCTCTCCATGGAATTTAAAATTCCTCACAAAAGCTAAGCCTTACCTTTTCATAAATGAGTCCTTACATGTCATACACCTACTCAATCCTAGCCATGCATCCATTCAAACTTGCATTCTCATCCATTGATCATGCCTTGAATCTTGGGGCAACTTTCTTATCCAATCCAACCATGCCATTTGTCCAATTCTCCTTGCTTGAGGATCCTCAAGTAATCTCCACCATTGATCTTTCAAATTGATCCTAGCCCTCCAATCCAATCTCCAAAAATCTATAAATTGGGGCCTCCACCTCCCATTTGGAACAAGCCATCATATGCAAAGTTACTCTATCAATTTGAGTGCTCACATCTATAGCTCTTAGTGCAATTCAACTAGCTTAGCTTAGTTTATTATCCATTTAGGACATATCATCAATAGTTTGCTTAGATAGGGTGCATGATTTATTATAAAAGCATAGTAGTGATTTAGTCCAATCTTGAGGTCCCTTGGACTTGAGATTCGATACATTTTAGGTGTAATTTGTATCCATTTTAGGTCTCATCTTCATAGGTAGACAAGTTCCAATTACATTTTTGTTTTCAGGTCTTGGAACAAGATCCCAAGTGTAGACACCCTAAAATGACCGTGTCGTCAAATCACTGGCATTCCGTTATCTGTCTAATCACTTGCATTGCAAACATTAATTAAATAATCTAATTATTTAATTAATTTCACCAAATTCTTCTAAATCTCCTAAATTCAACATTAATTAAATAAATCCTCTTTATTTAATTAATTAAATTAAATTCCTCTATTATTCTTCCACAATTAAATAATTTTAATTATTTAATTTGATCATTATCCTCTTTCCAAATCTCAATTCCACATTAATTAAATAAATCCCATTATTTAATTAATTCAACAAATTCCCTCTTATCTAAAATTAAATAATTCTTAATTATTTAATTAAATCAAATCTGTTCTTCCAAAATCATGCACAACAATTAAATAAATTTATTTATTTAATTTGCTTTTAAATTTTCTAAATTAAATAATTCTAATTATTTAATTATTTCTTCCAAATTATCTTCTCTAAATTTAAATAAATCAATTATTTATTTAAATTGCTTTTTCTTCTAATTTGAGTTATCTCTAAAATAACTCAAGCTTTCTTGCTCATCAATTAAATATTTCTATATTTAATAAAGCAAAATATCTTCTATTATCATGCAAATCTCTTCTTCTTGTTTTAAATCACTTAACTGATTGCTTTATTCTTTAATTGATTTATCTCTTCAGTTAACTTATTCTTCTATTCTTGATAACTCCTCTCATGCAAAAGCAAGCAAGACACATGTCTTCTCCTCATTCGTTGCACATTCCTCAACTTATCTCCTCCATTGATTCTTTTGAATTATCTGGACCGTTGATCGATTTTCCTTGAAATCTATATAAACCCCCCTCATCTCCTTCATTACCTCTCTCTCTTCGATCGTATTCTCAGGCACACTTAACAGAGCTTTGAGCATACACAACGCGTCGATTGAGCAACCTTACGATCATTTGACATTGATCTCTTGAGCACACTACTTGCTTGTTGCAGCTATGGCTTCACAATTCCATTGAGCAATCCACATTCAATCCAAAGGAAACAACACAGATTTCGGTAAAAGTCTTTATTTCATTGAGTGTTTGTTATGGCTTTTATTTAAATTCGTTTCCTTTATGTTATTGGTTTTTTTAGTTTTTATTAGTTTAGAATAGATCGATTTTCCATATACACATTCTGGCACGCCCAGTGGGACCCATTGGTCCTGATTTAATATCAAATTTATAGAATTTTTAGTTTGATTTCACAGGTTTTTTAACTCTTTTTTTGGAGAGATCTGAAAAAGGATTTTTAAAGGAAGCTTGCTGGGCAAAAACGGAGGTCACGGTTGCATTCGGAAGGGTCGAGGGATGAAGAAAAATATAAAATTTGGCCTATTTCGGTGAAGGTAAATTTTTTTACCTCGGACACGCAACCCGAGGCCGTACAACCACTGTGAGATACAAAAAAAAAAAAAAAAAATTTTTAATTTTTTGTACTTTTTTTTTGTGAAAGTTTTCTTTTTTCCAAAAAATAAAAAAAAAAATATTAAAAAAAAAATAGAAAAGCAAAAAAACTAAAAATCAAAAAGCAAAATCAAAAAATAAAAAAACAAAAAAAAAGCAAAACACAAAAACCCAAAAAAAAAAAAAAAGTACTGCTGCGCAGTACCCTGCGCAGGCAGTACGTACCTGCTAAGAGGTACGTCCTCTTCAAAGAGGACAGGCCTCTTTTTATTTTTGTCTCATGAATTAGATTTTTGGGTTAAGTTTAAAGTTTAAAAAAATGAAATCTTAAAAAAAAATTTTAAAACAAAGAGATTTTTAGGAAATTAATTTTAGTTTTCTAAAAATAAAAAAGAAAAAAGCTTTTTTTTTAGCCCTCCAGTCCAGCAGCAGGTCACATCAGTGACCAAGAGCCAGACACAGAGGGCTAGGATAGACCCCTCTTCATTGAGATTTTTAAACTAATAGGCGATTTTCAAACCCCATTATCTTGGTCATACGGACACGTATTTCAGTGCTTTTTTTTAAAAAATAGGCTAGAATTTCATGATCTACATCGTGGTGAAATTGGTTTTTTCTCAAGATTCTCTGATTTTTCAGAAAATTGATTTTCTCACTGCTGTCTTTGTCTCGTCACAGTTTTTTGACTTTTCAAGCTTCATAACTTTCACAAACGGACTCGGATTCAGGTGATGTTTTTTTTGAAAGTTGGTATTTTTCTGTCCTCTACACAGTGGTAATATTTTTTCAAAGATTTTCTAAGATTTATTTTTTAAGACCACTCATTGGCCTATTCTCAATCTCTGACTTCAAGCACTTGCTAACTTTTGAGTTTGTGTGGACCTAATATCACTTGTTGCAGCTTCTTATTACTCACACAGAGCCAATAGGTGTTTTCTTAACATGTTCATGCAGGACGAGCATTGAAGACCTCTTTGATTTATCTCACTAAGTCTTAGAAACACATTGCATGCTTAAAAGGATAATTGAACAAATCTTTTCTTGCAAATCTAAGTCTTAGGAATATACTGCATTTCTTAAGGGACAATGGACATGTATGGACAAACACCTCAATTTTCTAAGGGACAATGGACATGAATGCCAAACACTTCATTTCATAAGGGATAATTTACAACTACAATCGTGTGTGTGCATAGCTTAGTTGCACCTTATTTTTCTTATAACGGGACAATTGAACCTTTGTTTGACGTGCTTGCTTTTACTTTTTTGTACTTCCTTTAGAAGGGCCTGCTTTTGGATTGCGATTCATCCAAAAGGGACGACCCTAAGCGGAGTTTTCCTTTGAACCGCTATATAAGAGGGATAAGGCGAAAGCCAAGTCCTAACCGACGTCAGCCTTACCTTGTGGTGCCAAACTGAAAAGAGGTGTACTAGCTCTTTGTGGAAACAATTTTCACATTGAGCGAAGTGTTTGAAACTCTTAGTAGGATTGGTTAAAGCTTTTAATAGCTTGTCGCATTGCTCGTAAGGTGTTGGTCCCTCAAAGTCACTAAGAACCAATTTAGATAGAGACTACCCGACCTACCTCCGAACATTGCGGTAATCATCAGTGCAAGGGAAATCGATTTAAACCCTTAAGATACTCACCATTGACTCCCTTGAGAAGAGATAGTATTCCCTTGGACATAAAGCTCTTGTGACCTACTTGAGCTTTCCAAGGGGAGGGTGAGATATCCCTACCTATCGTCTCTCGCAAAGATACTAAATATCTGACACCTTTATGGAATGATATTTTTATCGATGGAGTATTAAGCTGTGAGCTGATCTACTGCAATGAAACCTTGTCTCTAGGGATAAAAAGTGCTTGTTATTGATTGCAACTGTATTAGACCTGTGGAAACATTGGGCTTGTTTGGAGCCTTGAACATACACTATCTGTTGTGTCAGTCCTTGTGCCTTTTTTGACCACTTGTTTGCTGTGTTTTCTCTTGCCAAACCAATCCAATCAGAAACAGAAAAAATTTTGCCTTTGAAAAACATCAGACACTACTTCAGCGCCCCTGGTATTACAGCAGCTCACCTTTGGTAATACAGTAGATCGCCTTTGGTCAGCAGTAACCCGCCTCTGGCAAAACTCTACTTCAGCGCCCTCGGTATAACAGTAGCTCACTTTTGGTCACTGTAGCTCGCCTTTGGCATAGCAGTAACTCGCTATTGGCAGCTCAGTCCGTCGCCTCTGGCCCACAGTAGCACGCTTTTGGTAGCACAGTCCTGTGCCTCTGGTCAAACAGTATAGCACCTTTGGTTAAGTACTTTGTGCATCAGAGTTTGTCCATTTCTTCAAAGCATCTCACAGATTCCCAGCATTACATTGTGTCCTAAGTGTATCCCATGGTCACCACTAGGCTACAGCAAACTATGAAGTCTAGGCAAGTTGTCCCTAAGAAGCACAAGTCACCCCCTCGCACACCACAATCAGGTCGTCTCAACATTACTCCCAAGGTGACTCCTAATACACCCGCGGCAAAACCAATCAGCTCTCCAAACATGCCGCACATAGAGGAACCAAGCAATCCTCATGAGGATAGAACCCCTTTGCTAAATGCACCGCAGTATACCACAGGCTTGCCTTCGGATTTTGTCCCACAAGGTTATGTCATAGATCAACCCCCATCTCAAGAAGAGCGACACTTTGAAATAGGTCAATCCTCTCAAGAAGATGGGCAAGATCTTGATGAATTTATACAAGATCCTAGAGCTATAGCTGCCTTTGATAAAATCCTTAGTGAGAACCAGGATCATTTCTTTCGCTTGCTTGCAAAGCAAGGTGCCAAGTTACCTCCCGATTTTGATGTGTCCACTCTCAAGGAGAGCACCAACACCCAAGAAGCCATACAAGCGGTGCAAACCATGTCCACGGTGACTATGCCCCTACCTACTCAAGGCTCGCAGTATAGGAATCCCCTTTTTCAAAATCCAACAGGGGAGAGGCCCATATCACCACTGTTGACTCCTATGGAGATCTATCAAAACCAACAAGAAACTCTCCAACGACAAGCAGAGTTAGCTAAGCAAGCCACCTTAGCTCGATCAAATGTGCAACCACCTCCTACAGTGTCCACCCCAAGCGTAAGTGGAATCTTGGTTACCCCATCACGCGTAGGTTTCCCACCCAATTACAATCCGGGGAACACGTATGTAGCCATGCAACAAGGGTCTCAACATATGCCACCTCCTATATCATCACACCTGCATGTCTCTCAACCAATTGGAGTCACGCAGCCCCAACCACAACATTCTTCTACTCTCATCCTCAAGCAACCCCAACCGTCGCAAATCACTTCTACCTATGTTCCTCCACCACAACATTCTTCTACTCTCATCTTCAATCAACCCCCACCGTCGCAAATCACTTCTACCTATGTTCCTCCTCCACAACGTTCATCCACGCTCAACTTCTTTCATACATTGCCTAGCCACTCTCAACATTCCCAACATCAGGTTTCCCAAAGCTATGTGCCACCTTCACAACCTAATCAAACGCACTTTAGCTTTCCTCCCCCCAATACGTTTCTTCAACCATCGCAGAGCCAACATTCTTACCTAGCGCCACCTCCACCTCTGCCTAATCAAAACCCCCAATTCCAACCCAATCTGAACCAATCATACAATCCATACAATCCCAATCAATCTTACGACCCTTACAATACCAGTACGCATAGCTCACACTATAATCTTCCATATGGGCAACACCAACCACTTTTTGGACAACAGGAGACCTTACCAACCCCTCCCATGACTATGGAACTAAAGATTGCAGAGGTGCAACAACAGCTATCTGATCTTACATTTGGCCACACCAAAAAGACCTTCTCTTTGGAGGAAGTGTGTCCTTATCCTTTTGATCGGTCATTACCAATGATCCCTTTTCCTCAAAATTTCACTATTCCCAAGTTCGATAAGTACAAAGGAAAAGGTGACCCAAAAGACCATCTTAGGGAATTCTATCTTGCTTGCTTCGAGGTCTCTCACAACGACACATATCTTATGCATCTTTTTCCTCGCAGTCTTGGAGGTCAAGCAATAGAATGGTTCTCACACTTACCTACGGGTATCAAGTCTTTCAACGAACTAGCAGAAAAGTTTGCCACCCATTTTTCTTACAACGCAGAGCATGAGATTTCCATGATGGACCTATGCAACAATAAACAGAAAAATAGTGAGACTTTCATTTCTTTCCTTCAACGATGGAGACAAATGGCTAGTAAATTCCCTTTCAAGATTCCGGAGAAACAACTTGTTAGCATCTTTGTGCAGAACCTCAACCAAGAGTTAGGTTTCCATTTGCAAATCCTTAGTGCTACAACCTTCGATGAAATCACATATAAGGGCATCAACATTGAGAAGGCCCTCATTGCTAAAGGTGTGGTCAAAATCTTTAAGGAGACGAAAGATAGCAATTCGCATCGACAGTCGAATGATAAACCCAAATATTGGAACAAAAACAAAAACGTGGTCAATGATGGAGTGGTCGATACTAAGCATGTCCAAACGTTGCAAACACCACTGCAACTCTCCAAACCAAGTCAAGCTCCACCTCAACAACAGCAGCAACAAAGGCAACCTTATCAAAATCAACAACGACAACAAGAGCGGCCCCAACAAGATTACCCTCCGCGACGTCAATTTACTCCTTTGGGAGTGCCCATCGAATCGGTCTTACAGCAAGCTTTGCTGAAAGGGCTCATAACCTTACCTGATGCTCCCCCATATGGAGAACCTGTCTACAAAACTGCACGTTATAGAGACAATGAGTATTGTGAGTTCCATAGGAGCAAAGGTCATAGAACTGCGTCTTGCATGAAGCTTAAGCACCTCATCCAAAACCTCATCGACGGTAATCAAATCACTTTTGAGAATGAATCACCAGCGCAACACACGAACAAGGATCTCGATATGTACAAGGAACCATTCCCTCATCATGGTCCACCTCCTCCTCAGGATAGAGGTAAAGGTATCAATCACGCTTCCACGTCCTTCGATTCCATTGTAGGTCATTTTGAAGAGAGTCGAGTGTCTACCCTCACCATTAAAGGCAAATCTACAGATTATGCTGTTACTACTCGTCGAGGTCATGTCACCATTCGTACACCTACACCTAGACTTCTGGTTCAGTCTGATTATAATCTTGTCGAACATCTAGGGAGAACGCCAGCGCAAATCTCTATTTTGGACCTTCTACGGTCATCACCTGCACATAGAGTAGTGCTAGAAAAGGCCCTCCAAGAGTCCTCCGTTCCTAACAACATAGCAGTCGCAGATTTCCAAGCTATAGTGGGTAATATTGCTTCGCCTTACAATGTGGTCTTCTCTGAGAAAGACCTTCCCTCCCATGATCCTTGTCACAACGATGCCCTCCATATTGAAGTGCTCATCCATAAGCGCAAAATCAAACGCATCCTCATAGATGGTGGTGCTGGTCTCAACATCTGTTCTTTAAAGTTACTAAAGCAATTGGGATACTCTGAGGATCATGTCAACACTGATCATAGTATTACCATCAAGGGGTATGATGATGCAGAACGCCGTTCAGAAGGTGTTATTCACTTGCCTATACAACTAGGCCCTGTTATGCTTGAAACTAGGTGTCAAGTCCTTGATATTGAGCTGCCTTACAACATTATTCTGGGCCGCCCATGGATCCATGCAATGAAAGCTGTTCCCTCCATGTACCATCAGTCCCTCAAGTTCCCATACAATGGTACAGAGATCACCATCCCAGGAGATCCTAATCCTTTTGAATTTTGCCGTGTCTTGCAAGGAAGCTATAAGAATTGCAACCAAGTGCCTAAAAATGACAAAGCCCTTGAGTCCCCTCTCTATGTTGACCCTGAAACTCTCACGCAAGCCTCTACAAGTGAGCCTACACCCCTCCCCAAAATCACAGCTCGTGTCCGAGATATTGGCTTTGGCACTTATGATATCTCAGAATCTTGTTGTGTAGGGCGGATGCCTTTATCTCCAAAATCTTACGGCAAACCACCCATTGCCAAAGTTACCAAAAAAGCAGCTATTCCTCCCCCAACATTCCTAACCCAATTCCAACATGGACGGTTATTGGAAGAGGAAACTATTGAGGACATCTCTTCTTGGCTCTACAAGGAGAAAGAACCAGTCACGATACCAGTCAAGCAATATGGCAATGGCTTAAGGATAGTGAAAAATATGGGCTATAAAGGCAAAGGTGGCCTTGGGAAACAGAATTAGGGAACTATGGAGCCCATTGTGGTAACAAAGAAGCTAGACAAGAAAGGATTAGGATTTGGTAAGAAGGTACCACGCGCCTCGGACATCGAGTATATCCTCGACGAGGTAGCTGACAAGTTTCCCGCCGATTTGACATCTACAGAGGATATCATCGATGACTCTTCCCTCCACATAACCAATCTATTCGCAGAATCCTCCATTTTTACACTATCCTCCGTATCCTTAACTTCCACCACCAGCACCCAGAATGTCACGCTTGTCTACCCTGAACTTATCGATTGGGACCAACAAGGGGCCCCCGTTATAGATGTCTTTCAGAATGACGAAGCTTTAGCTGAATTCATGGGACTTCGAGAAGGTATCCCTCTTGGCGATCACAAGGCAGGTTTTGTAATGGAACTTGAGCCCACGGCTTATTTTGGTGAGAATGCCAAATCCTCTAGTCGCAAAAGCGCACATAAAGAAAGATCTCTAGGTGAAAACCACACTGTGGCACCTCCTGATCATAAAATAGTAAAAATAAAGGACGTATCCAAAGGTGAAAACCCAACTGTGGCACCTGAGGATGGAGGATTTGACCTTCCCTTACCTTCTAAGTATCAAGAGAAATCAGCTCTACTAGTGGAAGATTCTACAGAGATCAACCTAGGTACAGAATAGAATCCAAAGACAACATTCCTAGCGGCATCCTTATCTGACACAGAGCACAAAAATCTTAACAACTTCTTCTTGCAACGAACCATCAACTTTGCATGGACCTATGCAGATATGCCAAGGCTAGACCCTAAGCTGGTAGTTCATTATCTCACAGTTGATCCCAAGGTGAAACCAGTCAAGCAGAAATTGAGAAAAATGCACCCACAGATAGCTCTCTTGGTGAAGGTGGAAGTACAAAAGCTATTAGACGCAAAGTTCATATGACCTATTGACTATTCAGATTGGGTCTCAAACATTGTACCTGTGTCTAAGCCTAATGGGCGCATCCGCATGTGTAATGATTTCAGAGATCTCAACAAGGCATGTCCCAAAGATGATTTTCCACTACCAAACATTGACATTATAGTGGACTTGACAGTAGGTCACGAGATGCTTTCTCTTATGGATGGATTCTCAGGCTACAACCAGATAAGGATAGCTGAAGAAGACCAACATAAAACAACCTTTACTTGTCCTTGGGGCAATTATTGTTGGTGCGTCATGCCGTTTGGTCTAAAGAATGCAGGAGCAACCTATCAGCGAGCAATGACAGTGATATTTCATGACCTCTTTCATCACATCATGGAAGACTATGTGGATGATATATTGGCTAAATCTTCTAGAGTGGATCACATACAGGTCCTAGGATAGATCTTTGACAGGCTTGAAAAATACCAAGTCAGACTCAATCCAAAGAAGTGTGTATTCGGCGTAACATCAGGAAAGCTATTGGGATACATTGTATCTCGTAGAGGCATCGAAGTAGATCCAGCGAAAGTAAAGGCTATAGTGGAGATGCCTCCACCAAAGAACCTAAAAGCATTAAGGAGCCTCCAAGGAAGGTTGCAGTCCATCAGGCGTTTCATCTCACAGCTAGCAGATAAATGTCAACCCTTTCAACACTTACTCCGAAAGGATGTCTCATTTCGATGGGACAACAAGTGTCAGGCAGCGTTTGATCAACTTAAAGAGTATCTAGCTACACCTCCTGTATTGGTTCCACCAGTTGCGGACAAACCCTTGATATTGTACATCTCCACTACAAACTCAGCCCTAGGGGCTCTGCTAGCATAGAATGATGACACAGGAAAGGAGCATGCAATTTATTACATCCGTAGAACCTTGGTGGGATACGAGCTCAATTATTCACCAATGGAAAGGGCTTGTTTAGCAGTAGTGTTCGCCTCCCAAAAGTTGCGACATTACATGCTGAACCAACACACAAATCTAATAGCCAAGATTGATCCCTTGAAGTATCTACTAGCAAAGGCAGCTCTCACAGGCAGACTAGCTAAATGGGTTATGATCCTTAGTGAGTTTGATATTGAGTACACAGATCGTAAGGCAATTAAAGGACAAGCCCTCACGGATCAACTAGCAGATGCACCTATGAAAGATACACATCCTATGGTAGCAGACTTTCCTGATGAGAATCTCTTCACTCTTTCCAACTCCATAATGTGGAAGTTGTACTTTGACGGTTCTTACACACAGCATGGATCAGGAGCCGGCATCTTATTTGTTACACCTCAAAATGACTACATTCCAAAGTCATATCGACTAGCATTCCCTTGCACCAACAACATAGCCGAGTATGAAGCACTCCTCATAGGTCTCAATACAACAGTTCAATGGGACATCACAGAATTACAAGTATATGGAGACTCACAGCTAGTCATCCGCCAAGTCACAGATGAATATCAAACAAAGGATGAAAAGTTGGTCCCCTACAAGCAACTAGTGGATGCCTACAAACCACACTTTTCTAGCATCACATTTGAGCAAATTCCAAGAGAACATAACAAAGCTGCAGATTCTATGACTTCTGTAGGGTCATTGATTGATATGCCTGCAAATACACAGAAGTGTGAATTCTTGATCGAGCAATTGTTGATACCAGCCGTCGATGTTCCTGTTACTGAAATCATCTGTGAACTTGTTGGTCCCAATTCCCCATGGTACGAAGATATCTATGAATACCTCAAAAACAATACCTTTCCCCCTGACCTATCATCCACTCAACACAAAACCTTTATCCGTCGATCCTCTCGTTACATCATTCTGGGTGATACACTATATCGTCGGAGTCTCGATGGTATCCTCTTACGATGTCTTAACGCGGAAGAAGCCGAAGCTACCTTACGAGACATACACGAAGGTGTCTGTGGCGCACATTCTACCGGTCCTAATCTTGCTAAGAAGATACTCAGAACAGGTTATTATTGGCCTACAATAGAGCAAGATGCCGCACAGTTTGCTAAGAAGTGTCTACAATGTCAGCAGCATGGAGATTTGATTCATGCACCAGCTCATGAGTTACAACCTGTGACAACTCCATGGCCTTTTTCTCAATGGGGTCTCGACCTTGTAGGACAAATTCACCCTTCCTCCTCAAATGGCCACAAGTTCATCATTACCGCCACTGAGTATTTCACGAAGTGGGTGGAAGCCATTCCTATGACCTATATCACCGGTAAGCAAATAGCCAAGTTTATCCTAAACTACCTCATATGCCGGTATGGTATTCCCCAAGCCATTGTCACTGATAATGGGAGACCATTCAAGAACCAAGATGTCCGTGCCTTATGCATACAATACAATATCCAACATCGCTTTTCAACTCCCTACTATCCGCAGAGTAACGGCCAAGCTGAGGCTTCCAATAAAACCATTCTCAAGATCCTAAAGAAAACGGTCAATGAAGCTGGTCGTGATTGGCACTTGCAACTCAATCCCACCCTATGGGCCTACCGCACTAGTATCAGAACACCTACTGGTGCCACACCATATGCCTTGGTCTTTGGCTTTGAAGCCATCCTACCTATAGAGGTCGAGATCCCATCACTCAGAGTATCCATGCAGGACCTGATCGGCGGAGATGAGTATCGCACTTCCAGATTAGCTGAGCTTGAACTACTAGATGAGAGGCGCCTTGCCGCGCTTATTCATCTCCATGTCTATCAAAACCGCCTCCGACGTAATTACAACAAAAAGATCAAAGAAAGACGGTTTCAAGTTGGTGATCTTGTACTTAAGGAGAATCAGAGAAATCAAGCAGATCGAGAGAAGAAGGGCAAGTTTGAGCCTAACTGGTTAGGTCCCTTCATTGTCATAGCAGCATATGGATCGGGAGCTTATACTTTAGCTACACCTGACGGCATTCCTCTAGATGAGCCACTTAACAGTGTCCATCTCAAGAAGTTCTATGCCTGATCCTCAGAGTATTCCCGCAAAAATCAAAAAAATCAAAAAAAAAAAGTCAAAAAAAAAAAATCAAAATCAAAATCAAAAATACAAAAATACAAAAACATTCATCCTCTAGTGAAAACCTGGCAAACAGGCACCTTGGATAAGTACCATAGTGAAAACCTGGCAAATAGGCGCTATGCGTAGAGTCAGCATCCATCGTCTATCGAGTCCTGTCCACTCCTTGTCCAGTTCGCAACACGCTTCATCCATCCACCCATAATAAAACCATTGACTTTGTTTGCATTTCCATCTCCCTATCTAGTATAGCTTGGAAATTTGTCAATGTCCCTCGTCGTCTTCCCATGTCTGGATCTGTGTCTACAGTTAGCACTGTCTTGTCCTAGGTCATGTCTTTCGGTGTCTTCTTCGACAGTCACCCCTACAGTTTCCTCTACCAGAATGGGGGCAACTCTTTCCTTCGCTTCGGTCTAGGATTGGTTCCTTGTTTGTGGTTCACAGCGCATACTTCAATCTTGTCTCATTTCCACAGGTAACACCCTTTAACGGACACCGAGTTCCTACGATAAGGCTGTTATCTTCTGAACACTTGTTCCACATCATCACATCTAACCAGAACTACATATTATCTCTTCTCAATCTTAAGGTACCTTGATCCCATGGACATGGGTATGTAGGGAGTCTGGAATACGAAGGACGTTTCCAGTACTCAGGTACATAAGATCACCTCTTCTCCGCTCTCTTCCCACATCATCACACTAACCAGAACTACATATCATCTCTTCTCAATCTTAAGGTACCTTGATCCCATGGATATGGGTATGTAGGCAGTCTGGAATACGAAGGACGTTTCCAGTACTCAGGTACATAAGATCTCCCCCTTTCACCTTTTCCCCCTGCATCACATCAACCAGAACTACATATCATCTCTTCTCAATCTTAAGGTACCTTGATCCCATGGATATGGGTATGTAGGCAGTCTGGAATATGAAGGAAGTATCCAGTACTCAGGTACATAAGATCCCCTCCTTTCACCTTGACCCATTCATCACTCTATCCAGAACTACATATTTATCACGTTCATCTTCCATCGTAAGTGTGCCTTGATCCCGTGGATACAGGGTATGTAGGCAGTCTGGAATATGAAGGATGTATCCAGTACTCAGGCACACATGATCCATCATTCTCCACCCATCCCAATCCATTAGCACTCCATCCTTCTAGTCTTCCGTTTGTCAAAATCCATTCGCCTCGACTTGACTAACTCAAGCAGCAAGCTAGCGCATCCTTTCAAAGCAATAGTCCTTTGCAAACCTGAAGCAAAGAAGCTTCCTTCCAGAGTCTTCTACTGTCCTGCATACCGATTTGCCAACATCAGCTAAGTACCGCTTAACCAAGCCCTAGATCAACAAGCTTGTCTTCTACGAAGTGTTCCATTGTCGAGACCAACACACGCGTCTCCTGCAACATGTGGCATTTCCTGCAAGTGAGACGTTGTCTTTTTAGGTAGATAGCCCCCTTTAACGGACACAGAGTTCCTACGATAAGGTTGTTATTTTTCCTATCCAATCTATCCTGAGCAACCTCTTTGGCAAGAGAATATGTTGGCTGTATGTTTACTTTGTAAGTCAGTCAATTTGTGTTATGGTTTATCTTTTGTTCCTTTTCCAATACCTATTCAAAGCTACCTTGATTTATCTATAATCTTGGTATGTTGCGATGCAGTACGGATTGGGGGCATAGTCATTGCTTTCTGTGTGCTGTGTTTGAGGAATGATCTTTAGTATCTTTCTTGGCATTCTATTTATCTTGTGTGTGTTAGGGCCTAGCATCTTACATATTAATAATTCTTCTTGCATTTACATGTATTGAAGTTTATTTTATGTTCAAGACTATGGCTTATTCGCATGTTCCAACAAGGTTATATTATGTCTAATGGATCTAATTTCAAACCGCTTGCTTGCAGAGTCAACGTCCATGCACTCGGATATTACTGCACCTTGGTCTTTTATACCTTGGTGGTGAACTATCCACGTGCTATATCAAACTAAGGATTGCTCTTTATATACAAATGTGAAACCATTGCAACAAGCTCATCCATTTACACCATCCATTTTTCCATGGCCTTATATAGTTTTCCAGCAAAGATCAATCAACAGTCTTTCTCTTATGTTCTTTTCTATCTCCACTTTCTTCTATTCAACCTCGCCTATCTCCAACAAATCTTCTAGTCGAGCATCAACACAGTTCTTCTACCGCTTCCCTGTCTTCCCGCTCGAGGGGGCATATGTTGGGGCAACTACCTACACTGGGGCATCAAAAAATTGTATCACCTCTTCAACAATTATTTTCTTTGACGCAACGCTACATGCTGCATTACATCAAAGAGGGGCAAAATGTAGACACCCTAAAATGACCGTGTCGTCAAATCACTGGCATTCCGTTATCTGTCTAATCACTTGCATTGCAAACATTAATTAAATAATCTAATTATTTAATTAATTTCACCAAATTCTTCTAAATCTCCTAAATTCAACATTAATTAAATAAATCCTCTTTATTTAATTAATTAAATTAAATTCCTCTATTATTCTTCCACAATTAAATAATTTTAATTATTTAATTTGATCATTATCCTCTTTCCAAATCTCAATTCCACATTAATTAAATAAATCCCATTATTTAATTAATTCAACAAATTCCCTCTTATCTAAAATTAAATAATTCTTAATTATTTAATTAAATCAAATCTGTTCTTCCAAAATCATGCACAACAATTAAATAAATTTATTTATTTAATTTGCTTTTAAATCTTCTAAATTAAATAATTCTAATTATTTAATTATTTCTTCCAAATTATCTTCTCTAAATTTAAATAAATCAATTATTTATTTAAATTGCTTTTTCTTCTAATTTGAGTTATCTCTAAAATAACTCAAGCTTTCTTGCTCATCAATTAAATATTTCTATATTTAATAAAGCAAAATATCTTCTATTCTCATGCAAATCTCTTCTTCTTGTTTTAAATCACTTAACTGATTGCTTTATTCTTTAATTGATTTATCTCTTCAGTTAACTTATTCTTCTATTCTTGATAACTCCTCTCATGCAAAAGCAAGCAAGACACATGTCTTCTCCTCATTCGTTGCACATTCCTCAACTTATCTCCTCCATTGATTCTTTTGAATTATCTGGACCGTTGATCGATTTTCCTTGAAATCTATATAAACCCCCCTCATCTCCTTCATTACCTCTCTCTCTTCGATCGTATTCTCAGGCACACTTAACAGAGCTTTGAGCATACACAACGCGTCGATTGAGCAACCTTACGATCATTTGACATTGATCTCTTGAGCACACTACTTGCTTGTTGCAGCTATGGCTTCACAATTCCATTGAGCAATCCACATTCAATCCAAAGGAAACAACACAGATTTCGGTAAAAGTCTTTATTTCATTGAGTGTTTGTTATGGCTTTTATTTAAATTCGTTTCCTTTATGTTATTGGTTTTTTTGGTTTTTATTAGTTTAGAATAGATCAATTTTCCATATACACACCAAGTATGATTCTTTTCAATTTGCATTAATTCTTCTTCCATTGCTTTTACCCAACTTTCATCATTACAAGCTTCATTCACTGATTTTGGTTCAATATTTGAAATCAAACAATACTCCTCTTGTTCTTTAGCAATTCTTCTTCTAGTTTGAACACCTTTATTTTTATCTCCTATGATATGATTTTTAGAATTATTTAATCTTACATACCTGGGAGTTTTGGGATTTTCTTCAACTTCTGATTCTTGAACTTGTTCCTCAACATTTGCATTCACTTCTTGAGTCACTGGATTCACTGGAGTAAACTAAACTTGCTTTCCTTCATTTGGACTTTCATTTTGGTCATCTGATTCATATCCACAAAACCTTGAAGGTCTCTCATTGCTTTCATCAACCTTGACTTAGCACTTTCAACAATCTTTTTCAATCTCTTGTTAAAGCACCGGTATGCCTTGCTTTGATTAGAATAAGCCAAAAATATTCCTTCATCACATCGTGCATCAAACTTGCCTAGATCTTCATCTCTTTTGATATGGCATTTACTACAAAAAACTCTGAAATATTTCACAGAAGGAGCATTACCAAACCACAGTTCATAAGGTGTTTTACCAAAATTGCCTATAATCTGCACCTGGTTAAGAGTGGAGACAGCAGTACTTACAACCTCTCTCCAATCATCATGGTTCTAGCAGCCTCTTGAATAGTTCAGTTCTTCCTTTCCACAACTCCATTCTGCTGAGGAGTCCTAGGAGCAGACAATTGTCTTCTTATTCCATGCTTTTCACAAAATGCATTAAACTCATTGGAGGTAAACTCTCCACCTCTGTCAAATCTCAGACACTTTATCTTCACACCAATCTCATTCCAATCATCATGGTTCTAGCAGCCTCTTGAATAGTCCAGTTCTTCCTTTCCACAACTCCATTCTGCTGAGGAGTCCTAGGAGCAGACAATTGTCTTCTTATTCCATGCTTTTCACAAAATGCATTAAACTCATTGGAGGTAAACTCTCCACCTCTGTCAAATCTCAGACACTTTATCTTCACACCAATCTCATTCTCCACCCTAGCCTTAAACACTTTGAATTTGTCAAGAGCCTCTAATTTTTCTCTCAAGAAAGTGACCCACATCATCTGGGAGTGATCATCAATCAGCAACATAAAGTATCTATCTCCTTACAAACTCCTAACCCTGGCAGGGCCACACAAATCAATGTGCACAAGTTCCAACAATCCACTTGAAGATTGTTCTTTACTCTTGAATGTAGTTCTACTCTATTTTCCCAACTGACATTCCTTACACATGCTATTAGTAGGTTTTACAAGCTTTGGAAGATCTCTCATCGCTTGAGTAGCACTTATCTTGACAATGTTGCCAAAGTTTACATGACACATTCTCCTATGCCATAGCCAACTCTGATCAATCTGAGCAATTAAACAACTTTTACTAGTACCACTTAAATGAAAGATGTTACCTCTAGTCTATGTACCAGATGCAATCTCAATTCCAGAGCTTTCCAAAATTTTGCATTTTCTATCCTTGAATCAGAGATCATATCCCTTGTCAACCAACTGTCCAACATTGAGAAGACTGTGCTTCAATCCTTCTACATACAAACATCATTAGTGTTATTCTTACCATCAAGAGAGATGGATCCTCTGTCATGGATTCTACCAGGTGAATTGTCTCCAAACTTCACAATTTCACCTTCATACCTTTCCATACTTACAAACTTACTCTTATCACCTATCATATGATGAGAGCATCAACTATCAATTACCCATTCATCCTTTTCTTCAACCTGAGTAGCCAAGGGTCTTTCCACATTCACATAGCTAGTAGATTCAGTAGGTACCAAATCTTCTTCTTTGATAGAAATGAACACCCATTCATTTCCTGAGGTACTTCCCTTATCAGA
Organism: Cunninghamia lanceolata; assembly: GCA_027924645.1. NCBI lineage: Eukaryota > Viridiplantae > Streptophyta > Pinopsida > Cupressales > Cupressaceae > Cunninghamia > Cunninghamia lanceolata. Next base: position 10,557,252 of record BSBN01000202.1, read on the forward strand.
TTCATCATCAGTGACTCCTTCTTTAGTAGCTTCTTGGACATAGTAGCATTTCTTTTGAATCCTAGGTTTGTTAGGGTTTGGCTTTGAAACCCTCTTCGGACATCTTGAGGCAAAATGACAAATCTTATTGCAAGCAAAACATTTGAAAGGCAACTTTCCTTTATACTTACCGGATCCTCTTGGTAGTCTTTTGGCAAAAAGAGCTTCAAGTTCTTCATGCTCCGATTCATCTTCTTCAAGATCCTTCCTTGCCTTCTCAAATCTGGTAAGTCTTCTTGAAGAGCTTTTACATGGATCAAATCTTTGCTTTCCAAAAATACTGGCCTTAAATGCAAATTTAGATTTAGGAAGAGAATCACCAAACTCACTCATTTCAAATATTGAGACCTTGCCAACCAATTGATCTCTTGTAATAGTTGTCACGGTCCTGATCTTCTCAATAGCAACAACTCTATGCTTGTATGAAGCAAGTAAGGATCTAAGCACTTTGCCAACAATCTTTGATTCTTCCAGTTTTCCACCAGCACACTTGATATTGCACACAAGTTCATTCACCTTCTACATGTAGGAAGTGATGTTTTCATCCTCACTCATCCTCAAATTTTCATACCTACCCTTCAGGCTCTGCAACTTAGCACATTTGACATATTCATCACCTTCATATAGAGTTTCCAACTTGTTTTAGATTTCATGAGCAGTTTTCAATTCCAGGACATTTGTCATTTCTGTATCAGTCAGGGCACTCAGCAAAGCTTCTTTAGCTCAAATGTTGTTTTTAGCATCTTTGAGTTCATCTGCAGTTGAAGGACCTTTATCTGGAGGCTTATACTCATCCTTAGTTATTAAACAATAAGCATCACCCATGCATTGCAAGTGGCACTCCATGTGACTCTTCTAAAGAGAGTAATTTGTTCCATTAAATCTCAAACTATCCTTCTTGTAAGTCAACATCCTGGATCTCCTCAAGTGATCAAGCTTCTTTTAGAGGAACCAGCTCTGATACCAATTGTTGAAATTAGGGTAGACAACTGAGAGGGGGGTGAATCAGTTGTCACAAAAACTTTTATCCTTTACTGTAATTAAACTTATTTACCACTTATTAACAAATGAATGATATAACCATGAAAGCATGAATCAACAACACATGAGCAGAAACAAAATCTACACACATAACACCAGGATTTTTTACGTGGAAACCCAGTTAAGGGAAAAATCACGGTGGGGGTGTTAACCCACAAGATTTATTCTCTGTTAAAAGAATAGAAAAATGGGAAGGCACTTGCCTTTGGGCGCACTGCCCAGAGCTCACTGCTCAAAGAGACTCACTGTCTACAAAATGTTCATATGATTAACATAGAAAGATTGAACTGAGAAACAACATCTACTTCACACAAAGTTCAGTTCCATTGAAGCGCACAATATTTCTGCTCTGCCCCCAAACACTTCTTCGCTATCTCCTCATCCTTTACTGCTCTTCCTTTTTTTGCTCTTCCTCTTCTCTGCTTTTCCTTTCTTCCTTTCTTAGGATCTTATCATTTTTGCACAAGGATTACTTTTCACAACTCAACCACATGCATTTATATGCTTCATCAACCTTGGAATAAACATAAAGGTTGGCACTACAAACATCTGACTTAATTCGAATCACTAGACTATCAGCCAAACATAGCTGGGACCCAAATCTTCCTTAAACAACATGCCACACTTCATAGCACCTCTCTTAGATCATCCACAACATGCACAAAGCATCTGGTTGGCCAAGACTAGAAAGAATAGCAACACCCAAGGACAAATCTTCAACCACAAGCTCAATCCTCAATGTGGACCACCAATACAATAGGCACATGATCCAGAGACCACCACAAGTACAATGAAATCAATAAGAACAACTACACCACCTCACTTCACCAGAAACACTTGCATCTTCATCTGGGAACTTAAGAACTCTCACTGTCATGACTGTCACACTAGAAAGATTGCTTGCAGACCTCCAAACCACAAGCCTCTTGAGTTGAGGATACACACCAACATCAAAAACACACCTCTAGATCCACAGATCATAATATTCCAATGCGGATCAATCCAGACCAATTTTCTATCACTTTGTCACCTCTAAACAACTACAAAACCTAGTTCTACTCAGATGGCCATAACTTCACAAATTCTTCATGAGGATCCCTCAAATCTTAATTGGAGTAACTTCAGACAATCCTTTTCTACACCCTTTGGTCCGCAGACTTTGATCTTCATCTTATTTGGAATGCGGAGCAATCTACTTCACTGAATTGCATTGTCTTCACTGTCTCTTATAAAGAGATATGTAACTCACTTGTTTCTTCCGCAGAGGCTAATTTTCTCAATATCCTCAACATACAAGTCCTCTAGAATGGGATACAGTTGACACCAATGACAACAAGGATATGTTGACATCAATGACAACACTGATTAGGCAGATATTTGCAACACCATGTACACACAATTCTCTCACAAACAGAGTAAAGGAGGAAAACCCGTAGGAAAAAACCCCTCTCCAAAAGAGAGAAAAACAATGAAAGTGAAGAAGTGATAGTAGGAGGACCCAACATGACCCCCCAAGGACTACTTCTATCACATATATATAATCAAATACCCCCCATAGGAGAGCAAGTGTGAGGCTATAGGTCCCCCCCACAAAGAAGTAGCTCTTGGGCCGATGGTGAATGCCTGCAGATGAACACTAGAAAGTGTCCTATACCTATAAACAACATTTCTCCCCTTAGGAAGAAACCAATCCAAAGGTTGATGTAGTAGAAACTCCATCTCCAACAAGAGAGATGAGGGAAGAAGTCTCATGATGGGTTCCTTTGAAAATTGCTCAAATGTCCACATGTTAGAATCAAAGGATGGCACTATGCATTGAAGTGTGACCAATCCAAAAACCTGGGTAGACTCATGAAGAACAATCTCTAAAAATGAAGTAGATGGGATAACAGTTGTGATGTAACTATCATCAAAGAGGAGAGATATTCCCTCAAGTGTGTCCTCCAAATCTGTAATATGAGACTCAAAAAACAAGTCTAATATACCTGCCAAGAAAGTATCCGACCAAGTTGTATCTAAAAGACTAGAATGATCCTGCTCAACTGAAGTAGAAGAAACCATGTTGATGTCAATCTCTAAAGAAGCAGGAGGTTGAGGAGATGTAAGCTCAACACTAGTCTTAAGAACCAAAGTGGATGAAAGAACACCAAGGTTCAAGTGACCAAACTTCTCCTCAGAAACATGATTGACACTAGATGCATGAGTTTGAATATCAATCAATAGATTTACACCATCATCATGACCAAAATGGGAGAATCTATACAAGCCAGATGCATGATCAGCCATCCCAACAACAATGATATCTCTACTCTCTAAATCCCATATGATCACTGAATCAGGAGTGAACTCAATTGTCTTCCTTGCACCACAATGAGTAATCTAGTAGATGGAAAGGAGATTGGTTGATAAGGAAGGTACACACAATACATTATTGAAAGTACCCTCACCAATATCAATAGTTCCTTTACCAGTTGCATGCATGTATGTATTGTTACCCATCAAAATAGGTGGCAAAGTGTTGCAAGTATGAGCAATAGGTGTTGTCATTGATGTCAACACCTAAGGTCAGCATCTAAGGAAATTATTTGAATAAGTTTGAGCAAGTGTCTGAGAAGAACAATACAATATTTTTCTCTACATATCCTATAGATTGAATATCTTTGTCTACGGTTTGGAAGTTATGTTAAGGGATGTTTGTAGTTGCTGTGTTTCAAGTTTGAGCCTCCGGTGTGAAGATCTAAGAGAGTTTTGTTCACCAGAGTAAAAACTATTTTTCTGAGTATTCAATGGTGACATGGAGAATGTATTCTGCTCCGCATTTCTCCGCATTTAAGTTTTACAGTCTACGATTCTGGAATTAAGTTTGTAATGATGTTATGTGCCTTCAGTTGAAATAGTTCATGATTTGGTGTTTCGCAAGCAATCTTTCCTTTATGACAGTGGTTAACAGTAATGTTTAAGTGCTTTGGTTTGAAGAATCTTTTAGATAGAATGTTTGGGGGTTGTATAGAAGTTCTTGGTGATCGTAACATACTTGTGGATGTCTCTAGATCGTGTTCCTACCTTTTGATTGATCCACAAAGTGTAATTCAGATCGTGCATGAAGCATGTTCCTAAAAGGTCTTAGTGTTAACACCAGTTTTGGTCGACTTGGTTGTTTTCACTACTTGTGATTATGCTTTGGAGTTTGTGATAGCGTGTTGTAGTGTGGAAGATTGCATTTAAGTCCTAGCTAAGGCATGATGTGGTCCACATTCATTCTTTTCCTTCACAAATCTATTTAGGTCCAGACCTATTATAATGTATGTATGTATGTTGACCTTGGAGATTGTTCCAATAGTTGATGATTGTAATGCTGACTTTGATGTACATTCCAAGGTTGATGAATTGTATAAATACTTGTAATGAAGTTGTGAATGATTGAAAAAGTTGTGAAGATGCAAAGATAAGTGTGAAGTGAAAAAGTAGAGCAGAGTAATGTAAATATATTGCACCTAAATGAAACTAAACTCAAGCATAATGTAGATTCTACTTAATTAGTTCAACCCTTGGTAGTGAGCCACCTCTTGCAGTGAGCCATGGGTAGCGAGCCTCTAATTTTTGGTATTGTTATTACATATTATATTGTGAGCTAACACTCACCATGGTTTTTCCCTGTTTAGGGTTTTCCACGTAAAATCTGGTGTTCATATGTGTATGGCATTGATGTGTTCATGTTTTGAATATAATTTTTATGTTTAATCTGCAATACAGTCTAAGAAGTTAAGAAAAGTAAAAGTGAGTGTGTTTTGATTGAAGAAGTTAAAGTTTTTGACACAACTAATTCACCCCCCCTCTCAGTTGTGGTGTGCCTTTCAACAATTGGTATCAGACTGAGGGTTCCTTGGAACAAAGCCTAATAGATTAAGGTAGATTCAAGATGTCACACATGGTTGAGCTGCCTCACAAGTGTTTCAAGTGTGATGAAATTGGTCACTATGCATCCAGATGTCCAAAAAGAAACTTGAGAAGTAATGATGAAGAAGATAAAAGTAGAATGTCCAAAAGAACATACTATGATGTTGAAGATGATGAAGATGATGATTTCTTTTCCTCTGATCCAAAGGATGTCAATTGCAATAATGGAAAATGTCTTGATCCAGAGGTAAGTACTGATAGTGAAAATATGCTTCAAGAAAAGAACTATTGGGTTATTGATAGTAGTTGCTCAAATCATATGACTGGTGTTAAAAGTAAGTTTATTGATTTTGAGAAGTATGATGAAGGGTTAGTTAGATTTGGAGATGACTGTACTGCTAAAATATGTGGAAAAGGATAATAAGTCTTGATGGAAAATAACATACTAATGTGTTCTTTATGTTGAAAGCTTAAAGAAAAATATCTTCAGTGTTGGATAGTTGTGCAGAAAAGGATACAGTCTTGTATTTCAAAATGATGCTTTTGAAGTCAGAGATAAATCCAGAGCTATAATAGCTAGTGGAAAAAGGACATAAGGAAATATTTATCATCTCAGAGAAGGTAACATTATTTTCTCCATGACTTAAAATAGTGAAAGTTGGCTTTGGCATAGGAAACTATGTCATATCAATCTTGATGATCTAGTAAGGATAAGCTCAACTTAAATTGTAAAAGATCTACCAGAGATTATATATTCTAACAATATCATCTACAAGAAGTGTCAAGTTGAAAAGAAAGCAAGAGGAAGCCTACAAGATGAAGAAAAATCTTCAACTGAACTGTTGGAATTAGTTCATATAAACCTTTGTGGTCCCACAAGAGTAATAAGTTTCCATGATGATAGGTATTTTATGTTCTTTATTGATGATTATTCTAGAATAACCTGGGTCAGTTTTCTTAAAGAAATATCAAAAGCTCTAGATGCATTTAAAGCTTTCAGAACAATGGTTGAAGATGAGTTGAATATGAAAATCAAATGTTTGAAATCTGACAAAGGAGAAGAGTTTACCTCTAATGAATTCAATTTCTATGAGACTCAAGGGATAAAGAGACAACTATCTAACTCTGGAAAGAATAGAGTGATGGAAATAAAGAGCAGGATTGTTCAAGAAACTGCAAAGACAATGATAGAGGAAGCTAACCTACTGGAAGTGTATTGGAGAGAAGCTATACATACTGCTGTCTACATTCAAAACAAAGTTCAAGTCCAATGTAATGGTACTAAAACTCCTTATGAATTATGGTATGGAAGAATTCCAATAGTGAAATATTTTAAAGTTTTGGGAAGCAAATGTTATCTCAGAAGAGAAGAAGAACTAGGCAAGTTTGACACTAAGTGTGATGGAGGAATTTTCCTTGGATATTCTACTAAGAGTAAGGCCTATCGGTGCTACAATAAGAGATTGAGAAAGATCATTGAGGGTGCTAATGTTAAGATTGATGAAGACATATAGAAGTGTTCAATAGTCAATAAATATGCATCAAATTCAAATAGGTTCCCTTACAAAGAAGAGGAAAATACAAAAAAGGGGGAAGTATATACCATAGAAGAAGATGAGACTGAAGAAAAGGAATTGCAGGATAAAATAGAAGAATATTGTCAGTGTAAAGTGAAAGAACATAGAGCCATTGAAGAACAAATAAATTTGTGTTTATTTTCCAATGCTAAATCTAAATCAATGACTAAAGCTTGCAATAATATAAAATCCTCAGAAGATGAATGTCTGTCCACTGATAGTGAAGAACCCAAAATTACTCTTGAAGACCTTGAGAAATCCAAAGAAGAAAAGATGGACTTAAAGGAAAATAAAACAGAAGCAAATGAATACATAAAAGAGTTAAGAAAACAAATCAAGGAGCTTAAGCAAAGACTCAAAGAGGATAATGAAGAATTGAGGTTAGCAAATGAAGAAAAAGTAAAAATTAATCTAAAAGACAAAACTAAAGATTACATAAAGCTTGAAGAAGTTGTGGATCTGAAAGTTGATCTAAAACATGCATGGGCTCAACAAGACAAACTCAGTGTGAGTGTTGCAAGATTTGATAGATTAATGGCAATGACAAGTCAGAAAAACCCTAATGACAAAGAAGGTGTGAGACTTGAGAAAGGTGAAAGTTCTAGAACAGGTCAAGAGAAGAATGTTGAGGTCAAGGAGGACAAAGGCAAACAGATTCAAGATTAAAGGAATAGATCAAGAAGACCACCAGTCAGACAACCAAATGCTCAAAGGTATCCATCTTTCAATGGTTATTGTTATTCATGTAGTAAATTTGGTCACAAGGCTACTCAATGCAGGAGCAAAAATGTTCCATCTTTCTCTGGTTAGTGCTTTACATGCAAAAGAATTGGTCATAAAGCAAATGAATTTAGAAGTCAGATAAGGAATGGTTTCAACAATAGAAGGAATACTCAATATTTAAATAAAAAATACTTTACGTGCAATATATTTGGGCATATGGCTAACCAATGCAGATCAAGAATTAATCTAATCAATGGAAGCAACCTAGGACAAAGGAATGTTGTTTGCTACAATTACAATAAACCTGAACACATTGCAAAATTCTACAGAAGCAAGAATGTGAAAAGAAATAATCCTACAGTAAAGAGGAAAACAGAGTAGAGGGAGGATAAAGGAAAGAAAAAGGTTGATCCGACATAAACCAAGAAGGAAATGAGCAAAATTTGGATTAAGAAGGATGTAAATGAGGTCAAAGATGGATCTGCACCAGCCATTGGTACAGATACTTCCTCTAGGAAGTAAATTGGAAGCTCTAACTCAGGGGGAGCTTTTATTGAAAATCTTTTCTCCCCTACCAAAGGATTGATATTGATGCCTCAGCATGAAGAGATAAAGTGAAGGATTAATAAGAAAGGTCTAAGAAGTACATCCCTGGTTGAACTGATCTTGAAAGATAAATTTCAAGGGAAGAAAGTAGGGAACTGATTGTTACAATTAGGGGGAATAGGTAGATGTTGCTAATATGAGTTCCTAATAAAGAGTAGTAAGTGTTACAGTGTTTCTGAAAGGGGGAGTAGCGTAGTATTAATAAAATATGAATTGAGCCTTGATAACTAAAGAGAGAGAAAAGGTTCGACACCCTTTGCCATTGATGTCAAAGAGGGAGAGAAGTTCATGTGAAAAACTTAAGGAGAAAGTTGCAGCCAGAGAAAGCATAAAAGTAAGGGGGAGTAAAGAAGCAAAAGCAAGTTTGTTTGTCTTGATGGTTTTTCACATCATGTGTTGCCATCAATGACAAAGGGGGAGGTTGTTGCAAGTATGAGTAGTAAGTGTTGTCATTGATGTCAACACCTAAGGTCAGCATCTAAGGAAATTATTTGAATAACTTTGAGCAAGTGTCTAAGAAGGACAATACAATATTTTGCACCACATATCCTGTAGATTGAGTATATTTGTCTGTGGTTTGGAAGTTATGTTAAGGGATGTCTGTAGTTGCTATGTTTCAAGTTTGAGCCTCCGGTGTGAAGATCTAAGAGAGTTTTGTTCACCAGAGTAAAAACTATTTTTTTGAGTATTCAATGGTGACAGGGAGAATGTATTCTACTCCGCATTTCTCTACATTTAAGTTTTATATTCTAATTCTGAAATTAAGTTTGTAATGATGTTATGTTCCTTTAGTTGAAATGGTTTGTGATTTGGTACTCCACAAGTGATCTTTCCTTTATGACAGTGGTTAACAGTAATGTTTAAGTGCTTCGGTTTGAAGAATCTTCTGGATAGAATGTTTAGGGGTTGTGTGAAAGTTCTTAGTGATTGTAACGTGCTTATGGAGGTCTCTAGATCGTGTTCCTTCCTTTTGATTGATTTGCAAAGTGTAATTCAGATCGTGCATGAAGTGTGTTCCTAAAAGGTTTTAGTGTTAACACCAGTTTTGGTTGACTTGGTTGTTTTCACTACTTGTGATTATTCTTTGGAGTTTGTGATAGCATGTTGTAGCATGGAAGATTGCATTTGAGTCCTAGCTAAGGTGTGGTGTGGTCTGCATTCACTCTTTTCCTTCACAAATATGTTTAGGTCTAGACCTATTCTAATGTATGTATGTATGCCGACCTTGGAGATTGTTCCAATGGTTGATGATTGTAATGCCAACCTTGATGTACATTCCAAGGTTGATGAATTGTATAAATACATGTAATGAAGTTGTGAATGATTGAAAAAGTTGTGAAAATACGAAGATAAGTGCCAAGTGAAAAAGTAGAGCAGAGCAATGGAAATATATTGTGCCTAAATGGAACTAAACTCAAGCATAAAGATAGCACACTTCTCAAGGCATGCACACATACCCAATGCAATCCATCAACTAAGACGTAGTCTCTTCATATTAAACCCCCTTCTACAGACCTTCTGTCTTGATAATGGTAGTAACTAGGACATCAACATATAAAGATTACCATTATAAGGCAAATCATAAACAATTTCAGATATGCTACAGGAGATTACAATTAAGACTCACACTATGTCATCAAGATGACATGAACTAAAATACTATACTAATCATAATCCAAGACAATAGTAGATCTCAATTTTAACTCACAGCTTAATAACTCAAATCAATAATGAGGCACCATACAATAATATGAGAATAAATTACAAGGATTAAATTCTTACAATGCCCAGGTGGTTCAGGCTAATAGTGAATATCAGTCACCTTCAAACAATGAACTTTCTGCCTCAACTCATTCTTTCCCTCCTCTCGACATGTTTGTCCTCAACGACTCCTTATCTTTTCTTTCAGCCTCTATTTATTCATCCTTTACTCTTCCTGTCAACCTTCCTTCTTCCTTCTACACTCACTGGTCTCCTATAGTTTGATCATCTTTCTTTTATCATCCTTCAATCTACATTATGCTCAGCCTTTAATCTATATTATGCTTGGCCATCGATAGTTGGCCTTTGGTCTTCATTCGACCTTCAATCTCCCTTCTGGTAAATCAGCCCTCTTCTTATCGGCCACTAACTTATTCGGCCTTTCACTATTCTTTTTGGCCACTCCAATTAACCTCTTATTGGTCTACTTCCTCTTTTATTTCGGCCTCTGCCCTCTATGCATTCAGACTATCTCTCCTCTCTTCTATGCATTCCACCTCCCTCTATCAAACATCGATTCTTCCCCTTCTATAATGGTTGCCTCTGCCATAATGCTGCCTCCATTCTATTTGGTCTCCTTCAACAAGAACTGTGGTTCAGTCTTTGTATAACTTCCATCGAACTACCGTCATACTTACCTCATATTCCCTCATGTCAATAACATGTAGTTTCTAATTTTAATATGTCATCAGTCGTAACAAAAAAATGTTGTCGCTCAGTTGTCCAACTACTATGCTACAATTGCTGAGCATTTCATTGCACATTGTCTATCACTCAACCATTCGTCTTCTTCATCGAATCAACTCCATTTTTGTTGACTATTTTCCCAAGCTTCTTCAGTGTAATTGATTCTTACAACTACTACAACTTCAACTTATTTAACTCTCTAAAGACTAAGAATAACTATTAATGTTCTTGTCGCTTTTGGCGACATGAACTTCCTTCAACCTCTAACCTGTCATCCGACCAACATATCGAACCCAAAAATTAGCTTCTAACACAAATTTTGAAAATTAAGAAGATGCCCCTGTATCACATAATGTAGATGCTACTTAATCAGTTCAACCCTTCACAGTGAGCCACCTATTGTAGTGAGCACTCATTTTGAGCAGTGAGCCCTAAGGCAGTGAGCCTCTAATTTTTGGTATTATTTTGACATATTATATTGTGAGCTAACACTCACTGTGGTTGTCATGCCCACATTTCCCATGTGGTCACGACATGCATCACATGTGTCATGTCCACATTTGTTATGTGGTCATGACACAAAATATCAAAAAAAATTCCACACTTCACTAGAAATCCCCTCGCATATATAAGCATGCTCAGTGGTGTTACGCTTAAGGTGTACACATTATAGATGAATGCAAGTTAATGCATTCACATGTGCATACCAATCACAATGAAGGCCAACTAGGGGGTCAATGCGACGTGGTTAATGTCGCCAATAGGGTTAGGATCAATGATCGAAACCCTAAGTTAACCTATGTGAATGAAGGGATTTTGACGTAAATCAAAATCAATAGCCAAAAGTCAAATGCATGAGAGGATGATAAAATACAAAAATTAAATGACGATACTTGGCAAAAAACAATATTATAATCCCAAACAGGTTAAACTTCACTAACCTAACTAAACCCTAAATTCTGGAAAAATCTGGCAGCACAACGCCTCACGGGCATGATTAGGGTTTATTAAACTAATTTGATCAAAGGTTTGGTGTTAAATTACTTTCATCTCACTAGTTGATTAGGTAGATCAGATGAATAAGTTAATTGATCATTTTTCAACAAAGTCCGATCAATTTGTTCTCCTTCACGTTTTCTAAAATTTAAAATATTTTTCAACAAAATTTGATCAATTTGTTCTCCTTCACATTTTCGATCAATCGGAGTTATCTCTGAATCATTTACATTATTCCTAATTTCTTAGTAGATAAGATCTCGGAAGCAAGTTTTACTAACTTCGTTTAAATAGTTTACTACGTTTCTGAGTTGGATTTAAAACAACATCTAATTTAATTTTGTTAAATCAAATTGCCCCATCATGATTAAAAGGAATATTGAAATTTAATAAATTATGATGTAGTTAAATTGATCTCGTAGAGTTAGGTTTTCTTAACCTGATTGTTTAAAATAAATACCTCTAAACTAATTAAGTTGTGTAAAATTTAAATAAAAACAATAAATCTTTTTCTTCAAAAGTTAAATTAAAAATCAATAAAATATAATTCCTTCTAATTGTGATCTAATCTGTTTAATAACATCCACTAACAAATAAAAATAATATTCCACAAGTTAATAAAGTTTACCCACTTAAATAAAATCACAATACCCCATCCCAAAAATAAATGTTAAAACAATAAGGAGGAAAATAAAGAGAATGGGAAAAGAATATAAGGGCAAATTTAAAATGCAAAGCCCTAAAATTCCTCTCAATAAAAAAATTATTTTCCTTATGAGTAAAAACCCTAACACTATTCTTCTCATTTCTCATTTTCTCCTCTTTGTTTTCTTTTCTCCTTTCTTTCTCTTTCTCTCTCTCATTTTGTTTTTATTTTGTTTGTGTTGCAGGTTGTGTTGGAGGCCATATATGAAATGCATATGATGGCATATATATATATTTTGATTGTATATATAATAAATGCTCAGGATTTTAAAATATATATTTTATTTTTATACTGAAAACCCTAAGGGGTTTTTTTTTGTTTTGTTTTTGATAGTGGAAGGGCTGTTTGGAGACTAGCGGTGGTAGACTAGCAGAGGGCGGCACTGTGGAGAGGAGAGACCGCAATGTGGTGGCCACAGTGTATGGTGGCAGAGATCTGGCGGAGGTGTTGAGAGGGGGCCACGGAGGAGGAGCCATGGTGGGAGGGGTGGAGACCGCAGGGCAGCGGAGTCTGGTGGTGGCGGTAGCTCACGGGGAGTCTACGGGTGTAAGGGTTAACGGGGAGTGTGGGGAGCCCCCCTCCCCACACCCATCAAAGAAAGCCACGGTGGGGGGGTTCTAACACCCCCACCACAATTTTTTTTATTATTATTAATTGTAAATCATAGTAGCGACTGCAACACGCAATCTTTTCCATTCGTTCAACGTTTAAATTTTTTTTTATATTTTATTTTTATTAAGTTTGATTTATAAATATATATATATACAGCAAAAAATCAATTTTAATTTAAAATCACAGTTTTAATAAATATTAAAATACACAGCAAAGGAACAATTACATCCAATCATAGTTTTAATAAATATTAAAAATATAACTATATATATATATATATATAATGTGTTCTCTATTTTTGTTGTTGGCAGAATACTAAAATCAGTTTATATCTAAATGCAATTAAATACATTCTTTCAAATACACATAATTTATATATTTCTGTATATATATAAATATATATATTTCTGTATATGTATATATATATATCTATTATAATTCTATTTTCAACTATAATTTTCCTTCTATTCACTTACAAATTTTCTTTTTAAAACAATAAGCCAGATATATATATATATATATATATATGTATTTTTTAAAAATTTCTATAAGGCAGAGAATTCCTTCTTTTATCAAAATATATTCATTGTATCTCTAATATGTTCATTTTTAAAGAAAAGAATAAATACAATTAAGTAAATACTTCTATTACTTAACATCAACCAATTTTTCTCTTCATAATAACAAAATACAAATTTCTTGTTTGTCTCAAAATTAAAACCACAACTTTCCTATTTGATATATTTAGAATTTACATACAAATGAAATAACATTTAAAACAAACTTTCTTCCTACAACTTTTCTTGAATGATAAGAATTAAATCAACCAATTTTAACTTTCTATTACAAATGAAAATAGCTTACACACAACATAAGAAAATATACTTTTACAACAAGAGAGAGGACAATGTCCTCCTCTTTGAAACTAACAAATGATACAATCCCTTAAGTAGGCCAAGCTATCTCTCAAGAGTAAAGGAAAATAAAATATCAACTCCAAGAACAAGGTGTTTTCTCCAACTTCACAACTTAGCTCCAATGAACCTGCATTAACACAACAAGGGGAAAGAAGCCACAACATCTTGCTCTCCTCCCTACCATAGACCCACAAGTGGGTCATCCCCGAGCTAGGGAGGTCATCCACACACTAGGGAACTCATTCCACGTCACAACAAGGCATTCAAACAACCAAAACACAATTTACTCCCATGGTTAACACAACACAAGAACTCAACCAGGATGAGTTCAAAGGGGTAGGGGGGTGGACAACACTCAACTCAAGAGTGCCACTCCTACAAATATCCCAAATACAATTACCTCTTAAGGTCTCAAGCCAACTCTTTTTAACACAATTTCCACAAAGCTTCCATTTTGGCTCTCAAGCCATTTCACATATAGCAATTAACCACATATTGCCCTCAAGGCTTACAACACCACAAAATCAAGGAAATGACCCCAAGGAGGTTCACTCCTCCCCCACCCCACACTTGTTGAGCATCTTCTCCCAAGTGGGAGAGGCTCTTACAACACCCTTACAATTTTCCCCACAACAACAAATAAAAACCCAAACATAGATCTCACACAAAGCATCACACAAGTAAATAAAAATACATAAGGGAAGGCCTTAGCCTTGAAACCAACCTTAAAAAGCCCAATTTGGTAGATGGTTGATGTAGAGCTTTTCCAAATTCTCCTCCAACATAACCCACAAAACTCTCTCTATCTGTTTCCCCAAGTAAAAATTCAAACAATAAAATTTTCCAAAAATTCAACAACCCATACCCTTCTTCAAGTGGGATTAAAATAAGCTCAACCCATGAGCTTTGAGGAATGGGGAGGTGACACTTGTTACCTCCTCACTCTTCCTCCCCATTACAAGTAAGACCCATGGGATGGGTGATGACATATGTCACTCACCCATCCCCAAGTCTCTCTCTCCCTTCCACTTGTCCTCTCTCAAACATGTGGGAGAGAAAAGTGGAGCTTAAGAGGGAATGGGTGACACATGTGTCCCATTCCTTTCCTCCCAAGAGGGACCACACAACTCCAAGGTACCCTCACCAATTGTGAGAGAGACTTGGAGTAAAGTCATCCACAATTGGGGGGTCTTGGAGACATCCCCAACCTAGGGAAGTGGTAAGGATGGGGTTGAGTGTTTGACTCACTTATCCTCTCCCTCCCATGCCTCTAATTTCATCACTTAACTTCAGGGTGAATCTAAGGTGACCAAATGGAGGTTTACCCAAGTCAAAAAGGTCCCTAGACCCAAGGGTTACAACCCAGGGTCAAGTTTAGCTCATTTTGAGCACCAAGGGTTGAGTTAAAGCACTTGAAAAGGGGTCTTAAAATTTAAAATTTTAAAAATGAAATTCAAAGACAAACTTCTTACAACATCAATTAGAATTCAAAATAAAAGAGTGGTAGACTTAACTCGACTAACAACAGGCAATCAACATTACAGAATTTCATCATGCACAAAGTTGATCTTGGTTCCTCGCGGAACTAGATCGGCTTCACAAGGGATAACAACATCTTGTGTGGAATGATCTCCAATTTCTATGGCTTGTTAGAAATACCTGTGCACTCAATTACAAAGTTAATTCC